>OU342741.1:31469862-32669862 GCA_910589775.1 Avena eriantha
AAAATTGTTCATGTCCTAGAGAAAGGAAGCTTGATCCTAGCTCGACAGTGAGGGAGATGGTGGTGTAGGCAGCAACATGGACGACTATAGCGGTGTAGGCAGTAGGGCGGGCTGAGACACAGGGTAGTAGCCACTTCCATCGTAGTGTGTCAGTGGAGAAGGGTACCTGTAGGACGGGTATGTTAGGGTGGCATGGTATGCATGTGTAGGCTAGCGTGGTGCAAGAAGTCCGGGTGCATTAGTATGAGGGCGAACGCCAGACTGCCAAGCACTAGACTAGGATGGTAGGGCGCCAAGTGGAGAGGGCGCAGACCACGGCATTGGCCAGGCCTGAACGAGTCTGGTCCAGGGATCATGCTGAGGGCGCCAGCTGGGGGAGGCCAGCGGAGCACTTGGTGGCAGCAGTGGGCCAGAAGGAGCTGATGTCAAGGGAGTCAAGCGCGGTGTTGGTGGCTTTGGAGGCTAGTAGATGGGGTTCATGGCAGCGAAGACCTAGGGGCGAGCTTCTTTGTTTGCCATGGCATGGTGGGCCCACTTCAGCATGGAACGAATTTTGACAAAGGAGGGAGGCGGCTGCATCATGGGGATGAAGGAGGTCTGCTTCTCCAAGCATTCGTTGAGGCCAACGAGGAGTATATTGATGAGCTGGTGATCAGCAACAGGGTCCCCAAGTTCACGGAGTTCATTAGATATAGATTTGATCCATTGGCAGTAGATGGCGAGCGTGGTATCCCCTTGGACGGTATTGTGGAGCTCGATGTTGAGGCTATTGATGCGAGCATCAGCATTGTCCTGAAAGAGCTGACGGAGGGCCGCCCAAAGAGCAGCCGTGGCGGAGGCGTCGTGGAACACCAGATTGATGATCTCGGTAGAGACCCGCGTGTAGATTCATTGGATGATGGTGAGATCGTCTTTGACCCAGCAAGGATTGGTGGGGCACGAGACAGAGTCGGCGACGACATTGTCGAGGAGGTTGCACCAGCCGAGGTGGACGTTGAAGAGATGACGCCAATGGTAGTAATTGTGGGAGGGTAGATCTAAGGTGACAGGGATAAACAGGCTAATATCGACAATGGTGTCGGTAAAGGAGAGTGGGGTTGTCATGGTGGTGGAGGCAGAGGCAGACGCAGGAAAAAACGTAGGGTGGGCTGTTGGAGATATGCCCAAGAGGCAATAATAAAAGTGATTATTATTATATCTTTGTGTTTATGATGAATGTTTACATCCCATGCTATAATTGTATTATTAGGAAACACTAATACATGTGTGTTTTGTAAACATATAAGAGTCCCTAGTAAGCCTCTTGTTAAACTAGCTTGTTGATTAATTGATGATCATGGTTTCCTGATCATGGACATTAGGATGTGGTTAATAACAAGGTTATATCATTAGGAGAATGATGTGATGGACACACACCTCTAGTAAGCGTAGCATAAGATCAAGTCATTAAGTTCATATTGCTGTAAGCTTTCAAATACATAGTAACCTATTCCTTCGACCATGAGGTTATGTTAATCACCATCACCGGATGGATACTTTGAAGACATCAAACGCTTCTTCGTAACTGGGTGGTTATAAAAGTGTCATTGGGTATTCTGAAATTATGTGTTGAAGTGCATGAACCAAGATTGGGATTTGTCCATCCATATGACGGATAGATATGCTATGGGCCCTCTCGGTGGAATGTCATCTAGTTAGCTTGCAAGCATGTGACTGGGTCACAAGGGATGACATATCACGGAACGAGTAAAGAGTACTTATCAGTAACGAGGTAGAACTAGGTATTGAGATACCGACGATCAAACCTCGGATAAGTATAGTGTCGCGAGACAAAGGGAATTAGTTTCATACGTAAGTGGTTCGATCGATCACGAAGTCATCATTGAGTGTGTGGGAGCCATTATGGATCTCCAGGTCCCGCTGATGGTTATTGATAGGAGATATGTCTCTATCATGTCTACATATTCACGAACCGTAGGGTGACACACTTAAGGTTCGAAGTTGTTTTAAGTAGATATGGAATGTGCGTTGGAGACCAAATGTTGTTCGGAGCCTCGGATTGGATTCAGGACATCACGAGGAGGTCCGGAATGGTCCGGAGAATAAGATTCATATATAGGGGATCATTTTCTAAGTTAGGAAATGTTCCGGAGTGTTTGTATGAGGATTCTAGAAGTTTTCAGAATGTTCCGGAAGGTTCTAGAAGATATCTTGGAGTTTGCTTGAAAATCAAGATAGGGATCAAGGAGTCTTGGTGGGTCAAGATACGGAATCGTGGGGGAGGAGGAATCCTCCCCCCACCTCCAATCCGCTGGCCTACAAGGGAGGGGAGTCCTACAAGGACTCCCCCTCCCTAGGCGCCTCCCTTCTTTAAATAGAGGGGCAGGGGCGCCCCCTCCTCCCCTGCTCCCATAACACCCAATCTCTGCCGCCTCTCTCCTCCACCATCTTCTGCACAGGCATAGGCGAAGCCCAGCAGAATTCTCTACTCCACTACCACCACCACCACGCCGTCGTGCTGCTGGAATTCCGTGGAGAAGATGTACTACCTCCGTTGCTCGCTAGAACGGGGAGAGGAAGGTCTGCTTCGACTCCGCACGTGACCGACTGCAGAAGCGCTGCCGAATCGTGGCGCCGGAAGGATCGTCCACTTGACCGACTACGGAAGCGCTGCTGGAACGCGACGCCGGAAGGATCGTCCACACGATCTTGAGATCGGCAAGTGATCGACTACATCAACCACGAGATCTAATCTCGTTAACGCTTTCGGATCTACGAGGGTTAGTTCCTATCTATCTCGTTGCTCATGTCTAAATAGATTAGATCTTGGCTTTTATCTGGATTAGATCTAGGTTTTGTTCGTTCTTGCGGTAGAAATTTTTTGTTTTCCATGCTACGAACCCATCAGTGGTATCAGAGCCGTATCTATGCGTAGATCTGTTGCACGAGTAGAACACAATGTTTTTGTGGGCGTTGATGCTTTTGTTGTCGGTGTCTTAGCGTGTACTTTGCATCTTGCGGCATGGTGGGATGAAGCGGCTCGGGCTAACATTACATGTCATCGCACATGAGACTTGCTCCACGCTTGACGTGCAACTTGCTTTGCACAAGTGGCTTTGCGGGTGTCTGTCTCTCCCACCATAGTTAAGATTCAATTTACAATGAGAATCTTGACAACACTTGTATCAACGTTGTGGTCCTTGTTCGTAGGTAAGATCGGTCTTATGCGAAAGCCCCAAACCACGTAAAACATGCAAAGAAAATTAGAGGCGTCTAACTTGTTTTTGCAGGGGTTTTGTGATGTGATATGGCCATCATGTGATTGTGATTGTATTTGATGTATGTAATGATCCTTGTTGTAATATGGCAACCGACAGGAGCCTAATGGTTGTCTTTAATTCTGTTAAGACCTGCGTGTCTATTCATCTTGTAATAGCTTTATTCCAAGTAGTTGTAATAGTTGTTGGTGATGATGGACAACCATGAAGCGGCGCCACTGACCTTGACGCATTGCTGGTGATGATGGAGATCATGTTCGTGCTTTGGAGATGGAGATCAAAGGCGCAAGAAGAAAGGGCCATATCATATCACACTAGTTATGAATTGCCTGTGATGTTAATCCTTTATGCATCTTGTATTGCTTAGATCGCGACGGTAGCATTATAAGATGATCCCTCTCACTAAATATCAAGTAATAAAGTGTTCACCCTTAGTTGGCACCGTTGCTAAGACTCGTCGTTTCGAAGCATCTCGTGATGATCGGATGTGATAGATTCTACGTGTGCATACAACGGATGCAAGCTAGATTTGCACATGCGGAAACTAAGGTTGTCTTGACGAGCCTAGCATGTACAGACATGGTCTCGGAACACGGAATACCGAAAGGTAGAGCATGAGTCATATAATTGATATGATGAACATGAAGATTGTTCGCCGATGAAACTACATCTTCTCTCGTGAAGATCGGACTTGGTGTAGTGGACTTGGTTCGTGTAATCACTAAGACAATGTGAGGGATGTTGTTTTGAGTGGGAGTTCACCTAGTTAGTTTTAATAATTAAATTTGAACTCAATTTGTCATAAACTTAGTCTAAACTACTTACAAATTGTAGTAGATTATGGCGACCCCCTCCATCAATTTCAATGCGTTCCTAGAGAAAGAAAAGCTTAAAAACAATGGAAGCAATTTCACGGACTGGTTCCGTGGACTGAAGATCGTCCTCAGGGCTGGTCAGTTGACCTATGTGCTCGATGCACCGCTAGGTGACCCACCTGCAGATAATGCCACCGATGACGAAAAGAATGTTTTCGCCACTCGGAAGAATCATTACTCCACAGTTCAGTGTGCCATCCTGTATGGTTTAGAAGTGGAGCTCCAACAGCGTTTTGAGCACCACGACCCGTTCGAGATCATTAAGGAGCTCAGGCTAATTTTTGAGACTCGCGTGGCCATGGAGAGCTATGAGGCCTCCGAGAAATTCTTTAACTATAAGATGGAAGAGGGAAGCTCTGTTAGCGAGCACGTGCTCACCATGTCTGGGTATGCTAAGAAGCTCCAAGAGTTGGGAATATCGATTCCTAATGAATTGGGGATTCACCGTCTCCTTCAATCACTACCACCAAGTTACAAGAACTTTGTGATGAACTACAACATGCACTGCATGAACAAGACGTTGCCTGAACTGTCGTCCATGCTGAAAACTGCTGAAGTGGAGATCAAGAAGGAGCAACAAGTGTTGATGGTCAATAAGACCACCAATTTCAAGAAACGGGGCAAGCCTAAGAACAAGGGCAACTTCAAGAAGGACGGCAAGAAAGCTGCCGCACCTGCTAAGAAGCCCAAGGCTGGTCCTAAGCCTGAAACTGAGTGCTTCTACTGCAAGGGTGCTGGTCACTGGAAGCGTAACTGCCCCAAGTACCTGGCGGATCTGAAGAACGGCAACATCAAGAAGAAAGGTATATTTGATATATGTGTTATAGATGTGTATCTTACTAGTAATCGTAGTAGTGCCTGGCTATTTGATACTGGTTCGGTTGCTCATATTTGTAACTCGAAACAGGAGCTGTGGAATAAACGAAGACTGGCAAGAGACGAGGTGACGATGCGCGTTGGAAATGGCTCCAAGGTTGATGTGATCGCCGTCGGCACGCTCCCTCTACATCTACCTTCGGGATTAGTTTTAAATTTAAATAATTGTTATTTGGTGCCTGCGTTAAGCATGAACATTATATCTGGATCCTGTTTATTGCGAGACGGTTACTCTTTTAAGTCCGAGAATAAAGGTTGTTCGATTTATATGAGTAATATCTTTTATGGTAATGCACCTGAGATGAATGGTTTATTCTTACTGAATCTCGATAGTAGTGATACTCATGTTCACAACATAGATGCTAAACGAATTAAATTGAATGATAATTCTACATACATGTGGCACTGTCGTCTTGGTCACATTGGAGTGAAGCGTATGAAGAAACTCCATTCTGATGGACTTCTTGAATCACTTGATTTTGAATCACTTGAAAGATGCGAAGCATGTCTAATGGGAAAAATGACTAAGACTCCATTCTCTGGAATAATGGAGCGAGCTACAGACTTATTGGAAATAATACATACCGATGTGTGCGGTCCAATGAGTGTAGCATCGCGTGGTGGATATCGTTATGTTCTCACTTTCACGGATGACTTAAGTAGATATGGGTATGTCTACTTTATGAAACATAAGTCCGAAACTTTCGAGAAGTTTAAGGAATTTCAAAGTGAAGTGGAAAATCATCGTAACAAGAAGATTAAATTTCTGCGTTCTGATCGTGGAGGTGAATATCTGAGTTATGAGTTTGGCATGCATTTAAAGAAATGTGGAATACTTTCACAGTTGACACCGCCGGGAACACCACAGCGTAATGGTGTGTCCGAACGTCGTAATCGAACTCTCTTAGATATGGTTCGGTCTATGATGTCTCTTACAGATTTACCGTTATCATTTTGGGGCTATGCATTAGAGACAGCCGCATTCACTTTAAATAGGGCACCATCTAAATCCATTGAAACGACACCGTACGAATTGTGGTTTGGTAAGAAACCTAAGTTGTCGTTCCTTAAAGTTTGGGGTTGCGAAGCATATGTAAAGAAGTTACAACCTGATAAGCTAGAACCCAAAGCGGAGAAATGAGTCTTCATAGGATACCCTAAAGAAACAATTGGGTATACCTTCTATCATAGATCCGAAGGCAAAGTTTTTGTTGCCAAGAATGGATCCTTTCTTGAGAAGGAGTTTCTCTCGAAAGAGGTGACTGGAAGGGAAGTAGAACTCGATGAGGTTATTGAACCTTCTCTCAGATTTGAGAGTAGCACAACACCAGAAGATGTTTTTGTGCCGCCTGCACCAATTAGAGAGGAAGCTATTGATAATGATCATGAAACTTCAAATGAAGTTACTGCTGAACCTCGCAGGTCAACGAGGGTTCATACCACTCCTGATTGGTATGACTCTTCCTTGAACGTCATGTTGGTGGACAACGCTGATGACCCTGCGACATATGAAGAAGCTATGGTGAGCCCAGATTCCGACAAATGGCTAGAAGCCATGAAATCCGAAATGGGATCCATGTACGAAAACCAAGTGTGGACTTTGGTGGACTTACCGGATAGCCGTAAGGCTGTCGAGAACAAATGGTTTTTCAAGAGAAAAACAGATGCTGATGGTAATGTTACCGTCTATAAAGCTCGACTTGTCGCGAAAGGGTTCCGACAAATTCAAGGAGTTGACTATGATGAGACTTTCTCACCAGTAGCGAAGCTAAAGTCTGTGAGGATTTTGTTAGCAACTGCTGCACATTTCGATTATGAGATTTGGCAGATGGATGTCAAAACGGCGTTCCTTAATGGTGACATTGAGGAAGAGTTGTATATGGTACAACCCAAGGGTTTTGTCGATCCTAAAGATGCTGACAAGGTATGCAAGCTTCAGCGCTCCATTTATGGGCTGAAGCAAGCATCCCGGAGTTGGAATCAACGTTTTGATAAAGTAATCAAAAACTTTGGATTTATACAAACTTATGGATAAGCTTGTATTTACAAGAAAGTGAGTGGGAGCTCTGTAGCATTCCTAGTACTATATGTAGATGACATATTGTTGATTGGGAATGATATAGAACTTCTTAATAGCGTCAAAACCTATTTGAATAATAGTTTTTCAATGAAGGATCTTGGCGAAGCGGCATACATTCTAGGCATCAAGATTTATAGAGATAGATCAAGACGCCTAATAGCGCTTTCACAAAGTACATACTTGGACAAAGTTCTAAAGAAGTTTAGAATGGAAGATAGCAAGAAAGGGTTCGTGCCCATGTTGCCAGGTAAGACCTTGAGTAAGACTCAAAGTCCAGCTACGGCAGAAGATAGAGAGAAAATGAGTAATATTCCCTATGCCTCAGCCATAGGTTCTATCATGTATGCCATGCTATGTACAAGACCGGATATAGCACATGCTGTTAGTTTGACTAGAAGATATCAAAGTGATCCTGGAATGGAGCACTAGACAGCGGTCAAAAATATCCTAAAGTACCTAAATAGGACTAAGGATATGGTTCTTTCTTATGGAGGTGATGAACAGCTTGTTGTAAACGGTTACACCGATGCTAGTTGGAACACCGATCCGGATGACTCGAAGTCACAATCAGGATACATATTTATTTTGAATGGTGCTGCAGTGAGCTGGAGGAGTGCGAAGCAAAGCGTTGTGGCGAAATCTTCAACTGAATCGGAATACATAGCTGCTTCGGAGGCTGCACAAGAAGCCGTTTGGATGAAGGAATTCATTACTGAACTCGGCGTGGTTCCCAGTGCGTTGGACCCGATGGCCATCTAATGTGACAACACAGGTGCCATAGCTAATGCGCAGGAGCCAAGGTCACATAGCAAGCTGAAGCACATCAAGCTACGTTTCCACGCTATTCGCGAGTATGTCTGAGATGGTGACATAAAGATTTGCAAAGTACACACTGATCTGAATGTGGCAGATCCGTTGACTAAACCTCTCCCTAGGGAAAAGCATGACCAACACCAAAACGCCATGGGTGTTCGGTATATTACCATGTAATCTAGATTATTGACTCTAGTGCAAGTGGGAGACTGTTGGAGATATGCCCAAGAGGAAATAATAAAAGTGATTATTATTATATCTTTGTGTTTATGATGAATGTTTACATCCCATGCTATAATTGTATTATTAGGAAACACTAATACATGTGTGTTTTGTAAACATATAAGAGTCCCTAGTAAGCCTCTTGTTAAACTAGCTTGTTGATTAATTGATGATCATGGTTTCCTGATCATGGACATTAGGATGTGGTTAGTAACAAGGTTATATCATTAGGAGAATGATGTGATGGACACACACCCCTAGTAAGCGTAGCATAAGATCAAGTCATTAAGTTCATATTGCTGTAAGCTTTCAAATACATAGTAACCTATTCCTTCGACCATGAGGTTATGTTAATCACCATCACCGGATGGATACTTTGATGACATCAAACGCCGCTTCATAACTGGGTGGTTATAAAAGTGTCATTGGGTATTCTGAAAGTATGTGTTGAAGCGCATTAACCAAGATTGGGATTTGTCCATCCATATGACGGATAGATATGCTCTGGGCCCTCTCGGTGGAATGTCATCTAGTTAGCTTGCAAGCATGTGACTAGGTCACAAGGGATGACATATCACGGAACGAGTAAAGAGTACTTATCAGTAACGAGGTAGAACTAGGTATGGAGATACCGACGATCAAACCTCGGATAAGTATAGTGTCGCGAGACAAAGGGAATTAGTTTCATATGTAAGTGGTTCAATCGATCGCGAAGTCATCGTTGAGTGTGTGGGAGCCATTATGGATCTCCAGGTCCCGCTGATGGTTATTGATAGGAGATGTGTCTCTATCATGTCTACATATTCACGAACCGTAGGGTGACACACTTAAGGTTCGAAGTTGTTTTAAGTAGATATGAAATGTGCGTTGGAGATCGAATGTTGTTCGGAGTGTCGGATTGGATTCGGGACATCACGAGGAGATCCGGAATGGTCCGGAGAATAAGATTCATATATAGGGGATCATTTTCTAAGTTAGGAAATGTTCTGGAGTGTTTGTATGAGGATTCTAGAAGGTTTCGGAATGTTCCAGAAGGTTCTAGAAGATATCTTGGAGTTTGCTTGAAAATCAAGATAGGGATCAAGGAGTCCCGGTGGGTCAAGATACGGAGTCGTGGGGGAGGAGGACTCCTCCCCCCACCTCCAATCCGCCAGCCTACAAGGGAGGGGAGTCCTACAAGGACTCCCCCTCCCTAGGCGCCTCCCTTCTTTAAATAGAGGGGCAGGGGCGCCCCCTCCTCCCCTGCTCCCATAACACCCAATCTCTGCCGCCTCTCTCCTCCACCATCTTCTGCACAGGCATAGGCGAAGCCCTGCAGAATTCTCTACTCCACCACTACCACGCCGTCGTGCTGCTGGAATTCCGTGGAGAAGATCTACTACCTCCGCTGCTCGCTGGAACGGGGAGAGGAAGGTCTGCTTTGACTCCGCACGTGTGACCGACTGTGGAAGCGCTGCCGAATCGTGGCGCCGGAAGGATCGTCCACTTGACCGACTGCGAAAGCGCTGCTGGAACGCGACACCGGAAGGATCGTCCACACGATCTTGAGATCGGCAAGTGATCGACTACATCAACCACGAGATCTAATCTCGTTAACGCTTTCGGATCTACGAGGGTTAGTTCCTATCTATCTCGTTGCTCATGTCTAAATAGATTAGATCTTGGCTTTTATCTGGATTAGATCTAGGTTTTGTTCGTTCTTGCGGTAGAAATTTTTTGTTTTCCATGCTACGAACCCATCATGGGCACACTTCAATTTTTTGTACACTGGCACTTGTGCGATAAAAATTGCCACGTGAATAATATAAGTAGATAATTAATTCACAATATTGTAGTTCAATACAAATGTTTTAAATGTTCATCATTCCAATACAAATTGTCCAAAATATCAAGAGAGTCTTACACGCCAAAATATAAGAAAATAGTCTTACATGACATCAAGATAGCTATTTGGTAACTCTACGTTCTCGCATTGTCATGAAAGTATCAACTATGTCTTCTTCACTTACCTTCAAAAACACATCTCGCTCAATAAATGTCACTAAGAAAAGGTTCAAGAGATCATCGGCCATGCTATTTCTCAACCTTTTCTTCACAAGACTCATTGCAAAAAATACCCTTTCAACACTAGCAGGCGCCACGGTAAGATCAATATCAATTTGAGAAGCAAGTAGACTAAATCATAAACAATATGCTTTTTTGTTTCAACAAGCTTAATAGAGAGCTACAAAGATGATTTAGACATTTGAACCTATCATCTCTTCTCATATCTTCGATAAAAGTATCAAGTTGAAATTCAAGTCTCATGAAATCAACACTTATAAAGTCACTGGGGAAAAATTTGGCAAGTTTCATTACCTTTCGTGCATCATAAGAAGCAAATAAATTCACAGGATTCAAAGTCGACATGCAAATAAGCAACTCCGTATTAACCTCATCAAACCGATTGTCAAGCTCTTGAATAATTTGATAAACAACACCAAGATACACTTCTCTTCTATAACGATCATCATTTGTTTGTACTTCATAATACCAACGTGATCTTCCATGAGCCACATAATTATTTTCCGGTGAAGGAATTTCAATGCCATGTTTGTTGCAAAACAATGTTACCTTTGCAAGAAATCCCTCCCATCCTTCATACCTCATATGTTGCATTTGATCCTTTGCCAATCTAAAAAGTGCCATTGCATTAACAATATCTTGATCCCTCTTTTGCAAGGATTGAGACAAGTCATTTGTATAGAAAAGAATAATAAGAATCAAGTGAACATTGAAAACAAAGTCAAATGATTCAAAGGTCATAGCAACTCTACATATTCTTGTCCACTCACTCTTTTGTGAAGGATCTTTCCCAATCCTTACAAGCACTTTAAGAACTATGGGATACATATCAACAATGTGTAGAATGGTTTTAAAATGAGAACCTCACCGAGTATCACCGGGTCTAGACAAACCCATTTCTTGATTTAATCCACTTTCACTTTTAATTTCACCCAGTTCGAGTGCTTCCAAAACTTTTTGAGCTCTAACATCTCGAAGCATGTCATGACGCTTGCAAGAAACTCCAATAATATTGAACAAGAAGCATGATCAAAAACCACACACATGCTTCATTTTCTTTTGCCACCGCAATAAGAACCAATTGGAGTTGATATGCAAAGCAATGGATATAATAAGAAGATGGTGACTCTTTCATGATCAATGCTTTCAACCCCTTAATCTCACCCTTCATGTTGCTAGCTCCATCGTATCCTTGTCCATGAATTTGAGTGGGACTCAAATGATAATCTTTTAGCAAGGATAAAATTGCAATCTTAAGTGACAATGAAGTAGCATCAGTAACATGAACTAATACAAGGAACCTCTCACATATTCTTCCCAATTTATCAACATAACGCAAGCAAAGAGAAAGTTGTTCTTTATGAGACACATCACAAGACTCATCGGCTAGAATTGTATAGTGGTCACAATCAAGATCTTCAATAATTACTCTTGTAGTTTCCGCCACACAACATTCAATGTTGTATCCTAGGACAATTCAAGATACAATTTCCCAGAGCATTCTTCAAAACAACCTTATAAACTTCTTCATTATTTTTAGCAAGCCATTTGATAAGTTCAATAAAATTCCCCCAGTTGCTTGATTCTTCACTCTCGTCGTGTTCACGGAATGCCAATCCATGATTTAAAAGAAACCAAACAGGGTTGACGTGTCAATTTTTACCCTGTATTTTTCTGGTTGGGAAAGAATGTTCATACGGTTGGCATGCACCTTTTAAGATATATCCTCTCCGGACATCATCTTTGATCATTAGCATTATATCTTGAAATAGAAATCCTTTCTCCTGGATCATATGGAAGGAAATGAGCATCATATGACCTTGCAAATGGTTGTTGGGGTGATGGTGGATGTGGTATTGCATCTTCCTCAATCTCGGTATCAGATTCGGATTGGACCGGAGGTGCGGAATCAATACATGTCAACCAAAGCCCAACATCTTCAATTTGTTCATCGTCTACCACCAATGGTGATGAAGAAGGTGCAATCTTCTTTGCTTCATATTTCTCGAAAAGTGTCGCAATGTGGTTTTTTCTCTTCATATTCAATCCTACAATTACCATATAAAACATATAAACAACATGGTAAAATAGAATAAACACAAATTTGGTTTAGGCATCACATCGAACAAATTTGGACACAATTTAGACTTTAGAGCATACAAATTTAGGGCATCACTCATCAGACCAATTCTTCCCCATTGGAAATTTGCCAATTAGGGATTTAATCAAAGTAGGAGGGGAGTTGGGAGCAGGGAGAAGCAGTTTATACTTTGAAACTGAATTGGAGGCAGCCGGAGTTAGCCGAAAAGGAGCGGCGCAGCAACAGCGGCGGCAGCAGGAGGGATGGACCAGCGGAGGGCAGCAGGCCAGTAGCAGCGACGACGACGGCCGGAGGAGGCGGCCAGTCGGGGAGTCGGGGAACGAGAGAAGGGGCGCAGTCAAGGAGGCCGGAGGACACCACGCCGAAGTGCCGGACGACCGGGATGCACGTCGCCGAGCCGCTCTGCTCGCTGCTCCGCTCAGGTTCCAGAGACAGAGGATAATGTGGACGAGGGACTCACACGCGACGCGTACGCGTTCCTCCCAGCCCATGCTCCCACTCGCTCGCCTCGGTGGCCCAGAAGAAAATGAGGGGTCAATTTTTTCGCCCAAAAATCTGGGTGGGTCGCGGCCCGTCCGGCCTGCCCTGCGTCCACCGATGGGTGGAGGCGATGGGAACAAGGGAGGAGGAAGAATCTGCGGTGGTGGCTTCGGTGGCGGCCTTTTTCTCAAAGTAACCGGGAGGTGGAGGGGGCAGCGGCGTGGGAGGGGCAGTCATATCCTAGGATCGTGTTAATCTGATACCATGCAAAATGGAATTATTCTCATAAAGTTGCTTTGTTTGATGCAGTACAAGGGGTATAAATAGGAGGCCAAAGGCCAAACCGACTAGGCTAACCCTAACTTGTGTTACAAGAATAATAGTCAAGGTTTTTAAGAAGGATAGTTTAAGTACGAGCATACTCAATAAGTTTTTTTTTGAAACAAGGCAAAAGCTTTGCATTATATTGATATAGAAGGAGCAAAAACAAGAGGGGGATAGCCTAGGCCATCCCAAAAAAAAAAAAAACCCAACAACAGATCAGCCAATAAGATTCGCAAAGTTTTTTGCTCCTGCTAAAAACCAATCTTTTGCAACTTCTCTTATCTTGTGCATGACCACTGATGGCAAAGAGGAATTCTTGTTGAAGACTCTCTCGTTTCTTTCCTTCCAGATTTCCCAAGTGATGAGCATGATAACAGTTTTCAGACCTTTGGGAGAGGAAGAGGGCGACCTGGCCAAGGCCTGCCAGTAGTCCACCACCTTGGGGCGACCAGAACCCAAGTTAAGCAGCAAGTCCAGACAGAGTTTTATGGTGTTTGTCTGATGCTCTAGCTATAGTAGGAGATCAATGATAGGTTGAGTACGAGCATTCTCAACCAAAAGTTTTATGGTGTTTGCCTGATGCTCTAGCTATAGTAGACGATCAATGACAGGTTGAGTACGAGCATTCACAACCAGTGATTTCCGGGAGGATAACTTTCAACGGTAGCTAGCCTCGTCGTGATCTTACTATTACTACATTGGTGATAGGAGAGGGAGTGTTTGGATTTTCTGTGCTCATGAGCAGTCACATGCAATGTATCGGATGATGGCCAGCTACCACTCTTGCACTGATCCGGAGGGATAAGGCGATCTGCAACCAGGGAATGTGAGCCACCCCTTCCACATCTTGTAAGAAAGGAACGACGCTGAGCCTAAGACGAGCCATATATAATGCGGCGACCCAGACATGGAGGGGCCTCAGCTATCTCATCCTCTACTTAGCAGTATACTTACCACCATGGCCCCTGCCGTGATGGCCTCGTCGGCCACCTCCGTCGCGCCTTTCCAGGGACTCAAGTCCACCGCAGGACTCCCCGTCAGCCGCCGCAGCGCCTCCAGCCTCGGCAACGTCAGCAACGGTGGAAGGATCAGGTGCATGCAGGTATGGAAATCTTGGAAGTCCAATTCACTTCGCACCAAGTATTGAGCTGAGCATCAACCCATCACTGATGTGATGTGCGTCTGCGCATTCCATTTAGGTGTGGCCGATTGAGGGCATCAAGAAGTTCGAGACCCTGTCTTACCTGCCACCACTCTCAGAGGAGGCCCTCCTGAAGCAGATCGACTTCTTGATCCGCTCCAAGTGGGTTCCCTGCCTTGAGTTCAGCAAGGTTGGCTTCATCTTCCGCGAGCACGGCAGCACCCCCGGATACTACGACGGCAGGTACTGGACAATGTGGAAGCTGCCCATGTTCGGCTGCACCGATGCCTCGCAGGTCATCAAGGAGGTAGAGGAGGTCAAGAAGGAGTACCCTGACGCCTATGTCCGCATCATCGGCTTCGACAACATCCGTCAAGTGCAGTGCGTCAGCTTCATTGCCTTCAAGCCACCGGGTTGCGAGGAGTCCGGCAAGGCATAAGCTGCCACCTGAAACAACGGACGCTATATGAAATATATACTTTTGCGGCCTGACTCTGCCCCAGGGTTTGTTTTGCATTCAGTATGATTGTGTATGTACGTATGCTTGTATCAATGTACCTACCAACCTAGGGTGAAGAGAGCTCATATGTGAATTCTAGAACCGGCTACACTTAAGCACATACACATATATATTATTTCCGAGTGTATTTATATGCAATCAGCCGAGTATTTGTTGCTATTAATTTGATGGGAATATCTATTTATTTGCCCTGCTGATCGATTGAAAGTTGATGTATTTTTCACAGATAACATGCTCCTTATTATCAACACAAATTTCACGCGCCTTTACTCATAACATGTCTCTTGGTTCACTTTTTGTTGACAACTCTCATTATGCAGCTCTGCTGCCGCATAAGAACTAAATATCCATAATAATGTGTATATCTATGACTAAAAACACAACCATCAGTGATTAATGAGACCTAACTGATGGGCTACTCAGATGTACCAATTGCAAAAATACTGCATAAAAGATGTATCGATAGAAAACTGTATAAACCCAAATCATGTGCAAACATTAGTTTGATGAGCAAGAACAAGATTCAGAATGCAACAATGCAATTAATTTCAGTATTCATTTTGATTAAACGTGTTTGAAACTTTGACACTGCGAGACACTCTTAATCAGCAGCATGGAAATGAGCTTCTCAGGTCGTTGTAAAATAAATTATAAATGTAACAGGATAACAGATCTCCTGCTAAAGGAAAACTTAGATAGAACTTGACTCGTATGAAAGAGCATCAATCACGCACTAAACATACTAATTTCAGAATTTGACTCATATGAATGGCAGCAAGCACTAAATATACCAATTTCAGACAAATGTTTTTAACTGAAAGATAATGTTCACTTCCGCGCACTTATGGACAAAAATAAAATGAGCCCTTTTAGTTAAATTAAATGCCACTTTCATAGGTTTCACATGAAAGAGCGACATAATAGATGATCGAGGGATTTTAGATACTATAATGTATGTCGCAAAAGAAGATAATATAAGCTTGCCAAAATCAGAGGGAGCACACCCATATCTCAAGCTTAGAGAAGCATTCCCTAAACAAAACTTGGAGAAGCATGACAATCAAGTATATATATGACAAAGCATTTCTAAGCAAGAGCAAATAAGGAGCACTCAGTCATTCATTAAAGCAAGGCCTAGTTCAGCTCTTCATCCCACTGAATCAGAGGATAGGGATGGATGCCTCATGTATGAGTTTATTTGTTAGTATTACTACTGCATTATGGAACTAAACCTTGTCAGCTAAACTTGAGTGCGCACTCATGCAACCATAGATGGTGCGGTTCTTGAGTAATGTCGCTGAAACCAGGACGCACAATCCGCAAGCGATGGTGTGCATACAGGGAGAACATCTTACAATCTCCTCACTCCACTACGTGTAATGAGGCATAAATTTTTTCCAGAATGAATAATTATGTTATTACCACGTATCTCTATTTGGCATCTAGCAGAGTGAGAAGGGTAAACTCCACTTACAGTGATGCCACAAATCAAGCATGCCCGGCAAGGCGCCGCTCACCGCGTTGCGGAGTCCATGGAACTGAAAACGAACTGAAGACGTTAAAATACCCCTGAAAAATAATTTTGTTAACCCCCAATATAGCACGAGCCGACGATCTCCATCACATAGCCATGTTGATGCAGAAGTTCAGATCAAACTGTACTATGACACGAGTGCAGTAAACATATCTGTATCATCAAGTCATTTACTATATTCATACAGCCATGCATATGCAAACAGAATTTATGGCTTTATCCTGGCAGCAATCTACTCAAATCCATAAATAGCACATCAGAAGTATGACCCATTCCACTGATTAACATGAGAATTAAGTAAGATCACCTAACACGGCTGCGTAGATCTCTCTGTACAAACCTCAATCTTCTGAACAAAAAACCAAACTGAAAAATGGCGAGAGAGACACATGTGTGAGCTGTTTCAACATGCAACTATCAATTGCAGTATCTGTCTACACAAGCAACTTCTATAGTACCACCGCACCATACTGAGTAGAAGGAGCTGACACCTATGAACAGAGCAGGCATTCCACACTCGAGCAAGAACTCACATGGGGAAGGTCACAACATATCCATTTATAATAATAATGCATTGGGTGAGTAGCAATATGTTGTCTCGCGGATGCAGAGCCATGTCAAAATCATCTAAAACATGCGAAATGAGCTAAAATCAGTGACTGGATCAACGAGGCATTATACGATTTCACCTTCACTAAACTGTGTATCTTTGTGATTGCAAACGCAACCATCAGTAATTAAGGAGCCCTGCTTGACGAGCTACTCCCCAGACAATAACATTACTACATATCATATGCTAAACTTATTGAGCACAGCAATGTTTCATGTTCTGATGGTTATTACACTGATTTTTTACCTTGAAACACACTACACACCTTAAATGAAATAAATAGGCCATCATCTAGCTAGCAAAGCAGCATAGAGAGATCAAGTCTGCAAAGCCATAAAAAATCTGCCAGTATGATGAGATAAAACTAACATCTGTGATGTCCTATGCAGTGTAATAAAAAAAAATGCTCTAAAGGTCAGCAATAGGAAGTTTGGCAGGTGCTTGCACACAAAAATAATTCTGGATCTGACGATGAAGATAACATGTTGCTTACGGTAGAAGGCGTCCAACAAAAGTAGCTGCGGACGGTTGCACAAATTTTGGATTTGAGTAGATGCACAGGACCATGATGCACAGGATCGACATGCCGACCACGACGCTTCCAAGACAACTGAAGCTTCATCCCTGACTAAATCTAATTTGTATTTTTTGGGGGCCAATTTCATATAAAGTATATGTAGCTAATCAATATTTTCTATAAAATAGGTAGGCAGATCATTTTTAAGCTATAAAGTTAGAGAACATCATGCTCCGTTGCAACAAGAATCGATAGGTCATTACACGATTTCTCCCCCTAATTCCACTTACCCTCTCCAGCTTTATGGCTCATCGATTGTTTTTGGATCATCGAATAGAAGTCAAAATATGCACAATACCTTGTTCTTGCTCTGAGAAGAGGACTACGACTGTAGCGATTGGAGACGACAAGGACTGCAGGAGAGGTTGGGGCCGGGACGAGGGGCGGCCGAAGAGGTCGGAGAGGAAGAGGACGGCGGCGACATGCGCTACTGGCGGACGGCAGGAACTTGGGGCACGAGGCGAGGAGGGCGGCGACTGGATCTCGGCGACGTTCGAGGAGAGGACGGCTGGATACCGGCGGCAGGAGCCCTGACAGTGGAGCTTCGAGGCGGTGGGGAATGAATCCGTGGAGGACGACCGGCGGCGTCGGGCGTTGAAGAACAGTGCGGAGGAGACGGTGCTGCCGACCGTGGGGCAGGGAAAACGGTGCACGGGCGGACGATGCGTCGCTCGGGTGGAAGAGACGGCGCCTCCCGCGGGGAGGAGACGCGTGAAGCCGCTCGCCGTTTTTTTTTCATAGAACATACTCCCTCCCTTCACAAGCATAAGATGTTTTAGATCCGTGAATCGAATCGAATCGTATCTAAACGTTTTTTATTTTTTAGTGTATAGATTCGTAGAGGCAGTAAATTTATACACTAAAAAGATAGATTCTAGATTCATTTCACAAAGTTAAAATGTGTTATATTTCTGAACGGAGGGAGTATATATAAGCAGATTGCCTCGTTAAAACCTTGATCCTAGAATCAGACTTCAGATCAACGAGCTCTACTAAAAATATAGCACTTTTTCTTGTCTAGCTGTCTCGTCGATCGATTTTATCAACCATTTTTTCCATGTTTGTCGTGGAAATAGCCACGACAGTTGCTAACAGGGATAGCGATTGAGTCGATATGGGGTAAGAGCGCGTCGCCATCCGCGGGTCAAGATTGAGGACACACACAAGGGTTTACCCAGGTTCGGCCCCCTTAGGACAAATACCTACTTCCTGCTTGATTGTATTGATTGCGAGTGGATTACAAGATCGGCGAGCTCGACGGCTAGGCAGCGAGTCGCTTGGATGGAGTAGCTAATAGGACGTAAGTATAACGAGTACCCTAGGGAGGTTTATCTAGGGTCACCCTGCTAGGGTTTACAAGATTACAACCGAATTATTTTAGGTTTGAAGGGTTTGACCTAATCCGACTGAGTCTAACTAAGGTCTTGGGCCTTCAGTTTCTAGTCGCTGGGATTCATTCTAAGTCTCCTTCCAGTCGCCATGCATACATGCCCACTCGTCATGGTTCTAGGCCAGTCGAACCTTCCCTCTAGGCATACCCCGATTGGTATATCCCCATTAGTAGTCCCGAGTGCGTCAGGGATTCGGCGAGGGTGTCGTCTTGGCAGTCGGAGTAGGCGAGTCTAAGTGGATGCCTAGTCGAATCGGTGGCGAACTCCTCCAATGAAGGTAGAAGCTTCAATATGTTCTCAGCCACAGCTTAGCGAGTCGCTGAGTACTTGAGTCGCCTCGTCCAAGCGATCAGAATGGGCCAGCGAAATAAGCAAGTCGAGTGATCAATTTGATCGAAGTTGGACCGTCAGCTTGGTCAGACTAGCCGTTAGGTAATCTTCAACGGTAACTTTGACGGAATTACCACGAAACAACGGCTAATTCGGGCCATTTTACTAGCCCTAATTATAAAGGGGGATGGAGACACGGAGTATGGATCTTTTTGCGCATTCTTCCACTCTCTCTTCATATTTCCGAGCAGCCCCCGATCCAGATTCCCAGACCAAGCGAGTTCCTTTAAATGGCGCCTCCACAAGATCTCTGGGGGAAATCCAAGTGCACTGCAGCCGTGATGTAGTCGTTTCAATACGCCGAGATCCTCGTTAAGGGAAACTGGTGAATCCCCACGGCCAGCGAGACCGAGTCAAAGCCACGGTCAGGGGAGTTCATCTGCTTCCTCGGCCACTTGGAGCAGGGTCTAGGGTTCCCCACCTCAATCTTCTTCCGACGGTTCTACGCCTACTACCAGATCAAGCCATCTGATATAGGGCCGCATAGCATCGAGCAACTTGCAATCTTCATTGCGTTCTATGAGTGCTACCTGGGGTGCCGACCGTATTTCCCCCTTTGGCTGGAGGTTTTCCATGGGCGCGTCATCTGCAAAGGAAAGGATGACCCCATCTTGGTCGTGGGCGGCGTCATGTTCTAGCTGAAGCCCAATGCCAAGTTCCTGAAACTGATGTTGCCGAATAAGGCAACGAATGAGTGGAGGAAATACCAGTTCTATGTCAAGGAATCTACCCCACCGGGGAGGTGGCGATCCCTGCGTACACCGCTGAGCGAAGCGAGCCGCATAGGCTGTCAGCAAAAGGGCTCCCCGAGGAACAGAACATGGTCGAGGAGGAGATGTGCTCCTGGATCTTGGAGCTAGAGGACGAAGGGTTGGAAACAATCAACCTCTACATTTGCTATCTTGGGAGGCGACTGGTTCTGCTAGACACCCGAGCCCACTATATGTACGAATACACCGGGTCATCGGACCGGACAAAATCGTGCCACAAAGGGTGGGCCGCGGAAGATTACATCGCGACCCTGGAGAAGATCACAGATGCGAAGTATACCGACTTGTCGGTGGGACTTCGCCCATACACAGCCGTCAAGCGGCCGACCCCTCTATTAAGTTTCCTTCATTCACATTGATTTCGTGTCTCAACTCTTCTAGGTCTTGGAGAACTGGCTTCCTCCGCTTGATGAGGAGGTCCCCGACGAGCTCCTAGACGAGGATGAGGAAGACGCCTCCAATGGGGAGGTGGAAAATATGGAGGAGCAAGAGCCTGCCTCCGTGCCTCGAAAGACTCGCAGCTAGAAGTGTCGCGAGACACAGGCCAGTCGTAGCCTCGAGGAGAGCGACAACGATCTTGAAGTCGTTGACGAGCAAACCTCTAGGAGAGTGGTAACTCCGACCAAACATGCCCTAAAAACAAAGTCATCGACCAAGTCAGCAGCAAAGTCAGCGCTGGTGTTCGAGTCGGAAGACGAGGCCAAAGAGGCGATGGTGGAGCCAGAGGTGGCAAAGGCGTCGGAATCTTCGGCTATGGTGAAGCGGTCAGAGGCTCCGGCTGCACTGGACGCGTAGGCAAAAAACCGGCGGCGCCACCCAAGCCACTGCGTCAGGCGAGCCTCCTGGAAGTGGGGTTGACATGTTTGATTGACCCCAAACTGGAGAAGCCCGCGCATGTTAGTACGGGGATGTGGGCTCTCCCTGTTGCCAAGTAAGTATTCTCATGTCGTTGAATCGTGTGTGGTGTGCCAGTCAGGATTTACGGATTGCTAGGTGAAGAAAATAAAGCGGGCGACCATGTCGAAGATCTCATCGAGCCCCGCCAAGGAGGGGAAGACACCTCCAAGAAGAGGAAAGGCGACTCCGGCGAGGCGCCCGACCTTGGCGCTAAGAACAGAAGAAGGTCGACCTCGACCCGACAAGCGAGGTGGTGGTGAAGGGTAGTGCGGGCGACATCGTCGTGCACAGAGAGGGAACGGCGACCTAGGAGACTGAGGCGGCAGCGAAGGAAGCTGTTGCGACCAAGGACGTTGCAGCGACATCTCCTGCAGCAATGACCAAGGCCATGACATTCCGCAGTTTCTCGCCAAGGGGTCCTCCACGACCGCCCAAACCCAGTCGCCGACGATTGAAGAGGTCAGCAACGACAACGTCGGGTTGATGGCACAAGGGATAAGAGGAGTTGCGTATCTACTGCCGTCTGTGAGGACGATCGAGCTCCACCGTTTTCTCCGCCAGGCGCTCCAGGTATGTCCAGTCCTCGAGGCTCTGGTCTCTAAGTAGTATAGGTCGAAGACTCAATCTCGAGTGCCCAGTCCGTGAGGCTCGAGTCGCTAAGTAGTAGCGACCGAAGTCTCGGATTTTAGTGCCTAGTCCCCGAGGGTCGGGTCGCTGGTTAGCTATGAGTTGTATATGGTGTTGACAATGTTCTTTGGTTGCAGCGCGGGTAGGACGACCAACGAGCAGAGCTAGACCAAGTCCAACATGACTACCAGGTGGTGACCTAGGCGATCAACCGGCTTCGACCTGCTAAAAGTATGGAATCTTCTCATTTGTTGGATAAGTACTTGAGCATTTTAATTCAGCATCGAATTGAATGTATTGTCTTGTGTCCATATAATCATTCCTCCGCTCTGGCGAAGGCCCGCAAAAGGTATGTGTTGGTTTCCGAGCTTGAGGTCGCGAAGGCGATCGCCGCCGCCGAGGAGAAGGCCAAGGTCGTGTTGGCAGAAACAAAGAAGGCCAAGTCCGCGTTGGCGGACACTGAGAAGGAGCGCAAGGCCTCCGACTCTGTCATCGTGGAGTTGCAAAGTAAGTTTGCCAACCTGGAAAAGTTTTGTGATTGGGAACTACCGGTGCCTCCTTGGTAAGTATTTCTTCTTTTTTGGTTCTAGCCAAGTCCCCGAGCATCCGGGTTCCTGATCGACCGATTTTTTGAGGGGATCAAATGTGATGACACTTTGTAGATATCATAGGTCCAAGGGATCCAGCTATGCACTAGTACGGGGCCAAGGACAACATCAAGTGGTGCTTTAGGGTGTCGCAGCTTCGTCGATGTGCGCGTGGGCTATCCTTCAGGATATCTCGCCTACCAAGGTGATTCACGAGGGCTTTGCCAAGGTGTGGAAGTACCTAGAAGAGCTGCTTACCATTGTCGGGTGGATGATGCGCTCCACATTTCGCCGCAAGGCGATCGCTGTGCTGAGCCTCGGGCTCGCACATTTCCCCGAGGACTTTGAACTTGATGATGTGACAAGCGGATTTCCCTCCGCGACTAGGGTCGTCTAGATTGCCGACATGTTGCTGTTGAATGAGAAGGCCGCCCCTTACGCAGATCGTGTATTGGCGATGAGCGACCTCCTCCCCTACCAGTATAGCCGAGTCGCTCCCGAAGACAAGGATCCGGAGCACCTTGACTTGCCATCGGAGCGTCCATTCCAGTTGGCGATCAAGAAGTCGCTGATGAACTTCCCCGTTAACCACTGGAAGCCCTTCGTCAAGACCAAGGGCACGGACGAAGCTTCTTCTTTGCAAGCAGAAAAGTAGTTAGTTTTATATGTATGACCTTGAATCGAGTGATGTAATGGGCCGATTTGGCCAAGACTAATGTGTTCTGTTAAATATTTGTGACTTTCTTTGATTCTAGTGGACTTGTGGAGTCGGTCGTTACTTGTATATGGTGTTGTGTGTTATGTAGTCGTTGGTACTGTGCGAGTTCCCCAGCGTGTTTGCCTTTAGTATTCAGTCGCACGCACGTAGTTAGTGGGGACGATATGTTTTGCAGCTGTTCGAGTAGATGAAGGTCAACTTGTTGTGGCTCGTGCAGCCAGTCGCGTGGTGATCCCAAGGGGTACTCTATACTTGGTGTTTTCCCTTGGCACGTGCGGGTTCATGTTTGCGAGTCCCTAAGCATGGTACTTAACCGTTTGAGTCATATGGCCAAGATAGGGAAGGATGTGATACACTATTTAACGTGTAGCATGTCTCTCCTCCTGACTCGAAAAACCAGTCGCTTGGCGACTCCAAGGTGCGCTCTCATACTTGGTATTTTCCTAAGGCATGTGCGGGTTTGTTTCCGACGAGTCCCCAAGCACTGAACCGTTCGAATCGCTACATTAAAGGATGAGGAGGACTGGGTGTTGTGGGAAGCACGACTGGTCGTCTTGGCTCGGGGAACCAGTCGAGCGAGTCGACTCCAATGGTTGCTCCCGGTTTGGCATTTTTCGTGGACGATGCAAGGCCCAAGTGGCCTCGGTGCCCTTGAACTGCACTACTTGGCCGTGCTAGGTCGCATTACCAAGGGCTAACAACCGGTGTTAGCATATGCGCTGTGTTATACGAGTGCAACTGGCACAAGAGGTGGTGAGTAGACACAATTTGTGGACACAATATTCTTTATTCAGTACAGGTACATGGGTGTACATGTTTGAGTTCTATGTATAGAATTTGCAAAGTAAGTTCACATTACAAGGTCGTTCGACGTCGAGCTTGCCATCTCCATGCATGTTGATGAGGTAGTAGGCGTCATTGCCAAGGATTCGTCCTATGGCGAATGGCCCCTCCCATGTGGGAGAGAGTTTGTGCATGCTTTCTTCTCCTGGATGAGTCACAGGACGAGGTCACCCTGCTGGAAGGTGCGAGTACAAACTCAGCAACAATGGTAGCAGCAGAGGCCTTGCTGGTAGATGGTGTTGTAGGAGAGAGCTAGGTCGCATGCTTCGTCGAGTACATCGATCTTGTTTTTACGGGAGACTTTGTTGTCTTCCTCCGTGTAGTGGACGGCTCGAAGCGAGTCGTGCTCGAGGTCGGTGGGCATGACGGCCTCGGCTCCATACACCATGAAGAAGGGGGTGAATCATGTTGATCGGTTGACGGAGGTGCAGATGCCCCAAAGCATGGAGGGGAGCTCTTCGACCCAGAATCCTGGCGTCCGTTCGAGGGGGACATGTAGTCGTGTCTTGAGGCCGTGGAGGATGCTCTGATTAGCGTGTTAGGCTTGGCCATTTGACTCCGGGTGGGAGACTCAGCTGAGGTCGAGTCATATTTCGTGCTCCTCGTAGAACTCGGCCATGGTGCCTTTGGCAAAGTTTGTGCCGTTGTCGATGTTGATGTTGTGAGGGTAGCCATACCGGTATATGAGTTCGCGTAGGAACTTGGTGGCGGTCTTGCCATCACACTTCTTTATGGGCTTCGCCTCGACCCACTTCATGAACTTGTCGACTGTGACCAGGAGGTGGGTGAAGCCGAATGCTATAGTTTTGAATTGACCCAGCATGTCGATGCCCCAGACGGTGAATGGCCACGTAATGGGATGGTCTTGAGGCCCAAACCAAGGATGTGCGTCTGGTTGGCGTACTTCTGGCATCTGACGCAGCGTTGAACGATGTCGATGGCGTTGGAGTGGGCGATGAGGCAGTAGAATCCATAGCACATAGCCTTGGCAACTAGCGACCTTGCGCCAGCATGGTGGCCGCAGTCCTGGCGTGGATGTCCTGCAGGATCTTCCGACCCTCTTTTGGCGAGACGCAGCTAGTACACTGATGGCTCTGATTTTTGCCATCTTCCACTGCGTTTAAACGTTGTTTTTGGTCAAGCAATTGCCAAATAAACTTTCAACCTTGCCACTGATGACTAATAATTGCAAAGATATGCAAATCCCTTCTTTGATTTATGTTGTGCAAGAAATCACTGATTTTATGGCGAAATAAGGAGTCATAATGAAGGATTTTGAGGAAGTACACACGACCAAGTAATTGGAGAAGCCAACCAAGGCGTCAGTGCACTTAATGAACACTGGTACGGGCGTGGTCCGCCCGTATTTCCCACTCGTACCAGGTGGCGATGGCTTTGTCTCGTCAAACCCTACAACTTTTGTGAAGACACCTATATATTTTGAGGCTCCAGCTGCCGGCCAGAGAGCCGCCATTCTCAGATTGCATCACAACACCCCCAAAGGAGATCCACACCATTGTTCATCACTTCCACCATCCATCCCTCCACTAGCCATATCCATTGCTTTATACTTTTAGATCTCCTTGTGATTTGGTGACCATTGTAAGAATATTTGATTTCAATCTAAGTATTTGCATGATGTTTTCTATCTCCGATCTATTTGTTATGAGTGAGTAGTCCTCACGGCTGTGGGTTGGAGAGAAACCTCGCAACAATTATGTGCATCTAGATCATGGGAGAATTGTATTTTGTTTGGATTCGTGATTTGTATCTTTTGTTTCTTCGTCTCTTGCCTCGTTCTGTGGACTTGTAGGTACCCAAGATTCCATAGATTGATAAAGGTTTGAGGTGAGATACTTGGCTAGCGGCGATCTCAAAGGAAACTCAATGACAAAAAGGTAAGTACGGTCTTTGCTTAGCGCCCCATTCGGGATCAACAACAACATCACCACTTAAAGCTTTAATCTATGTTTACAGTTAATAATCATTTGCAACCCGTGGCTTCAGTGTGTTCTCGGTTGAATTAAAATTATATTGCTATGCCTGCTGCATCACGGGGGCTCTAGAATATTAGGACGTGTTGGCCACAAAAGATTATCTCAATACAAACACTATACATGACTATGCTTATTATTATCTTTCATGCCATTTTATGTGCAGCTACAGGTGGAACTTCAACCCTGGCATGTCTCCATCCATTGATTCAACCCCATTATAAAGTAAACTAGATTGGTCTAGTAAACTAAGGTAAAATGAACAAACAATGTATTGTAGACGTGTCCTTTCTTATTACCTTTTAACAGTGCTTTCCAAGGTTCGATTAAACCTAGGTCTTCTAGGGAAAAATCTATTATACTACATCTGTGAATCCGGATCGAAGGTATCAAACCTTTTTCTGGCGCCGTTGCTAGGGAAGCAATTTCGCTATCCTGGTGAGGTCATTAGAGACCTTGTTTTTAGTTTTATTATTAGTTGTAGTTTAATTCTTGTTATTAGTTTACTTTCTTATTTTCTATTTGAAAACCCCAAAAAATTAGTTACTTGTTAATTGTTTTCATTACTTAAAAACTACCAAAACGATAAGAGCCATGGCTCAAAAGAGATTAGGGGAGTATGCTACTCCCACCCATGATTTTATTCGTGCACCCATCACTCAACCCATAGTTGATGCGCAAACTTATGAGATAAAACCTAACCTTTTAAGTTTGGTTCAACAAAACCAATTTGGGGGTTCATCTTCTGAGGTTTCGGGATTGCACTTAAATACTTCTACTGAGATTTGTGACATGATGTGTATTAAAGACGTATATCCAAATGCAGTTAAGCTAAGATTATTCCCTTTCTCTCTTAGAGGAAAGGCTAAGGGTTGGTTGCTAGCTCTACCAAAGGGCACTATTAATTCTTGGGAGGAATGTACTAATTTGTTTATGACTAAATTCCCCCCTGCAGCTAAGACTATATAGCTAAGATCCAACATCACAAGCTTTAGAAAAGAAGACCGTGAGCTACTAGCGCTTGCGTGGGAAAGGATGAAAGAAGCCATAATGAACCACCCTAATCATGGGATGGAGGAATGGCTTATATTACATTTATTTTATAATGGTCTTAACCCAATGTCTATGTATGTGCTAGATACTGTAGCAGGAGGAACGATCATGGGAAAACACGTAAGTGTTGCAAAGAAGTTATTGGATGCTATGGAAAATAACCATGCCCAATGGCATGTAGAAAGAACCTCGAAGAGAGTAAGTTCAGTTACCGAGGTAAACAATGAAGAGCTTACATCTAAGGTAGATGAGTTTCTTAGCTTAGTAAAGGATAAGGAAGATACCCAAGATAATTCTATCACTACCGATGTCAATGATGTTAACTTTATAACTCGCACTCCTTTTAATCCTGCATGGAAAATTAATTATGCTTCTAACATTCAAAAATATCATGCTAATCCTGTAGGAGCTCCGTATTATAATTATGATAATACTAATGGAGAAAATCATGGAAATCTCCCATTTGAGCAAACCATTAGAACATTTATGCAAGATCAAACTGGACAAAACAATATGCTTATTAAGATTACGGAGAACCATAAAAGTAGTTTAGGAAGATTATCTAACCAAGACGTTGCAATTAGAAATGATGTGCAAGCTCTATAGGAAAGGACAAAGACCATGGAGGCTCAGCTAGGTAAAGTGGTCGAGAGCCAAGCTCTCATACTAGCAAAGTTCGCCGGCAAACCCAAGCCAAATCCGGTGGAGGACCTCAAAATGATGAGGGTAACAAAAGATGAAAATCCTAAAGATATGGATTATAGCAACGCGCCAACACCGGAATATATCATGGAAGATCTATTGAAGATGATCACCGATAAAAATACATGTATAGAACAAGGTAACGATGCTATGTACCAACAATTTATACAACAAGTAGCATCTAAGGTTCGTGATTTAGAGATGAAGTATAAAAGACTAGCTGATAAGCTTCCAACTAAGCTAGATGATATATTTGAGCCCACTATTAAAATTAAGTTGGGAGTTAATGAGATATCCGCACTTTGTGCTCTTGGTGCAAGTGTCTCAACAATTTCCAAAAGCCTATTTGATAAACTAAACTTGGGGCCATTTTTTACAACTGAATTAAGACTCCATCTAGCTGATTCTACTTATAAACAAGTTGTTGGGATCAAAGAAAATATAATTGTTGAAATTAAATGAAGTCCCGCTCTTATTGATCTAGTTATTGTGGACATGCCTAAAGATCCCATAGCACCTATAATTCTAGGTAGGCCATTCCTAAGAACTATTAAAGCTTTGATTAATTTACATGAAGGGAATGTAAGGATAAGGCTACCATCTAGAGATCCGTTTGTAGTCCACTTCCCTAGGAAAAAGAAGGCCAAGCCTAATGATGATGATGGTGTGATTACTTTAAAGGCGAACTATTTTGGAGTTGGCATTCCACTCCCCAAACCTAAGTGATTGCCATCAAGGTCAAGCTAATTGACCTTAACTAGAAGAGCTTCATGGGAGGCAACCCATGTGAAATACATTTTCTCTAAGTTTTTATTATGTTTTATTTTTGTGTTAGTTTTTGTTTTGTTTTTGTTTTTAATAAAGAGTGTTCAAGAAGACCTATGGAAAGAGGAGAAGAAATATGGTAATCCTCTATATTATATTTTACTAACACATGGCCTAAGAAGTATTGCTGGATCATTACTTAGTGTTTTTGCTGCTATCTAACCTTTTGATAAGATGTGCGAAGGCGCACGTAGCTACTAATCAAATTCTTGAGTTTGTTGTAGTTCACAGCATCGATAACGACCACTGGTATGGTCGGAGTGGCCCGTACCGTGCGCCCGTACCACCTCAAGGCAAAGGGAGATAGAAATTTTGATGATTGCCGAAGTAATCAATGGTGATAACGACCACTGGTACGGGCAGACGCGCCCGTACCACGCGCCCGTACCGTACCCCCGAGCAAAACATCATATTTCAAGAAAAGTCACCGCAGTGATAACGACCAGCAGTACGGGCGCGCGCGACCGTACCACGCACCCATACCGAGTGCTCTGCCTGGGAGAAGTCGCCGCCCCCCAGGTAAGACACCCGGTACGGGCGGGCTCCGGCCGTACCGCCCGCCCGTACCGAGTACCCGGACGCCATAATCTGCCCGAGGAGGTAACCTAAAAATCCCAATTCATCTATTTTATCTTTCTTCTTCCTCCAAACTTCAAACCACCTCCATTGGATCTTCAAATTTACTCAATCTTCTTCGATTCTTCACACTCACTCGATCTAAGGTATGATTATCCTCCGATCCCCAACTTATTTGTGCAAAAGTTTGGCTTAGTCATTCATCATTGTCAATCTAGATATAGGTCTTGTTCTAGATTCAATCTTGGTACTAAGTATGTTTAGCATTGTTTTTAGAGAAGTTTCTTTTGTAGTTAGTGTAGAGAATCACTTATGTTATCTTTCTATTGGACCAAAACATTTATTAGCAATTTTATTTACTTTGTCTTGTTTTTATTTATTAGATGAACACGAGGAGTCGTATATGTGAGATGGCTGCGGACTCCTCCGCGCCACCCACTGATACGTTAACCTCCGAGTCACTTGGCATCGAATTCACCGAGGAGTTCCATCTTACCCATTTCGATTGTCTCAAGATTCGAGAGATCAAGTCCACCAAGTGGGTGTGTCCCTATATCCTGAACCAACTTGGCATTCGTGCTGATTTCGATTTACTTTCCAACAATGTTGGTTTGTACAATTTTGTCTTTCAGGATGTTGCGTCATACCGCCGCTTGAAACTTGAGTTCTTCAGCACCTTGACACACAAAGTGGATCCTTATGGTTGTTTCGAGGAAAAAAGCCTGGAGTTGATCGAATCAAATTCCGCCTTATGAACTGTGAGTATACTTTGACACTTAGCCAATGGGCTCAATTCTTTGGGTTTACCAACAACAACACTGATGTACACACAACTACCTTTGTTTTAGATCCTTCCCCTTCACAATACTTTAACTTGATGACAATTCATGGACACACCCAAAGGGAACCAAATTGATCATCCTGCCATTTGATATTTGTTCTATGTTATTGCTAACACATTACAGGCACGTGGTGAGTTTACTAGAGTTAATGAGGAGGACATGTTGATCTTCGCAAAAGCTGCACTTATCAATTGTAATTCAACGCCAAATTTGGGCACTTTACTTGTGTTTTATATTAAGCATCAAGCTCTTCAATCTCGAGGACCCATATGTGGAGGAGGAGTTGTGGCCGTTCTTGCACGCGCACTTCACATCAACCTAGGTAACATTCAACCGTTGACTGGAGGTAACCATCTCGGTCCATCTACTCTAAGAGCATGCAGTATGATTTCTAAAAATCATTGTAGATATTTCTTCAATATACCTGGAGCAGATCACTTGATCCCTACTCCTTTTCCTAATAGTTTATTCTCTATCGAGGATGGACGTTTGCATTATGATGCGTAGGTCGAAGCTAGTCTACCCCAACAAGAAATACCCGTGGGAGGAGGAGAAGATGAAGAAGTAGAACAAGAAGGACCCAAACATGATGTGCAACCACCAAACTACTATAACACCTATGAAGATATCTATGCACTCGAAGGAAACATTCACACCATGAACAACCTCTCAATCAACCTTCGAGATGCTGCTGCAAGCCTCACCACCTAGTTCCATGATTGGAGAAGCCAATGGAACACGGGAGATTATCCACCACCACCACAATGAGCAACAAAGGGGCTTGCAAAAGCCCGAGCTTGGGGATGAGTTCCCTTAGAAAATTCATTTGTGTAATAACGAGGTTGTACTCCAGCTCCTTGTGAGCTTTGAAACACTTGTGTTGGCCTGTTCCAACACTTTGCTTTTTTCCTTTGCTTTTTAAATTTGCTTTCGTTTTAGTTTATTTGTTTTGTTTTTCTTTTAGCCCTTGCTTGGTTGCAAGTTCTTTTCTATTCATTTATCCCTATCTTCAAAAATACAAAAAGATTTTTCCATTTATCCTTTTTTCGTAAATGTGGATTCATACTTTGCCTTTTTGCTTTGATATCATTTCGAGAGTAATCGTGTTTGAGTTTTGAAGGAAGACATCCCTATAAGGAAGAGGATCAGGATGTTACTTATGAGAGGTATGTCCTATGTATCTCACTTATGAAGTTTTAATTGTTTATCTTAGTTGGTTGATTTGCTAAGATGCATGCTAGTGGGAAGTAATTTAATATGATTAGAGTAAGGCTTTTTATTAGTATGATGATTAGTTGTTGAAGCTCTTGCTCTAGTTCTTTTAGTTAACCGAGTCTTGCCTTGGAAATAATAATGCCAAACAAGTGCAACAAGAAAAAGTCTAAAATTTATGACTTGTTTGATGAATGATTTTCTTGAGAGTATACCCTTGATTATACTTAACCCCATAGATATTTTGATAGTCTTGACAACACTCATGAAAGGAATTGTTTGATTGAAATAAAGTGTAGTGGTAATTGTGATGCATGCCAAAGCTAACATTGTGGATCAAATCGCGGTTCTAGCTCAAAAAATATAAAGAGAAAAAGATGCGAGACAACTTTGTTCTATGTCTCTGACGCACACCTTTGGGATGCCAACAACTCCGCTAGCTTTTGAACGATCTATGGTATAACCCCGGATTTCGGCTATGAATTGATGACATGATTGGCATCTGTGTCAATGTATGGGTAAAAGTATTGGTACTCTCAAAGGTTGTGCAAATACTAGCAAAAAGAAACAAACATCGATCCTTGATAAATGAGATGAAAAAGAAAGAAGGAAATATAAAAACGATATCTATGAGGATCCACATAACAAGTCCTTGGCATGGTCTCATTACTACATAGCAAGTCATGATCGAGGTCGGTGGGCATGATAGCCTCGGCGCCATACACCATGAAGAAGGGGGTGAATCTTGCTGATCGGTTGACGGAGGTGCGGATGCCCCAAAGCACGTAGGGGATCTCTTCGACCCAGCATCCTGGTGTCCGTTTGAGGGGGACTTGTAGTCGTGTCTTGAGGCCATGGAGGACGCTCTGATTAGCTTGTTTGTCTTGGATGTTTGACTCCTGGTGGGAGAATGAGGCGAGGTCGAGTCATATTTTGTGATCCTCGCAGAACTCGGCCATGGCGCCTTTGGTGAAGTTTGTGCCGTTGTCAGTGTTGATGTTGTGAGGGTAGCCGTACCAGTAGATGAGTTCACGTAGGAACTTGGTGGCGGTCTTGCCATCACACTTCTTTATGGGCTTCACCTCGACCCACTTCATGAACTTGTCGACTGTGACCAGGAGGTGGGTGAAGCCGAATGCTGTAGTTTTGAATTGACCCACCACGTCGATGCCCTAGACGGAGAATGGCCATGTAATGGGATGGTCTTGTGGGCCGAACCAGGGATGTGCGTCTGGTTGGCGTACTTCTGACATCCGACGAAGCGTTGAACGATGTTAATGGCGTTGGCGTGGGCGATGAGCCAGTAGAATCCATGGCACGCATACTTAAAGCTTTAATCTATGTTTACACTTAATAATCATTTGCAACCTGTGGATTCGCTGTGTTCTCGGTTGGATTAAAAGTCTATTGCTATGCCCGCTGCATCACGGGGGCTCTAGAATATTAGGATGTGTTGCCCACAAAATATTATCTCAATACAAACACTATACATGACTATGCTTATTATTATCCTTCATCCCATTTGATGTGCAGCTACAAGTGGATCTTCAACCCTGGCCTATCTCCGTCCATTGATTCAACCCCATTATAAAGTAAACTAGATTGGTCCGGTCAACTAAGGTAAAACAAACAAACAAAGTCTTGTAGACGTGTCCTTTCTTATTACCTTTTAGCAGTGCTTTCCAAGGTTCGATTAAACCTAGGTCTTCTAGGGAAAAAGCTATTATACTACATCCGTATCATACCCCGGCACTGTCTGAGTTCTTGGACCCGTCGAAGTGGAGGGACCCGTAGTGTAGGTTGGGCAGCATCTTGGGTTGTTGGGCCTCCTCCCCGTCATCGAGGAAGTTAGCTAGAGATTGCGACTTGATGGCCTTGCGTAGCTCGTACTTGATGTTGTGGATGCCGATTTCAACGACCCATTTGGCGACTCGTCCTGTCGCCTCGCAGTTGTGGATGATGTCTTGTAGCAGGGCGGAGGAGACAATCATGATAGGATGCTCTCGGGAGCCATCGCTTTGCTCGGAATACCGTGTAGACCAGTTTCTGGTGCTATGGGTAGCGTTGCCTCGAGTTGGTGAGGACCTCGCTAAGGTAGTACACATGGCGCTATACACGGTGCTCCTTGCCTTCTTCGGGTTGCTCATTACGGTGCTGACGACTCGATTGGAGGTCGCAACATATACAAGCATTGGCTCCTTATCGAGTGGTACGGTGAGCACCGGTGCGGTGAATAGTACTTATTTCAGTGCGTTTAGCGCGCTATCAGCCTCGCTGTCCCACTCGAATGTGGGGTTCTTGCCCCAACTAAGGGTCGTAACTCGCTCCGCCAGCTTCTGGACGTCGCGTGTATATTCGGGTTTCCCGAGTCACACGATGGTTTTGATCTTGGAGGGGTTTGCTTTAATGCCTCACTTGTATACCACATACCCCAGCAGCTGACCGGTGGGTACGCCCAATGTGCAATTCACTGGGTTGAGCTTGATCTTGTACTTCCGCATATTCGCGAAAGTTTCGACCAGGTTGATGGCTGTGATAATACAACACTTTTTAGCAATATAAATTGTGTCATTTGCATATCATATCATGCTCCATCTAACTATTGCTATGCCTGATATGCATGATTACTTGTTTTTATTAAATTCGATATGAGCTTTGGACATTTAGTAGTTTAGATAGAATTGTATCCCTCTTCCTTGTTTTTGACATGTGTGTAGGTGTTGATGATGAATATGGATGAAACAAAGGCAAAAGAAACAAAAATAGCATAGTATGGAGGAGCTACAGGGACTAGACTTAGCCATTTGAGAGTTCCAACTTATCAAAATAAATATCCAAGACCCTAGGGTTGTATCCCTCAACGATACGAACTCAACGAACCCAAGAACACCCAAAACAGAGTTCGTGTGAAGAAATGGAGACCAAACTACTAAAGAGTACAGACGGTTTAACGAGTAACTATACGACCGGAGCAATAATTCTGGCTGTATACTTGCGCCTGTATAGTTGTATAAAGGGTCAGAAACGACGGGATTTCACCCTAGAAAAGCTCCAGAACCTTCCCTAAGTCATATGACGGTATTGGAGAAACCCTAGGGCACCCCAAGGCCTATATAAAGGAGGGAGGACCCAAGGAAGCCACCATACAACATATACAATATCTAGATCCCATCTACCGCCTCCACGACGGTGCCCTGCTGCCGTGCCACCTCCATAGCCTCTACAACTCCACCAAGATCCAGACCTCCATCATCACCATCAAGCCATCCAAGCAAGAAGAGGAGGAGAAGGAGGAAGCCGCCATCAGCACGCCGACGCCAACATCACCACGCCGTCATCACCATCTCCATCACTGCTACTCCTTCATCCTTCCCCATCACGATCTTCGTGATGTGTTGTAACATGGCTTGAACCCCCTTTTATTAATGTTATGATTATTTGATTAATTGAAGTGTGGTGTGTTCTTGTTAATTAATATGTTTGTGCTTTATCTTTACATTGTTCTATTCATGATATTATTCTATTGATTGGAGACGTCCAATCCATTGTTGAGGAATTTACTAGAGATTCATGGAATGTCACAAAACATATCATTAGTCTCTACTCGTCCATGGGCCTGACAAGTTCATGGGTAGAACTAATAGGCTATTTGCTATAAGTGATTTGCGGAGGCAGTAGCAGCATAGGATGCACTGCCCATTAAGATTTAATTCCTCAAGATCACTCATGATATAGATAGGTATAGTATTGCGAATTCCTTGACCCCAAAGTGATATACGGGATATCTTGTGACTAGCACACTTGCTTAGGAGTACGGTCATCCATAGAACTTAATGCATTTGCTCTGGTTTACCTTGATTGGTCTTGTTAACTTAATACACTATTCTCTTACGAGATGGCCCATTTCCGAAGAAGGTGTGGATAATTGAGTTCTCTAGTTGCCACTTACCAACGGTGGGAGACAACGATATATGAGGGACCGCCACAATTATAGTTAACAGCTATTCCATAAGCACTTATCATGCACACCGGTATACACAACATTACTTCAGGAATCATAGCATTAATATTTCATCTCATTGCATTCACCTCTTTTCAGTTTTACTTTCGTTCTAGTTTTCTTCCAGTCTTTGTAGTAGTTATTACAAAACATCTTAAATTCATTTATCCTACCAACTTATAGAATAGGCTATTTCCAAACCACGGTTTGGGTGCGAACGTGGTCGCATTGACAATGCGGCTGCGAGGGTCATGTTCGCCGATCTCCCATCGGGACAAACTCTTTAAATATTTGCTGCTAGAAGTACTGCAATAACCCTGTTTTGGTGCAGGAATCCAGTCCATCAAATTGGCGCCATTGCTGGGAGCAAAGCATTTGGTTATCTACTCGCACATAGTCTATTTCAGTTTGTTGTTGTTATCTTACTATTTTCTTTTATATTGAAAAAAGTTACAAAATCAAAATTTTCAAAAATTGTTGCTACTAATCATGTCTTTCGAGATAAATTATGTTCAAGATATAATACAAGCATTGGAGGAGATAAAGGATTCAAGTTCATTAAGCCTGGTTGATAGACATGAGCTGATAGAGAAATTGTTGGACCAATTGGAAAGGCATTTATCATGGTTACGAGCTAATGATGGATCTTATTGCACAATTTGTATAACAGATGACCACCTTAATTTTCAATGTAAGTGTTCCAACAATCCTACTCTAGCAAATTATAATAGAGATAAATCCTATGCTAGTTTGGAAGTACTAGAATACATTCTTTTCAAAGGTGCATCTGAAATGTTATTTAGAGTAGGAAGTATTGATGTTGAAAGTGAAGCACTTGATGGAGTTTTTAATTTAGTATACCTCATATTCTTCTTTTGCGAAAATAATTTAAGTGGAGTGGAAACGGAGCACAAGGAAGAGGAGGAAGGACGGATTGATCACCCGCTCACACCTTCAACTCCTACTTTTGATTATATCATTACTATTAAAACACTAGTTGATGAAAAGGAGGAACAAAAAGGTGAGGTTGACAAAGAGAGTCACACTACAACTTTTGTATGTGATGCCTCTCACTCTAGTAGTGATTTTTATGATGCTAAAACTGTTGATAATTGTTCTGCGGAGGGCTTGTGCCTAGACACTCATATGGAGAGTATTAATAATAATGAACTAGAGATAGAACCTTGCTATACTAACATGCAGGGTCCTGAACTCCCTGCTATGAAGGAAGAATACTATGAACTGTTCCCCTACACAGGTAACCAAGGTAAAGATTTAAGAATTTTATATGAATCTCAAATCCTCTCATTGCAGCTATACACGGAGGCATGTTCACCAAGCTTGGTGCATCAACACTCGCTTGAAAGTGAGAACTTGTTCATCTATATGATGCCGATGCACCGTAAGCGGGTACAACTCCGACCGAACTCTACTTCAAGTTGCTCCAAGCTGGTATGTACAACCTCACCTCGAGTCGATATCCCTTGGGATCTAGGTGGGTGATGTATGGATCATCCTAGCCTTGCTTTATGGCTTTAAAGAGAGTGCTTCCTAGGAGGCAACCCAGAAGTCTTTAGGCGTCTTTCTTAGTTTTGCGTCTTGAGTCTAGTTGCATTCATGTTGCATTGGCACTTTTATTCTTCACACGTCTTGCTATTAGAGTACTCTTGTTGAAAATTTCAAAAGGTATAATTTATTGTTACTATGTGTTGCATAAACTCGGTTGTACTTAAATCCCATTTTATACACGCTAAATGTTGGTCGGAAATTTAATCTGTCATTTTTCTGTCAAAACATGGTGTTTTGCTAAGTTTCAGGTTAAGAAAGAATTCATGAAGAAATAGATTTTTTGATGTATATAGAAGGTTTAACGACCAACTATACGGCGGGAATAAAAATTCCGGCCGTATAGTTCCGGTCGTATAGATATTTTTGCCATCGACAATTTTTCTTTCATAAGTACTGATGGTTTAATGACCAACTATACGGCAGGAATAAAAATTCCGGCCGTATAGTTCAGGTTGTATAGATATTGATGATTTCGTATAATTTATTTTCTAGGTACAGAGGGTTTGACGACCAACTATATGGCGGGAACAAATTATTCCGGCCATATAGTTCTGGTTGTATAGCTGCGCCATTAGGTGAAGACCCTAAAATTTGGACAGCAGGCCAACTATATGGTGTGAACATATTGTTCCAGCCGTACAGTTCCGCCCGTATAGTTGCGTCCGACCACAAAATCGCTATGGGAAGGTAACCCCTGTATCAAAATTTCGATATAATTTCTCCCTACTTCTTCTAAAAACCTCGAAACTCGAGGGGGAGCCAAATATCTGCAAGCAATAAAAGTTCTACCTAAGAAACTTCCTAGACTGTAATTCTCTATAGAAGTTCATGTTTTCTTTTTTATTTTCCTTTTATCGGTAAAAATATGCATTTTATTTTGTGTGTTATTTCCGCAGGGACTTGAACCTTGCGTGACGACGTGTACGGTAGTGCCAAACGTGTAAACACTCACATGAGCCACTTGGTTACTTCAATTCAACGTTTCAATAATCAGTGCCTAGTAAAACCTTCCAACTTGAACCTCTTTTAAATAAGCACATAGGGGCCGCACACTAGTGGTTCATATTTTGTCTCACTTACACTTCATCACAATCTAGGAGAAGTGCATGATGGCTCTGAAATATAGCCATCTAACGTCCATATTAAACTGGATATTAGTCATATTCTTGATGAAATATCTCTCTAAACCTTGCCACTAATGCTAATATTCAGAGGGGTATGCAATCCTTTCTTTTGTATTTTTCCTGCGCAGATAATGTTGTTTAAAGGAGGGAATCACTACATTAAAGTCAAAGATACGAGATTTCCAACTACCAGAAGAAACCAGGAGCCTTACATCGGAGGAAGAGGCTTTAACGACCAACTATACGACCGGAGCAAAAATTCCGACCGGAGCAAAAATTCCGACCATATAGCTCCGGTCGTATAGTTGGCGCCACCACCGTTAGGTCAAACAGAACAACTTTCGTGAAGGGGCCCCTATATAAAGAAGCCTCGGGCAACGAGAAAATAGAGTTCGCACCATCCAGAAGTATCTGCCACAGATCACTAGTCGCCTCCAGATCTCCAAACCCTTCTCCATCTCCATAGACATGTTCCACCACTTGTAATATTAGATCTCTTCTCCGATTGGCGACATTGTAAGACTATTGCTATCAATCTTATGATTTTTATTACAATGTTTAAGATTGTTGATCTCATCTCTGTGTGTGAGTTATTCTCCTTGGGCTAAGGGCTTCGGCCTAGCCATGTAGCAATTGTGCATGTGAATTATCATAGATGGGATTGTGCATTAGTTTGTATGACATGATGATTATTGTATCCTCTCTTGCCTCAATCCAAGGACTTGTCAGGTACCCAAGACCCCAAGGGTTGAGCCAGGTATAGGGAGTATGAGTGATGACTGATCTGCAGGTTGGGAACCCCAGTGACAGAAGGGGTAGTATGGCTGTATGTGAGGGAATTGCTTGGGATTAACGGTGACATCACTATGCATATCATTAGTTCTCTTTCTTCTATGGATGAGACTAGTAGGTTATTTCTATAAGCGGCTACGGAGGCAATAGCAATTATTGATGCACTGCCCACATATAATTTATCTTGCTCTAACAAGTACACGCATACTTTATTTCTATCTTTTATTTCCATCAAATGTTTTGCATAGTGATGACCCACAAGTATAGGGGGTGTATTGCAGTATTTTCGATAAGTAAGAGTGTCGAACCCAACGAGGAGCATAAGGTGCTAGCTAGTGGTATGGATCAGGAATTCTCTGCAAATACTTAGCAAACGGATTTTTAGGGGTTTTTGATAAAGTAAGTAAACAAAGTACGAGTAAAGAAAAGACAGTAGAAATAAATGCAGCAAGTGTCCCAATCCTTTATGCAGCAAAGGACAAGCCGGTTGTATTACTTAAGATGACCAAACATTCTCAAGGACACATGGGAAGACTGTCAAGTGCTTTCGCTTCATATAGTTGATTCATCTTCTTTAGCTTGCTAAGTGTTGTGTGGGTGAACCTGTGCTAATGTACCGACCTTCCTAGGACTAATACATACTTGTGATTATACCCCTTGCAAACATCCGTAAGTATAATAAAGTAATTAAGGTTGAAATCTAACCACATCTTTAAACTCTAAGACCCTTACGTCCCTTGTGCAATGGTTTCCTAACGGGGGTTCAGGTTTCTATCACTCCGGCAACCCCTACGATTAGTAGCCAAATACACAATGCATTACCCTAGGCCCATATAGGTGAAGTGTCATGTAATCGATGTTCACATGACAGCACTAAAAGAATTACACCACAACTTAAATATCAAACCATTGAATCTTTCTCAACACAACTCCACTACTAACAACATGACTTCTCCCATGTCCTCAAGAACAAAACGAACTACTTACAAGGCATCATATGGATCATGATCAGAGATGGAATAATGATGTATAACAATCTGAACATAAACAATAATTCAATGGTTCACTCAATAGCATCAACTACAGAGAGTAATCAACACCGGGTAAGTTTCCCCTATGAACTATGCAAGATTCAACACAATTGTTACATCAATATGGAGATGGTGATGAGGGTGCTGATGGTGATGATGGTGGTGATGATGATGATGATCCCGATGAAGTCTAGCTTGATGGTGGTGTTGATGGCGACGATCTCCCCTCTCCGAGAAGGAATTCCCCCGATAGAAATCTGTCTGCCGGAGAGATCTTTCTCTCTCGGCGTTTTCCGCCCCGCAGAGGCGGCGGAATCTTTCTGTGGTCACTCCCCGAGTCTTAGGGTTTCGGGAGGATAATATACGCCAAATGGGAGTGCCAGGGGTGGACCAGGGTGGGCACACCACCTGGTGGCGCGGCCTAGGCTGGCCCGCACCAGGGGGTGGTGTGGGCCCTCTGTGGCCCATCTCCAGGCCCCCTTCTGGCTTCCTTCGTCTTCTAGAAAAATAGGATTTTCCGTATATTTTCCACGATTTTCTGATCTTCGCCAATTTTTCCTCCAAACAACACCTTTTCCATCAGAATCCTGACTGCAGCGGTCCATGCTCCAAAAGTCATCAACCATGCAAAAATAGATGAAATAACATAAGTATCGCCTCTCAATATGAAATATATCAATGAACAACAGTGAATTATGACATAGAATAGTGATGCAAAATGGACGTATCAACTCCCCCCAAGCTTAGACTTCGCTTGTCCCCAAGCGAAACTGAGCTCAATAAACATGACCTCAGGTTTATGGAGTGAAGAGTCGATAAAAGAATATGGACAAGAAGCATCACATTCATCAATACATAGATCATAATAGAAGACAACTCACTATTATATAACTCAACTTGCAATGATTAAAGGAAACACAATAAAGATACATAAAGTGAATCATAATTGGTAATGGCAAACTTATCTCTTGGTAGAAGAATAGTTGATAATTTGCTGGAGTTCACAAATAACTGGTTTTCAATGATAGCTTTCAAAGTAGTAAACATCCAGATAAAAGCAATGTGCAAAACAAGGAACATAAGCAACATGATTGAATAAATCATCATATGAATGAATGAAACACAACAACTCAAAATACTTGCTGAGATAGAAGGGAGTAGGTTTACTGACTCAACTACAAAGTAAAAAAGAAAGGCCCTTCGCAGAGGGAAACACGGATTGCAAGTCTCATAAAGAGCTCCCAAAAATTATGATACTTATTAGCTTTCAGCTCTCATTGCCCCTATCATAGGCATCTTTAGGTGGTTAAGGTTAAAGTGATCAAATATGAGGATATGCTTGACAAGTTGTAAATTGAAAATATCATGTCCCTTGAATACGAGGGACGCTCCTCATGCTACTGAAGTTTAGTCACCGGTAAGTTCTTGTCATCGTAAGCACATGTGTATCATAGAGAACCTCCAACGGGGTACCCCATTTATCCATGATACAGAAGAATCCCCATATCAAAATGACAAGGCAAGCAGACAACAAGCATCTCAACAATCTTCTTATTTACCATGGGAATATGGTGCTTTTTTCTCTCTTTCCTCTTTTCATAATATCTCTCTTTTTCTCTTTTTTTCAATATAGGACTCTTTTTTATAAGAAGAATGCTTCATAGATGCTCGTTATGGTTACCCTGCAAGTTTCCACCATGTCAGCATGGATTAGACCAGCGGCCCAGGCGTTTCTCTAACACACATGCATAACTCCATGGACTTACAAGCTCCCCTTTCATTTCACACCGACGACATCCATAGAAAAAATAACATGATATCAACTTGGTACAAGGTACCAGTGCAATGTTGAAAGTGTTCACCATGACAGCATGGTTCTGCTAATTCACAACTTACAAAGCGCAAGCATATACGCAACATAGGTGAGCACAATGGTTCAAGTTTATTAAGTGCAAGAAAGTAAAGTGTGCCATCAAGTTTGTGAGAGCTTTAATCACTAATTTTCACATAACAAGTTTAATTTGGGAGATAGACAAAACAAGAATTTACTTGGAATAGCAATAGTGCTAATAGGTAGGTATGGTGGACACAGATGGCACGGTTTTTGGCTTAAGGAAGTGGATGCACGAGAAGTATTCCCTCTCAGTACAGGTTTTTGGCTAGCAAGGCTGGGTAGCAAGTATAAGAGTTGAAGGAAACAAACAAACATACAAGTGATAAAGACAAACATGCAATCTTCCTTGGAAGCACAAAAGATCTTAACTAGAGAATACTAGACTTATGAGCAAATCAAGAAAGAAAGATGATGACATTATTTTTCTTTAGAGTACTTTTATCTTTTCTTTCAACTCTCAAAAATAGTGTTGCTAGTGACCAAGCCAGGTTTGCCAAAACCAACTAAATTAACTCAATGATCCCAAAGTGATACCAATACTAACAACAAGATCAATCATATAGCCACGAATTGAAAACTAATATAAGCTATGCAAAAGAGTAAATGATAGAACTTCTCATTAATATTCCATAACGGCAACTCGCACCAAGGGATACATATCTAACGAGAGAGGGGACACTTCCATAATGCAAACCATCCTACATAATAACTTCTCTATTCATGATATGACTCTACTAAAAAGGTAAAAAGATAGAAGATAGTGATACCGCGGCACTCCCCCAAGCTTGGAACAAACCAAGGGGATGCCAAACCTGATGACGACTTACTCCTTCGGTGGTGGTGGTATCCTCTCATCTTCGTCCGACTTCCAGGGTAAGGGCTTCCCATCAACAAAGGACATCGTGGTTTCCAGCATCCTGAAACTTGCAGCAGCACTTATGCGTTTAAACCTAACCTCATACTCCTAGTTTTGATTTTGAACGTCATAGAACTATGCTTGCAGTTCTTTGGTTGTTTGGCAGATTGAGAGGACTTCATCCTTGAGTTCAGCAGTCTCCTTTTGGTGCTCGGTGATGAGTTCGGAACAAATCTTATGGATGATATCCAGTTCGCGCTCCGCCATCTTCTTGTACCTAAAGACTTCTTGCTCCAACGCTTCCATGCTGTCCTCCAGACTTCCTTCACCTTTAGGGCACCGAACCTCTTTTATCCGGAGTTCCCCATCTTCAAGCAACAACTCCTTGGGATGAATCTTCAACTCTCTCATGTATGGGTTGATGATATCCTCTAAAGAATCTTCCTTAGCTGATCCAGAGGAAGACATTGTAGCTCCAAATCTGGGACTCTACCTGTCAGAAACAGATTGAAACGAAAACATGACGAAAACACAATATACGAACCTCGGGGGATCCGGGGGGGTTATATATTATGAAGTTTCATGACGAAAGGAATGTACTGGGAGAAAACGGGTCAGAGACGGAGTCTGGGGTGGCCACACCACCTGGTGGCGCGACCAGGGGTGGGCCCGTGCCATAGGGTGGTGTGAGCCACCCTGGCTCCGTTTCTGTCCCTCTTTCGCTTCGTAACTTGCCTTATTGGCTAAAAACTACAAAAATATAGTCGGATAGTATTTTCGCGGAACTTTTCTTACTAGAATTGTTACCTATTTGAAAACAGAGTCTGCGGGTCTCTGAATTTGGTCTTTGATAAATTTTTCTGGAGTTATAACTTGAAAGGCATCAACATCTTCATTATAAGAATCCCCAGCAATATAGTGTTTGAGTCGTTGCCCATTCACTACTTGTGTAATATTATCTTTTAAAGGAGAAATTTTTATTGCTCCTGAATGGTATACTTCTTCAGTAATGAAGGGTTCTTCCCATTTTGACAGTAGCTTTCCTGCAAAAAATCTGAGACGAGACCTATACAATAGAACTTTCTCACCAACATGAAATTCTCTCTTAAGTATTCGCTTGTCATGCCATCTTTTAACTTTTTCTTTAAAGAGCCTAGAATTTTCATAGGCTTCACTTCTCCATTCATCTAAAGAACTTAAGTCAAATAATATTTTCTCACCAGCGAGCTTACAATCTCTATTTAGTTCTTTAACTGCCCAGTAAGCTTTATGTTCTAATTTTAAAGGTAGGTGACAAGCTTTCCCGTAAACCATTTTATAAGGAGATGTCCCCATAGGATTTTTGTAGGCAGTTCTATAGGCCCATAAAGCATCATTCAACTTTTTATCCCAGTTTTTTCTAGATCTATTAATAGTCTTTTGCAAGATGGATTTAATTTCTCTATTTGATAACTCTACTTGCCCGCTAGTTTGGGGGTGATAGGCTGAAGCAATTCTATGATTAACATCATATTTAGCAAGGGTCTTCCTAAAACCACCATGAATGAAATGAGAACCCCCATAAGTCATGAGATACCTAGGCACTCCAAACCTCGGAAAGATAACATCCTTAAGCATTGATACATTGCAAATGTATCTATAATTTTTGATGCTCCATGCTTGGTTTTATCCACTTTATTGTGTTTTGTCCACACTTTGGAGTACTTTTCATATGATTTCTTGGACTAACCTATTAACAAGAGCCACAGTGCCAGCTGCCTGTTTTCTGCTGTTTTTGGTTCCAGGAAAGTCAGAAAATGAATATTCTCGGAATTGGACGGGACAAAAGTCAAAGTGCCTATTTTTCCTGAAGACTCCAGGAGCTAGAATACGAGATGGAGAAGAGCTAGGGGGTGGCCACACCACCTGGTGGCACGGGCCAGGCCAGGGGGTGGTGTGGGCCCCCCCAGGCAACCCCTCGGTCTCCCTCTTCGCCTATAAGAAGCCTTCTGACCTAAAAACTTCGGGGGGTTCGACGTTTTTCCATGAAAAGTTCCGCTGCGCCGCCGCCACCGAAGGGGAGATTCGGGGGAAAGAAAGTCTCTGTTCCGGCACCCTGCCGGGACAGGGAAGTGCCCCCGGAGCCATCTCCATCGATCTTCACCATCATCTCCATCGACCATCCATGTTTCCCCCATCTATGAGTGAGTAATCCTCCGCTGTAGGCTATGGGGATGGTAGGGATTGGATGAGATCGTTCATGTAATGGCATCAAATTGTTAGGGCATGGTGCCTAGTATCTTTTATTAGTGCTTTATGACTTTGTTGCAACTTGTTGTGCTTAATGCTTGTCACTAGGGCCCGAGTGCCATGATTTCAGATCTGAACATGTTATTGATTCATTATGATAGTATTGTTTTTGGTATTATTTGCAAGTTGTATACACACGTTGTTGTCCGGAACCTATGGCCCCAAAGTGACAGAAATCGGGATAACCGGAAGGGAAAGGCTTTTATGTGAGGATCACATGTGTTCACAGAGTGTTAATGCTTTGCTCCGGTGCTCTATTAAAAGGAGCACCTTAATTGCCAGTAGTTCCCTAGAGGCCCCGCTACAAACGGGCTGGCAAGACAAAAGATGTTGTGCAAGTTCTCATAGCGAGCACATATGACTATATATGGAACACATGCCTAGGATTGTTTAGTACTTGGATGCTTTATCTTATTTATCTGCAATTACCCTATGTTCTGATTGCTATGTGAATTGTCTTGTCCATGCAACACCCATCCATCCATCCCTATGCCTACCGCACTCGAATCCCATTGTTTAATGCTTTTGTTACTACTGTCTTTGCTTTACTACCGCTGTTACTTTGCTATTCCTACTACAAAACTGTTGCTACTGATAAACTGCTGTGAGCAAGATTGTTTCCAGGTGCAGCTGAATTGGTAACTCAGTTGTTAAGGCTTATAAATATTCTTTGGCTCCCCTTGTGTCGAATCAATAAATTGGGTTTCACTTCCCTCGAAAATACTGCGATACACCCCCTATACTTGTGGGTCATCAAGACTATTTTCTGGCGCCGTTGCCGGGGAGCATAGCTTTATTTATCAAGTTCACTTGGAATCACTATTGTTCAAGCTAAGTTTATCTTTCTCGTTGTTTGCTTGTTTCTTTATCCAAAAATACAAAAAAAAATTAGTTCCTACTCTAGTTGTTATTTTCGTTGGTCTGTTATTGTCTTGCCTTATCATGCTTGTTGTCAATGGTGGTTTTCTTTGAAACTGAAGCTTATTGGCAAGGTGGGTTCATGGAAGATCAAAAATATTATTATAAGGAACACCGCTTGTCACAAAAAGGGAAACACTTATGGGAACAAATTGATAGATTGTATACCATTGCTAGGAACGTGTGCTCTACTTATAATGTTACTTATTGTTGTGATGAGTCTTGTTGCAGAAAGAGGTATAAACACCTCCCTTTTCAATGTGAGTATAGTGATAATGATACCATATCTTCCTATGCTAATGGATTTTATGACTTTTATGATGCGGAACAAATTGAAGAATTTATTGCTTGGAAGGGTGCTTTTGAACTTGCTAGTTTGCTTGAAAATATTGATGATTCACCTTACAAATATGAGGTGTATGGTATACTTAAATTTTTCTTTGATAATTACAAGGATGAAAATGGCTATATTCTTGAATATTTTAATAGATGCTTTCCACAAATGGAAGAGACTAATGCCTTGCAGGATCCTATGGAAGAAGAAATTGATGAACCTGAAATCTCATTAGATGAAAAAGAGGAGGAGAGTGATGAACAAAAGGAGGAAGAATGGATTAGCTACCCATGCCTACCTTCTAATGAGAGTAACTCTTTATCCCTTACATTATTTGATTTTCCCCCTTTCTTACTAAAGGAGAATGAATGTTATGTTCCTGAGGTTTCTCTTGAAAATGTTTATAGTAAAGCTCTAGTGCTTGTAGATCATGAAGAGCATGCTTTATGTGATAGTTATATTGTTGAGTTTCTTCATGAGGCTACTAAAAATTATTATGAGAAAGGAAAATATGGTTGTGGAAGTTTTCATGGTATTGAAACACCTCTCTATGTGCTGAAAGTTTTGAAATTATTCTTGTTTTATCTTCCTATGCTTGTCACTTTGTTCTTTGTGAATTTATTTGCATACATGATTCCTATGCATAGGAAGTGGGTTAGACTTAAATGTGTTTTGAATTTGCTTCTTGATGCTCTCTTTTACTTCCACTCATATTTCTTATGAGAGCATCCTCTCAAACTTTTATGCCTGAAGATGATAATATGTCTATTATTCTTGGGAGACCTTTTCTTAAATACTGCAGGAGCTGTTATTAATTATAATCAAGGGAAGGTGACCTTCAATGTTAATGACAAGAAACACATTGTCTATTTCCTCAAGAAGATTGAAAGGACTTATGGTTTGAATTGAATTGAACATGTTGAAGGCATTCAAGTTGGATAAATATATTGTCCCATACCAAGAGAAAAATTTGAAACTATTATGATTGGGACCATTGCTATCAAGGTTGAGGTAACATAATCATTAGTGGAATACAAAGTTTTGTCTCATATGAATTTTTTTTGGTAGCAAGACCTGATCAACCTTGTTAACAAAAGTATTTCATTGAACAAAACAATGTTTTCACTATGATTATTTCTGTTTACTTCTATTCTATCCATTCTAGTTTTTGCTTATGCCTAACTTAAAGGCGTTAAAGAAAAATTTACTTATTGGGAGATAACCCAAAAGTTTTAGATGAGTCTTAGAAGTTATTACCTCTGTAATAACCGCTCATTATCCTTTTTATTTGCTTTTTATGCCAAGAGTAACCTCTAATGAGAGAGAAGTAATGATTGGGAAAGTTGCTGTCCCGAAACAGATTTCTGTGCTTCACCATAAAAATTCTTCAGAGAGCTCTGTATGTCGTATTGAGCTGTAATATTTTGTGCTTCTGCCCCAGGTTGTTATATAAATTTAGTTAGTTCAACACTTTTTAATATGAGCAACATAAGGTCTTCGAAAAAATTCGTCTTTACCTGTTGGTCTGTTTTGACAGATTTCTGCCATTTTCTGCATTTGCTTCTTGTTAGTTCCTTCTTGAGTTCTTTTGGGGAATTGAGCTTTTTGAGGGAGTGCTACAGTAGCTAGTGTTCTAATGGAAGTTTATTTGGTGTTAGAACTGAACCTTAAGACTTATTTATCTTAAGTGCACTAATGTTGCTAATAAAGATTGTGTGAAGTTTTGTATGAAGGAAAAATTTCAGGTGTATGGAAGGAATGAGTAATGAGATGAAGAATGGACTAAAGCTCAAGCTTGGGGATGCCACGCGTGTCACCCCAAGAAATATCCAAGAAGTACAAGCGTCAAAGCTTGGGGATGCCCAAGGCATCCTCTTCTTCATCAATAAAAATCCCAGGTTTCTTCCAAACACTTCATTTTTATTGTTTCATGCACAGTTGTGTTGTTCTTGGAGCGTCTTCTTTTTCGTTTTCATTTTAGTTTTTCGTTTGCTTTGTTTTCTTAGTTTTCTGAATAAATTGGCTGGACCCCCTTTTTCATACATTGGTGTTCAAATGGTTTGGTTTAGTTTGGAAAAGAGTAGGAAAGCTCATGCTTAAGTGGTAATGAGAGCTTGTTTTTGACTGTGGCCTATGCTTTGTCATGCCATGGTTGATATTGTTTTGGATTTATGCTTAGTATTCTTTGCTGTAGCATGACTTGTTATAAACAATTGAGATTGCTTAATGTGCCTTGGATGAATCATGCGTTGTTTTAGCATATTAAAGCATAGTATAGTGGTATTCTCCTTTGATGCTTTATTTGGGTTGACTTGGCGCATGCTCACACCATGTTATGACTATCTCAAGTCACCATAGCCTTTATGATCCTTTAGTTTTCAACTTGTAGTATCACTTTATGCTTTGATCAATGATGTTTTGTCGCTCTGCATGATTATGGCCATTATTGCTCTCTCGTTTGTTGCTCCCTTACTATTGCTAGCCTTCACTTATACTGAGTATGTTTTACTCATGTTTCCAACTCCCTAAAACCAAATATTGCCAAAGTGTCCACCATACCTACCTATTAGCATCATTTGCTACTTCTGTGCATATTCATTATGCCTTGTTTTCTTCGGAATAAAATGTTTTGCTTGTTATGAGAAAGTTAGTTAGTAAAGCTCTCACGAACTTGATGGCACACTTTATTTCCTGCACTTAATAAACCTGAACCATTGTGAACTCTCCATGAAAGTTATATGCTTGCTAATTACAGGCTCGGGATTAGTAGAACCGTGCTGTCACGGGGAACGCTTTCAACACTTGTAAATATATACCCAGTTGATACCTTGCTCTTTTGTTTGCGGATGTCGTCGGTGTGAAATAAAAGGGGAGCTTGTAAGTCCATGGAGTTATGTATGTGTGTTAGAGAAACGCCTGGGCCGCTAGTCTAATCCATGCTGACATGGTGGAAACCTGCAGCGTAACCATAATGATATCTATGAAACATTCTTCTTATAAAAAAGAGAGAAATATAGCTATTGAGAAAAAAGAAAAAAAGAGAGATTTATGAAAAGAGGAAAGAGAGAAAAAAGCACCATTTTACCATGGTAAATAAGAAGATTGCTAAGATACTCATTGTCTGTTTGCCTTGTCATTTTGATATGGGGATTCTTCCGTATCATCGGGCAAGGGGTACCCCGTTGGCGGTTCTCAATGATATGCACATACTTACGATGACAAGAACTTACCGGTAACTAAAGTTGAGTAGCATGAGGAGCGGCCCTCGTACTCAAAGGACTTGGGATTTTTAGTTTATAGTCTATCAAGCATATAACTCAGATTAGACCACACTTTCACCTTAACCACATTAAAGATGCTTATGATAGGGGCAATGAGAGCTCAAAGCTAATGAGTACCATACTTTCAGCATTTGGAAGCCTTTCAAACTACTCAAAACCTTTTCATTTCCTTGTTGAGTCTCCACACATTCTATGAGCACTTTCTTGAGAGCATAGTGGCCATTCTTAGTTCTATGTGCATTGTCCCAAGTCTTGTTGATTGATGCATACCTTGATATTGCTTGTTTTAAACTATTTGTATCTAGTCACTCTTGTGAACTTTGAAGGTGTCCTATGCATTTATGTTTTCTACTCTTTGAGGGACAAGCTGAATGCCACAATGCTATGTTTTCTTTATGTGAAACAAACAAACGTCTTGCAAAGCATTGTTATTCATGAATCTTTTGTTTGTGCCTTTTCATGTTGCATCATAGTTTCTTTGTCTTATTGCTAGAACTTTGTCTTTCATGTTATGATTGAAATACTATGATCCCAGCTTCAAATGTTTTACAAATACTTTGATCAAGTCTTTGATGGTGCATGCCACCTCAAAAATTATTCTTTCTTGTTATCACTTACCTACTCGAGGACGAGCAGGAGTTAAGCTTGGGGATGTTGATACATTGCAAATGTATCTATAATTTTTGATGCTCCATGCTTGGTTTTATCCACTTTCTTGTGTTTTGTCCACACTTTGGAGTACTTTTCATATGATTTCTTGGACTAACCTATTAACAAGAGCCACAGTGCCAACTGCCTGTTTTCTGCTGTTTTTGGTTCCAGGAAAGTCAGAAAATGAATGTTCTCGGAATTGGACGGGACAAAAGCCAAAGTGCCTATTTTTCCAGAAGACTCCAGGAGCCAGAATACGAGACGGAGAAGAGCCAGGGGTGGCCACACCACCTGGTGGTGCGGGCCAAGCCAGGCCATGCCAGGGGGTGGTGTGGGGCCCCTAGGCACCCCCTCGGTCTCCCTCTTCGCCTATACGAAGCCTTTTGACCTAAAAACTTCGGGGGGTTCGATGTTTTTCCACGAAAAGTTCCGCTGCGCCGCCGCCACCGAAGGGGAGATTCGGGGGATAGAAAGTCTCTGTTCCGGCACCCTGCCGGGATGGGGAAGTGCCCCCGGAGCCATCTCCATCGATCTTCACCATCATCTCCATCGACCATCCATGTTTCCCCCATCTATGAGTGAGTAATCCTCCGCTGTAGGCTATGGGGATGGTAGGGATTGGATGAGATCGTTCATGTAATGGCATCGGATTGTTAGGGCATGGTGCCTATTATCTTTTATTAGTGCTTTATGACTTTGTTGCAACTTGTTGTGCTTAATGCTTGTCACTAGGGCCTGAGTGCCATGATTTCAGATCTGAACATGTTATTGATTCATTATGATAGTATTGTTTTTGGTCTTATCTGCAAGTTGTATACACACGTTGTTGTCCGGAACCTATGGCCCCGAAGTGAAAGAAATCGGGATAACCGGAAGGGAAAGGCTTTGATGTGAGGATCTCATGTGTTCACGGAGTGTTAATGCTTTGCTCCGGTGCTCTATTAGAATGAGCACCTTAATTGCCAGTAGTTCCCTAGAGGCCCCACTGCAAATAGGCTGGCAGGACAAAAGATGTTGTGCAAGTTCTCATAGCGAGCACGTATGACTATATATGGAACACATGCCTAGGATGGTCTAGTACTTGGATGCTTTATCTTATTTATCTGCAATTGTCCTATGTTCTGATTGCTATGTGAATTGTCTTGTCGATGCAACGCCCATCCATCCATCCCTATGCCTACCGCACTCGAATCCCACTCTTTACTGCTTTTGTTACTACTGTCTTTGCTTTACTACCGCTGTTACTTTGCTATTCCTACTACAAAACTGTTGCTACTGATAAACTACTGTGAGCAAGATTGTTTCCAGGTGCAGCTAAATTGACAACTCAGTTGTTAAGGCTTATAAATATTCTTTGGCTCCCCTTGTGTCGAATCAATAAATTGGGTTGCACTTCCCTCGAAAATACTGCGATACACCCCCTATACTTGTGGGTCATCAAGCATTTTTAGAGAAGTTTCCCCGTTAGCACTCTTCGTAGGAATGGCTTCTACCCACTTAGTAACATAATCAACGGCAACAAGAATATGAGTATAACCTTTTGAGGGAGGGAAAGGACTCATAAAGTCAAATCCCCGGCAATTAAAGGGTTCAATAACTAGAGAGTAGTTCATAGGCATTTCATTGCGTCTAGAAATATTACCAACGCGCTGACATTCATCACAAGATAAAACAAATTTTCTTGCATCTTTAAAAAGGGTAGGCCAGTAGAAACCTGATTGTAGCACCTTTTGTGTAGTTCTATATCCTGCATGATGTCCTCCATAAGCACTACCATGGCATTTACACAATATCTCCTTTTGTTCATATTCTAGAACACATCTTCGCATAATACCATCCACTCTTCTTTCTATAAGTGTGGGTCATCCCAAAAATAATGCCTCAAATCATAGAAGAACTTCCTTCTTTGCTGAGCTGTAAAAGTTGGAGGCAAATACTTGGATACAATAAAGTTAGCATAATCAGCGTACCAAGGGCTCCCTCGCGAGCTTACCCCTACTACGGCTAATTGCTCATTTGGGAAACTATCATTAACAGACATAGGGTCAAAAGAGCTGTTTAACAATCGAGATAAATTATCAGCTACAGGGTTTTCAGCACCTTTCCTATCTACTATATGTAGATCAAACTCTTGTAAAAGCTGCACCCATCTAATAAGCCTAGGCTTAGCGTCCTTCTTCGTCATAAGGTATTTAATAACAGCATGATTAGTATGAATGGTGACTTTTGAGTCTACAATATAGGGCCTAAAATTATCACAAGCAAAAACGACAGCTAGAAATTCCTTTTCAGTAGTAGCATAATTCCTTTGAGCAGCGTCTAAAGTCTTACTAGCATAATGAATAACGTTTAATTTTTTTATCAATTCGTTGCCCAAGGACAGCACCTATAGCAAAATCACTAGCATCACACATTATTTCAAAGGGTAAACTCCAATCAGATGGTTGAACAATAGGGGCTGTAGTTAAAGCCTTCTTAAGAGTTTCAAAAGCTCCCTTACAATCATCATAAAAAACGAAGGGTACATCTTTTTGAAGAAGATTAGTGAGGGGTTTTGAAATCCTAGAAAAGTCTTTAATAAACCTTCTATAGAAATCAGCATGACCAAGGATACTACGAATACCTTTGATGTCTCTTGGGCATGGCATCTTCTCAATGGCCTCAACCTTAGCTCTATCAACTTCTATGCCTCTTTTAGAAACTTTATGCCCAAGGACAATTCCTTCATTAACCATGAAGTGGCATTTCTCCCAATTAAGAACAAGATTAGTTTCTTCACACCTCTGCAAAACTTTATCAAGGTTGTGCAGACAATTATCAAAAAAAGTTCCATAGACAGAAAAGTCATCCATGAACACTTCTACAATTTCCTCACAAAACCATGAAAGATAGCAAACATGCACCTTTGAAAAGTAGCCGGAGCATTACATAAACCAAAAGGCATACGTCTGTAAGCATAAGTTCCATAAGGGCAAGTGAAAGTAGTTTTTTCTTGATCTTGTTGTTTAACAGCAATTTGAGAGAAACCGGAATAACCATCAAGAAAACAAAAATGGGTCTTTTTAGACAACCTTTCCAACATTTGATCAATAAAAGGAAGAGGATAGTGATCTTTCTTAGTAAATTTATTGAATTTTCTAAAATCAATGCACATCCTATAGCCTACTACTATTCTTTGAGGAATAAGCTCATCATTATCATTAGGAACAATGGTAATACCTCCTTTTTTAGGAACACAATGAACATGACTAACCCATTCACTATCAGCAATAGGGTAAATAATACCAGCATCAAGGAGTTTCAATACCTCATTCCTTAACACTTCCTTCATCTTAGGATTTAAACGTCGTTGGTGCTCTACTACTGGCTTTGCATCTGGCTCTATGTTGATAGAATGCTGGCATATAGTAGGTGAAATCCCTTTTAAATCATCTAGAGTATAGCCCATAGCTCCTCGGTGTTTCTTCAAAACCTCCAATAACCTTCCTTCTTCCTTTCCTGAAAGTTTAGAGCTAATAATAACAGGATATATCTTTTTATCATCAATATAAGCATATTTAAGGTCATTAGGGAGAGGTTTTAGATCGAAAACCAGATCCTTTTTAGGTGGCAACATGGTACCCAAGTCTTCTACAGGCAAGTTATGCTTAAGCATCTTAGGCTGATCACGGAGAATCTCCTCAATCTCATTCCTTTCTTCCATGAAGATTTCACTTTCATGATCTTCCATAAATTGCTGCAAAGCATTGTTAGGAGCAAGAGAAATAGAAGCAAGTTGTTCAACTCTAAAATCCTCATTATGGGTTTCCTCTTCACAAGGTTCTTTAGCGAATTTTGAGAAATTAAACTCATAAGATTCCCCATCAAACTTAGTCAAGATTTTCTCCCTTTTGCAATCTATAATAGCTCCACAAGTACTCAAGAAAGGTCTACCAAAGATAATCGGATAAGTTTTACTAGCAGCTGAACCAAGTACTAGAAAATCAGCAGGGTAATTAATCTTACCACAAAGAACTTCCACGTCTCGTACAATACCAATTGGAGAGATGGACTCTCTATTAGCAAGGTGAATAACCACATCAATCTCTTCCAATTTGTAGGGACTGATTTCATGCATAATTTCTCTGTAAAGCTCATAAGGAATAGCACTAGAACTTGCACCAATATCAAATAAACCATAATAGCAATGATCACCAATTCTAACAGAAAGCACAGGGACACTATCTTTTTTAGTTCTATTAGGATGTGAAACAATGTTAGAAGCATCCTCACAAAAGACTATGTGTCCATCTTCTATACTTTTAGTGACAAGGTCTTTCACAATTTCTACCACAGGTTCAACGTTTATTTGTTCATCAGGTTTTACGGTTCTCTTTTCACTTTTGGTGATTACATTAGTTATCATAGGATGATCCTTTACCTTATCTAGGAAGGGAATCTTCTCGATATAAGGTTCAGGTAAGATGGGGTCAATAATGCAATACTCAGCACTCCCAACAGGAACACAGTCAACAATATCTTTATAAGGTTCATGGTACTTGTTCCATCCCCTTTTCGGAATTTCAATATAAGAAGCAAAAGCCCTAAAGCAATTCGTAATGACTTGTAAATCAAGACCATAAGCATTTTTAATATTTTGAAAGTCATCAGTTCCCATAAAAGATTCAGTGCATTCATAATCATAATTTACACCTGACTTTCTACCTTTGTCATTCTCCCAAGCTTTAGCATTGTCTTGAATACGGTCCAGAAGATCCCATTTAGCTTCTTCTTCCATGCGAGTGAATGATCCAGCACAAGAAGCATCCAATAAATCCTTGTCATGTAGAGGGAGCCTTGCATAAAAGTTATTGATAATAATATTGTTGGGGAGCTCATGAATGGGACATTTGAGCATTAGTAACTTCAATCTCCCCCAAGCTTGAGCTGTACTCTCTCCATCAAGAGGCCAAAAGTTGTATATTTGATTCTGATCTTTATGAATCTCACTAGGAGGATAAAACTTTGAATAAAAGAGAGGTACTATTTCCTCCCATTCTAGAGCTTGACCATTCTTCAACAGCTTATAACATTCCTCAGCTCTTCCTTTCAGCGATAATGAGAATAACTTCTTCTTAACTTGATCTGTAGTAATACCTGCACACTTGAACAACCCGCATAATGCATGTATAAAGAGCAAATGATCACCGTGATGGACAGTTCCATCCCCAACATAGTAGTTATCCATAACACGATCAATAATTCTTGTAGGTATTTTGAAAGCATCAATTTCAGAAGGTGGTGGCTTATCAACTACCTTAGCAGTGGTAGTAGCATTACCAAATAAGAAACTCAGCGAATTATCCATAACGAAAATAAAGCAACTAACAGAAGTAAACAATACTCACAATAGAACTTTCCTTTACTATTTCCACTCTCCAATAGCGCTTCACTCCCTGGCAACGGCGCCAGAAAATAGTCTTGATGACCCACAAGTATAGGGGGTGTATCGCAGTATTTTTGATAAGTAAGAGTGTCGAACCCAACGAGGAGCAAAAGGCGCTGGCTAGTGGTATGGATCAGGAATTCTCTGCAAATACTTAGCAAACGGATTTTTAGGGTTTTTTGATAAAGCAAGTAAACAAAGTACGAGTAAACGAAAGACAGTAGGAATAAATGCAGCCAGTGGCCCAATCCTTTTGCAGCAAAGGACAAGCCGGTTGTATTACTTAAGATGACCAAACGTTCTCGAGGACACATGGGAAGACTGCCAAGTGCTTTCGCTTCATATAGTTGATTAATCGTCTTTAGCTTGCTAAGTGTTGTGTGGGTGAACCTGTGCTAATGTATCGACCTTCCTAGGACTAATACATACTTGTGATTATACCCCTTGCAAACATCCGTAAGTACAAGAAAGTAATTAAGGTAGAAACCTAACCACAACTTTAAACTCTAAGACCCTTACGTCCCTTGTGCAATGGTTTCCTAACGGGGGTTCAGGTTTCTGTCACTCCGGCAACCCCTACGATTAGTAGCCAAATACTGAATGCATTCCCCTAGGCCCATATAGGTGAAGTGTCATGTAGTCGGCATTTACATGACACCACTAGAAGAAGTACACCACAACTTAAATATCAAACCATTGAATCTTTCTCAACACAACTCCACTACTAACAACATAACTTCTCCCATGTCCTCAAGAACAAAACGAACTACTCACAAGGCATCATATGGATCATGATCAGAGATGGAATAATGATGTATAACAATCTGAACATAAACTAATTCAATGGTTCACTCAATAGCATCAACTACAAAGAGTAATCAACACCGGGAAAGTTTCCCCTATGAACAATGCAAGATTCAACGCAATTGTTACAACAATATGGTGATGGTGATGAGGGTGCTGATGGTGATGATGGTGGTGATGATGATGATCCTGATGAAGTCCAGCTTGATGGTGGTGTTGATGGCGATGATCTCCCCTCTCCGGGAAGGAATTCCCCTGGCACAAATCTGTCTGCCGGAGAGATCTTTCTCTCTCAGTGTTTTCCGCCCCGTAGAGGCGGCGGAATCTTTCTGTGGTCGCTCCCCGAGTCTTAGGGTTTCGGGAGGATAATATACGCCAGAGGGGAGTGCCAGGGGTGGACCAGAGTGGCCACACCACGTGGTGGCGCAGCCTAGGCTGGCCCGCGCCAGGGGGTGGGGTGGGCCCCCTCTGGCCCATCTCCAGCCCTCCTTCTGACTTCCTTCGTCTTTTGGAAAAATAGGATTTTCCGTATATTTTCCTGGATTTTTTGATCTTCGCGAATTTTGCCTCCAAACAGCACCTTTTCCATCAGAATCCTGACTGCAGCGGTCCATGCTCCAAAAGTCATCAATCATGCAAAAACAGATGAAATAACATAAGTATCACCTCTCAGTACGAAATATATCAATGAATAACAGTGAATTATGACATAGAATAGTGATGCAAAATGGACGTATCACATAGCTACAGGTGAAACCGAATGCCCTAGGCCCTCTCTCTCCATCATTAACAACAACAAAAAGACGCAAACTACTGGTCCGGTGAAAACACAAAAGGAATTCTAAAACTCCCGAAGGTCTGTTAAAGTAACTTCACTATGCATTCGCTTCCCGAGGATTTGATAACCTAGATCTACTAGGGAAAAAGAAGCTATACTACATCCGTAATTTGAATCAAAGGTATTAACCCTTTTTCTGGCGTCATTGCCGGGGAAGCAATAACTACCCTGGTGAGGTTATTAGGAACCTTGCTAGTTTTAATTCTTGTTTTTAATTTTTTTAGTTTGCTTTTAGTCTTTATTTGATAAACCAAAAAAATTAGTTAGTGCTTAAATTCTTTCTTTTTAGCGTTACAATTCTTTATCTAAGAAAACCCAAAAACATAGGAAGTATGGCCGAAAAGAAGCTTGGGGAGTTTGCTACTCCCAATAATGATTATTTGCGTACTCCTATAACTTAGCCAGCAATGATGCTGATGACTATGAAATTAAGCCCCATTACTTAAGTTTGGTTCAACAGAATCAATTTGGAGGCTCTACTATTGAAGACGTAGGTATGCACTTGAATACTTTCACTAAAATATGTGATATGACGCGCATAAAAGATGTTGACCCTAATGCGGTCAAATTGCGTTTATTTCCTTTCTCTCTAAGAGGAATAGCTAAAGAATGGTTGCTATCTTTGCCTAAAAATACTATTACATCATGGGTGGGATGTACTTCTTTATTTATGACTAAAATTTTCCCACCTGCAAAGACCAACTTCGATCTAATATTACTGGCTTTAGACAGGAAGAGCGTGAGCCACTAGCGCTTGCATGGGAGAGGATGAAAGAATGCCTAAGAAATTGTCCTAGTCATGGGATTGAAGATTGGTTAATCTTCCATTTATTTTACAATGCTCTTAATCATGTATCTAAGTCTATGCTTGATACTGCAGCTGGAGGAAAATTTATGGGTAAACATATTACCGAAGCAAAGCAACTTCTAGACAATATGCAAGAAACCATGCCCAATGGCATGTGGAATCAAACACAAAGAAGGTGAACTCTGTCTCACCACAATAGAACAAAGATCTCAATGCTAAGTTGGATGAGCTCATACTAGCCGAAATATGTAAGGAAACTCAGGTAAGAGCTGCCCCCAAAACAAATTTTGAAGACATAGACTTCATAGCTCGTAATGATTATAATCCTTCTTGGAAGAAGAGTTACACTCCTAATTTTTAGAAACACTATGCTAGTCCCGCAGGTAACTCTAATAATAATATGGGAAATAGTAATCGTAGTATCCAGGAAACACTTAAGTCTTTCATAGACTCACAAAATTAACAAAATAATATTCTAGTTAAAATTACGGAGAACCATGATGCTATGCTTGGTAAATTATCTAACCAAGTTGTTAGTTTGAGAAATGATTTATAGGCCCTTCAAGAAAGAACGAGGATTGTTGAGGCACAGCTAGGTAAGATAACCGCGAGTCAAACTCTCATTCTATCTAAATTTGCAGGTAAAGCTAAGACCCATCCTGTTGAAGAACTCAAAATGATGAGGATCTAAATGGAGGAGCCTGAAGAACTTGATTATAGTAATGCTCCTTCACCAAGTTACACCGTTGAAGATCTCGTAAAAAGGATCAACGTCAAGATTCCGGTAAGTGAAGGTAGTGAGGAAGCTATGTACCAACATTTTGTCAATCAAGTAGCAAAATAAAGACACGTGAGCTTGAAGAAGAATACAAGAAAATTTCTGAAAAATTACATGTTAAAGTAGATGACATATTTGAGCCTACTATTAAGATTAAAATTGGAACCAACGGGATAGCTACACTTTGTGATCTAGGTGCAAGCGTGTCAACAATTCCAAAGAGTCTTTTTAACAAGTTAAATCTTGGCTCCTTTGAAATTACTGAGTTAAAATTGCATCTAGCAGATTCTACCTACAAACAAGTTGTAGGAATTAAGGAGAACACTTTAGTATACATTAAAGGCGCTGTCCCGCTCTTATTGATTTCTTTATTGTTGACATGCCTGAAGATGCTACTGCTCCTATTATATTAGGCCGTCCTTTCTTAAGAACTATTAAGGTGTAACATCCCAAAACTTAATCCAAGGTTAATCAAGATCAAATCTACCCAATTTAGGGTTAACAAAAATTTTTCCATTTAAAATAATTAAGCATTCATATGTGTGTGCATTTAAATTAGGAGTTGATTTGAATTTCCATGTTTGAGTGATCCATTGGTTGTAAAATGATTCTAAGGTGAATTAAACATCATCTAGATCACTCCCAAACAAATCCCAAAGAAAAAGAAGTCAAAAAGAATAAAGTAAAGAAATGGTCATTTGTGCCATTTTAACTAACTAGCCCACTTTGGCTATTCCTAGGACTCAAATGCCAACAGAGACAATTGTGGTTCTTTGCACCCCTTGCTAGTACAAGTAGTGATGTACCAAGTCCCACTTTGTTTCATCCCAAAAACTTTCAAACACTAAATTTAAATGACATTTGAAAATTGAATCTAGTGTAGGTATCAAGAACACACTTATTAAAAAACCACTCAAATGAACTCCATTTTAAAATCCCAAGCAAACCTAGATGCTTAAGCATAAGTTACATAACTCCACCAAAAATTAGCCCAAAATTCAAAACTTTTTCTCTTGCAGCCATTTGATCGAACACCTTGTTAGCAGAATCATTATGGCCTAACTATTACTGTTTTGGGGTTAATCTTGTCGAGCCATTTGGTGTGTATTGATCATCCTTGTCCCCCCTGAGTCCAACCAAGTCCCCAACCAGCTTCCCCCTTAGCCGTTGCAGCAGTGGCGCGCCGCCCGTTTGAGGTCATCGCCGGCCAAACACGGACAGCACGCCAGGGACCACATCGCGGCAAACCAACATGCCCACTAGCTCCGCCCAACCCTACCGCCGCCCACGGTCCACCCCTCGATCAACCCCAGCCCCTGGACCACCTCAGCACCGCGCCGCCCTTTCTCTCTGCGCCATGCGCAACGCACGCCAGAGCGCGATCGCTGCCAGCATGCAGCAGACCGCGCCTCGACACCATATCATGCACGCCGCTCCGCCTCGACACCCACACCCTGCCAGACACGGTCGTGCACCGTCGCGCGACCCACTATCACCATGTTTGCCGTCGAGCACCGCCTTTGTCTCCCAGAGCGCGGGAAGCCCCTGACCAAATGCCACTACCCCTAGCATCGCCATTAAGCCGTACAACACCGCCAGCAGACCGCCCACCGTCCGCCTACCTCGCCCACGCTGGTAGCCCCCTCTACCGCCCTCGCCGGAGACGCTTGCCCACACCCGTCGGTCCCCTCGTCGCGCCTATATAAGCAGGCCTCCCCAGCACGAATTCCTTACACTCTCACACTCCCCTCTCACCCCCAGTCCTACCCCACCTCTCGCCGGAGCAGCTCGAGCAACAGGCCGCCGGAATTTCACCAGAGGCAGCTACAGCAGAGGAGGAGACGCTGCCGTCGATGCCATCCACCTCAGCCCCTGCCGCTACCTCGCCTGAGCCCGTCGTCACCATCCAGTTCGATCGCTCACCTCGCTGCACTAGCTGGAGCCCTGGTACGTCCCCAGTAGACCCCCAACGACCGTTTAGGGTTCGGTCTCGTCGGCGACGAGTCCGTCGTCGACGAGGACTGTGAGCCGTTGATCCATGCTATAATCGTGTGGCCCAGATCGCTAGATATCGTTTCGGGTTTTAATTCTCGCTGACAAGTGGGACCAATCTGTCAGCCGCCCTCTGTGCCGCTGAGCGCCACTGGGCCGGCCCAATTACTTTCCCGCGCTGACCTAGTAATTCAAATTAGGTTTTTCCTATTTAGACTTAAAATCAATTATGTCCCTTAGTTCAAAAATCAATTCAGAGAGTTGATGGGGATATGCCTAAGGGGGTATGCTCAGCAGTAGGTTTCGAGTGGGCCGGAAGGCCCGCGAGTACGCCTGAAGGACAGCGACTGGACTTCGAGGAAGGAAGAGGCCCATCGACTGGCGACTGGAAGCCCAGGAGCATAGCAGAAGCCCAGTCGGATTAGGTCAAAGGCTCCCGGATCCTTATCTTGTTCGGAGGCAACTTGTAAACTCGGGGAGGTGCTCCATATATAAACCTCCCTAGGGTATCGTAGAGACTTACGTTCCATCATACACCCCCTCGAGCGACTCGCCGCCTAGCCACCGAGCTCTCCACCCTTGTAATTCGCTCTCTCATAATTTAACCTAGCAGGAGTAGGTCTTTACCCTCCGGGGGGCCGAACCTGGGTAAACCCTTGTGCACCTGCCCCCATCTCGCACCGCAGATGGCCGCCAACTCTTCCTCACAAAACTATGAATCGTCGCCTATGGCGGCGACTGCCGTGGCCATTTCCACGACAGTGGCGCCCACCGTGGGGCATAGTGGGACTGGCCTGAGTTCTGTGGCGAGACCCTACTCGCCGATCGAGCGGCCGCTCGCCACCAGCCGCATGATCGCCTTCGGCGGGATCTTGCAGATCCTGCCCAACAGCTACATCCCGGCGTCGCGCCCGATCACACACGTCGCGATGATGCCGATCGGCTCCATCAACCTCTTCGTCGGCTTTACCGGCGCGGTCGACCCAGCCGCGACCATGATCGTCGGCGGATCGCCTCCACACCGCGATCTGCTCTTGGAGGAGCAGGTCCGTTCCATTAGGGGCCTCGTCACCGAGTACGACTCGGCTGCTAGCGACGCGGTCGAGACCAACGTCACCACCAACGACGACGCCTTAAACGACGACGCCGACTCCGCGACCCCCACATCAGCCAACGGATCCATCACCACCGCGTCGCGGGAGGACCCCATCACGCGAGTCTCCAACCCCGAAGATTTCGAGGATCCCTACATACTGGGGATCTTCGACTCCGATTCCGACTCGGAATCCCCTGAGACCTCCGCGCCAGATCCAATCGCTTCAACGCGATTTACATGGCGGGAAGCGTGGCCGCCCCGCCAGATCCGTTCTCCACGCCGATTCCACCGACCGCGACGGCCACGGAGGTGGAACAAGCCCGCCTGCGGCTCCAGGAGGCGTAGCGCAACAAACTCGCTGAGCGCGAGAAATACCGCCTCGAACGAGAGACGGCGAAGGAGCTGTCACTCTATCACCAGCGCCGCATCAAGACCCGCCTGAACCCCGACGTTCAGGGCCACGTCCTGAACTTCAACGATGAGGGCGACCCCACACGTGCCGCCGAGCGCGAACACGGCAAGAACGCGCCGCCAGGAGGAGGACACCCCGCAAGACCACCACCTGGAGCACCGGCGAATGGGGCCCCTCCACCACCCATGGGCCGTGTGCCCCAACCCGACCAACCACACATCATCATCTCGCCTCAAGCCCGGGACACCAACGGGCTACCACTCTACTCCACCCCGATGGACAACGTCGTCGCGGCCGACGCCGCGATCGCCAACCTCGATGTCCAAGGCGACGGCGCGCTGCAGATCCAGTACGCCAAAGCCCTACTCGTCAGGGCTGTCGAGCAGCAAGCCGCAGGAGTAGATCCGCATGGGCGGATGTATTCCCGCTCGTCAGCAAGCAGGGCAGCATCGAGTGGCCACCCAACCGTGGCCAACACGATAGTTTGCCCACCACCCCAACCACTGGCAAACCAACCGCGAGCCGCCAACCCCGCGTTGTCGACCAATGAGCCGCGACCTGCGAACAACACCGTCGTTGCAAATGGGCAACCACTCGATGCCCGAACACACATCATCAACAATCAAGCGTGGCGGTCGCGCCAGCCCTACGACTTGCGACACACCCTCACCAACCGCGGCGACCCGGAGCCAAGAGGCTCACTCAGTCGAGTCGAGCCACAATGCTTTGGACCCATGATCCGCGGGGAAAAATACCCTGCCAACTTCAAGGCCCCCAAGGAGATCGAGAAATACGACCCGACTTACGACCCCGCCGTTTGGCTGGACACATATCTCATGGCAATGGGGATCGCAGGCCACACCGACCTACTCGCCGCTCGCTACCTCCCCCTGATGATGGAGGGTGCGACCCGGCAATGGATCAATACGCTACCCGCCGACAACATCGACTCCTGGGAAGAAATGCGGGACGCCTTCGTCAGGCACTTCGAGGGTTCCTACACCCGCGCCACCACCATCGAGGACCTAGAGCGATGCATCCAGGGACAACGCGAGTCGACCCGTCGGTGGATCCAAAGGTGGCAAGAGCTGTGGATAAACGCCTCCGGCATCCACCCAGACACGGCGATACATTGCTTCAAAAACGCGTGCCGGTACGAACCTCTGGTCGCCAAGATCAAGAGGGTCTACCGGACACTCGACAACATCCCCGACCTCCTCGAGATTGCCAAGCGCTACACGGAGGAAGATCCCAACCAAGACTCCGACGATGAGTCGGGAGGAAGACGGCGCACCAGCATCCATGACAGCGGGCGACTACGCGACATGCGCTACAGCAACACCCGCATCACCGGCAAGCGCCGGACCAATGGGCAAGTCGATTTCATCGCCAACGCCGGGCTACAGCCAACGCGACTCCAAGAACTACCGCCGCGACGGAGGAAACTACCACGACAGCGGGAACTACCGCGCCAACTACACGACGAGGCCAAAATTCGACCCCGCTGCCCTGCTTAATCAGCCCTGCATCTACCACAGCAGGGAGGGAAAACCAGTCACCCACACCACCGCCGACTACCACTCTCTCAAAGAGATCGAGAAGGCAAGACGTGCAAGGGAGGACCCCAACAACAACCAACTGCGGGACAACGGGAACGGCGGTGGATTCGGAACCGCTGTCGGGTCGCTTCATACCTTCACCGGGCTCGACACCAAGCGTGAGAAGAAGGTACTCGCCCGCGCGGTTGCTGTCAATGCGGTGACACAAGTCGACATTCCCCGCTTCCTAAACTGGTCCCATCAAAGCATCACCTGGAGTCGCCAGGACCACGCGCCAAGAATCGTGTATCTAGGGCGAGTCGCCCTGGTGGTCAGGCCAAAGGTGGCCAACTACTGGCTGCCCAAGACAGTGATGGCCGGTGGGAGCTCCATCAGCATCCTATACCTCGACACCTTCAAAAGGCTCCAGCTCCCAGAAACAACAATTGAGCCAACACTGACGACCTTCCACGGCATTGTCCCCGGTCGGAAGGCGTACCCGATCGGGAAGGTGACGCTGCCAGTCACCTTCGGCACCCCGGCAAACTACCGCACGGAGAGGATCGTCTTCGAACTAGTAAACTTCCGCAGCGCCTACCACTGCGTCCTGGGCCGCCAGGCATTCGCAAAGTTCATGGCGACCCCACACTACGCCTACAACATGATGAAGATCCGGGCCGAGCGGCATCATCACCGTCCACGGTGACCCCGATATGGCCGTGGAATGCGAGGAAAAGGGCGTCGAGCTCACCGACGCCGTCATCGCCGCGGAGACTGACCACACGGAGGAGCTCACGAAATACGCGGGCAACATCAACAAGGACGATCCCACCATCCTGAAGAAACCAATCGCCGCGAACTCCACGTTCGAGGCGACCACGCACACCCGCACCGTCGAGCTCGTCCTAGGCGACTCCAGCCAGACGGTCACCATCGGGGCGCATATGAGCCCCGCATAGGAAAGCGCGCTCATCGGATTCCTCCGTGAGAACCGCGCGACATCTTTGCATGGAAGCCATCTGACATGCCAGGTGTCCCGAGGGAACTCGCTGAGCACAAACTCAATGCCGACCCCAAAGTGCGACCAGTAAAACAGTCGCTACGGCCCTTCAATGAAGAACGCCGTCGAGCAATCGCCGAGGAGGTCCAGCGCCTGCTAGCCGCAGGCTTCATCCGGCCAATCAAGTACTCCAAGTGGCTGGCAAACCCAGTCCTGGTTCTCAAAAAGAACAACACCTGGAGAATGTGTATAGACTACACCAACCTCAACAGCGCCTGTCCGAAGGAGGAGTTTGTCCTACCGCGCATCGATCAGATCATCGATTCGACCGCGGGATCAGAGTCGCTGTGTTTTCTCAACGCTTACTATGGTTACAACCAGATCAAGATGGCGGTCGAAGACGAAGAGAAGACGGCGTTCATCACGCTATTCGGCGCATTCTGCTACATGGCCATGACATTTGGCCTCAAGAACACAGGCGCCACATATCAGAGGTGCATGCAGGAGTGTCTAGCGAGCCAAATTGGCCGCAACATCCATGTCTACATCGACGACGTGGTGGTAAAATCCACCCGCCAGGACGATCTGCTCGCCGACCTAGCAGAAACCTTCGCAAATCTACGGAGGTACAACATCAAGCTGAACCCCGGAAAATGCACCTTCGACGTACCCACTAGACAACTTCTGGGGTACGTAGTCTCCAAGAGAGGCATTGAGGCCAACCCCACCAAGATTGACACCATCGCGCGACTTGGGAAACCCGAGTGCCTGCGCGACGTCCAAAAGTTGGCGGGGCGAGTTGCGGCTCTCAGTCGCTTCATCCCCCGACTAGGCGAGAAGGCAATGCCCCTATACCGCCTGATGCGCAAGAACCCAACGTTCCAATGGGACGCAGAGGCTGACAACGCACTAAAAGCACTCAAAGAAGAGCTACTCGCGGCACCACTACTGGCCGTGCCACTCGACAGAGAGCCCATGCTCGTCTACGTCGCGGCCTCCAATCGGGTCGTCAGCGTCGTGATGGTCGTCGAACGACCAGAAGAGGGCAAGGAGCGCCACATACAGCGCCCAGTATACTACATCAGCGAAGTCTTAACAGACTCACGACAACGCTACCCGCAATACCATAAACTGGTGTACGCGGTATTCCGGGCACAGCGGCGACTCCCACACTACTTCTAGGAGCACCCAATAACGGTGGTATCCTCTGCGCCCCTGCAAGACATCATATGCAATCGCGATGCGACTGGGCGAGTCGCCAAGTGGGCCGTCGAGATCGGCGTCCACAACATCAAATACGAGCCCCAAAAAGCGATCAAGTCGCAGGCCCTGGCCGATTTCCTCGCCGACTGGGAAGAGGCACAACAACTAGAGAAGCTCCCATACCTCCACTACTGGTCGCTCCACTTCGACGGCTCCAAGAACGCCGACGGCGCGGGGGCTGGGATCATACTAACCTCCCCCAAAGGAGACAAGCTCCGCTATGTGCTCCACCTCAACTTCACACCCTGCACCAACAACGTGGCGGAATACGAGGCCCTCCTCCACGGCATGAGAGCCGCCAAGGAGATGAACATCAATCGCCTACGATGCTATGGCGACTCCGACCTAGTCGCCGGCCAAGTGGCCGGGACATGCGACACTGTTTCCCCAACAATGATAGCATACCGCCAGGCTGTCGACCAACTGGGAGGACACTTCGATGGCTACTCCGTCGAGTGGATCGACAGGCGTAAAAACGAGGAGGCAGACGCACTTTCCCGCATCGGGTCGGCTCGACAGACACCACCAGTAGGCGTCTTCCTCGACATCATCCACAAGCCCTCCATCAGCCCACCAAAGGAGATCGACGTCAGGATTCCACTACAACCAGAACCAGCCCTAGTCGCCATGGTTGTAGAACCTAGCGACTGGACAACACCATACGTCGCCTTCCTAGAACACAAACTCCTACCGAGCAACGAGAAAGAGGCGCGAATGATCGTACGCCATTGGAAATCCTTCGTCATCATCAACGGCGAGCTCCACAAGCGCAGCGTGACCGGCGTGTTCTAGCGCTGCGTACAGCCAGAGGAAGGCCGCAAGATCCTCCAAGACATCCACGCCGGTGACTGTGGCCATCACGCCGGCGCCAAGTCGCTAGTCGCCAAGGCCATGCGGCACGGCTTCTACTGGCTCACCGCACACGCTTACGCCATCGACGTTGTCCAAAGATGCGTCGGCTGCCAGAAGTACGCCAACCAGATGCACCTTCCTGGTTCGGTGCTCAAGACAATCCCCATCACGTGGCCATTCGCCGTATGGGGCATGGACATGGTCGGCCCCCTCAAGAAGGCCCCATCGGGCTTCACTCACCTCTTGGTCGCAGTCAACAAGTTCACTAAATGGGTGGAGGCCAAGCCGATCAAGAAGTGCGACGGCAAGACGGCTACCAAGTTCCTCCGTGAACTCATCTACCGATATGGCTACCCACACAGCATCATCACGGACAACGGCACCAACTTCGCCAAGGGGGCCATGGCGGAATTCTGTGAGGAGCACGGCATACGACTCGGCCTCGCATCAGTCGCCCACCCGGAGTCAAACGGCCAAGCAGAACGCGCCAACCAGAGCGTCCTCCATGGTCTCAAGCCACGACTACAGGTGCCCCTCGAGGGCACCCCAGGATGCTGGGTCGACGAGCTCCCCTCTGTGATATGGGGGATCCACACCTCCGTCAACCGATCAACAGGATTCACGCCTTTCTTCATGGTGTACGGCGCCGAAGCCGTAATGCCAACAGACCTGGATCACGACTCCCCTCGAGTCGCCAACTACGTCGAGGCGGCCAACGAAACCGCCCGCCAAGACAGCGTTGATCAACTCGACGAAGCACGCGACCTGGCTCGCTCCCGCACTGCCATATACCAGCAGGGACTTCGCGGCTATCACAGCCGCCGAGTGCGCACTCGCACCTTCCAGGAAGGCGACCTGGTCCTACGACTGGTCCAAGATAAAAAGGGCATGCACAAGCTATCCCCCCCATGGGAGGGGCCATTTGCCATAGGCCGAGTCCTTGGCAACGATGCTTACTACCTCATCGACATACGTGGTGACGGCCAACTGGAGGTCGGGAGGCCATGGAATATAAACCTCCTCAGAAAGTTCTATACTTAGAACCTCACACTGTACTCCATCGGCATATATAATGGAATTCATTCGGATCACACAAATTGTGTCCACTCACCATATTCTTGTGCCACTAGCACTCGTACATACTAGCAATATGCTACCTACGGAAGTCAACCTCTGGTCGAGCGACCGGCACGGCCAAGTAGTGCGGCACAAGGGCACCGGAAAAATCCGGGCCTTGGGTCGTCCACGAAAAACGCCAACCCGGAGCCGCCATTGGAGTTGCCTAGCCCGACTGGCCTGCCGGGCCAAGACATCTGACACACGCTTCTCACAGCGACCTGTCCCCCCTACCCTCATGCAAAGCGACTCGAACGGTTAAGTACCACGCATGGGGACTCCGCAAAACGGGGACCCCACGCGACTCGGGAACACACCCAGTAAGAGAGCTGCATAGGGCTCGCCAAGCGACTGGCTCTCCAGGCCAGGGGAGGAGACGCGTTACAAACAACGCATCCGTAACCTGCAACAGGATCACGACCAATACGGTCTAGCACAATGCTCAGGGACTCATTCACAAACGAACCTCATCCGCACTCGGGGACTCACCGTTCAGGAGACGCGAGAGCAAAAACAAACGCAAAAACAAGGCAAACACATAGAAATACATAGTCGAGTTATACCCCATTAAAGGGCGGACGTGCTCAGGGACTCGCTCAAATTGTTGAACAAAACACTGCTTTAATAAAACACAAGCCGACCAAGTCCCTGCGGCACGGGTCACAAAAATCATACAAATGTTCGCCACCTGGCATCTATTACAACTTGTACATTTGCTCACTACACAGGCCCTGACGAAGAAGAAGCACCACCACCCCTGACGTGCACAAAGGGCTGCCACGGGTTCATCGGATATGTGGTCAGCGACTTCGCCAATGACGACCGGAAGGGCTGCTCCGACTTCATGTCGCGGTGCTCCGGCTCGGGGTCGCCAGGCACCAACACCGTCTCCTGGTACGGCAGCAGATCCCCCATCACCAAGACACGATCATCATAAGGAGCGGCCTTCGCGGTAAGCTTCAGCACCTCCGACATCTCCACCGTGCCGGTCGCCGAGGGATAGCCACTCGTGACATCGTCAAGGTCGAAGTCGTCGGGGAAATGCGCGAGACCCACGCTCAACGCCGTGGCGGCCCCGCGTCTGAACGCCGAGCGCGTCATCCAGTCCACAACCGCGGGCACCTCCTCCAGATAGCGCCACACCTTCGTGAGCCCCCCAGGGATGACTTCGGTGGGAGACATGCCTTGGAGAGCCGCCTGGACACACAACGCCGAGGCTGTGGCCGCATTCACCACGGCAGTTACGCACTGCGAAGCAGTATAAGTCTGCACCACCGGGTCGCTTTGGCCTACCACAACTGCAAAGTCAAGTATCAGCGAAACAATGAAACCCCCAAAGCGGGGACCGGACAAAAGGCTAAAGCAATGACAGAAACTCACCAAGAAGCTTACGACAACTCTCCTTGACGTGCTTCTCCAAGGTGGCCTGGTCGTTATGCAGTCCCACGATGATGGAGTCCACGGCTTTGTGTTCCTCTTCAGCGGCAGCGATGGTAGCCTTCGCCCATTCTTCCGAAGAAATTGAGGTCGCCTTAGCATCCTCCAACTCCTTGACCAAGAAGGGCACTCACTCATTTGCCGTGTCCAGCTCCGCGAGTGGGACATACCCCTCACAGGCCTTGGAAACCTCAGCCGGGATACCGTCTGCAAGTGGAGATGTTAAAGTATCGCATAAAAATCAGCTCACAACAAGCAAAGAATAACAAACGCCAAACACTCACCGATCCTCTCCTGAAGCTGCCGGTTAACCTCCTGCGCCTTGCGCAAGTCACGCTCCAGGCGCTCTCGCGCAGCCTGCTGATCAGTCGACTCCCGCTGCAACCCCTGCAAAACAACAAGACCAGCTAAGCATTGGGAGGAAAATTATCACCAGTTCCAAGTCGCTGAAATTCAGTGACTAGGAACTCGCGGACTGGAGAAGGAATAAAAAACAAGACCAGTTCCCAGTCGCTGAAATTCAGCAACTAGGAACTCGGGGACTGGAGAAGGAAGGAAAAACAAAGACTAGTTCCCAGTCGCTGTGATTCAGCGACTAGGAACTCGGGGACTGGAGAATACAAGAAGATAAAGACAATTCCCAACCGCTGAAATTCAGCGACTAGGAATTCGGGGACTGGACATACCTGAATGGCAGCGCCGAGCATCTTGTGAAGTTCAGCAGCGTCAGTCGACGGGACTGTGAAGGAGGTCCGCCCGCGGTGGGCCTCAATCTCCACGTCCACAATTTTCGGGAACTGCGGAGATTGCGCGTCCGCACCGCCTGGAAAACCCCTCGCCATAAAGCGAGGGAATGATGCTGACGCCCTGGCAGGGGCGCTGACCATCGGGGCCGGCACCTCCGGCGCGGATGCAGCCGGCGCTGGCTCCGATCGCGTCGCCGCCCCCTCTTCGACGAGCGGCGCAGCAACTGGCTCCGCGGCGCTCCCCTGGTTGCGGCGTCGTTAGTACCTCCCTTCTGTTTCTTCGTGACTTCAGCAGTCACGACATCCTCGGAGGCCTTCCTCTTCCTAAGGAGATCACCTTCTCCCGCGATAGTGGCCGAGGGAATCTTGGCCACCGAAGGGCACCCAATCTTCTTAGCCCCCGACCTGCGCGAACCCTTCTAATCAGCGCAACCACGACATGAAAGATGCAAAGCATAGTGGGACAGGGAAGTGTAAACTTACTTGGCGATTGGAAGAACGCGAAGACCGGTACTGATATGGGCAGGCTTGTCCAACTCGGGACCACGCTTGCGACTAAGTCCCCGCTCGAATACGTCTGAAGCCCACGAAACCGATGGCTTCCTTGACGACGAAGCCGCAGTCACCGGGATATCCGGCTCTGACGCCGCTGCCTCCGACGGTAATGGCGACTTGGGCGGCACCACATCGGTGGCTTCTTGGCTTGGGACCCCTGAGGTCGATGGCACGATCGAAGCCAGGGGCGCCTCTACCACCACCTCCGCGTCCACGCCCTCCAACCCCTTCGTCGGGATTGCAGCCCTCGGGACCTTGTGCGAGACTTCAGGAGACCCTTCGTCGTCGGAGTCGTCTTCCGACCCAAACACCACTGACGACCTGACTGGCGACGCGGGCCTCTTCGCCGGTGACCTGGGCCAGTGTGGGGACTTCGAAGGTGTGGCGGTGTGTCGGGACGTCTTCTCCTGTGCGACCTTGTCGCCCTCTTCGAATTCATCCAGGTTGTGGCTCGCTTCGACCTCTCGCTGCTTCTGCATTCGGGTCTTGCGAGCCACAAGCACTGGGGGAGCGACCTCTTCGTCTTCCCCATCGCTATCGGAAGGATTCCCCTCGGAATCTTCCTCCAGCTCCTGGGGGACTTCTTCATCGAGCGGAAGGAGCCTACCCTCCAATACCTGAAAAAGCTGAGAACCATTGCGAGTCAGAAACACGACGAGCGAAAAGAACGAAAATGGAATACAAACGAAGCGATTGGAAAGAAGACTTATTGTAGGGGCTTCATTCTTCACGGGAGTATACGGGGTGACTCCGACCGCCGCGCCCGTGAACTCCGCGTCGGTGATCTTCTTCAGGGCGGCCTTGTAGTCTTCGGCTTCCCACGACTCCGTGCTGGTGCGAGATGGATTAAGCTTCCCGCTGTACTCGTACATCTAGCGTCGACGAGCCGCTAGCGGAACCAGGCGCCGCCCAAGCCAACAATTGTAGAGGTTGATCGGAATCAACCCCTGGTCCTTCAGCTTCTGGATCTGGTCCATCATCTCCGCGACGGCCATCCGCTGATCTTCAGGGAGCTTCTCTGGCGCCAGTCGGCAGGGCTCGCTCCTCTCGGCAACGAATTCAGGGAGGGAAACCTCGCCGGAGGGAGTGGCTTCCTTGACGTAGAACCAGCTTTTCTTCCACTCGCCGGCGGCCTTCTTCAGCAGGAGAAGCTTGACGAAGTTGGCCTTTGGCTTCAACTGGAAGGTGACCCCGCCTGTGGCCAGCATCAAGCCGCTGGACGCCTCGCGCCCGATGGGGCCATGGAAGAGCTCCAGCCATAGCGGGAAGTAAGGCCTGCAGCCGAGATAACACTCGCAGAAGGCGATGAAGATTGCCAGCTGCTCGATGCTATGCGGACCAAGATCCGAGGGCTTGATCGCGTAGTACGTGTAGAAGTGGCGGAAGAAGAGCGAAGTGGGGAACCCTAAGCCCCTCTCGAGATGGTTGGTGAAACAGATGAATTCGCTAGGCCGCGGCTTCGGCTCGGTCTCAGAAGAAGGGGAACTCGCTAATTCCCCTTGCGAAGCACCCCCGGCATCCTCGAAGGATTTCAACTGGGCCGTGGAGCACATGGATTTTCCCCACGAGCCTTTGGGAGGCGCCATTGAGTGGGAAGCGGAATCGCGTGATGCGAGGAGAATAGGTCGGGGGTGAGCAGGAAGAGCAAATGAGGAAGGATGAAGAATGCGAAGCAGATCCATCACTCCCCTTATATGGGAAAGGTCACCCGCCAAAATCGGGATAGCCTTTACCCACGGTAATTGCGCCGTATTTACCGTTGGAAGCTCCAACGGGTAGTTTGACTGAAGTTGACGGTCCAACTTCGGTGATCCACTCGCTACCTGCCAATTTCTCTTCTCGCCGAAATGACGACTGGGCAACGATGATGTTCATTAAAGTGACGAGTGGAGCTGTGGAGAAATTTTCCATGGCATTAATAGAGTCCATTGCCGATTCGACTGGGCGCCCAAATTGGGCTCGCCTACTTCAAGCACCAAAGAAAGCCTACGCCTACATCAACAATGGCCTCGGGGACTACTGATGGGGATATGCCTAAGGGGGTATGCTCAGCAGTAGGTTTCGAGTGGGCCAGAAGGCCCGTGAGTACGCCTGAAGGATAGCGACTGGACTTTAAGGAAGGAAGAGGCCCATCGACTGGCGACTGGAAGCCCAGGAGCGTAGCAGAAGCCCAGTCGGATTAGGTCAAAGGCTCCCGGATCCTTATCTTGTTCGGAGGCAACTTGTAAACCCGGGGAGGTGCTCCATATATAAACCTCCCTAGGGTATCGTAGAGACTTACGTTCCATCATACACCCCCTCGAGCAACTCGCCGCCCAGCCGCCGAGCTCGCCACCCTTGTAATTCGCTCTCTCATAATTTAACCTAGTAGGAGTAGTTATTTACCCTCCGGGGGGCCGAACCTGGGTAAACCCTTGTGCACCTGCCCCCATCTCGCACCGCAGATGGCTGCCAACTCTTCCTCACGAAACTCTCAATCGCCGCCTATGGCGGCAACTGCCGTGGTCATTTCCACGACAAGAGTTTTAGAAATCTAAATTGAGTGATTCCAATTTTGTTGGAATGGTAATGAAAATATCTATCGAAGCCCGTTGGATTTAATTCATTTTGAGTTAGAGATCTCTCCTAGTAAAAATAACAAGACAAAAGCATTTGCACATTCAAACATTTTTATAAAATCAACCATATTATCTTTTGAGTTGATTCCAAATCTCAAAAATCACATTTAACCATACCTATCTGAATATGTAATAATATTAAGGTTTGCATACATTGACTTTGGACTAGTACCAAAATAATACTATATATGCATTTCTAGTCACTTTAAATCATTAAATATTAAACTTAAACTTATTAAAATGTGATCCAACATTTAAATCACCTTCCCATATGTTAGAATATGTGGTGATGACATGTGTCGACATGATCCCATATTTTAATTGGAGAATATTAAATCTTAGTTAATTTCAATGAGTAGAAATTACTTTTCTCAAATAAAAAGATTGAAGCTAGTTAATTAAACCTTGTGATGCTTGTGATCATAATAGATCATAAAATGTGTGCCTTAGTATGCTAAGTAGACTAGTTAAGCATTGTTTGGTGATTGTGTATCCCGTATGTATTTATAGAAGATAGTACCGACCAAGCTTTCGAGGAGGAGGAGTTCTACCAAGAGGAAGAGGAAGAAAACTTCAACCACTACACCAACCAAGGCAAGCCATCATTAATAATGCAAGCTAACCCTTGCAAGTTAGATAACCTAAGCAAGATGCCTTAGGCATGCTTTGGTTATACCCTTTGACTTATACCTACTCCAAATGTTATTTACAAGTTTTACTTTCCTTACTTTACCAAAGTCCCTTACTTGTTTGAAGGTAGCATAAAAAGTATAAAACTTGACCTATCTTGATAACCTTAGATGTCATTCTATGGCATGAGACTGATATTAGCATCCCACCTTAGTGAACACTCTTAACTTAGTAGCTTATAGCTAAATCAAAACTTGAGTCACTTTAGATGGGAACACTTGGTGAATATGAATTGTGAAAACCTTGGAATGATGAGTCATTTTATTGAGATATTTTGACATGTGTTGAGAAACACAAATGGTTTATGATGATGAAAATGTTGAGGCATGAGCCTTACCCCTTTTACAAAACTGATGGTTGGATTCAGATGCGATACCATTCCAATTTTACCGTACAACCATAAACCTGAATTGGGTAAGGCTTAGCCGGAAGTTTATATGCATTGGTATTTGTTCCCTCGTGGGAGAGGTTTGAGCTGAGGCTACCTCTCGATGTTGTCCACCTATGCAGTGCCCAAGATGACAGATGGTCATGGTTGGGAGGCCATGCTCATAGGAGAGGTGCTTATACTAGGGTGTGTAAAGGAAAGGTTATGTTTGATTATCTGCATACTAAGTATGATGATTCAGGGTGATCCCTGATAGATGTATCGATTCTTGTGGTGAAAGTGTACCACCTCTGCAGAGTGTCAAACTATTCGAATAGCCGCGTCCGCGGTTATGGATAGTTGGAGTGGCCATACTATTTCGTTGTCAGATGTTTTCAAAATGACTTATGAAATGAATGATGAATGTTGACTTGACCACAACAGGGTTGTGACTATGACACTAGCTTCCCAACTTATGTGATTCTAGAACTTTATTTTATATTTCTTTGTTTCTGAACTCAGCTTAGGTTTGAAGCTTAACTTTACAAATAAACTTAGAGTTATCTTTTCCCACTAGTACTAGCTTACTTGTTAGTGATAGTTTGCGAGTACTTAAAGAGTACTCATGGCTTTTGTCCCTGGCTATTCCTATGGCCAGACTATGAAGGAGATTCCCAAGATGAAGGACATCAGGTCGGCTATGATAACTAGGACTTCTTCCATCGTCCGCATTGCCTGTGCCACTGAAGATGGACCCCACCGCTACACTTATTATTTATTCCGTTGTTTGTTGTATTAAGACTAGATCATGAGATCCTTTATTTGTGTAAGACCTTATTATGGTTTGTAATGGATGAGGTACTATGATATCCAATCTGTTATGTCTCGCAAAAATGGTAATCCTGGGATTGTGATGTATGACATAACAAGCATCTGGGATTAAAAATCCGGGTGTTGACAAATTGGTATCAGAGCCATCTTGACCATAGGAGACCCTAGTTAGAATGGACGTCCGAACAAAAACTTAATTTCAAAACCAAAGTGAGTATTTATGAAAAACTATTTCCTCTCTTACCCTTGGGAATTCTTCCTTTCTCAAAAATTCATGTTCCTCCAATTCTTACCATTACTACATAAAATTTGACACACTTGATCACTTCACTAACTTCCTCATCCTAAAATCTTGTAGATGGAGACTCAGTTTAGCAAGTTCTACCAGTTGGGCAACGGATGCCAGCTGATCTTCGAGAGGGATCCAGATTCACTTTCTGAGCTCTCGGGACGCCCGCATCCGGAGTTTCTTGGAGCACAACTTCCTGGACTCCCAGGAGGAGATTTACAATGGCTGGTTACCGCTGATCTTAGAGGAAGTATAGAAGCACCAACGTCCGAGAGAATCTAGTTCTCCGTAAGAGAGAACAACTGGCTAGATGGATTTGCCAGGGCAATGCATGAAGCTCTCGCACGTCTATGTTCCCTCAGTGTCAACCAAATCCAACGATCCGCTTTGTTCACTATGCAAGGCGTGACTTCATGGGAATGCCAATGGAGATGCCAAGTCACCCGGAGTTGAAGCGTCAAGTGGAGAACGTTGACTTACTGCTGTACGACCGCCAGAAGGAATTGGACAATGCTAGGGAGTTCGCCAACCACAACCTTGCCATTGCCGCCCAGAAGGCCCAGACTTTCTCACTGCTTGTCAAGGACCGTCAGTCTCTTTGCCGCCAGCACGAAAAGAAGGATCGCACCATCGACCATCTTCACAAGAAGGTGGCTAACCTCGAGAAGACCATCAAGGAGAAGGAAGCTCAACTTGTAGCAAAGGAAGAAGAAGAGGAAGGTGAAGACATCTAGGGAGATATGTATTCTTACCTCAGCAATGATGATGACTTTCTGGAGGAGGATGCCGTGGACTTCCACACCGACAATGATGACTCCGACTTCATCGACGATGAGTAGATGCACTAGAGCACTATCGTAGCATGAGATGTATCGGTCCCATTTTATCGTAGCTTATAGAATTGGTTCTTAAAAACATCTGTTTTCCTTTGATGTGTGGTGTGTGTTTGTATCGTGTGCCTTGCTTGAATGAATGAAAATGAAGTTAGTTGCAAAACCTGAGTCAAACTCAAAGTTTTAGCCTTGAAACCAAAACCATGAACCTTAAAACTTTCCCTCTTACCCTTCATCTATCTCAATCTTCAGATGACTTGTGGAAACCCCGGAGGGAGAAGCTCATCGCAAGACCCAATGCTGCAGATCATGCAGATGTTAGTTGCAGACCGTGAAGCAAGCAGGGCAGAGCGCCAGGCCAACTTAGCAACACTACAGCAGATAACCCAGATGGCCCAAAACAACCAAGGGCATGGAAATCAGGATCATCAAGGATCCAAGCTGAAAAATTTCCAGAATACCAATCCCCCAATCTTTAGCACTTCGGAGAACCCATTAGATGCTGATGACTGGTTACAGACAATGGAGAACAATTTGGAAGTAGCCAGAGTTGATGACAATGAGAAAGTTCTCTTTGCCACCCACTACTTGGCAGGAGATGCAAGAGCCTGGTGGAACATCATCCGCCTGATGAACCATGGTCAAGTGATGACATGGGAAGCCTTCAAAATCAAGTTCAGCCGCACCCACGTACCGCAAGGCCTAGTCACCAGAATGAGGGATGAAATCAGAGAATTGAAACAAGGCAGAATGACTATAGTGGAGTACCGTGACAGATTCTTGTCCCTTGCCAGGTACGCACCTGATGAGATCAACACGGAGGCAAAGAAGAAGGAGAGATTCCTAAACGGACTGCATGTTGAGATGCAGACTGTCCTCGTCAACCTCCGCTTCGAGGATCTCGAAGAGCTAGTCGACTCTACCATTCAGATGGAAGGGAAGATTAACCAGGCAAACGACAACCGCAAACGTCGTATGATGCACCAAGCTGGATCCAACAGTCACTAGAAGTACTGCCCCAACCCGTCTGCAGGGTATGCACCAAGAAACAACTGACCCCCAATGTCTCGCCCAAGCTACCCCAACCATAGCGGAGGCAATGTGAAGTCTAGAGGAAACAACAACAACCTTGGCAACACCAGCAATTTGAACCGTGCACCTCCCAAGAGCAACAACAACAACAACACTGCACCCAGAACTGGAAGCAATGTTGTGCCTGTCGTAGCTAAAGACAAGTCCCAGATAACTTGTTTCGAGTGTGGAGTGAAGGGTCACTACTCCAATGCGTGCCCCAAGAAGACTGTTGCCACTGCCAATGTGAATGCCCCAACTCAACAACAATGTCGTGTTCAACCAGGAAGAAGGTTTGCCCCAGGGAACCCTCACAACCGCAAAGACCGTCTCTTCCACATGAACGCCGAAGAAGCCCAAGAAGCGCCAGACGTAGTGCTGGGTATGTTTTCTGTCAACTCAGTTTTAGCAAGGGTATTGTTTGATTCGGGAGCATCGCATTCATTTGTCACCGAAGAATTTGCATGCACTAGTAAGATCCACCCAACCAATTTGAAGCATGTCATGATAGTTCAAATTCCCGGTTCAACTACAAAAGCTAGAAAAATTTGCAAAGCTGTGCCTATCAGAATACATGGGATAGATTTTTATGCTAATCTAATAGTACTTGGAACCAAAGGATTGGAAGTAGTACTAGGTATGGATTAGATGTCAAAGCATAAAGGACTGATAGACTATACTAAGAAAGCCATCACCATGACCAGTAGCTCTGGAGTAATAGTAGAGCATGTATCTGGAACCTTACGTCGTCAATTCAAGTGCAACAAGAGTCTAGCCCTACCCACCATAGACCAAGTCAGAGTAGTCTGTGAATACCCTGACGTATTCCCAGATGAATTTCCCGGTATGCCCCCGGATAGGTATATTGAGTTCATCATTGAACTAATCCCTAGAACCAGACCCATAGCCTAGAGACCCTATAGCATGAACCCCTCAGAGTTAGTAGAGTTGAAGAAGCAGTTGGATGCTATGTTAGCAACAGGCTTAATTCAACCAAGCGCATCGCCATGGAGATCACCAATTTTATTCATCGACAAGAAAGATGGAGGCAACCGATTGTGCACCGATTACCGAAAGCTAAATGACGTCGCCATCAAAAACAAGTACCCTTTGCCAAATATAGAGGATCTCTTTGATCAGTTGACTAGTGCCCAGGTATTCTCAAAAATTGATCTTAGGACTGGCTATCACCAACTTAAGATTCGTGCAACGGGTATTCCGAAGACCGCCTTTACTTCTCGTTATGGTTTATACGAGTATACAGTTATGTCTTTTGGATTAACCAATGCCCCTTCTTATTTCATGAATCTCATGAATAAGATCTTTATGAATTTTCTAGATAAGTTTGTCGTTGTGTTTATCGACGATATCCTTATCTACTCCAAGTCAGAAGAAGAGCATGAGAAACATATGAGGATCATCCTAGAAACCCTGAGAGAGCATCGGTTATATGCCAAGTTCAGCAAGTGTGAGTTTTGACTAAAAGAAGTAGGATTCCTAGGACATATTGTGTCTGCCGGAGGAGTCTCTATTGATCCCGCCAAAATTAAAGATGTCGAAGAATGGGAAGCCCCAACCACTCAAACCCAAGTCCGTGCATTTCCCGAATTAGCGGGATATTACTGCAAGTTCGTAGAAGGATTCTCGAGCATCGCCAGACCCATGACCCAATTGTTGAAGAAGGACAAGAAGTTTGAATGGACTGAAAAATGTGAGGCCAGTTTCCAAGAACTGAAGAAGAGATTGGTTTCAGCCCCAAAGTTGATCATGCTAGATATCAAGAAGCCGTTTGATGTGTATTGTGATGCATCCAAGATTGGTCTCGGATGTGTGTTGATGAAAGAAGGCAAAGTCATCGCGTATCTGTCTCGGCAACTGAAGCAGCATGAGCAGAACTATCCGACCCATGAGTGTTAGCCTTGAAGACATGGCGTTATCTTATGGGTAATCGTTGTGAGATTTACTCAGATCACAAGAGCTTGAAGTATATTTTCACTCAGAAGGAGCTGAATATGAGGCAAAGGAGATGGATAGAGTTAATCAAGGATTATGACCTTGACATTCACTATCACCTAGGCAAAGCCAATGTGGTAGAGGATGCTCTTAGCAGATTGCCTTGTAGGCTAAACACCATGATCAAGGAGAACCAACCAAGTTTGTATGAGGAGTTGGAGCAGTTTAGGATGGAGCTAATTAGCCAAGGATTCCTAGCAAGCATTAAACTTCAACCCACTTTGATTAGCCAAATCAAGGAAGCTCGGAAGGGAAATGAAAGTATCAATGGGATGAAACGTCGTATTGGTACGGGAAAGGTACCTGGATTTACCGAAGACGAAGAAGGAGTTTTGTGGTACAAAGGACGTATCTGTGTGCCAGCAGATTCGGAGCTGAAGCTAGTTATCATGCAAGAAGCTCATGATACTCTTTATTCTATCCACGCCGGAGGAACAAAGATGTATCAAGATTTGAAAGAGCAATTTTGGTGGCATAAGATGAAGAGAGAAATCGGGAGCTACATCGCCAAGTGTGACATCTGTCAAAGGGTTAAAGCAGAGCATCAGAGACCCACAGGACTGTTGCAACCATTACAAATTCCGGAATGGAAATGGGATTCTGACGGAATGGACTTTATCACCGGTTTGCCTACTTCTAGTAGGGGAAATGACTCAATCTGGGTCATCGTTGATAGACTGTCCAAGGTAGCTCATTTTATACCTGTCAAGACTACCTATCAGAGTTTGAAGCTAGCAGAGTTGTACATTGCTAGAATTGTTAGTCTACATGGGACCCCCAAGACCATAGTATCAGATCGAGGAACCCAATTCACCTCGAGATTTTGGCAGAAAGTCCAAGAGGGATTAGGAACCAAGTTGAATTTCAGCACCGCTCATCACCCGCAAACTAATGGACAGACTGAAAGAGTCAACCAAATCCTAGAGGATATGTTGAGAGCTTGTGTGTTAGAGTATGGATCAAAATGGGAAGATTGCATGCCTTTCGTAGAATTCTCATATAACAACACCTATCAAGCCAGTTTGAAGATGGCACCATTTGAGTTCCTATACGGAAGAAAGTGTCTTACCCCTTTGAATTGGTTGCAAGTAGGAGAGAGTCAGATTTTTGGACCTGACATTCTCCGAGACGATGAAGAGAAGGTTCACAAAGTCCGTGAGCACCTCAAGACCGCCCAGTCCAGACATAAGAGTTATGCTACAAGAAGGAGAGACCTGACTTTCAATGTCGGAGATTTTGTGTATCTCAAGGTTTCGCCATTGAAGGGAACCCAACGTTTTAGTATGAAAGGAAAGTTAGCCCCCAGATATATCGGACCCTTCAAGATTCTGAATCATCGAGGAGAAGTATCGTATCAACTGGAACTGCCAGAAGAGATGTCAGCAATCCATAATGTGTTCCATATCTCGTTACTTCGCAAATGCTTAGAAGTGCCGAAGAAGACCAAAGTTTTCAAGAACATCGATCACCGAGTTGTTGATATCAACAAGGATCTGACGTATCGTGAAGTGCCCATCCGTATCCTGGAGGAAGCTTACAGAACCACTAGGACCAGTAGTATCAAATTTCTCAAGATTCAATGGAGCAACCATACCGAAGAAGAAGCCAGTTGGGAGCGAGAAGATTACATTAGGACAGAGTTCCCAGATCTCTTTAGTTCCTAGTTTTCTTTCGTAAATCTCGGGACGAGATTTTTTTAAGGGGGGAAGTTTTTAACATCCCAAAACTTAATCCAAGGTTAATCAAGATCAAATCTACCCAATTTAGGGTTAACAAAAACTTTTCCATTTAAAATAATTAAGCATTCATATGTGTGTGCATTTAAATTAGGAGTTGATTTGAATTGCCATGTTTGAGTGATCCATTGGTTGTAAAATGATTCTAAGGTGAATTAAACATCATATAGATCATTCCCAAACAAATCCCAAAGAAAAAGAAATCAAAAAGAATAAAGTAAAGAAATGGTCATTTGTGCCATTTTAACTAACTAGCCCACTTTGGCTATTCCTAGGACTCAAATTCCAATAGAGACAATTGTGGTTCTTTGCACCCCTTGCTAGTACAAGTAGTGATGTACCAAGGCCCACTTTGTTTCATCCCAAAAACTTTCAAACACTAAATTTAAATGACATTTGAAAATTGAATCTAGTGTAGGTATCAAGATCACACTTATGCAAAAACCACTCAAATGAACTCCATTTTCAAATCCCAAAAAAACCTAGATGCTTAAGCATAATTTACATCACTACACCAAAAATTAGCCCAAAATTCAAAACTTTTTCTCTTGCGGCCATTTGATCGAACACCTTGTTAGCAGAATCATTATGGCTGAACTATTACTGTTTTGGGGTTAATCTTGTCGAGCCATTTGGTGTGCATTGATCATCCTTGTCCCCCTGAGTCCAACCAAGTCACCAACCAGCTTCCCCCTTAGCCGTTGTAGTAGTGGCGCGCCGCCCGTTTGAGGTCATCGCCGGCCAGACGCGGACAGCACGCCAGGGACCACGTCACGCCAAACCAGCGTGCCCACTAGCTCCGCCCAACCCTACCGCCGCCTACGGTCCACCCCTCAATCAACCCCACCCCCTGGACCACCTTAGCACCGCGCCGCCCTTTCTCTCTACGCCATGTGCAGCGCACGCCAAAGCGCGATCGCCACCAGCACGCAGCAGACCGCGCCTCGACAGCATATCGCGGCACTAGCTGGAGCCCTGGTACGTCCCCAGTAGACCCCCACCGTCCTTTTAGGGTTCGGTCTTGCCGGCGACGAGTCCGTCGTCGACGACGACTTTGAGCCGTTGATCCACGTTATAATCGTGTGGCCCAGCTCGCTAGATACCGTTTCAGGTTTTAAGTCTCGCTGACAAGCGGGACCAACCTGTCAGCCGCCCTCTGCGCCGCTGAGCGCCACTGGGCCGGCCCAATTACTTTCCCGCGCTGACCCAGTAATTCAAATTAGGTTTTTTCTATTTAGAGTTAAATCAATTATGTCCCTTAGTTCAAAAATCAATTCAGGGAGTTTTAGAAATCCAAATTGAGTGATTCCAATTTTGTTGGAATCGTAATGAAAATCTCTACCAAATACCATTGGATTTAATTCATTTAGAGTTAGAGATCTCTCCTAGTAAAAATAACAACACAGAAGCATTTGCACATTCAAACATTTTTAGAAAATCAACCATATTAGATTCTGAGTTGATTCCAACTCTCAAAAATCACATTTAACCATACATATCTGAATATGTAATAATATTAAGGTTTGCATACAGTGATTTTGGACTAGTACCAAAATAATGATATATAGGCATTTCTAGTCATTTTAAATCATTAAATATTAAACTAAACTTATTAAAATGTGATCCAACATTTAAATTACCTTCCCATATGTTAGAATATGTGGTGATGACATGTGTCCACATGATCCCATATTTTAATTGGAGAATATTAAATCTTAGTTAATTTCAATGAGTAGAAATTACTTTTCTCAAATAAAAAGATTGAAGCTAGTTAATTAAACCTTGTGATGCTTGTGATGATAATAGAATATCAAATGTGTGCCTTAGTATGCTAAGTAGACTAGTTAAGCATTGTTTGGTGATTTTTTATCCCGTATGTATTTATAGAAGATAGTATCGACCAAGCTTTCGAGGAGGAGGAGTTCTACCAAGAGGTAGAGGAAGAAAACTTCAACCACTACACCAACCAAGGCAAGCCATCATTAATAATGCAAGCTAACCCTTGCAAGTTAGATAACCTAAGCAAGATGCCTTAGGCATGCTTTGGTTATACCCTTTGACTTATACCTACTCCAAATGTTATTTACAAGTTTTACTTTCCTTACTTTACCAAAGTCCCTTACTTGTTTGAAGATAGCATAAAAAGTATAAAACTTGACCTATCTAGATAACCTTAGATGTCATTCTATGCCATGAGATTGATATTAGCATCCCACCTTAGTGAACACTCTTAACTTAGTAGCTTATAGCTAAATCAAAACTTGAGTCACTTTAGATGGGAACACTTGGTGAAAATGAATTGTGAAAACCTTGGAATGATGAGTCATTTTATTGAGATATTTTGACATGTGTTGAGAAACACAAATGGTTTATGATGATGAAAATGTTGAGGCATGAGCCTTACCCCTTTTACAAAACTGATGGTTGGATTCAGACGCGATACCATTCCAATTTTACCGTACAACCATAAACCTGAATTGGGTAAGGCTTAGCCCGAAGTTTATATGCATTAGTATTAGTTCCCCTGCGGGAGAGGTTTGAGCTGAGGCTACCTCTCGATGTTGTCCACCTATGCAGTGCCCAAGATGACAGATGGTCATGGTTGGGAGGCCATGCTCATATTTGTATACTAAGTATGATGATTCAGGGTGATCCCTGACAGATGTATCGAATCTTGTGGTGAAAGTGTACCACCTCTATAGAGTCTCAAACTATTTGAATAGCCGCGTCCGCGGTTATGGACAGTTGGAGTGGCCATACTGTTTCGTTGTCAGATGTTTTCAAAATGACTTATGAAATGAATGATGAATCTTGACTTGACCATAACAGGGTTGTGACTATCACACTAGCTTCCCAACTTAAGTGATTCTAGAACTTTATTTTATCTTTCTTTGTTTCTGAACTCAGCTTAGGTTTCAAGCTTAACTTTACAAATAAACTTAGAGTTAGCTTTTCCCACTAGTACTAGCTTACTTGTTAGTGATAGTTTGCGAGTACTTAAAGAGTACTCATGGCTTTTGTCCCTAGCTATTCCTATGTCCAGACTATGAAGGAGATTACCAAGATGAAGGATAGCAGGATGGCTATGATAACTAGGACTATCTTCCATCGTCAGCATTGCATGTGCCACTGAAGATGGACCCCACCGCTACGCTTATTATTTATTCCGATGTTTGTTGTATTAAGACTGGATCATGAGATCCTTTATTCGTGTAAGACCTTATTATGGTTTGTAATGGATGATATACTGTGATATCCAATCTGTTATGCCTCACAAAAATGGTAATCCTGGGATTGCGATGTATGACATAACAGGCATCTGGTATCAAAAATCCAGGTGTTGACATAAGGCTTTGATTAATCTGCATGAAGGGAACGTGAAGCTACAATTGCATTTGTAGGATCCTTTTGTTATTCATTTCCCCAGGAAGAACAAAGCCAAGCATGACGAAAAGGAGGCCATTACTTTGAAGGCCAATTACTTTGGAGAGGGTGTTCCACTCATCTGGCCCAAGTTAGTATCATCAAGGTCATGCTATTGACCATAAAAGAGCTCTCCATGGGAGGCAACCCATGTGAAATAAAGGCTTGAGTTAAGTTTTTAGTTTTAGTTTAAGTTTTTGTTTAATAAAGAGTGCTAAAAACTCCATTCGAGGAGAAGAAGTTCGGTAGTACTTGAAATTCTGCTTTATTCACGCTATTGTTGGTCGACAATATTTACTGTCAATTTCTATCAAAAATAAGGTATATCACTAAGTTACAGGAAAATAAATAGTCTACGAAGAAACAGAATTTTTTTGATGAACACAAAGAGTTTAATGACCAACTATATGGCGGGAATAAAAATTCCGGCAGTATAGCTCCGGTCATTAGATATCTTTGCCATCGAAAATTATTCTGTAATATGTACTGATAGTTTAGAGACCAACTGTATGGCGGGAATAAAAAAATCGGCCACATAGCTCTGGTCGTATAGATATCAATGCCTCCGTAAATATTCTTTTCATATGTTCTGAGAGCTTAACGACCAGCTATATGGCGGGAATAAAAATTCTAGCCGTATAGTTCCAGTCGTATAGATATCTATGCCTTTGTAAATTTTCTTTCGCAGGGACAGACAGTTTAACGACCAACTATACGGACGTAACATTTTTTTCTGCCCGTATAGCTGCGTCCGTATTGAAGGGAATATACCTGAGAGGCAATAATAAAGTGGTTATTATCTTATTCCTTATTTATCATAAATGTTTATTGTTGTAGATATTCTTATGATGGGAATCATAAGATAATCTTTGTTTGTTTTACCCAAGTCATTGCTTTGACTCCTCTAGTAATATTAACCAGAAGAGAAGGTTTAGGTTTCACCTAGATGTATAGAATCGTATTCCTATCATCTTAACACTAGGGTTTATTGTAAGAAGAATACAATCACAATACAAGTGTGTTAGGTAAGAATCACCTTATCACATGAGTTCTAGGGTTGATAAGATATACAAGATATTTTCATTTAACCATAGAATCATGTCTCTGATTGGTGGACAGAGATGAGTCATTAACTATGAATGGGAACATAGAGTTGACTTACTCTCTAAAGTACCATGGAATATCAGGTATACGCCCTTGTTTGTAATAGAGTGTTACATACACTTAATTCCCCTCAGTATTAAGTAGGAATTATAGTCATCAAAAAATTTGAATACATGAGATTGTTGGGTTCGCAGCATAGAAAAAAATTCCTACGATAGGAACTATTATACGCCAAGATCTATCTACTAGATACAAGCAACACGTGGATATACATCCATAGAGACATACCATTGAAGACCAACAAAGTGTAACGAGGTTGAACTCATGGATGATATAGTTGAAGGTTGCCGATCTCAAGATCGAGAAGAAGTCCAACGCCACAACTCAGCAGTGCATCCGTGATCGTACACACATTCAGGCCACCGAAACACCTCTACCTCCTTGCTCCAGCGATGAAGTGGAAGCAGCAACTCCTTATAGACGAAATGCCACTGGGAACATGTATCTCACTAATTCGAGGCCATTGGGGGAATAATTTTAGAGGGGGAGAGAGATCCTTCACGAGGAGGTGTGAGAGGGGGCCTTGTATAGGGGGGGAAGCCCCTCGCATGGCCGGCGGCCATGGAGGATTGATGGCTCGTGTATTAACAAGCTCGTTGGGGAACCCCAAGAGGAAGGTATGATGAGCACAGCAGCAAGTTTCCCTCAGTTATAAAACCAGGGTTTAAATGAACCAGTAGGAGCAAGGAAACACCCGAAAGGTGTTGCTAGCCGAGCCTTGGCAGGGCTCACTACCGGTGCTAGTAGCAACGTGGGGACCTGCACAACACAACCACATAACTTTGTCCCCAACTTGCGATGAGGTTGTCAATCTCACCGTGTTTGCTGAAAACAAAGGATTAAACGTATCGAATGGAAGGAAGTAACAATTGCAAAAAGTAAACACAAAGCAAGTAAACAGTTTGTATATTGTATGTAAAAGAAAGGATCGGGTTCCATAGTTCACTAGAGGTGGCTCTCCTTAAGATAGATAACATGCTGGGTGAACAAATTATAGCGGGGCAATTGACAAACATCGAGAAAGCAATACATGCATATACTAATCATCTTGACTCCTTTGAGATTCGATTGGGCATTACAACATTATACATAGACCGCCATCCAACTGCATCTATGACTAATAATGCACCTTTAGGTTATCATCCGAACCCCCTCCAGTATTAAGTTGCAAGCAACAGATTATTGCTTTACGAATTGCGTGTAAAGTAAACAGTACGCTTGTTCTATGAACAAAGGATTGTTGTTTTCTCCCTAGTAGCAACAACACATCTAGTACCTTAGAGATTTCGGTCACTTCCCCAGATTACCAGAGGCATGAACCCACTATCGAGCATAAATACTAACTCTTGGAGTTCCTAGCATCTACTTGGCCAAGATAGCTACTAACAATGGAAAGCATGCAAGATCACAAATAACAAAGACATGATAGAATCAATAATCAATCTGAAATAGCATCTCAATATCCATTGGATCCCCGCAAACACAACATGCAGAATTACAAATAGATGATCTTGATCATGAACATAGCTCACAAGATCTAAACATGAAAGCACAAAGGAGGAGAACCAACCATCTAGCTACTACATGGATCCGTAGTCCAAGGATGAACTACTCACGCATCACACCGGAGGCTTTCATGGTGATGAAGAAGGCCTCTAGGGTGAATTCCCCTCTCCGGCAGGGTGCCGGGAAGAGCTTCAAATCCCTCCAGATCTTGGGATGGAGATGACGGCGGCTACAGACTCTTTCGTGGATTTTTGTTTGGGTACTTAGGGTTTTCGTCCCGAGGGCATCTTATAGGCGGAAGGAGAGGCCGAGGGGGTGCTGGGGTTGGCCAGACCACCCCTGGCGCGGGCCAGGCCTGGCCGTGCGGCTAGGTGGTGTGGCCGGCCCTCAGCCCTTCTCCGTCTCGTATTCTGGCATCTGATGACTTCCGGCAAAATAGGCACTTTGGCTTTCGTCCCGTCCAATTCCGAGAATATTCATTTTCTGACTTTCCTGGAACCAAAAATAGCAGAAAACAGGCAGCTGGCACTATGGCTCTTGTTAATAGGTTAGTCCAAGAAATCATATGAAAAGTACTCCAAAGTGTGGACAAAACACAAGAAAATGGATAAACCAAGCATCGAACATCAAAAATTATAGATACATTTGCAATGTATCAACATCCCCAAGCTTAACTCCTGCCCGTCCTCGAGTAGGTAAGTGATAAAAAGAAAGAATAATTTTTGAGGTGACATGCACCATCAAAGACTTGATCAAAGTATTTGTAAAACATTCAAAGCTGGGATCATAGTACTTAAATCATAACGTGAAAGATAAAGTTCTAGTAATAAGACAAAGAAACTATGATGCAACATGAAAAGGCACAAACAAAAGATTCATGGATAACAATGCTTTGCAAGACGTTTGTTTGTTTCACATAAAGAAACAGAACATAATTGCTTTCAGCTTGTCCCTCATAGAGTAGCAAATATAAATGCATAGGACACCTTCAAAGTTCATAAGAGTGACTAGATACAAATAGTTTAAAACAAGAAATATCAAGGTATGCATCAATAAACTAGTCTTGGGACAATGCACATAGAACTAAGGATGGCCACTATGCTCTCAAAGTAGGTGCATAAAGGTAGAAGGTGGAGACTCAATATAATGGTGGAAAAAGGGCCTTCATAGAAGGAAGTAGGGATTCAAGTCTCATAAAGAGCTTCCAAAAATTATGGTACTTATAGCTTTCAGCTCTCATTGCCCCTATCATAAGCATCTTGAAGGTGATTAAGGCTAAAGTGACACAACTAAGAGGATATGCTTGACAAGTTATAAACTGAAATCTCATGCCCCTTACTTACGAAGACTGAACCTCATGCTACTCAACTTTAGTCACAAGTAAGCTCTTGTCATTGTAAGTACATGTGTATCATAAAGAACCACCAACGGGGTACCCCTTGCACATGATACAGGAGCTCTCCCATAATCAAAATGACAAGGCAAGCAGACAATGAGCATCTCAGTGATCTTTTTATTTGCTATTTGCATAGGTTTTTATTGAGGATGCTTCATAGAGTGCTAATTATGGTGATGCTGCAAGTTTCCACCATGATTAGGCATGGCTTAGGCTAGCGGCCCAGGAGTTTCTCTAACACACATACAAACTCCATGATCTTACAAGTTCCACTTTTATTTCACACCGCCAGGATCCATAAGCAAAAGAACATGATATCAACGGGGTATAAAGTACAAGTGCAATGTTGAAAGCGTTCCCCATGATACATGGTTCTACTAATTTCAACTTATAAAGCGCAAGCATATACACAACAAAGAAGGACCCAATGGTTCAAGTTTATTAAGGGCAAGAAAAGTAAAGTGTCGCATCAAGTTCGTGAGAGCTTTAATCACTAGTTTTCTCATAACAAGTTTAATTTGGAAGATAAACAAAAACATGAATATACTTGGAATAGCATAAGCTAGTAGGTAGGTATGGTGGACTCTTTGGAATAACTTGGTTTAGGGAGTTGGATGCATGAGTGGAACTCATACTTGGTTCTGGAGGCTAGCAAAAGACTGGGAGCAACAAACTAAGAGAGCAATAATGGCCATAATCATGCAGAGCGACAAAACATCATTGATCAAAGCATAAAGTCATACTACAAGTTGAAAACTAAAGGATCATAGAGGCTATGGTGACTTGAGATAGTTATAACATGGTGTGAGCATGCACCAAGTCAACCCAAATAAAGCATCAAAGGAGAATACCACTATACTATGCTTTAATATGCTAAAACAACGCACGATTCATCCAAGGCACATTAAGCAATCTCAATTGTTTATAACAAGTCATGCTACTGCAAAGAATACTAAGCATAAAGCCAAAACAATATCAAGCATGGCATGACAAAGCATAGGCCACAGTCAAAAACGAGCTCTTTTTACCACATAAACATGAACTTTCCTACTCTTTTCCAAAACCAAACCAAACTATTTGCAAACCAATGTATTAAAGAGGGGGCCCAACCAATTTATTCAGCAAACTAAGCAAACCAAGCAAATGAAAAAACCAAAACGAAAATGAAAAAGAAGACGCTCCAAGAACAACACAACTGTGCATGAAACAATAAAAACGAAGCGTTTGGAAGAAACCTGGGATTTTTATTGATGAAGAAGGGGATGCCTTGGGCATACCCAAGCTTTGATGTTTGTACTTCTTGGATATTTCTTAGGGTGACACGTGTGGCATCCCCAAGCTTTGAGCTTTAGTCAATCCTTGATCTCATTACTCATTCCTTCCATACACCTGAAATTTTTCCTTCATACAAAACTTCACACAATCTTTATTAGCAACATTAGTGTACTCAAGATAAATAAGTCTTAAGGTTCAGTTCTAACACCAAATAAACTTCCATTAGAACACTAGTTACTGTAGCACTTCCCTCAAAAATCTCAATTCCCCAAAAGAACTCAAAAAGGAACCAACAAGAAGCAAATGCAGAAAATGGCAGAAATCTGTCAAAACCGACCAGCAGGTAAAGACGAATTTTTTCGAAGACCTTATGTTGCTCAAATCAAAAGTGTTGAACTAACGAAAGTTAGATAACAACCTGGGGCAGAAGCACAAAAATTCACGCCTCAAAAAGTCGTTCAGAGATTTACACGAATTTTTACGGTGAAGCATAGAAATCTGTTTCAGGACAACAACTTTCCCAATCATTACTTCTCTCTCATTAGAGGTTACTCTTGGCACAAAAAGCAAATAAAAAGGATAAGGAGCGGTTATTACTGAAGTAATAACTTCCAAGACTCATCTAAAACTTTTGGGTTATCTCCCAATAAGTACTTTTCTTTAACGCCTTTAAGTTAGGCATAAGAAGCAAGAAAGAATCAAGTGTTCTCAAATGAAGAAGCATTAAGATTAATACCAGAAATATCTTCAACAAGGCAAGGTATATCATCCAAATAAGTTCTAGAGGATCCTCTCTTAATGCTCTTAGGTTCACTACTTTCATCAAAAGGGTTTTCCGGAACGATCCAATCAAGATTCTTTTCTATGGCTTCATGCATTACTACTAGTTTAAAGGGTATTGGTATCTTAGGTTCCTCCCCATTAGGTTCGATTTTTTTCATATTTTATCGTGTACCAACAACATCTACACATGAGCCTAGCATATTGAAACGTTCAAACACTTTTCTAGCTTCCTTGGCAACATCATAGAACTCCTTAAAGAAAGTTTCTAGAATAAAATCCCTCTTTTCAGGGTCCTCAATTTCTTTAAGCTTAAGAAACATTACTTGCCTTAAGGGGTTGAGGTTAACAAACCTAGCTTCTAACATGTGAATTAAAGAAGCTGCATCAATCTCATAGTTGGGAGCAAGTTCTACAAGGGGTCTATCCTCAGTATCCTCATGTTTACTAACATGATTAAAGAATTCTTCAATATTATCTTTCCCAATTATAGAACCACTACCAATTGAAAGGTCTTTCAGGGTGAATTTAGGGATCAACATGGTGAGCTAAGGAAGAGGTGACAACTAAAGGAGACTTAATTTTTGTGTGTTTTCCAAATAAGAAAGCAAACTAGTAAAACTAATTTTTTTGTGTTTTTGATAAAGAAACAAGCAAACAAAGCAAAAAAGAAACTAAGCAAAACAAAAATAACAAAGTAAAGAGATTGGTTATGAGGGACTCCCCTTGTGAAGATGTCCTTGACTCCCCGACAACGGCGCCAGAAAAGTGCTTGATGGCTCGTGTATTAACAAGCTCGTTGGGGAACCCCAAGAGGAAGGTATGATGAGCACAACAGCAAGTTTCCCTCAGTTATGAAACCAAGGTTTAATCGAACCAGTAGGAGCAAGGAAACACCCCAAAGGTGTTGCTAGTTGAGCCTTGGCAGGGCGCACTACCGGTGCTAGTAGCAACGTGGAGACCTGCACAACACAACCATAGAACTCTATCCCCAACTTGTGATGAGGTTGTCAATCTCACCGTGTTTTGCTGAAAACAAAGGATTAAACGTATCGAATGGAAGGAAGTAATAGTTTGCAGAAAGTAAACACAAAGCAGTAAACAGTTTGTAGATTGTATGTAAAAGAAAGGACCGGGATCCATTGTTCACTATATGTGGCTCTCCTTAAGATAGATAACATGCTGGGTGAAAATATTACAGTGGGGCAATTGACAAACATCCAGAAAGCAATACATGCATATACTAATCATCTTGACTCCTTTGAGATTCGATTGGGCATTACAACATTATACATAGACCACCATCCAACTGCATCTATGACTAATAATCCACCTTCAGGTTATCATCCGAACCCCCTCTAGTATTAAGTTGCAAGCAACAGATTATTGCTTTACGAATTGCGTTTAAAGTAAACAATACGATTGTTCTATGAACAAAGGATTGTTGTTTTCTCCCTAGTAGCAACAGCACATCTAGTACCTTAGAGATTTCTGTCACTTCCCCAGATTACCAGAGGCATGAACCCACTATCGAGCATAAATACTAACTCTTGGAGTTGCTAGCATCTACTTGGCCAAGATAGCTACTAACAACGGAAAGCATGCAAGATCACAAATAACAAAGACATGGTAGAATCCATAATCAATCTAAAATAGCATCTCAATATCCATCGGGTCCCCGCAATCACAACATGCAGAATTACAAATAGATGATCTTGATCATGAACGGAGCTCACAAGATCTAAACATGAAAGCACAAAGGAGGAGAACCAGCCATCTAGCTACTACATGTATCCGTGGTCCAAGGATGAAATACTCACGCATCACACCGGAGGCTTGCATGGTGATGAAAAAGGCCTCCAAGGTGAATTCCCCTCTTCGGCAGGGTGCCGGGAAGAGTTTCAGATCCCTCCTGATCTAGGGATGGAGATGACGGCGGCTACAGACTCTTTCATGGATTTTTGATCAGTTACTTAGGGTTTTCGTCCTGAGGGCATCTTATAGGCGGAAGGAGAGGCCGAGGGGGTGCTGGGGTTGGCCATACCACCTCTTAGCACGGGCCAGGCCTAGCCGCGCGACCAGGTGGTGTGGTTGGCCCCTAGCCCTTCTCCGTCTCGTATTCTGGCATCTGATGACTTCCGGAAAAATAGGCACTTTGGCTTTCGTCCCGTCCAATTCCGATAATATTCATTTTCTGACTTTCCTGGAACCAAAAATAGCAGAAAACAGGAAGCTGGCACTGTGGCTCTTGTTAATAGGTTAGTCCACGAAATCATATGAAAAGTACTCCAAAGTGTGGACAAAACACAAGAAAGTGGATAAAACCAAGCATGGAATATCAAAAATTATAGATACATTTGCAATGTATCAAGGAGCCCCTCCAGCTTCTCTCATTCATGTGGTGAAGCTCCACTCACATAAATATGGCCCTCCATTTTCTCCCCTCAAAATGCATTAAATTTCAGCCAAATTACAAATTTCATTTAATAAAACTCTTTTATTTATTTTATTCAAATTGTTAATTACTTTAATTAACAAACATTCACATAAAACCCCCTGCAACATTTCAATATCATACGCATAACCAATTTTAGCAATTTCACCCAAAATAATTTTGGTGTCCATTAAAACAATTCCAACGCTATGCAATTATTTCGTCTAGAACATATTTGCTCCAAATGGTGTTGGTATCCCTTAAGTGTGTCACCCTACGGTTCGTGAATAATGCAGACATGATCGAGACCATTCGTGGATGAATAATCAGAAGCGGGACCTGGAGATCCATACTGACTCCCACACATTCAACGATGACTTCTTGTGATCGTGAGAACCTTTAATGCTAGTAACTAAATCCCTTTGTCTCGTGATATATTACATGTCCGAGATTCGATCATCAGTATCTCCATATCTAGTTTGATCTCGTTGCCGACATGCACTCTTTTCTCGTTCCCGTGATATAACATTCTAGTGATCATATCACTTGCTTGCAAGCTATCTCAATCTGATATTAGCGAGAGGGCCCAGAGTATATCTATCCATCATCGGGATGGACATATCCCACTCTTGATCCATGAGCCTCTACATAAAACCTTCGTAGCACTGAACCCACGTTTATAATCACTCTTTCACGGTGTGACGTTTGATGTTATCAAGATACTCTTCCAGTTTTAGTGATGGACAAGATCTCATGGTCTAAGGACTAGGATTACTTCCTATGATGCTATAAAAATATAAATGATACATTGTAAATGTATCTATAATTTTTGATGTTCCATGCTTGGTTTTATCCACTTTCTTGTGTTTTGTCTTCATGATCAAGATCATCTATTTGTAATTCTGCATGTTGTGATTGCGGGGACCCGATGGATATTGAGATGCTATTTTAGATTGATTATTGATTCTATCATGTCTTTGTTATTTGTGATGTTGCATGCTTTCCGTTGTTAGTAGCTATCTTGGCCAAGTAGATGCTAGCAACTCCAAGAGTTAGTATTTATGCTCGATAGTGGGTTCATGCCTCTGGTAATCTGGGGAAGTGACAGAAATCTCTAAGGTACTAGCTGTGATGTTGCTACTAGGGAGAAAACAACAATCCTTTGTTCATAGAACAATCATATTGTTTACTTTACACGCAATTCGTAAAGCAATAATCTGTTGCTTGCTACTTAATACTGGAGGGGGTTCGGATGATAACCTAAAGGTGGATTATTAGTCATAGATGTAGTTGGATGGCGGTCTATGTATAATGTTGTAATGCCCAATCAAGTCTCAAAGGAGTCAAGATGATTAGTATATGCATGTATTGCTTTCTCGGTGTTTGTCAATTGCCCTGCTATAATTTGTTCACCCAGCATGTTATCTATCTTAAGGAGAGCCACCTCTAGTGAACTATGGATCCCGGTCCTTTTCTTTACATACAATCTACAAACTATTTACTACTTTGTGTTTACTTTCTGCAAACTTTTACTTCCTTCCATTCGATACGTTTAATCCTTTGTTTTCAGCAAAACACGGTGAGATTGACAACCTCATCACAAGTTGGGGATAGAGTTCTATGGTTGTGTTGTGCAGGTCTCCACGTTGCTACTAGCACCGGTAGTGCGCCCTACCAAGGCTCAACTAGCAACACCTTTGGGGTGTTTCCTTGCTCCTACTGGTTCGATTAAACCTTGGTTTCATAACTGAGGGAAACTTGCTGCTATGCTCATCATACCTTCCTCTTCGGGTTCCCCAACGATCTTGTTAATACACGAGCCATTGATGACCCACAAGTATAGGGGGTGTATCGCAGTATTTTCGAGGGAAGTGAAACCCAATTTATTGATTCGACACAAGGGGAGCCAAAGAATATTTATCAGCCTTAACAACTGAATTGTCAATTCAGCTGCACCTGGAAACAATCTTGCTCACAGCAGTTTATTAGTAGCAACAGTTTTGTAGTAGGAATAGTAAAGTAACAACAGTAGCAAAACAAAGACAGTAGTAACAATAAGCAGTAAACAGTGGGATTCGAGTGCGGTAGGCATAGGGATGGATGGACGAGCGTTGCATGGACAAGACAATTCACATAGCAATTAGAACATAGGGCAATTGCAGATAAATAAGATAAAGAACCCAAGTACTAGACAATCCTAGGCATGTGTTCCATATATAGTCATACATGCTCACAATGAGAACTTGCACAACATCTTTTGTCCTGCCAGCCCGTTTGTAGCGGGGCCTCTAGGGAACTACTAGCAATTAAGGTGCTCCTTTTAATAGAGCACCGGAGCAAAGCATTAACACTCCGTGAACACATGTGATCGTCACATCAAAGCCTTTCCCTTCCGGTTATCCCGATTTCTGTCACTTCGGGGCCACAGGTTCCGGACAACAACGTGTGTATACAACTTGCAGATAAGACCAAGAACAATACTATCATAATGAATCAATAATAAGTTCAGATCTGAAATCATGGCACTCGGGCCCTAGTGACAAGCATTAAGCACAACAAGTCGCAAGAAAGTCATAAAGCACTAATAAAAGATACTAGGCACCATGCCCTAACAATCTGATGCCATTACATGAACGATCTCATCCAATCCCTACCATCCCCATAGCCTACAGCGGGGGATTACTCACTCATACATGGGGGAAACATGGATGGTCGATGGAGAAGCGATGGTGATGATGATGACGATGATCTCCTCCAATTCCCCGTCCCGGCAGGGTGCCAGAACGGAGTTTCTGGTACTGTTTCTTGGAATCTGGTGGTGGCGGCGGAGCGGAACTCCTTCTGGAAAAACGTCGAACCCCCCGAAGTTTTTAGGTCAGAAGGCTCCTTATAGGCGAAGAGAGAGGCCGAGGGGGTGCCTGGGGGGCCCACACCACCCCCTAGCACGGCCTGGCCTGGCCCGCGCCACCAGGTGGTGTGGCCACCCCAGGGCTCTTCTCCGTCTCGTATTCTGGCTCCTGGAGTCTTCGGGTGAAATAGGATTTTTGGCATATTTTCCGGGATTTTTCCTGATAGTTGATTTTCTGCACAAAAAGTAGACACCAAGGCAATTCTGTTGAAAAGAGTGTTAGTCCGTATTAGTTGCATCCAAATCACACAAGTTTAGAGGAGAAACAATAGCAAAAGTGTTCGGGAAAGTAGATACGTTTTGGACGTATCAACTCCCCCAAGCTTAGCTTATTGCCTGTCCTCAAGAATTTAGTTGAAAACTGAGTGCGATAAAAGAACTTTCACGAACACATTTGCTTCATATGATGTAAATATTCTTAGCAATGTGATCAACTACTTAGACAATTCATAATAAAGAGTATGCAACTAAGTCTACTTAATAGTCTTTGCAAGCTATGAAGAGATTCCAACTCAAGAATAATAAGTAGCATGAAGCACGAACATAAGCAACATTACAATGCTCATAGAAAGGTATGATAGAGTGGTATCTCGCTTGCCTTTGATTATGAATGCCAAGGCACCTCTGAAGTTCAAGTGATGACTAGAAGTAAAGATATCAAGAATACAAGCATCAAAGTCATAACACAAATAATCAAGTAATGGAACAAACATAAAGAATGACAACTATGCTCTCAAGAAAGTGCTCAAAGAATGTGTGGGGACTCAACAAGTAGAATAAAAAGGTTTTGAATAATTTTGAAAGGCTTCCAAATGCTAAAAGTATGGTAATTGTTAGCTTTGAGCTCTCATTGCCCCTATCATAAGCATCTTTAATGTGGTTAAGGTGAAAGTGAGGTCCAATCTGAGTTATATGCTTGACAGACTATAAACTAAAAATCCCAAGTCCCTTGAGTACGAGGGCCGCTCCTCATGTTGGAGATATGCCCAAGAGGCAATAATAAAGTGGTTATTATTATATCTTTATGTTTATGATAAATTTTTACATCCCATGCTATAATTGTATTAACCGGAAACATTAATACTTGTGTGTTTTGTAAACATAAAAGAGTCCCTAGTAAGCCTCTTGTTAAACTAGCTTGTTGATTAATGGATGATCATGGTTTCCTGATCATGGACATTGGATGTCGTTAATAACAAGATCATATCATTAGGAGAATGATGTGATGGACACACACCCGTAGTAAGCATAGCATAAGATCAAGTCATTAAGTTCGTTTGCTATAAGCTTTAAAATACATAGTAACCTAATCCTTCGACCATGAAGTTATGTTAATCACCATCACCGGATGGGTACTTTGATGACATCAAACACCGCTTCGTAACTGGGTGGTCATAAAGGTGTCATTGGGTATTCTGAAAGTATGTGTTGAAGCGCATGGACCAAGATTGGGATTTGTCCATCCATATGACGGATAGATATGCTCTGGGCCCTCTCGGTGGAATGTCATCTAATTAGCTTGCAAGCATGTGACTGGGTCACAAGGGATGACATAACATGGAACAAGTAAAGAGTACTTATCAGTAACGAGGTAGAACTAGGAATGGAGATACCGACGATCAAACCTCGGATAAGTAGAGTATTGCGTGACAAAGGGAATTGGTTTCGTATGTTAATGGTTCTATCAATCACAAAGTCATCGTTGAGTATGTGGGAGTCGTTATGGATCTCCAGATCCCGCTGATGGTTATTGATCGGAGAGGTGTCTTCATCATGTCTGCATATTCACGAACCGTAGGGTGACACACTTAAGGTTCGAAGTTGTTTTAAGTAGATATGGAATGTGCGTTGGAGACCGAATGTTGTTCGGAGTCTCGGATTGGATCCGGGACATCATGAGGAGATCCGGAATTGTCCGGAGAATAAGATTCATATATTGGGGATCATTTTCTGAGTTAGGAAATGTTCCAGAGTATTTGTATGAGGATTCTAGAAGGTTTCGGAATGTTCCGGAAGGTTCTGGAAGATTTCTTGGAGTTTGCTTGAAAACCAAGAAAGGATCAAGGAGTCCTTGTGGAGCAAGACAAGGAGTCGTGGGGGAGGAGGACTCCTCCCCCCTCCCAATCCGCCGGCCAAGGGAGAGGGGAGTCCTACAAGGACTCCACCTCCCCATGGCGCCTCCCCCCTTTAAATAGAGGGGTGGGGGCGCCACCCCCTGGCCCTCCTCCACTACTCCAATCCCAGCCGCCTCCCTCCTCCTCCTTTCTTCTGCTCAGGCTTAGGCGAAGCCCTGCAGAATTGTCTACTCCACCACCACCACGCCGTCGTGCTGCTGGGATTCCGTGGAGAAGATCTACTACCTCCGCTGCTCGCTGGAACGGGGAGAGGAAGGTCTGCTTCGACTCCGCACGTGTGACCGACTGCGGAAGCGCTGCCGGAACGCGGCGCCGGAAGGATCGTCCACTCGATCTTGAGATCGGCAAGTGATCGACTACATCAACCACGAGATCCAATCTCGTAACGCTTTCGGATCTACAAGGGTTAGTACAGATCTATCTCGTTGCACATGTCTAATAGATTAGATCTTGGCTTTTATCTAGACTAGATCTGGGTTTTGTTCGTTCTTGCGGTAGAAATTTTTTGTTTTCCATGCTACGAACCCATCAGTGGTATCAGAGCCGTATCTATGCGTAGATCTGTTGCACGAGTAGAACACAATGGTTTTGTGGGCGTTGGTGCTCGTGTCGTCTTTTGCTTTGTGTACTTTGCATCTTGCGGTATGGTGGGATGAAGCGGCTCGGGCTAACCTTACATGTCATCGCACATGAGACTTGCTCCACGCTTGACGTGTAACTTGCTTTGCACAAGTGGCTTTGCGGGTGTCTGTCTCTCTCACCATAGTATAGATCCAATTTACACTTTGCAACTTGATAGCACTTGTATCAACGTTGTGGTTCAGTTTCGTAGGTAAGATCCGTTCTTATTCGAAAGCCTCAAGCCACGTAAAACATGCAAAGAAAATTAGAGGCGTCTAACTTGTTTTTGCAGGGGTTTTGTGACGTGATATGGCCATCATGTGATTGTGATTATATTTGATGTATGCAATGATCCTTGTTGTAATATGGCAACCGGCAGGAGCCTAATGGTTGTCTTCAATTCTGTTAAGACTTGCGTGTCTATTCATCTTGTAATAGCTTTGTTCCAAGTAGTTGTAATAGTTGCTAGTGATGATGGACAACCATGAAGCGGCGCCACTGACCTTGACGCCATGCTGGTGATGATGGAGATCATGTCCGTGCTTTGGAGATGGAGATCAAAGGCACAAGAAGAAAGGCCATATCATATCACATATTATGAATTGCCTGTGATGTTAATCCTTTATGCATCTTGTATTGCTTAGATCGCGACGGTAGCATTATAAGATGATCCCTCTCACTAAATATTAAGTAATAAAGTGTTCGTCCTTAGTTGGCACCGTTGCAAAGACTCGTCGTTTCGAAGCATCTCGTGATGATCGGGTGTGATAGACTCTACGTGTGCATACAACGGGTGCAAGCCAGATTTGCACATGCAGAAACTAAGGTTAACCTTGACGAGCCTAGCATGTACAGACATGGTCTTGGAACACGGAATACCGAAAGGTAAAGCATGAGTCATATGGATGATATGATGAACATGTTGATTGTTCGCCTTTAAAGCTACATCATCTCACGTGATGATCGGACTTGGTGTAGTCGATTTTGGTTCGTGTAATCACTAAAACAACTTGAGGGATGTTGTTTTGAGTGGGAGTTAATTTGTAATTTGGATTAGTCGAACTCAATTTATCATAAACACAATCAAAGTGAATTTGCATAGTTTGTTGTAGTCATTGGCATCCGTTCACCACCTTACGCTTAGTTATAGTTGAGATAGTGTAACTATAGAAATTCTGGATATTTACTTTACGAACTGGTATCGTATTGTTTTGAATGTCAATTTAAAGTTTATAAGTCCTATTGCAAACTTTCAGCAAACTCTATTTGCTCCATGAAGTTTAATAAGTAGTATTAAATCAAGAGTAACAATTCCAGTGTTAGTATCTAATGTATCATGTTTGCCTCCATGATTCTTGATACTCAAAAGATTGTTTTTAATATCAAGTTTATCTAAGAGCTGAAAGCAATGTTTCAGAAACCATCATATGTGAAAGGTATTGCGATATCTAAAACAATGTGTTGGTTACAACATGATAGAGTATACGTCCTCATATTTGATGAGAATTTGTGAAGGTTGGAGACGCTAGTCGTCCTAATCCTCCAAAAGGTTTTGAAAAAGAAACATTATACTCGCAATTCACCTTTATAAGATATAGCAGCTTGATCATGAAAGTTGTCATGATAAGGATGAATAGAAGATGTAAGTAAAATGTTTACTACACTAAAAGATTACTAAAGAATGGATTTTTTGAAAGAACACCAAACATTTGATGATGGTGATCCACCTCAAAGTGCAAGTCCAAAGGTATTAGTAGTTAACTATATACGCTTTGTACCATGTGTCATGTTGATGACACCACTATTGATGTTGATAGATTATTTTAAAAGAAAAGGAATTGCTGAAAGAGAATCTATAAAATATTTGGCAGAAAATAAAAGGTTGGAGATGTCCAACTTAGGTATATAGAAGATACATGTTATGGCTGTATTCCTTGGTTGTTAAACAATGTGGTTCTGCGGTATTGGATACCAAATTGGTTGGTATGAAGTGCCATACAGGACAACACAATTCATGAACTGCAATGGCCTAAGTAACTAGCAAGAGAAAATGTGATGATGTTCATCGAAAAAAACAAAGGGTTGTTGTGTTGCTCGTTAACATCAAAGCTTGCCTTCAATATTTGTTTCAATAATTGTTATTTTGATCAGGTATTATGACGACAAAAGGTTGTTCAAATAATTACCGTATTCCATAATAGATGGATAATATACAAGTCTGGTAGGAGAAATAACGACCATAAAACTAATGCTAAAATGTTGCAAGACAAATGATTGAAAGATCACTTGTGAAGTGACATCGCCGTTTAAATTATATTGAAAGGATATATGAAGAAACTCCATGTTGATGGATTTTTGGAGTCTTTGATTTTGATCAAATGACGCTTGTGATACTTTCCTGGAGATAATTAAAACTCCGTTCGTAGGCCAAAATAGGAACGGACGACTAACTGATTGGAATTTGTACATATTGATATATAAAGTCCATTATGTGTAGTCATGGGCGATAGATTTCAACTTCATATGCTTTCTGCGAAGGTTTGAGTGAGTATATGTATATACTTACTCAATAAGGAAGAAGTATGAAACATTTGAAAATGTTCAAAGACTTTCAAGATGAAGTGGAAAATCATTGTAACAAGAAAATAAAAGAGTTTATGATTGGATCATAAAGAAAGATGTTTGAGTTACAAGTTTAGCAGAACACCTAAGATTTGAGGAATCGTTCCATGGATTTGCATTTCCCAAAACACCATAGGAGTATGGAGTGTTCGAGATATGTAATGAAACCTTGTTTTACATGGTAAGATCAAAGGTGTCATTTATAAAACTGCCATTATATATTAAAGATTAAAGCTTTAGTGACTACCGCTTTTACACTGAAAAGATCTCCATCGTGATCCGTTGAAATGACACCATATCAGTTATGGTTTGGGATAAAACCCGAATTGTCTTTTATTAAATTTTGGTATGTTGTGCATAAGTAAAATGTTTACAACCAAAGTCGGATAAGCACGTCTTTGTAGGTTATTCCAAAGAATTTGTTGGGAATTTCTCCATAACGCCGAGGACAAAAGAGTTTGTCGCTTGGAACGTCAAGTTTCTTGAGAAGGAATTTTTCGTGAAAAGTTAAGTGGGAGGACAATAGAACTTTGATAAGGTTGTTGAACCTTAGCTATATGTGCTAAGTAGCGCAACGCCGGAAAGTGTCCTGGTGGCGGCCACAATGCTCATGGCTCTCGTGATTACAAAAGGTGTGATCTCGGAGATAAGAGTTCCTATAGAACCGTATGGGTCGGTAAGAATCAAATAGTAAGATTTGATAAGCAAGTCGTTATTGTTTTGACAATGATGAACCGACTACATGCAAAGAAGCGATGATGGGCCCTGACTCCATAAAATGACTAGAAGTCATGGAATCCGTGATAGTATCCATACACGAGAAATCAAGTTTCTGAACTTAGAAGACCCTCCGGAAAGGCGTGAAGCCTATCGGTCGTGTTTGGATCTATAAAGAAATGGACATGGATGTTTCAAATCTATGAAATATTCGACATGTCGGAAAGAGTTTACGACAATGTTCAAGGAATTGACTATGATAAGATTTGATCTTTCATAGCGATATTTAGTCTGGACGGATTAATGTAGCAACCACAACATATATTTTGGTACATGGTAGTTGAACAAACAAAACAAGTTCTTCTAAAGGAATGGTTACCTAGGACGTGTACATGACACGATCTAAAGGGTTTTGTTAATTCAAAGGATGCTAAAAGAGTATGCAAAACTTCAATGGTTGAAGTGAGCATCGCGGAGTTGGAATCTTCACCTTAGCCTACAACGAGGGATTACTCACTCATAGATGGGGGAAACATGGATGGTCGATGGAGAAGCGATGGTGATGATGATGGCGATGATCTCCTCCAATTCCCCGTCCCGGTAGGGTGCCAGAACGGAGTTTCTGGTACTGTTTCGTGGAATCTGGTGGTGGCGGCAGAGCGGAACTCCTTCTGGAAAAACATTGAACCCCCCGAAGTTTTTAGGTCAGAAGGCTCCTTATAGGCGACCCCGCGCCACCAGGTGGTGTGGCCACCCCAGGGCTCTTCTCCGTCTCGTATTCTGGCTCCTGGAGTCTTCGGGTGAAATAGGATTTTTGGCATATTTTCCGGGATTTTTCCTAATAGTTGATTTTCTGCACAAAATGTAGACACCAAGGCAATTCTGCTGAAAACATCGTCACTTCGTATTAGTTGCATCCAAATCACACAAGTTTAGAGGAGAAACAATAGCAAAAGTGTTCGGGAAAGTAGATACGTTTTGGACGTATCAGCCATCAATAAACACAATGACTTTGATCGTAATGCTATACTTCTGATGAATGTCCATCACATCATTCCACTAATTTTGTGACCTCGTTAGTAACAACATCCAATGTCCATGATCAGGAAACCTTGATCATGTTGTTAATCAACGAGTTAGTTTATAAGAGAGGCATAACTAGGAAATTTCTTTTTGTTTATTAAACACACATGTATTAACGTTTTCGTATTAATACAATTATAGCATGCAAAATAAACATCTATCATATACTTGGAATACATATAATAACAACTTTATTATTGCCTCTCAGGCATATTCCCTTCAATCTCCCACTTGCACTAGAGATAATAATCTAGTTACATTGTGATAAATCTAACACCCATGGAGTTCTGGCGTTGATCATGTTTTTCCCTAGGGAGAACTTTAGTCAACGGATCTGCTACATTGAGATCCATGTGTACCTTAAAAATCTTTATATCTCCATCCTTGACATGCTCGTGGATGGAGTGAAACCGACACTTAATATGCTTGGAATTCTTGTGAGACCTTGGTTCCTTGGCGTTGGATGTCGCTCCATTGTTGTCACAATAGATCACCATTGGATCCAACGCACTAGGAACCACACCTAGTTCGGTAACAAACTCCTTTATCCAAACCACTTCCTGTGCTGCTTCTGAAGCAGCAACATATTCTGCCTCCATTGTCGATCTTGTCACCACAGGTTGTTTGGAGCTCCTCCAACTAACTGCTACTTCGTTCATGAGAAATACGTATCTGGACTGAGACTTGGAGTCATCCGGATCGGTATCAAAGCTAGCATCGACATAACAAATTAGCGACCAGCTCTTCTTCACCCCCGTTTACAAGAAACATTTCCTTAAATCTTCTAAAGTACGTAAGGATATTCTTGACCTCTATCCAGTGTTCCGAACCTGGATCAGATTGGTACCTACTAGTCAAACTAATAGCATGTGCCACATCCGGTCTAGTACATAGCATGTCGTACATTATAGATCCTATGGCTGAGGCATAGGGGATCTAATCCATTATCTCTCTTTCTTCCGCCGTAGCCGGACTTTGAGTCTTACTCAAGGTCTTTTCTTGCAGTATAGGTAAGAACCCCTTCTTACTTTCATCCATTTTAAGCTTCTTTAAAATCTTATCAAGGTATGATATCACTATTAGGTGCCTTGATTTATCTCTATAGATCTTAATGCCTAATATATATGATGATTCACCAAGGTCCTTCATCTAAAATTTACTGTTTAGATAAATTTTAACACTATTTAAAAGATCTATATCATTTCCAATTAGTAATATGGCATCCACATATAATATCAGAAATGCCACATTGCTCTCACTCACTTTCTTGTAAATACAAGCCTCTCCATAAGTTTGGACAAATCCAAACTCTTTGATCACCTCATCAAAGCGGAGATTGCAACTTCGGATGCTTGCTTCAGTCCATAGATGGATCACTGAAGCTTGCATACCTTGTCAGCATCCTTAGGATCGACAAAACCCTTTGGTTGTATCATATACAACTCTTCTTGAATATTACCATTGAGGAACGCAGTATTGACATCCATCTACCATATTTCATAATTGAAATATGCAAGAATTGCTAACATAATCCTAACCAACTTTAGCATCACTACGGGAGAGAATGTCTCATTGTAGTCAACTCCTTGAATTTTTCGAAACCCCTTTGCGACAAGTCGAGCTTTATAGATGGTCACATTACCATCAACATCAGTTTTTATTTTGAAAATACATTTATTCTCAACGGCCTTTCGGTCGTAAGGTAAGTCCACCAAGGTCCAAACCTGGCTGTCGTACATGGATTCCATCTCAGATTTCATGGCTTCTAGCCATTTGTTGGAATCCGGGCTCATCATCACTTCTTCATACGTCACAGGGCATCTATTTCATCAACCATGAAATCCATAACAGGATTTACGTATAGTTCAAGAGTTGCATGTGTCATGCTTGACCTGCAAGGTTCGGTAGTGTCCTCTTTCGGAGTTTCATGATCATTATCATTAGTTCCCTCTTCATTTGGTGAAGTCAACCCCGGAACAATTTCCGACGTTGTGCCACTCCCCATTTCATGAAGAGAAGGTTCAATAACCTCTTCGAGTTCTACCTTCCGACTACACACACCTTTCGCGAGAAACTCTTTCTCTAGAAAGGATCCATTCATGCCAACGAAAAGCTTGCCCTCGGATCTGTGATAGAAGGAATACCTAATTGTTTCTTTAGGGCTATGAATACGCATTTTTCAGCTTGGATTTGAGTTTATCTGGCTGAAGCTTCTTCACATAAACATCGCATCCCCAAACTTTAAGAAATGGCATCTTATGTTTGTTTCCAAACCACAATTCATACGGTCTCGTTTCAACGGATTTAGATGTTGCCCGATTTAAAGTCCATAACCCCAAAATGACAGTGGAAGTTAGTGAGAGACATCATAGATCAAACCATATCCAATAAAGTACGACTACATTGTTTCGACACACCATTACATTGTGGTGTTCCGGCAGGCATGAGTTGTGAAACTATTCCACAATCTCTCATATGTGTGCTAAACTCGTAACTAAGATACTCTCCTCCATAGTCAGATTGCAGACATTTGATCTTTCTATTACTATAATTTTCCACTTCAGTCTGAAATTCCTTGAACTTTTCAAAGGTTTTAGACTTGTGTTTCATCAAATAGATATACCCGTATCTACCCATGTCATCCGTGAAAGTAACAAAATAACGGTATCCACCTCTCGCCGACACACTCATTGGACCACATACATCAGTACGTATGATTTCCAATAAATCTATCGCCTGTTCCATCGAACCGGAAAACAGCGTTCTAGTTATCTTGCCCATAAGGATGCCTCACATGTATCAAATGATTCAAAATCAAGTGATTCCAAAAGTCTATCAGAATGGAGTTTCTTCATGCATTTAACACCAATCTGACCTAGACGACAGTGCCACATATATGCAGATATATCATCATCAAGTTTAATCCTTTTAGCATCAAAGTTATGAATAACCTTAACACTATTATCGAGATCCAATAGAAATAAACCATGCATCATAGGTGCATGACCATAAAAGATTTCATTCATATAAATAGAACAACCATTGTTTTCAGACTTAAATGAATAACCACTTCACATCAAACACGATCTAGATAGAATGTTCATGCTCAGTGCAGGCACCAAATAACAATTATTTAGATTTATCACTAACCCCGATGGTAGGTGGAGAGGTAGCGTTCCGACGGCGATCACATCAACTCTTTATCCATTGCCGACATGCATCTTGACCTCACCCCTTGTTAGCGGTCGCTTGTTCCGCAACCCTTATTCGAGTTACATCTATTAACACCGATCTAGTATCAAATACCCAGGTGCTACTACGTGTACTAGTCAAGTACACATCAATAAAATGTATATCACATATACCTTTGTTTGCCTTGCTGGCCTTCTTGTCCGCCAAATACTTGGGGCAGTTGCGCTTCCAATGGCTAGTCCCGTTGCAATAGTAGCACCCGGTATTAGACTTAGGGCCAGCTCAGGATTTGTTTTCAGGCGTGGCAACAGCTTTGCCGCCCTTCTTTCCCTTATGTTTACCCTTCTTGTCTTTCTTGAACCCAGTGGTCTTATTGATCATCTACACTTGATGCCCTTTCCTGATCTCCACTTCTGCAGTTTCAAGCATTGACAAAATCTCGGAGGGAGACTTCTTCATGCCCTGTATGTTATAGTTCATCACGAAGCTCTTGTAGCTAGGTGGCAGAGATTGGAGAACACGATATATTCCTAAGTCAATGGGAATCGTTATTCTCAAACACACAAGCCTATCGGCGTACCCTGACACTTTGAGTATGTGCTCACTAATGGAGTTGTTCTCTTCCATCATGCAGCTAAAGAACTTTTCATAAGCATTATAACTCTCTACGTTAGCATGGGTATTGAAAATCATTTTCAATTCACCCATGGTATCAAAAGCATTATCATTCTCGAAATGCTTTCGGAGCTCCGGCTCTATCCCATACAGTATGTCGTAATGAATTAAGTTGTGGTCCTCAAGACGAGTCAAATAGACGTCATTTTCCTCGTAAGGGGCATCAGGAGCTGGTGGGGGGCCTAGTGGCGCTTGTAGCACATATTGCTTTTGTGTAGCAGTGAGGAGAATCCTCAAATTCATGGCCCAGTTGGTAAAGTTGCTACCATTTGCCGCAAGTTTCTTTTTCTACATGAACACATTGAAATTAAAAGCAGGTGGTGCCATCTACAACATAATTTGTAAAATTTAGACTAAGTTTATGATAGATCGAGTTCAACTAATTAAATTATGAATGAACTCCCACTCAAAAACAACATCCCTCATGTCTTTTTGGTGATTACATGAACCAAATCCACTACACCAAGTCTGATCATCACGTGAGTTGGTGTATCTTCAAAGGTGAGCATCTATATGGGCATCATATCAACTATATCAATCATGCTTAACCTTTCGGTCTGTGTCCCGAGGCCATGTCTGTACATGCTAGGCTTGCCAAGTAAGAACCTTAGTACTTGCATGTGTAAAACTGTCTTACACCCGTTATATGTTGTGGATTCGAATACACCTGATCATCATGTGATGTCTTGAAGCGACAAAACATAAATGGTGCATACTTAAGGGAGAACACATTTTTATCTTGATATCTAAATGAGAGATCATCTTATAATGCTACTAAAATGCCAAACAAGCAATATAAGATGCCAGCATCATATGTGAAAAGTGAAATGATATAGTTCTTGCACTTGATCACTATCATGTGCATTGTGGTATGATCTTTATCATTCCTTTGTATGTAAGGCCAAGGTCTATGGAACTTACACGTTAGGTGTGTTGTAAGAGCATAAACTATACATCAACTTATAACATTACCATATCATGACACTATCCCAGCAACAATCTAAACTAGACGCTTCTAATTTATCCATTGCAAGTTTTACGTGGCTTAGGGCTTTCAAAGATAGAACCGGTCTTACCTACAAAAATGGAACCGCAATGATGATAACCAAATTATTAGAAATTCGTTATAAATCAGATATTGACTATAGTAGGAGAGATAGACACCTGCTAGCCACTTATGCAAAACTAGTTGCATGTCAAGCGTGGAACAGGTCTCATGTGCGAGGAAATGTAAAGTTAGTTTGGGTTGCTTCATCCCACTATGCCACCAATATCCAAAATACATATAAGATGCAATAACATGATCACCATCGCCCACATACTCATATGTGTACTACCCGTGCAAAGCATCTATGCATAGATCAGGATTTGATACCACTGTTGGGTTTGCAGCATAGAAAACAAAAAAATCCTACGAAGCGAACTATTATACGCCAAGATCTATCTACTAGATACAAGCAACGGGTTGATATACATCCATAGAGAACATACCCTTGAAGACCGACAAAGTGTAACGAGGTTGAACTCGTGGATGATGTAGTCAAACCTTGCCGATCTCAGGATCGACAAGAAGTCCAGCGCCGCAACTCAGCAGTGCATCCGTGATCGCACACACGTTCAGACCACCGAAGAACCTCCACCTCCTCTCTCTAGCAATGCAGCGGAAGCAACAACTCATTACAGACGAAATTCCACCGAGAACATGTATCTCGCTAATCCGAGACCATGTGGGAATAATTCTAGAGGGGGAGAGAGATCCTTCACGAGGAGGTGTGAGTGAGAAGGAGTGACAGGGGGCCTTATATAGGGGAGAGGGCATCCCCTCCCATGTCCGGTGGCCATGGAGGATCCCCTCCACCTCCTCTCATTCATGTGGTGAAGCTCCACTCACATAAATATGGTCCTCCATTTTCTCCACTCAAAATCCCACTCAAAAAGCATTAAATTTCCACAAAATTTAATACAACTCTTATTTAATAAAACTCTTTTATTTATTTTATTCAGATTTTTGTTAATTAATTTAATTAAAAAACATTTACATAAAACCCCCTGCAATATTTCAATATCACATGCAGAACCAATTTCACCAAAAAAAATCGGTGTCCATTGAAATAATTCCAGCGCTTTGCAATTCTTTCGTCTAGAACATATTTCTTCCAAATGGTGTTGGTATCCCTTAAGTGTGTCACCCTATGGTTCGCGAATAATGCAGACAGGATCGAGACTATTCTCGGATCAATAATCAGAAGCGGAACCTGGAGATCCATACTGAGTCCCACACATTCAACAGTGACTTCTTGTGATCGTGAGAACCTTTAACGCTAGTAACTAAATCCCTTGATCTCGCGATATATTACATGTCTGAGATTCGATCATCGGTATCTCCATACCTAGTTTGATCTCATTGCTGACATGCACTTTTTCTCGTTCCCGTGATATAACATTCTAGTGATCATATCACTTGCTTGCAAGCTATCTCAATGTGATATCACCGAGAGGGCCCAAAGTATATCTATCCGTCATCGGGATGGACAAATCCCACTCTTGATCTATGAGCTTCTACAGAACACCTTCGTAGCACTGAACCCACCTTTATAATCACCCTTTTAAGGTGTGACGTTTGATGTTATCAAGATACTCTTCCAGTGCTAGTGATTGGCATGATCTCATGGTCTAAGGACTAGGATTACTTCATATCATGCTATAGCAGTATAAACACAATGACTTTGATCGTAATGCTATACTCCGGATGAATGTCCATGATACGTCGTAAACGTATCTATAATTTTTGATGCTCCATGATTGTTTTATATCAACTTTCTTATGTTTTGTTTACACTTTGAGGTATTTTTATACATTTTCTGGAACTAACCTATTAACAAGATGCTGCAGTGCAAGTTGCCTGTTTTCTGCTGTTTTTTGGTTTCAGAAAAGCTAGTAAGGAAATATTCTCGGAATTAGACAAAACAAAAGCCGAAGTTCCTATTTTTCCCGACACAAGATGAAGTCCAAAGCAGAGACAGAGGAGGCCACCGAGGCGGCCACACCCTATGGTGGCGTGGGTACCCCCCTAGGCGTGCCACCAGGTGGTGTGGGCCACTCGGGCCTCCACCGACCTTGCCCCTTTGCCTATATATTCCCCCAAGATGAAAACCCTAAGGGGAGGATCAGAATTCCACGAAAATTTCCGCAGCACCGCCGCCACCGAAGAGGAGATTCGGGGGACAGAAGTCTCTATTCCGGCACCCCGCCAGGACGGGAAGTGCCCCCGAAGCCATCTCCATCAAATCCACCGCCATCTCCATCACCGTTGTTGACTCCCATGATGAGAAGGCAGTAGTTCTCTCTCGAGGCTAAGGCCTCTACTGGTAGCTATGTGTTCATCTCTCTCTCTATGCGTGATCTTATGGAGATCATGAGCTTTGTAATGTAGATCTATTCTGCTACTCAAGTGCTTCAATTAATCTCTGCTTATTCCCACGTGTGTGAAGTTGACAGTGTGCACACCGTGTGGCACTTAGGCTAAGGTTACAGAAATACTTATCATGAGTATAATTTGAGTTGGATGTCTCTATGAGATTGTGGTGTTTGTTGGAACCATCTAGCGCTCAAGGTGACACTGAGGGGTTATCTGATGGGTTCGTAGCATGGAAAACAAAAAATTTCTACCGCAAGAACGAACAAAACCCATATCTAATCTAGATAAAAGCCAAGATCTAATCTATTAGACATGTGCAACGAGATAGATCTGTACTAACCCTTGTAGATCCTAAAGCGTTACGAGATTCGGATCTCGTGGTTGATGTAGTCGATCACTTGCCGATATCAAGATCGAGTAGACGATCCTTCCGGCGCCGCGTTCCGACAGCGCTTCCGTAGTCGGTCACACGTGCGGAGTCGAAGCAGACCTTCCTCTCCCCGTTCCAGCGAGCAGCGGAGGTAGTAGATCTCTCCATGGAATCCCAGCAGCACGACGGCATGGTGGTGGTGGTGGAGTAGAGAATTCTGCAGGGCTTCGCCTAAGCCAAAGCAGGGGGAAGGAGGAGGAGAGAGGCGGCTAGGGTTTGGAGTGGAAGGGGGCCAGGGAGTGGCGCATCCACCCCTCTATTTAAAGGAGGGAGGCGCCATGGGGAGGTGGAGTCCTTGTAGGACTCCCCTCTCCCTTGGCCGGCGGATCAAGGAGGTGGGGGGAGAGTCCTACTCCCCCACGAATTCTTGTCTTACCCCACAAGGATTCCTTGATCCTTTCTTGGTTTTCAAGTAAACTCCAAGAAATCTTCCAGAACCTTCCAGAACATTCCGAAACCTTCTAGAATCCCCATACAAATACTCCGGAACATTTCCTAACTTACAAAATGATCCCCAATATATGAATCTTATTCTCCGGACAATTCCGGATCTCCTCGTGATGTCCCGGATCCAATCCGAGACTCCGAACAACATTCGGTCTCCAACGCACATTCCATATCTACTTAAAACAACTTCGAACCTTAACTGTGTCACCCTACGGTTCGTGAATATGCAGACATGATGGAGAAACCTCTCCGATCAATAACCATCAGCGGGATCTGGAGATCCATAACGGCTCCCACATACTCAACGATGACTTCGTGATCGATAGAACCATTAACATACGAGACCAATTCCCTTTGTCACACGATACTCTACTTATCCGAGGTTTGATCGTCGGTATCTTCATACCTAGTTCTACCTCGTTACTGATAAGTACTCTTTACTCATTCCATGTTATGTCATCCCTTGTGACCCAGTCACATGCTTGCAAGCTAACTAGATGACATTCCACCGAGAGGGCCCAGAGCATATCTATCCGTCATATGGATGGACAAATCCCAATCTTGGTCCATGCGCTTCAACACATACTTTCAGAATACCTAATGACACCTTTATGACCACCCTGTTACGAAGCAGTGTTTGATGTCATCAAAGTACCCATCCGGTGATGGTGATTAACATAACCTCATGGTCGAAGGATTAGGTTACTATGTATTTTAAAGCTTATAGCAAACGAACTTAATGACTTGATCTTATGCTATGCTTACTACGGGTGTGTGTCCATCACATCATTCTCCTAATGATATGATCTTGTTATTAACGACATCCAATGTCCATGATCAGGAAACCATGATCATCCATTGATCAACAAGCTAGTTTAATAAGAGGCTTACTAGGGACTCTTTTATGTTTACAAAACACACAAGTATTAATGTTTCCGGTTAATACAATTATAGCATGGGATGTAAACATTTATCATAAACATAAAGATATAATAATAACCACTTTATTATTGCCTCTTGGGCATATCTCCAACATTATCTAGATGGGGAATGCTTACTTTAAGGTGTGTTGTTATAGCCCTACATCGTCCAACCGGAGAGTAGTTCAGGGTAGCATAATGAAGAGAAGATATTTATATGAGAGTGTCCACTAGTGAAAGTATGATCCCTAGGCCTTGTTTCTGAGCATTGAAACACCGTTTACAATCTATCATGTTGCATGCTTGCTTGCTCCACTCTTATTTCAGATTGTAATTACCACTTATAATCATCCATATTAATTGTATTTTACTATCTCTTCGCTGAACTAGTGAACCTATACACCTGACAAGTTTGTTGGTTGTGTTGGGGACACAAGAGACCTCTTGTATCTTGATTTCAAGGTTGCTTGAGAGGGATACCTTTGACCACTTCCTCCCCGAGTTCGATAAACCTTGGGTGATCCACTTAAGGGAAACTTTCTTCTGTTCTACAAACCTCTGCACTTGGAGGCCCAACACTATCTACAAGAATAGAAGCGCGCGTAGACATCAGCCCATCACATCATTACACTAATGTTTTGATGTCATTATTAACAACATCCAATGTCCATGATCAAGAAACCTTGATCATCTTGTTAATCAACGAGCTAGTTTATAAGAGAGGCATAACTAGGAACTTTCTTTTTGTTAATTAAATACACATGTATTAACGTTTCCATATTAATACAATTATAGCATGCAAACTAAACATCTATCATATATTTGGAATACATATAATAACAACTTTATTATTGCCTCTCGGGCATATTCCCTTCAGAGATGACCTCATGAATGGATTTCAAGGAATATTCACAGGTTTCTCAAGTGACTTGGATGTAAATACTTGGATGAATGCCTTTTATGGGTTTGGCTACTTATTGGCCCAAGACTAATGAGTTGTCAACAAGGTATACTACTTCACCTAGAGTGTACCTGAAGTAATAAGTTTTCCCAGCTAAAGTTGGTACTAGCTTAAGGTAGATAAGTTTGGGTGTTGTCTGGCCTTCAGATCAACTACGATATATAATTGAATCTGGATACAATCAAGGTATATCATCATCAACTCCCAAAGTGAATTGATGGTGATAAGGTGGTCTTGACAATGGTAAACTTGATAAGGCTTTGGAATGGATACTTGTTGACCCAAGCGTACCCACTAATATTAAGGTCAGGATATTACTTAAGACTTGGTATTAAGTACGTATCTCATCCTTGTGATGATTAAGATAAAAATGAGAATAGATAAGTCAAGATTTAGATAGATCAGAGTTTGGTTTATGTACTTGGATGTATTACTTTCTATATGACTCGTGTCACTCACAAGTGTTGGTAGAATGAATGGTGTGTAATATAAGATAGAATAAGGTAAGTTAAGAATGTATTTGATCTTGTTTAGATGGTGTGAACATGTGCTAAGGATTATTTAGCACATGTGTTAAATGAGGTTTAGAGAACATAAGTTAAACATCAAGTTTTTACTTGTTTCATAAGAATGTATTGTGTGTTGATTTTATTTTATTTACGAGTTCTACATCTACCCTTCCTAACATAGAACATAAAGTTTAAACACTCAGCATGATGAACTAGTCCTAAATGACCAGCTCAAGTGAAACTTCAATCACTTTGACAAGTTATATCAAAAAGTTATTTGTTCCCCCAAATTTTATATGCATGGATACAATGCACACAACTGTGTTCTCCCCATTTTTGAGTCTCTTGAATTTACGGGATGTTACAGCCTTCCACCCATAATACTATTTTGGTTCTTCTTTTGCTAACTAGTGTAGCAATAGAGTGTATCTCTAGTAGAAACATCTCTCCGGATCCTTTCTCTAATGAAACTATCTATTTTTTAATATCATCTATCTATTGATGCAACTGCGGATCTTCGTAGTGTATGTGGTCATGGGTATTCCTTTCTAACCATGGTTCTATAAACCAGATCCGGATACCCACTTCAGATATGGGTATTGTATGGATACTCCAGTAGTTTCGTGGTTCCTTAGAGTTGAGTTAAGAAAATAATCTTTATATTACAACACTACTTTCTAATAGGTCTTAGACATCATAAATGCCTTGGTCTTTCCTTCACTGGTACTATCTACGATTTTAGTAACTTTTCAGTAGCACTTTAGTACTAGTTTATGATGATAATATGATCCAACTCCATCTATGTTCAATTTTTCTTTTGGATCATACTCCAGACTTGCTTCAACATCTTGTCTCTTCCACCCTTAGGGATTACTAATGTTCACTAACTCTCTCCCAGTCCATTTGGCTTCAGGGTTAATCTTGGTCTTGCAAGGACTTTCCCCGTCTACCCACCCATTCGTGGATACCCAGTATGAATCCAAGCAGTTATCGGAACTACTCCACAAGTATAAGATTTCCTTATAAACTTGTATTTCTGTCTCAAGTGAAAACTTGCATGATAACAGTTTCCTTTACTATGTTATGAACTAATCGTCTCTCCATTACACGTATACATTTCCCTCTGGATCAATCACATTAGGACGGAACTAAATGTTGCAACATGCATTTGCACACCAGTTCATACTTCATAAAAGATCTAGCCAATCAAAGATCCAAGAAAATCCATATGATATATATGTCACACATGTATTAGAAACCTCTAGAAATAGTACTTCGAGTAACACATCTTTGGTACCAAGGCTTTGATACTATCCACTTCAATATATATAACCTTTATTATATAGGTATCTACCATTCTATAACCATATGTATAGCTTGTACTAGACCTTGCCTTTGGATATACCCGAGTTGTCCATTTGCAATAGGACAATTTTAGACAAAGTGATCCAGAAATTTACCTCCTCCTATTAATTTTACTTTCCCGAGCCTACTTATCTTGAGTCTACCTAAGACTAAGCTCATATAGTGTTTCAAGATTTCTACTAGATTACTAATAATACCCTTATGACTTAAAATAAATAAGGCTTGTAACCTCTATATTTTTCAACATGTTCTACATTATACCTCTCCATTCTACTTACTACAAAATTGTAGTAACTATCATGGTTTAGGAGTTAATCTCACCATGAATAATCTTCTTCTCACCATACTATCGTTGACTCTTTACTAAGTTCTACTCCATCACGTAAAAAATCTCAATTTAAAAATCACATGATCCACTTCAGTGCATCTCCTGATTGTGTTTATCGGGGCTTGCATGGTATTTACCATGGCTGACTTTTATAGGGTTTTACTAGTATGTATGGTTTCTCTTGGTAAGATAACACCATTGCAATACTAGTTTGGGGGTATTCTACTTTGGTATATTGGGGTTATGATAGAATAGTCCTCAATTTTACTGTTCCTAGTTAGATAAGAACTATTCGTCAGAAAGGTAAGGTAAGAAGTTGACTTTTGAATGTGATAGACTTATCCCGAAGGGAATATCCATGACAAGTAATATTTTTTTGGTTTAGATAAAATGGTTTCCTGTAGTTACTAGCCATCCTACAGGTCTTCTTTAAAGGGTTTTAATCCTAGGGTCGAAGTATATGCTCTGATACCAGCTGCGGTGACCTAAGCACACCACTGCATGTTATAGTGTGCAAGTCGTCGGTATAACACTCAAGGGACACCGTTCCACAAATATTACACCCACTAGAGTAGTATAATAGAAACATCGTAGGTCCAGAGTATAACTATATTGTTCATATCATAGATCTTCATAGAAGATCCTCGAAACTCCATGACACACTGAGCTCGTCAGGTAGGGTCTTGTTCAAACCAAAATCCAGAAGAAGCAGTTTGTAGTCTAGTCTAGCACTAGATCTACCTCTAGTCCTATCTCGTTAACTAAAGGTTGTGTATCCTGTTACATTTAGAATTTTGTTTACAATGACCTGAGAAGCTCATTCCCATGCTGCTAGTTAAGAGTGTCTCGCAGCGTCAAAGTTTCAAGCAGGTTTAATCAAAAAGAATAGTGAAATTTATGGGATAGTTGCATCCTGAATCTTGTTCTTGCTCATCAAACTAATATTTGCACATGATTTGAGTTTATACATGTTTCTATCGATCCATCTTTTATGTAGTAGCATTTTTGCAATTGGTACCTCTGAGTAGCTCACCAGTTAGGGCTCATTAGTCACTGATGGTTGTGTTTTCAATCACAGATATATACATTATTATGGATATTTAGTTATTATATGTGGCATCAGAACTGCATAATGAGAGTTGTCAACAAAAGGTGAACCAAGAGACATGGTATCAGTAAAGGCGCGTGAAATTTGTGTTGATAATAAGGAGCATGTTATCTGTGGAAAATACATCAACGTTCAATCGATCAGCAGGGCAAATAAATAGATATTCCCATCAAATTAAAAGCAAGAAATACTCGGCTGATTGCATATAAATACACTCGGAAATAATATATATGTGTATGTGCTTATGTGTAGCCGGTTCTAGAATTCACATATGAGCTCTCTTCACCCTAGGTTGGTAGGTACATAGATACAAGCATACGTACATACACAATCATACTGAATGCAAAACAAACCCTGGAGCAGAGTCAGTCGGCAAAAGTATATATTTCATATAGCGGCCATTGTTTCAGGTGGCAGCTTATGCCTTTCCGGACTCCTCGCAGCCTGGTGGCTTGAAGGCGATGAAGCTGACGCACTGCACTTGACGGATGTTGTCGAAGCCGATGATGCGGACATAGGCGTCAGGGTACTCCTTCTTGACCTCCTCCACCTCCTTGATCACCTGTGAGGCGTCGGTGCACCCGAACATGGGCAACTTCCACATTGTCCAGTACCTGCCGTCGTAGTATCCGGGGGTGCTGCCGTGCTCGCGGAAGATGAAGCCAACCTTGCTGAACTCAAGGCAGGGAACCCACTTGGAGCGGATCAAGAAGTCGATCTGCTTTAGGAGGGCCTCCTCTGAGAGTGGTGGCAAGTAAGAAAGGGTCTCGAACTTCTTGATGCCCTCAATCGGCCACACCTAAATGGAATGCGCAGACGCACATCAGGAAACTTAGTGCCATGTGAATTGGACTAGAAAACTCATATGTAAATTTCCATACCTGCATGCATCTGATCCTTCCACCGTTGCTGACGCTGCCGAGGCTGGAGGCGCTGCGGCGGCTGACGGGAAGGCCAGCGGTGGACTTGAGGCCCTGGAAGGGGGCGACGGAGGTGGCCGAGGAAGCCGTCACGGTGGGAGCCATGGTATTGGAGGAGAGAAGGAGGCAAGCTACACTTGAGACCCCATTGCCGGGTCACCCGGGTATATATTGTCATGTGCTCAACCCCAAGATGTGGAAGGGGTGGTTGTCGCTTGCCTGCTGCCTGGTTTCCTTATCCCTCCGGATCAGTGCAAGAAGGACGGCCGTCGGATGCATTGCGTGTGCTCGTGGGCGAAATATATGGCAATCACCCCCTGCCCTTTCATGTCATATCCTTTGCACAGGGCCGAAAAGATAATATATGTATATTACGATACGGGTTCATGTTATTGCAACTCAAGTTGCATTTTCTGTGTTATTAGTTTTATATTATTCTATATCGGATTGATATTATATAATAAATGGGGCTAAATTGTTAAACTGCTATGCATAAATGCATGCGCCGCCAGATGCAGCGTCTAAGGCCTTTCACAATGGGTGTTTCTTATAGCAGTATCCTAGGTGCTTTGTCTATGTGGCATGTCATTTAATGAAGAAAGAGAGTGTTGTTGTATCTTAGCTAAGCTACACCCCATGCACGGTATCATACGTAAAAAACTTGGCTAGACCAATCACACACATGAATAAGACTAGAATCATTAAATGCAACCCTTCTAAGAAACACCAACTAAGGAACACTCCATTGTCATAGTTGTTTCTTAAGTTTTAAGTGCTCCTATGAAAACGTGTTAAGAGACCATTCATTGTGAAAGGCCTAAGGCATTATTCTATAGCTTGATCTTGGTCGTGACCGAGCCAACCAAGGCCATTCCCGGAGGCATACGTGCACAGCCGTTGGATTTTGGATGGAAGCAAATATGAGTCGTTGAATAGGACTGGTAATTTTGAACTTTTTACCGAGAGCAGGTGAAAGATCACGGATGTCGTCTAGAGGGGGCGGATAAATAGGCGGTTTAAAACTTTTACGAGATGGACTTAACAATGACGAAATAAAACTAGCGTTTTCTTTTGTCAAGCACAAAGCTTAGATATATTACGGTTCACCTATGTGCACCAACAACTTATGCTAAGCAAGACAAGTAACAAAGTGATAGCAAAATAGATTAGTTCAAGCACGAATGCTATCACAATGTAAAGTGCATAACTAAAGAGCTCGGATATAGAGATAACCGAGGCACGCGAGGACGACGATATTTTACCGAGTTCCTCCCAACAAGGGAGTACGTCTCGTTGGAGAGGTGGGCGGTACTAAGACCACCAACGCTACAAGAGGCCTCACTCTATTCTCCCGAGCACCCACCACGCGGCAAGCACCTGTTCCACTATGGGACACTTGAGGGCGGTCACCAAACTTGAACAAGATTGGGGCTATCTCCACAACTTAATTGGAGGCTCCCAATAATCGCCACCAAGACATCAATCTTGGAAAGAGCTTCACAACTTAATTGAAGGCTCCAAGAACACGTCACAAAGGCCACATAACTGTCTAAGGTTTCAAGAACCCAAGAGGGAGAAACTTCTTAATTTCGTCAACTAAATCCTCTAGGGAGAACACAAACCGATGCACCTAATGCAAATGGCAAGAACACCACAAAGATGCTGCAATCCCTCACTCCCAAGTTTCAACAAATCTACTAAAGCAATTGGTGGAACAAAAAAGGAAGAACACAAAATCCCCCCAAGATCTAGATCCCAAAGATTCACTCACAAATATGTGCTTTGGTTTGGTCAAAATGTAGATCTAGATCTCCTATATCTTCCCCTCAAATATTGGCAAGAATAATTGGAGGGGGAGAAAGAAATCAAACTTAAAGAGGTTGAAACAAGGAGGCAAAGCTTGAGAAAAAAAAAGAGGAAGAAGCACTAAAAAGGAGAGAGAGAAGAGGCTTTTAAAGGGAAGGGCCGGATCTGTCCGTTGGGGCCAAAAAGCGAACTGGGCCGGTAGTACCGGATTGGGCCGGTACTACCGGACCCTGTCCAGGTGAAGCGAGCAGTAAGCAGCGCTGCGGGCGGCTGGCGCAAGTAGCGAGCAGCGAGAGGGCACGCGCGAAGGGGATCGAGGCGGGGCAGCGAGCGAAGCGCGCAGGAGCGAGAGCGGCGGGTGCACGCGCAAGCAAGCGAGGGAGCGTGGCCCAGCGAGAGCAAGCGGAGGCGGCTATTGGGTGAACAACACGGGTCGGCCTGGTAGTGTCGGCCTGGCCGGGCGGTACTGTTGGTTGGGCCGGTACTACCGGACTTGGCTTGAAACGGTACCAGGCGGCATAGAGAGCAGGAGCGCCCGGTAGCGGCCCGGTACTACCGCTTGGCCCAGAGACAATTTTTCTTTTTAAATCAATAAGAGGACCAACTTCAAACGGCGATATCTAGAGTTAGGGAACTCTGATTGACCTAAAACCAATTTTGTTGGAAAGAGGACAACAAGAGCTACCCAACAAAATATTGGATACCACTAAGTGAGAGTGTATCAAGTATTATAATGTGAGATACCTCACTTGGTGAGGATCTGGAAAACCTCCGAGATAAAAAAACGCAATAAGATGTAAAAGGGAGATCCGATATTGACGAACTAGAGCTTGTAATGAACACAAGCTCTAGACCCAAGCATGGATAAGAATGTCGGGGGGATACCCCCGGGTAGGGTCACGTCGGGGTATAAAGGCCGAGTTAGCCGAGATACGGCAAGGTCAAAGCAAGTGCTGACCGAGTCACCTCAAGGCAGGCCGAATCACAGAGTAACCCGGACCGGAGGATGTCCGCCTAACCGAGTTCCAGCTGACCTATGTCGTATGTCGGCAGGACATATCAAACTTGTGTGCAGGTACAGGTGTGGCCGGATTAACCAGGTATGATCCGGGTTATATCAGGCTTGCAAAGAAGGAAGGTATCTCGCTGGTCAAAGGGAGGTCACTGTACGCTGAAGCATGAGCGAAGCGGACAGAGGCTAGGACCACCGAGACGTGGCCGACAAGGGTGACGTTGCCTGTGTCGGATGACGCTCGCGCCGCAGAGGCTCACGTAGCCTCTACATGGCTTACTATGGGGAAAAGTGACCCAGTCGGTTTACTATTTTGGGAAGAGGCATATTCCCTGAAATATGCCTCCACGTATGCCCTAATTGGAGACCTAGCCACCCCTATATAAGGACGGCTAGGTCCTCTGTAGAAAGGGTTGAGCTCTAGTGGTTTGAGTTTTACTTGTTTGGTGCTAGGTTCCTGAGAGCTAGTTAGTGATGAGAGTAAGAGAGTTCCTTCTTCCTCCTCTCCCCAATACGGCTCAAGGAGCATTTGTAACCTTGGAAAACCATTGAATACAAAGAAACTGTGTGGAATCACCACACTATCCCTCCCTGGATTCCTCTAGTGCATATTGTCCCCACCTTTAGCCTATCCATGGCATCTACCGTGACACCACCACGACAGTTGGCGCCCACCGTGGGGCTAGCGGCGCTAGCAGGAGTGAAGATCCGGACGGGAAACCTCATTAGCACCAGCGAACGCATCGTCTCCGGGCTTGTTCAGCGTTTTGGAGCGCTGGACTTCGTCGGCGACAACGCTGGCTGCTTTGGCAAGTGACCTCTCCCGCGCAACAGCCTCTTCGTCAAGCTTGGCGAGCACAAGATCTACGTCGCTGTCGATGTTTCATGCGTTCACCCGCAGCACGTCGTCAAGAGAGGCGAGCCACCCCTTAGTGCGGCTCGCGAGGCGCGTATCACTCACCCCTGACTGCGCCGAGGTGATGATGACTGCACATGGCGCTGGCACGAGCAAGGAACCGGCACCAGATCCGGAGGTAACACCCAAGGCACCAAGGAAAAGTAGAGGTCCTCCGCTAGAGAGGCCAGAGAATGTGCTGTAGCAGGCAATAGATAGCTTGGCAAGCCCAGTAGCTGCAGTGGTAGATCCGGCTCAGGCACAGGTCGAGTTAGAGGAGACTAGGCAGAAAATTCTAGAGGGTGTGAAAAAGATAGCAGCGGCTTAGCAGTCGTTGAACATGATGCTGCGTGAGTACGCAAAGGCAAATAAGGTAGATGATGTAAAAGTGAAGGGGAGAAACCTCATGAGTGAAATGAACAAAGAGGGTGATACTAGAATTGAGGAATCAGAGAACTGTTTGTCCGTGGGGCTACCGAAGTACAGTACCCCGGCAAAGAACCTCAGAGCAGCAGATGCGGCTGCATCCGAGTTAGAGGGTTTGACGGGATAAGCCCGGCAGAGATAGCTGGAAAGGGTCAATGAGTTAGTTCGGATCGCAAACAGATAGAATGAGGAGTTGCGCAGGGCTAACCCGGAAAGAGTTGGGGCCTCCAAGATCGTTTATTCGGCAGTAGGTAACCCGGAGAAATCTGCTGGAGCTGCATCGTCTCCTCATGGTGGTCCTAGGAGAGAAGAGGTAGTAACCTCGGCCAGGAGGAACAAACAGATAGTCCCATATGACCCGGCACGGGCAGGGAAAGGAAAAGCAGTGCGAGGAAATGAGGATCGACGAAGTGTGAGCCGAGGTGAAGCTGGCCGAGGTAACCGTGACCAAGGCAATGCCGGTCAAGGGAACACTGTGAACGGCAATACCGGACAGCGCAACCTGGCTGGTGCAGGACAACCGCAGCAGTGGAATATACCACGGCAAGAGCATAGTGCCGGCCAAGGTATGCAACAGAGAGCAGCTGCACAAGAGCAGGATAGATATAATGATGGTGATTCAGAGATGGTGAACGCAGGGTATCCCAGGCCAGACTATCACCTGATAGGGTCAAGATTGGGAAGCAGGAACTTGATGCCTGATGATGCCAGGTTAAAACTGGATCGGCTTTATAGGTCGAAGAAAATTGAGTGTCAAGGTCCTCCGGGTCCAGCGTGTTTTGGGCCCCGGATCATGAAGGAGCCTCTAGTACCTAACTTCCAGTTACCTAGAGGCACTAAGACATATGACGGCAGCACAAAGATGGAGGATTGGTTGATTAACTATGCAACAGCGGTAAAAATTGCTATAGGCAACTTGAGATGGGCTGTGAGATATGTACCTCAGATGCTGGAGGGACCAGCAAGGGTATGGCTAAACAATTTACCACCCGGAAGTATTAACTGTTGGATCGATTTTGAGAAAATGTTTTTCAGTAATTTCTCAAGCACGTATCAGAGGCCCAACAGACCGCAGACCTTAGCAATGTGCAAGCAGAGACCGAATGAGACAGACCGGGAATTCTTAACCCGATGGTGCACTATGCGAAACTCATGTGAGGGTGTAATTGAGTCACAGGACATAGCTTGGTTTGCGCAAGGGTGCAAATATGCAAGCATGCTATGGCAAAGGTTGCAAAGGGATATGCCAACTACATTGCCAGAGACAATCCGGATTGCTGATTCATATGCCTTGGGTGATCCGACTCAGCCTATATGTCCAACGAGTCAAGCGAGGAGTACTATCAGCGAGATGGAGCCGGGTCATCCAGGCGGAATGATTACCGGGGTAAGAGAGGAGATGAAAGACCGGATTACCGGTACAATTTGCAACAAGTTGCTGCTGTGAATCAAGATCAACCCGGAGCAAGAAGCAATCAACGTTAGAAAACTGGAGGGCAGCAATGGACTCCAAGGAGTGATGGCAAGAAAACTTGGACGCCCGAACAAAAAAGACAGTGGCAGGAGAAGAAGGACAGGCCGAGGTATACTTATGAGGCAATGTTGGATCAGCCGTGTAAATTTCACACGCCAAATCCGAGTAACCCAGCGGGTCACACAACCCGACAGTGTGAGTGGATGAGGAAGATAGAACAAAGTGGTTCAGGGAATGCTCAGGCACCTCGGAATGATCAACCTCGGCAGGAGTTACCCCGGCAGCAATTGCTCTCCGGAGTGAACACGCAACAGTTAATGTTGCCACCACCTCCGCCGAGGTATGAAAACCATGAGAGAAGGGATGCAGTGCATCAGGTGGAAAACCAGCATCAACCAGATCAAAGGTACCCCGGAAATGAGGGCAGAAATGAGTACAGAGAGCATCACCAGAGTTATTGTGTGTTCACCACAAAAGAGACAGATAGAAAGAGCTTGCAGTGCCGACATATGGAAGTCAATGCGGTAATGCCGGTAGTGACGAGGTATATTCCTTGGTCGGATCAAGAAATTACCTGGTGCATCAAAGACCATCCCAAGCTTATGCCGAGCCCTGGTTCGTATGCGCTGGTACTAGATCCAACATTCATTGGGCCAAACATCAATGTGAAGTTCTCAAAGGTGTTGATTGACAATGGCAGCAGCATCAATATCATGTATGTGGACATGATGCGCAAGTTGGGTATCTCAGAGAACATGCTCCAAGCTACAAGGACAACTTTCCATGGCATTGTGCCAGCCATTTCGTGTGAACCCATTGGCAAGGTCCGGGTTGACGTATTGTTTGGCACAAGAGATAACTGTCAGACTGAGAATTTGGAGTTCGAAGTTGTCAATTTGGAGAGCGCATATCACACGTTGCTCGGCAGGCCAGCCCTGAACAAGTTCATGGCAAGTACTCACATTAGTTACTTGAAGATGAAGCTTCCCGAGCCAAATGGTTTGATTACCATAACTGGTGATTTCCGGCGTTCCATCAAATGCGCATCAGCCGGGTCTAACCTGGCTGAGTCACTCGTGATTGCACAAGAGAAGAGAAAAATCCAGGAGGTGGCGGCATTGGCGCAATCCGCGCAGCAGTATATGTCGGCGCTGAGTAACCCGCATGGTAGTGTCTCATTTCAAGCGACAAAGGATACCAAGAAAGTGCTTGTTGATGATATGTTCCCAGAGCGCACCATAACAATTGGTGCCGGGTTAAATGACAAATAGGAAAGCGAGCTCGTCACCTTCCTCCGTGAGAATTGGGATATTTTTTCTTGGTCCACACAAGACTTGCAAGGTGTTCCGAGGGAGTTGGCCGAGCACTCTTTGAATGTGAGACCCGGAGCAAAGCCGGTGAAGCAACCTCTCCGCCGCTTCGCCGAAGACAGGAGAAAGGTCATCAGAGATGAGATAGCTCGGCTCCTAGCAGCTGGATTTATCATGGAAGTGCTTTATCCAGATTGGCTATCTAATCTGGTGCTGGTGGAGAAGAAGAAGGATGATCCAAACGTGGCAGTGGTTTGGCGTATGTGTATCGATTACATGAACCTGAATAAGGCGTGTCCGAAAGATCCATTCCCACTGCCAAGGATAGACCAAGTCATAGATTCAACTGATGGGTGTGAAATGTTATCATTCATTGATGCATATTCCGGTTTCCACCAAATACCTCTGAACCCAAGTGATCAAATAAAGACTGCGTTTATCACCCCGTATGGGGCTTATTGCTATCGCACCATGCCTTTTGGTTTACGTAATGCAGGGGCAACATACCAGAGATGTATGCAAAAGTGTTTGCATGACCAAATTGGTCAAAATGTGCAGGTATACATGGATGATGTTGTTATAAAGACCAAGGAAAGCAAAACGCTCCTTGACGATATCAGGCAAACGTTCGCGAACCTAAGAAGATTCCGAATGAAGGTTAACCCGGAGAAATGTACCTTCGGTGTCCCGGCTAGAAAATTACTCGGATTTCTTGTCTCCAGCCGAGGTATCGAAGTTAATCCAACTAAAACCCGAGCCATAGAGAGAATGGAACTGCCGAAGTGCCTTAATGATGTCCAAAAGTTCACTGGTTGCCTGGCATCCTTAAGTCGGTTTGTATGTCGGTTGGGAGAAAAGGCACTGCCTCTCTATCAACTCATGAAAAAGTCGGACAAGTTCATTTGGACGCCGCAGGCCAATGAAGCCTTTATCCAATTAAAGAAAATGTTAGCCTCTCCACTATCAAAGGAGCCAATGTTGCTCTATATTGCTACAACCAACCGAGCTGTAAGTGCAGTAATTGTGGTAGAGCGCGACGAAGAGGGTAAGTCAGTGCAAAGGCCAGTATACTATCTGAGCGAGGTATTATCAGCTTCGAAACAAAACTATCCCCATTATCAGAAGATGGCATATGGTGTGTATATGGCGGCTAAGAAGCTAAAGCACTATTTTGAAGAGCACCCCATCAAAGTAATATGTGAAGGCCCCATATCCGAGATAATGAGTAATAAGGATGCAACTGGCCGGATTGCAAAATGGGCAATTGAACTAGCCCCTTATGCGCCACAATATGACAGGAGAGAAGCAATCAAGTCTCAGGCTATGGCCGACTTTTTTGTGGATTGGGCCGAGGTGCAATATGAGCCACCATTGCCAGATCCGAACTATTGGAGAATGCATTTTGACGGTTCAAAAACAAAAACCGGGTTAGGCGCCGGAGTTGTGCTTACCTCGCCCAAGAAGGACCAGCTAAAATACGTGCTACAGATCCACTTCGCAGCATCAAACAATGTTGCAGAATACGAAGCACTTGTGCATGGGCTCAAAGTGGCAAAAGAAGTTGGAATACGTCGGATCCAATGCTTCGGTGACTCGGATCTCGTAGTCCAGCAAGTCTCCGGACAATGGGATGCTTTGGACGCAAATATGGCACTGTACAGATTTCATGTGCAGAAGATATCGGGATACTTCGAGGGATGCGAATTTCATCATATACCTCGGGTGGAAAATGAGGTTGCCGACGTATTGTCGAAGCTCGGATCAACCCGACAAGCAATTCCGCCAGGTGTAGCACTAGAGCACCTCAGAAAACCATCTATCAGGCCATCCCCGGAATCCGACTCAATTTTCATCCCGGTAGATCTGGAGCCCGGAGCTGTACCCATGGACATTGATGCGGGAAGTGGTTCGCGAAACCCGAGGACTGCCTTGGAAAACCTGGGGACTGTTTCGCAAGACCCGGGGACTGCGCAGCCTGATCCGGTTGAGGTTATGCCGGTGGATCAGATGGAAATTTATGAGGATGTGTTCCTAGTACGAGCTATACCAGCTTGGGCACTACCCATATTTCAATTTCTGAAAGGTGGAACTTTGCCCAGTGAGGAGGTGCTTTCTAGGCAAACTCAGAGGAGGGAAAAAGCATACACGATCATCAATTCTGAGCTATACAAGAGGAGTGTGCCAAACGTCCTCCAACGATGCGTTGACCCGGAAGAAGGGCTCGACATCCTCTGGGATATACCTCAAGGGGAATGTGGGCATCACGCCTCGTCTAGAGCCTTGGAAGCAAAAGCTTTCCGTCATGGGTTTTACTGCCCAAGTGCCTTGGAACAAGGAGAGGATCTGGTAAGAAAGTGCAATGGTTGTCAAAGGTATGCGACCAAGACACATATGCCCATGTCGGAGCTCAAGACCATACCAATTACCTGGCCATTTGTCGTATGGTGTTTGGATATGGTTGGCCCATTTAAACCAGCAAGAGGGAACATGACCCACATCTTGGTCATGGTGGACAAGTTCACAAAATGGATTGATGTGAAGCCAATAAGAAAATGTGATGGAACTACCGCCGTGACATTCCTCAAAGATATCATCTTGAGATGCGGTTATCCTCACAGTATCATAACAGATAATGGCACAAATTTTGCTGAAGGAGCATTTGCACGATTCTGTCGGGATAAGAAGATCCGGCTGGACGTTGCCTCGGTAGCCCACCCCACATCGAACGGACAAGTGGAGAGATCCAACGGATTAGTATTATCCGGGATAAAACCCCGGCTCATTGAGCCGCTGCAAAAATCAGCGGGGTGCTAGATAGAAGAACTACCAGCGGTACTGTGGAGTTTAAGAACAACTCTGAATCGATCAACAGGCTATACGCCATTCTTTCTGGTATATGGGGTAGAAGCTGTATTACCAGCCGACATAGAGCATGATTCGTCTAGGGTCACCTAATACACAGAAGCTGGAGTGCAAGAAGCCCCGCAAAATGATGTTGATATGCTGGAAGAAGCGAGAGAATTGGCATTGTCCAGATCCGCCATACATCAGCAAAATCTCTGACGCTATCATAGCCGGAAAGTAAACCCCTGAATTTTCCGGGAAGGTGATCTGGTACTCTGGTTGGTACAACGTACTGCTGGCATGCACAAGTTATCCCCCATGGGAAGGGCCATTCATCGTGAGCAAAGCATTGCACAATGACTCTTATTATCGTATCGATGCAAAACCACAGGAGAAGAACAAGGCGGGAAGGTCCGGCGAGGAATCTAAGCGTCCATGGAATGTAGCTCTACTTCGTCCTTTTTACACTTAGCAAAGAAGTGTGTGTACCCGAGTCTCTCATACCTCGGTATGTATGCCGGCAATGAGCTTATCAATGAAATGGTGGCACCTCGAGCAGTAACTCGGGGACTGCCTTAACAATATTTGTTGTCTTCTGTACCTGTTATAATTTCTATGTCGATTGGTTTAAAGTTGCTTCTACCTAAGCCGGATTAGTAGTGTGTGAGCACCAAAAAATTAACTCTTCGACTTGCTGCTGTCCAACAAGATTTGGCTTCATGGAAAGCAAGAGAACAAGTTTGGAATTGCGTAGCACATGAAAAACGACTAAGGAAATGAGCGTAATCGAGCCGACATTTGTTATTTGGACTAACCTTATGCTCACCTTGTTTTTGCTATGTTGAATTATTTTGAGCTAGTCTTATAGTTTCTAAGTATTGTTAAGTCAATTCTTGAAACTCGGACTCGTAAGTCATGAAACTGAACCAAGGTAGACATGAGCCGAGCCAAGAAATTGGAGAAACAAGAAAATGAAACTCGGGGACTACGCCCAAGTTAATCCGGCACAAGCAACTTAGTAGCAAAATATGATCATTGTGCTTAATACATCTGCACCCGGCATACTTGGGATCTGATAATATTCAAAGTATTTGTTATCAAGGAGCAGCAGGAGGAGGTAACTCGGCGCCAGCAAGCGGAAATCCGGCCTCGGCTTCAGCATTATCTTCATCTTCTTCGACGTACAAGGCTTCGCCATCATCATCTTCGCCCGAACCATCTTCGACGTATTCGTCGTCCACATCGTCAAGGAAGCTTGGTCCTTCGTTCCATTGATGGATAGGGGCATACTGAATGAGGTTATGGGCGCAAGCTTTGTGCCGAGCTATCCAATCCGGGTCATTGGACCACCTTGATCCGGTGCGCATGCGCTCGAGAAGATTGAGATTTATTTTCTCATACCATGTGAGCATGTAGTGGAGAACGGTCTCAACTCCGGCACGTCCGGCGGATTCCCTCCAAAGGCAAGCTGGGTCTCGCACTCCATTAACTTGTTGATTAGAGCAGCGGAACCCTCAAGAGTGTCTTCACCAGGCCAAACGGCATTGAAGACCCGGACTGCTGCGCTTAGGATATCCTTGTTGTGGTTCTTCATGATTTCAACTCGAGAGGACAAGCTGACCAGCAGGTCCTCCAGATCAAGAGGAATGGTGCCAGGACCAGATGGAGTACCTCTCTGCTGGCAGAACTTGGTAACGGCATTGGATGCAATGGCATCACCCTCCGGAAATTTGTCTGGAAAAACAAGACAAGTGAAATAAGTGAAGGAGGTTGACCTGGAGAGATTCATGTCGCCTGAAGAAAAAGAACTTACGAGAGACATGGCTGTGGATCTGGGTCAGCTCAGTGGTGTAGTTGTCACGCCTCTTCTAGAGTTGCACAAGTTCAGCATTTGCCGACTCAAGCTTAATGTCGGCCTCCTTCAGCAGTTCTTGATCTTTGGCAATTTGGAGGTTGAGGCATTCTCTCTCTTCAGTAAAATCTTGGCCAGCTTTATCCATCTCGGATTTGTGGAGCGCCTTGAGCTTCTTCATTTCTGCCTTAAGCTTGGCAATCTCATCATCCTTGGTCCGGAGGAGGGCAAGCTCATCATCCTTCTTCTTGAGTTCGGCCTGATGCTACCCTGCTTGTTCGAGAAAATGCAGCATCATATCACGCACAGGCACACTATCTTCAAGAGATGCTGAAATAGTTTGTTGACCCGGCATAGCCGAGGTATGAATATCTGCCAGGCCAAGAAGAAAAGGAGAGAGGGCGCAGAAGGAGACTAAGCGAAGCGGACTTACCTTTTATCTAGTCCAAATTCTTCCGCATGATGGTGTTCTCAGCTTCTACTCCAGTTGTGCAATCCGAATGATGAATTAGTATGGCAGGAAAAACAAAGTAAGGTGGAAAAAAACCAAGGAGAAAACTTACCCCGTTTCTCAAACTCTGCAAGGAGCGTAGAATGCTTCGAGCGCAGCGCCTTATGTGTGTCCAAGAGGCGCTGAAACTCAGCGCTCCGGCGATTGGTAGTCACCTGAAAAGAGCAAGAATAGCTCAGTCATATCCATATTCGAAGTGTACAAAATCCGGGCCAAGTGGAACTTAACCCGGCTCTAGGTGTGTGCATATTCGAAGTGTACAAAACCCGGGCCAAGTAGAACTTAACCCGGCTCTAGGTGTGTGCATATTCGAAGTGTACAAGATCCGGGCCAAGTGGAACTTAACCCGGCTCTAGGTGTGTGCATATTCGAAGTGTACAAAATCCGGGCCAAGTGGAACTTAACCTGGCTCTAGGTGTGTGCATATTCGAAGTGTACAAAATCCGAGCCAAGTGGAACTTAACCCGGCTCTAGGTGTGTGCATATTCGAAGTGTACAAAATCCGGGCCAAGTGGAACTTAACCCAGCTCTAGGTGTGTGCATATTTGAAGTGTACAAGATCCGGGCCAAGTGGAACTTAACCCAGCTCTAGGTGTGTGCATATTCGAAGTGTACAAGATCCGGTCAAAGTGGAACTTAACCAAGTGGGCCTTGACCCGGCGATATATCTCGGTGTTGCTCAGCTCAAAGGAGGAAGTCCGGTTGGGGTCAAGGCGCCAGCTCATATGGCACAGCTTGTGTGTGCGAGTCTGGAGAGGGGAGATCTGGTTGCGAACGAAAGTGATCATCGCATCCTCGTTGCGCATCTTGGCGTCTTTCAGCTCCTGAAATCGTTTGTTGACCTGGTTCGCCAGGACTGTGGGTTTCTTGGAGATCCGGTCCCACAGATCCGGATTAGGAGGACCCGGAGCGTAGGGGCGCAGCCGGATTAGATCTTCCTTCGTGCTATTTCGAACATAAAAGAAGGTTCGGGCCCAACCCTTGCAAGAATCAAGCCCCATGACCCGGGGAAAGATGGTATGTTTTCGAGGAGAAATAGAGGCAGCACCGAACTGCGTGAGTTGCTTGTCCTCCGGGTCAAGCTCCTTATTCGGAATCACATTCCGGCGCAGACCGAAAAACGGATCCAGAGCTCCTTAGTGGGCCACAATCCGGCGTAGCCCTCTATGGTGGAAGCAAAGGCAGAAAGGGAAGTGATGGCATTCACTGGAAGGTGATGCGGTTGAAGCTCGTAGGTGTTGAGCCAATCGTGGAAGAAGTCACTGACGGGGAGGCTGAACCCACGCTGGAAGTGGAGAGGAACACTACGAACTCACCCGGATTGGGTGAGGGAGCGAGCTCCTCGGCGGCGAGGCGGGCAACGACGCCCTCCGGGATACGGCGTGTACGGTAGAGCCAGTCGAGGTCATCCTCGCAAACCCAGGACCCAGCCCAGGTGCCGTGCTCGGTGTTCTCCGCATCCTCCTCCATCTCCTGTTCCGCGACGGTGAGCTCTTCCTCTGTCATTTCTAGGTCGCTTGTGGCATCCCGCCAAAACCACTACTAGAAAATCGCGTTGTTTTTGTGCATTGCATCATCATGACCGCATGCTCATGTCATCATGCCACATTGCATTTGAGCATCGTCATCATCATGCATATGATTGTCTAAAACTATTTTCTAAAAACCTATATTTGTTTTCTAAATATCCCCTGTCTTTATTCCAAATTAAAACCCCGGTCTCTTCCAGATATTTTATTTGTCTAAAAACATATTACAAAAGCCTTGTAATTAAATAAATAATATTTATAATATTTTTTTAGGAGGCAGCCCGCCAGGCCCGAAAGCCCGGCCGGCCACCTCCAAGCCCTAAACTAAAACCTAGTCTAATTCCTAAATCTACCCAAACCTAATCTACCCAGCCCCGGACACCTCACTCCCACCACTCCCTGAGCGCCACATCACCCCCCCCACACACACACACAGCTCGGCCGCCACCTCCCCCGCACAGCCCCACTCCCCCTGTCCCAACTCCTGCCACGCCCCCACTCCCCTGGCCGACCACACCCACCTGCCCCATCCACTCGTCAATCGCCTCCACCCCGACAGCCCCGGTCCCCGCGCCTGGCCCACCACTCCGCGTCCACCTCCACCAACCGCGCCCCCATGCCTCCTCGCCTTGGTCATATCGCCCCGACGCGGTCTTCCCCGCAACGGCCTCACCCTACCCCGCCGCCAGCGTCCCCTACGCCACCGAGCTCCGCGTCCGCTAGCCCCGGCCCATCCTCGACCTCCCGCCTCCGGCCGTCTCCCCTTCCCCAACCCCACGCCGAGGCCGCCCTTCGCCGCCTCGCTCGCTAGCACCTCCTCCTTCCCCGCAGGCACCGCCGGTCTCCTCCTCGCCGCCGGCCGGCCCTGCACCTCCAGTTCCCGCGTTTCGCCGCCGCTGCCTCGGCGTCGCCCGCATCGCCGAGCCCGCATCCCTTTCAATCTCCACCGCCACCTCCTTGCGTCATCCTCCCCGCGGAAGAGCTCGTCGGCCTTCCACGCGAACTCGGGCCGCGACCCCGCCGCCTCGCGGGCCTCCCCTTCGTCCAGCCCGCACCGCCGTCCTCCCAGCCCCCTCCTCTGCCGCCGTCCTCCCCGCCCCATCGCCCGAACCGCTCCACCACCGTCGACAGCGACCGTCGACTGCCCCGCCTCGACGTCCTCCTACCCCGCGCAGCGCCGCGCCCTCGTCCTGCGGTCAGCACCCCGACCCCCGGAGGCGCTGCCTCCTCACGACCTCGCCGCCGTTTGAGCCTCGGTCGTCCTTCCACCGTGTCACCGCCCAGCGACCCCACCACCCGCTGCCGTCGCTGTCTGTTCGTCCTCGCCGGAGCCGCTGGCCTCCTTGCTACGCCTCGGTGCCCGACCGCCTCCCCGAGCCGACGACGGCCTCCTCCGTGCGTGCTGCTCAACCTGAGCCCCGCCTCCCCTGCGACCCGGCTGCCTCGAGCCAAACCAGTGCCGCTGCGGGCAACCTCCGCTCTGCGCCGGGCCCCTTCCTCATCTGTGGATACTCGTCGTCCTCCTCTCGTGTGTGCTCAGGCAACATCAAGTTTCCCTCCTCGGGTTCCTGGACTTTATAGGTCATAATCTTGTCATCGCCTGTGTTTGTGCTAGCTATAGCTGAAAACGCTCGCTGAGTGCCTACATGTTTTTCTGCTGGCAGCGCTACATGATCTGCTTGCCTTCGGTATTGCTGCTTTCCAACCATGACGCTCCTCAAGGCCCTTTGTGCAAGGCCATCTTCCACATCTGCCCGACAACGACAATTGAAGCCAGTATCGCATCTAGGTCTGTCATCGACCACCAAAGCCGGTAGCCGAACATCCTCGTCACGGATGTGACAAGTTTCCCCTTCCCGGACCGAAGATGTCGAGGCCTTGATGCGCCTACACGGATCCGATGCCCGAAGGTCTTCTGCCCGGAACACCAAGATCGCCCACATGGATCCCGCTGACAAGACCGACTCCGTCAAGTACCCGCGTTATCTGAAGACCGGTACCGGAGGCTTGAAGACGAACCCACAAACCTCGGTACTCCAAGATCACCACCTCGGATTCGAAGCCCGATCCCACCAAGAACTTCGTCACGAATTCCAAGGTCTCCTACACGGATGCGACAAGTTCTCCAACACGGACGTCAAGTTCCTCGGCATGAGCCGAAGACCAAACCCTGGAGCTATCTTCTTCCTCTCCGATCCCGTCGAACCCTGAGACCGGACCCGAACCCCCGGAACCAAGATCTTCCGAACCCAGATGTGTGAACCCTTACCCGAGCCCCTATTTTATAAATGCTATATATAAAACTTGTTGCATATTAATTGTTCATCTCGCATGCATACATGTCTGTGGTTTGGGGGCATTATGCCGATTCACCTCCTAATTAAATATGGAGTTTATATGCGGGCTTTTCTAGTCTTATATTGACTCCATTTAAATTGGTGTAGCGAACCGATGCCTTGTTTCACCCTGTTAATACAACATTTAAATTGTGGGGTTTCTAAATAACTTGAACCTATTAATTAATTGTCGGGACCCCGGTTCCGCTTAATACTGCCTAATTGCACCGCATCTGCATCATATCATAATCATGCCGGATCTTCTGCTGTAATATTAAATAGTGCATCCGGTGTTTCTTTTAGTGCTTTGCTTCTTCGCAGATTAGACCGATGAGTGGATGCGAGTTTTGACAAGTTCTTCGGATATGAATCTCCAGCAGTGTTTCCCAGGCGAGCATTCTCCCCCTTTCTACCTATTTTGCATTTATAGTCTTTATTTCCTCCTATTGATCTATTGCTATCCATGTCACGATGCTTTAGTTTCCGTGCACCAGTTATATCCCGTGCAGCCTTTATATTGCCTTGGACACCTCCTATTACCTGTGTTTGGTAGATAGCTGGCCTTGCGAGTCATAGTTGCTTGCTCAGGTGCGATCTCGTGTTGTCGAGGACCACAGTTGTTGGAATGCTGGCAGATGTTTACGGTGGAGATGCTTATTGGTGGAGATGATCATGACTTAAAACACAACTATTAAAATGCTATATATAACTAATGCAGAGGCATCGGTGGGCAATAGATGTTATTTGGTTTTTCCACGCTCACTTGTGTCCCGTAGGACCCCGAGTACTTGATACATGTTCCTTGATTCTTCGCACTATCCACATCCGGGAGGCCTTATGGACCCCCCTGAGCCAGAGCTTGATTCACTTCTATTTCTTGGGGCCACAAAGTAGTTTGGGGCTTTATTACTATCATGTACCTATGCCATGCATTACTGCTTTATTTACGATTGTGCGTGGAGCACCTGTACTGTTCAGGATCGTGACACGTTTTCGCTGTATCGACAAGCCCAGTCACACTTTCGGGTTCCCAGTCGTTCACAGCCGTCCACACAAACCCTGGGTCCGTTCCGGAGCCGGCCAACTTCATTGCGGGTAGCTTAGTGGGGTGGCCCCCTGAAATATTTCTGAATCCTGTGATCTCTTTGTCGTGAATGCCTCGTTGGGTTTTGAGTTGGTTTTTCTGAGGTTGATCGAGTGCGTGTTGCTATTTGTTCACCCCTGCAGGGTAAAACTTTCTGAAAGCCGTGTCCGCGGTTATGGACGACTTGGAGCACAGTATCTCGATCATAGACAAGCATAACTAAAGTAGTGCTATAAATTTGACTTAATATGTGACTAGTAATCAGCTCAAGTATAACGGAATGGATATTAAAAATGCCAACAGCTGGTGGATCTAGGTTGTTTTGTGACATGCTATATGCCTAGTAAGTATTGCAACTCCAATGGAATGTGATAAAAGTGCCAACCACTACTGGGTTTTGGGATTCCTCAGGACAATTATATCTGACTAGTAAATGTCCCAACTATAATGGAATGGTGATTAAAACTGCCCACTACTTATGCTATCAGGACTTATGCTATCTATATCTGATTAGTAAGTGCTGCAACTATAACGGAATGAGTAAAATTGCCAACTGTGCGAGTTCCTTGGTCCGACTTCCTCGTTTGGTCTCGAGGGGGAAATACCAGGATGGGTTTGTTTGGTGTTAGCTCCAGGTTGGATCCGAATAGGTCTTTCTTATCCCTCTCTGATAACCGCCAGTTGTATCGAGTCTCTATAGGTTTTTTAGTGCCGCTGCGCTGCCGCTTCAGCCCACCATACCTATGTAGGCGAGAGCCACCGAATTCTAGCCTCGCCGTGTACTGGCCTCAGTACTGACGCTCCTCTTTTTCCTTCGCCCTTTGTCGGCACCCCTTTTGTTTTAGCAGGTTCGAGATCGTCGTCGTTAGTAGGGTTACCCTTCCGGCTTGGCCTGGGCAGGGTTATGGACGCCATTGGTTATTCTTCAGGGCTCTTAGCCCCATTTGCATCTTGTCCGTAGCCAGACGTTCTATCGTTTTCAAGGTGATTTGGATCTTTGTATTGTATATCTGTATTCTTGACTCATGGAGTCGGTGTTGTATATATATGTTCTGTGGGTCCCATCGAGGACTGTTGTGTAACGGTATTACTTCGTTTTCCTCCCGCATGAAAGTGCCTGGTGGGCGTCCTTGAATCGTTTCTATGCGGGTTTGGCGGAAAGGGCTAAAACTTGCATAGGGCCGATTCGAGGGTGTTACATCGCTGTCCTCACTGGCCCTATCGGCGGTGGGGGGCAATGCCTTGGACTGGCGTGGACCCGTGGCGGAGGAGATGCGCGGGGCTGGCGGCGACGTTGGTGCGCGAGGAACGGTGCGGCGGTGGCGCAGCTAAGCAGGTGCGGCGGCGGCGGCGCTGTCGCTGGGAAGAAGAAGAAGAAGAAGAGACAGAGGGGTGCTAGGATGGGGAAAAGTCCCATGGGGCGTGCCCCTCCCCTATTTAACCACGCCCCAGCGGGGTAGTGGGATCGTGCGGTGCGGAAGGGCCACACGGTGTGGCCGTGTACAATCCGGATCAGCCAATCAGCGACGAGCCATAGGAAGGGCCACATGGAGCAGCGGATCCCATGAAGTGACGTTATGATACAGTTAACGAGGAGACAAACACGACGTGACGTGTGCAACAATAACACCTGACATTACTGTGGCAGTTACTGGCGCAGGCCCTTGAAATGAGGCAAGATAATGATTACCCTCCACATGGGATAGCGTACAAGAGAAGGAAGAATAACCCGGATAACCAAAGGATGACCCGGCAGCGAGTGAAAACTCGAAATGTGCCAAGGGAAAGTTAGCCTATGGAATATGGACTATGAGATAATTCGGAAAAAGTAGCAAAAGGTTTGGAAAAATGGAACCTACCATGGCCTTAGCGACTGGAGCTGCTAAGACCGCACCAGCTTCAGGGACTAATGTCGGGGGGATACCCCGGGTAGGGTCACGCCGGGGTATAAAGGCCGAGTTAGCCGAGGTACGGCAAGGTCAAAGCAAGTGTTGGCCGAGTCACCTCAAGGTAGGCCAAATCACGGAGTAACCCGGACCGAAGGATGTCCGCCTAACTGAGTCCCAGCCGACCTATGTCGTATGTCGGCAGGACGTATCAAACTTGTGTGCAGGTATAGGTGTGGCCAGATTAACCAGGCATGATCCGGGTTATATCAGGCTTTCAAGAGAAGGAAGGTATCTCGCTGGTCAAAGGGAGGTCACTGTATGCTGGAGCGTGAGCGAAGCGGACAGAGGCTAGGACCACCAAGGCATGGCCGACAAGGGTGACGTTGCCTGTGTCGAATGACGCTAGTGCCGCAGAGGCTCACGTAGCCTCTGCATGGCTTACGATGGGGAAAAGTGACACGGTCGGTTTACTATTTTCGGAAGAGGCATATTCCTTAAAATATGCCTCCACGTATGCCCTAATTGGAGACCTAGCCACCCCTATATAAGGAGGACTAGGGCCTCTGTAGAAAGGGTTGAGTTCTAGTGGTTTGAGTTTTACTTGTTTGGTGCTAGGTTCCTGAGAGCTAGTTAGTGGTGAGAGTAAGAGAGTTACTTCTTCCTCCTCTCCCCAATACGTCTCAAGGAGCATTTGTAGCCTTGGAAAACCATTGAATACAAAGCAACTATGTGTGGAATCACCACACAATCCCTCCTTAGATTCCTCTAGTGCATATTGTCCCCACCTTTAGCCTATCCATGGCATCTGCCGTGACACCACCATGACAAAGAACCAACAAACAACCAAGAAAGATGATGCTAAGAATGCAATGGTTTGAGCTCTCTCCGAAAGGTATGATCGAGCTACTCACTCGAGAGACCCTCTTGATAGTACGGTGATCTATCATAAACCTGATCTCCCAACTACAAGAGACCAGCAAAAGGGAAAACCTATCAAGAATATACCTTTTCCTTGAGCAATCCACTTGATCTAGATGAGAAGATCTTGACCTACTCAAGATGGACACCTTTCTTGATTCCTCTTCCTTGCGCTTGCTAGATGAAGACTTACTCTTTGCTTCCCCATACACCATGGGGAAACCTTTACTTGGACCTTGTCTTCATCGATCCATGATCACCGAGGATGGAAATCATCAAACATGAGATCTTCTAGAGATGGCGCACTTTGAGCTTGCACAACACTACTTCTTCATCATTTCATCTACCTTGAAGCCAACACATGCTCCAAGCGATGCAAATGGACAATTCCTATAAGTGCGACTTAATACAAACATTAGTCCATAAAGATTGTCATTAATTACCAAAACCACATATGGGGGGCCCACATGCTCTTTCAGCAGGGTCATCTACCGTTAAGCGATTGGACCTATCAACAACACTGGCCCACGACGCAGCGACCGATTACTCCTACGATGCGTAAAATGACGCGTCACCTCCCATTCATCTATGTCCTCCCGAACCGACCCTCCCATGTTTCCTCTCCCCTGCTTCCTCGGTCTCCCGGAGCACGTCCCTGCACCAAATCAGTTGACCTGCCCCCACCCTTGATACCCTCCACCGGACTCAGCAGCCGGGGTGCAATCCACTGCCTAGCGCGCTGATTCCTATGTGTGTAGCATGACATGGATGGCGTCATCCCGAGCAGACTGGGCTGGGCAGCGGCATCTTGCTCATGCGCACCGCGAGGATCCCACCGCCCTTCCCACGCGGTGGTGTGCACACGGAACTGCCCTGCCCACACCGTCCTGGTACCCGGCGCAAGTATGTTGCCGCCTTGCATGCGCGAGCACTTAGCTTCCCTGCCTGATGCGTAGACATCGCCGCCCTACACGCCGTGAGCGTGACGTCGCCTCCACTGCACCGACTACCTGTCGCAAGTCCAGTGCGCCCGACCGTCCCCTTCACTTGACAGTCAAAGTTTAGATTGCATCGATCTGACAATAGGACATGTAGGTAATCTGCTTGAACTCCTTTTTTCAGGATAATTGCATGTGTGAAGTGACATCGACAACTTCTAGATTATAGGGACAAGCTTGATTGATTGGGGATCGATGATTTTCAGGTCACACGGTTCATGTCCATGCTACCATCAGATCTCCATGACTCCATCCAATCGATGGAGAACCCTGGAATCAACATCGGATGTACACTCCTTAGTTCTATAGTTGCAATTACTTTTTGCTGGCTTCCAATCCATTGCAGGTCAGCTTTTTATACAAAATTCATATTTTCTTCCCATAAGAATTCATATTTGTTTGGAGATGTTGGTGTGATCCATTTTCAGTTTTTGTCCCTAGAAAACCAATTTAGAAGCTATGAGATATGTTGTGGATCTGTTTTGGTCCTAAATATTGCGCATGTTGTGGGAGGTGGGCAAGTTTGTGTTATAAGGATCTAGTAGCTTTGGTTTTGTCAGTTTGAGCTGAGATTTGCTATGAGTTGTAACCAAATTGTCTACTTTCAGCTTCTAACACATGCAATTGAGCGACAGTCAAAAGTCTAATTTAGGTCTAATATGCTTGATGTACATTGAGGGTTACTATATCATGTCCTTTAATCTGATGGTGGTGGATGCACGTCAATTCATAGTGTACCAGATTTGATCATGAAAAGTTAATTGTAAAATATACGGGGCATGTCTCTTAATACGATGTTACAAACATGTCCTCTTGTTTTGTACTGCTGCTGAAACTTGACCATTCATGAAAAATTGCAGCATGGATTGGGAGATTGTCCCGGACATCATGGCCAGTCTCGGGACAAGGGCTGTTGTGGAAGCGGCACCCACCAGAAAGACAACACATTTCAAAACTGAAGTGTTAATAATGACAGCAAAGCAGAAAAAACACATTGTCAAGATGCTAAGCACGCGGGCGGGACGAAGCCCGCCTATTTTCCTAGTAATACACTAATTGTGGAAACATGGAATGTCTGACACCTAATGTGCGCCGCTAGTCCATGTAACTGTGGTGTTAAATGAGACGAGCGCGGTAGATCATAACTGCCCGAGAAAAGAAGTGTCACGTGTGCATTTTCCCTGACAAAATTACACCTAGCGTTGTTTAATTGTCGTCTTATTATGGCGATTAGGTGTGTCCCTCGCATTTTAAACTGCCACCGTCCGTCCGCCAACGCTTTTGTAGTAAAACAGTGCAAAAGTTAGAGCATCTCCACTAGCATTCTCAGTAGGGCCTTTTTCAGTCTGATTTTTCATTCGGATGGCGAAAAGTTGCCCAGCACTTGATATGATTTTTCATTCTAGTGAGTATAGCTTAATAAATTTTAAAAATATGATTTAATGTTTTATATACAACGTAGAATATAGGTTGATCTACAAACACGATATCGAGCTACCCACATGTGTTCATCTACTATGAACTAGAGAAAATAAATTCTAATAAACTAAAACAAAATTAATAAATGTTATGGAACATATCCAATGATGCACTTGAGTTTCCTTTCGTTTATGTTATACCAACATACTATTTGTATCATAATATGATATATGCAAGTGTGTCGAATTATATATATGTGGGTTCAACATAGTGGAGATCAATCAATAGGGTATTGTTCATAATCGCAAATTTTCACCCCACGACCATGCCACAATATCAAGAAATATGTGTGTATTTGTCAATCTCCGTAGTTTATTATTCCTTATAACTTAAGAGAATGTGCCATCAAAATTACACATATGAATCAAATAATTTCCCTACAATATTGTTGTGGTATGAATGAAATATCAATTAATTAGTGTTGATGAACAACTAGCAAAATGTGACATATTTTAGAATGAACAAAGAATATTAACATTTCATAGAAGGGTGTAACAAGCAAAGAAATTAATTTTTGATGAGATAAAATCCAAATTCACACTGTATAATTACCCTAGTAGTCAAAACAATTTATTTTGTTCACTTTGATAATAAAAAATATTATCCCATTAAGAAGTTATCTAAATATGCAAATTCTTATACAAGCACCCAATGAAATTTTCATAGTGATGTGTGTTAAACGTTTTTAAACATTTTTCTCCATTAAATATCATCATCATAGATGTTCATAACACACCATAATTATGCTTTCAAGGCACACATGATGAACCACAAAAATTTGAGAATTGGTGTACAAAATTTATGGTAGACAAAAATATTCATTCTGACCATAACCTTAGTCTTACATATAATATATTGATCCAGCGAACCTTATATTGATATAGTAACTGATATGTCGTGATCTTAACATTAACTAGTAATTGTGCATGTGCAACACACATGTTATCTTAGGACACAAATATTATAATTGTTAAAGCATTATATTATATTGTCAGATGAACAAAATCAAAATTTAAGTTCAAGTTTTTTTGGCTACCTTCCCCTTAGTTGCTTAAAAACACATGGAGAAGTCTCGGTACATAAATCGCACGTCACAACAAAGGGCAAAAGAATTCTAAGTTATCAGCCAGCTCTAACAAAAACTTACATAATGCAAGATTTATCTAAGTCACCACCAGTAAAAATAATGAAGATATATATTTCACATACTAAGATATGCAAATCCACCAAAAAATGCAAATTTTGGATCTATTTGTTTGCGTGCTTATTCTCACAAGTACAAGACAACAAAATTCAGAGTAATGCACAACTTCGATGTATTTTTCTCATGCTTATTCGCACCACAAGTATCAGATAAAAAAATTCAGTCTTATACATGCAACCTGATAGCAGGAGTTCCACATAACATTTCAGGACATTTCATGATCAATCTCTCACCGGAAGGTCTACTTACATTTTTATATACATACCAAAATACAGTGGGAGGTAAAACCGCTTCGTGTGACATACACCTTGAATGGTTAAATGTTGATCCACTTCCTGAAAATCAAGAATGTAAGGAGAACACAGATAAAAAGACTCGAATGGTCTAGAGCATGTATATTATAAAAACAACCTTTTAACTCAGTTTGTATAGTTATTGTTCAAAAGGCACATCTTTTCTAATAACTCTAGACTCAAAATCCTTATATCTCCAAGAGTACGGGTCTATCTTTTATTAAAACGGCATAATGCTATGGTGGGAAATAGACATTTATTCGGTACATACAATGACTACTTGATATTAGTAAGAGGGTGGGAAATTATTATTTACGACATCAACATATCGATAAAAACTCGCGAGTGTAACATTTAACCTTACATTGAAGTAATATCAAATTGAAACTAAATCCTATCTTGCAATATAAATTTAACTCTATGTACTGATATAATATCACCTCACACAAAGTCACATATAATCATTGATACACTTTTTTTGTGGAAACCTTAATTATTCTTCGACTAATTACAAATGTTGAAACATGTCTCCCGCACACGGTTAATTTTATTTAGCATAATATGTGTGGTGACTATATAGCAATGCCAATAATGTCAAAATATAAATTTCTATAGAACCGGAGATTCTTTTTTGGACATATTCAGATGTTGTCATCGCATTTGAGAAATCCACCGTACTAGTTTTCACTAAATTCTATATTTTTCCAATTAAACTTGGGATAATTGTTTCGTGTCCCATTAAGTCTTGTGATACTCAGTTCTTCCTAGCGCTCGATACACTCCTAAGTTTTTCCCACCTCGGTCTAGCCCAACCTCGCCAATACCTATCTAGACAAAGTGTTTACGTCGAGTCAAGGCACTTTGACCGGTACTGCAGTGATGACCTGACAGTAGTGGGACCTTTAAATGCTTGTATGTGGGACCAAGAGACGCGGAAATTAGATAAATAGGAAATTTCTGACAGTGAGATCATAATAAAACGCTTACAAGTGGGATCATCGGACTAGTTGCAAAGAGTGGTGGGACCATGGGACAAATTGCTCACACTGGGACAGACGCGGAGAAACACACACCATCAGATCTAATCTAAAGGCTAGAGTGAATTCACTTAAAAATTTGATCGAGTCAACATCTTTGACCGCTACAACAACAGATTGTTCATAAAAAGGAGAATTTATATGGAACTCAAGATCAAACCGCTTTTTTACTAGTAATTTCATTCATAATCAAAACTTCATTACAGCAAAATTATTCATATGAGAACTCAGAGTAATCTTAACACTAATCTACCTAGCTAATACTAATCTACCATATTTCCTCCATTTGGATGGCACTGCCACGCCGCCGTTGCAGCTACGCTTCTTGCTGGTCCCGAGGCCCTTGTCATCATCATCAGAGGGAGGGAGAATATGACCCACCTCAGCGGCGAGTGGCGGTAGTCATCGCAGTCTCCCTAATATTTGTAGTCTTCGTCGTCTCCATCGCCCTCATCCTCCTCACTGTCGTTGTCCTAGCCATTGAGGCACATGGCCATCTTGGCCTAGAAGGCCTTTGTGAGAAACCCACCGCATCCGTCTTCCGCGCCTCCTTCCGCTCCTCCCTCTCAAGATTGTCCTAGAAGTCCTCGGTGATCTTGTTGTTGTCGTCATGCATGGGGGAGTCCTCGTTGGTGTAGTCCTCCTCGCCGTTGTAGTCCTCCAACGATGACTCCTTCTCCTCCTTCGACTCGGTGACCTCCAGGTAGTAGTGATAGTCGTCGCTACCATCATGGTCGTCGTCTGAAGGATTGAACCACGGATACATGGCGATTGGTCTGGAGGAGGGTTTTTCGTGGAGTTTTTCTTATAGGAGTATCAGAGGCTAGAGAATGCTTAGAGAAATGGAGATTACAATATGTGTGGGGTCTTATTGCTGCACTAGCCAATTAACCAATTAAATCATAGTGGGAAATGGAGAAAGAAATCCTAGAGATTGGTGGGCCATTACATTTAATTTTACAATTGATAGTAATATTTGACATGACAATGCGTAGCGCCGAGGCAATGCCAGCGTAGCTCTGTGACCCCTGGTCTCTTGCATGAACTGGTCAGGCATGATTCTTTTTGTTACGACGTCCTATTTTTGTGAAATGACAAGATAGTGTTGCAGAGTGGATAATATGTTGATGCAGTACTTTTTCTCTTGTTTTTAGATGGTTGATACATGTCTCAACCCTGTGTGACCCATGATGTAATCGTTTGTAAACATTAGACTAAAATAAAGTAATAAAAGATCGCATGCATCTACCGATGCAGAGACCGGGGCTAAGTCTCCATTTCGAAAAAAAAAAGTGTTGCAGAGTGGAAAACACACAATGGAAGGGGCATGCCAGTGATCCTTTCTGTGCCACTCATTCGACCATATTGTCGATCTGTTTATCAATGAAAAATTAATTGCGTATCAGAGTAGTAGAAGGCATCGGAATCGCTTTCACACGATTCTCCTGTCCCTAACGGTAGCAAACATTAATTATGCAGCATGGGTAGTGTGTTGTTGTTTGTCAAACATTTTGCGTACATCTCATAGAGAACGCTCTGGACGCGAAGTGGTGCATACAAAACATGTTGAGCGCTCTTTAAAATAAGATAGAAAAAGGTGTGGTCATATTCATGGCACCTTTCATGATAATGCACCTAAACTTTGCACAGAGGTTCCTCTTGGCATGGCAAACAAGATTGCCAAAAAGGTTTTCAACATTGTTTTTACAAAAACTTGATTTTCATTTTTTTTAGTGATGAAAAACGTTTTTTGTGAATCAACGTAACTACCGACAAATATGAGCCCAAAAGGTAACAATATACTTTTCACACAAAGTATACCGTGTTTCTTGGCCAATTGCAGGATATGACGATTTTACCGCTTTCTAACTAATTTTTTCCATTTAAATGAGTTTCGGGTGATTTTGCAAAAGAAAACTCTATTTGAACTACAACTATTATGTACTTTTGTCTATTTAAAAAATCAATTTAAGGTACCCTAAAAGGGTATTATGCATGATCCATAGAGAAAGTTGGAAGGTTTGACAATTTGATATGAATTTTCATGCCGCCAATTTTGACCTTTTTTTAAAATGGGGAAAATAAATAAGCATAAAAAAATGCAAAACCTGCACAAAGAGTCCTTTTATGTCTTACACAATCTACTAAAAATACCAAACATGAGTTATGATAATGGGTTTTAGACAACCTTCCCAAAATTGGTATCATGTACGACTTATCTTGGCTTTCAGGGTAGATGACCATGAAATGTTCATATCCATGGCACCTTTTATGATAATGCACCCAAATTTGCACATAGGGGCCTCTTGGTATGGCAAACAAGATTTTTAAAAAGTTCTCAATAATGTTTTACAAAAAATTGATTTTACATTTTTCTAGTGACAAAAATATATTTTTTGAATCGACTACCACAAATATGAGTCTAAGAGGTACCAATGTACTCTTCGCACAAAGTAGATTGTGTTTCACGGCTAATTGCCGGATATGATGATTTTTTCCTGCTTTCTAACTAATTGTGCCTATTTAAATGAGCTTCGAATGATTTTCCAAAAGAAACTCAAATTTGAACTACATTTATGTTGTAGTTTTGTCTGAAAAAATTTAAAAAACATTTTAAGGTCCCTAGAAGGGTGCTATGCGTTATCCATAAGGAAATTGGAAGGTTTGACCATTTGATATGGATTTTCATGGCACCAATTTTGACCTTATTTTTTAAAAATGGCAAAAAATAAATAAGCATCAGAAAAATATAGAACCTACACAAAGAATCCTTTTATATTTTACACAACCACTAAAAACACCAAATCGTGACTTACGACAATTGGTTTTAGAAAGCCTTCTCAAAAATTGGTATCATATATGACTTATCTTGGCTTTCAGGCCATATGACCACGAAATGGTCACATCCATGACACCTTTCACGATAATGCACCAAAATTTCACACATAGGTGCCTATTGGCATAGCTAACAATATTTCCAAAAAAATCAATATTGTTTTACAAAAACTTGATTTTTCATTTTTTTTCTAGTAAAAAAATTGTTTTTTTTGTGAATCAACTACCACAAATATGAGTCTAAAAGGTACCAATGTACTTTTCACACAAAGTAGACCATATTTTGTGGCCAATTGGCATGATGATTTTTTGCTTTCTAACTAATTGTGTCCATTTAAATGCGTTTCGGGTGATTTTCTAAAAAAAGGCAAATTTGAACAACATCTATGATATAGTTTTGTCTAAAAAATCATTTTAAGATGCCCTAGAAGGGTGCTATGCATTATCCACAAAGAAAGATGAAAGGTTTGATCATTTGATATCACTCCCCATGCCGCCAACATTGACCACATTTTTAAAAAATCAAAGAAATTATAGGATAATAAAAAAATTATAAAACCATTGCAAAAAGTCCATTTATGTGAATTAGTTGCATGTAAAAATGCAAAACCCGAGTTTTAATACTAAACACAGGTTTTCTCGATTCTTTTATCATGTATCACTTGTGTTGACTTTCAAAGTTGACTAAAAATCTCCCTACAAATGTTGACTGAAACCTCCATTGTTTGACAAAACTACAACTTGGTACAAATAGCATTATTACACCTCACAAGTTTTCATGACTAGATCTTGATCCCTATCTCCTCTTGTACCTTGCGATGGGATAGAAAAGGAAAAGTAGATGCATACGCTGGAATATGTGGGCCCGTCGTTTAGGTGGATAAGAAACAGCGCACGGGGTAATGATCGAAAAAATCGGTCACACTTGTAAGGGTTATTTGGTCTCACTTGTAAAGGTTGGTTGGTCCCATTGCCAGATATTTGCTATTTTCCCATATCCGCGAGTTCAGGTCTCACCTGTAAGCTCTTTTTATCCCACTCATGTCAGTATGCCAGCGGAGTAACGGTCAAAGGGTTTTTCGATGGAAATGCACCATCTGGACGCTCGCGAGGCTGCGTGGGCAAAAGTGAGAATCGTTTCGAGCGTTGGGTAAAACTGAGTAGTACATGCTATAGTGGGCTCATAAATAGTTATCCCATTAACCTTTAGTAGGAAGGAAATTCCATTCGCATCACCTTTATTTCAGAAAACTTCCCGAAGTGAAACAAATTTTGGAAAAATATGGAAAGAGTTTCAATTGGATATGAACAGAACCGCACCCTTCCAGCGCATGGTTCCAGCACAAGGTCGCCGCCTTCACTCTTTCGTCGAGTACTCCACCTGGATCCAAAACAAGCTCTTGCCCTTTCCGAAATGAAGCAGTTTTTGCTCAAAATCAGAGTACAAAATGGATGTTTCATTACAACTTATCTGGACAATCTCACAAAACTATATTATCTCACAGTTTGGTTATTTGGTAACGTTGTACACAAAGTAGATCACACTGTGGTACGCATACATGGTGAATCTAGCTAATCTAGTTTTGCGCCTGAAGCATATCCACATATTTACGTACATGTCATTTCCTATGTTGACAAAGTATATCCACATAAAGCAAGTGTGAAGTCCAGAGTTCGAGAGAACCATACTCATATTTCTTAGTTACGTCATATAGCCAATGCTTGTTTAGAATTTTAGCACTAGCCATCAGATCTGTTCACGGATATTTTTGTATGGTGTCACCGAAATTGGCAGGCATGTTTCAGAGAATATTCAGCTTAGCAATGCAACCCTCCATTTCTAAAACTCAAACTTGTTCTAGTATTTATGTTGAACATACTGAAAAGGAGTAGCCTTACACTTGCATAACATGCCTACGTATATAGATCCAGATTCCAAACAAGATCAACAACAAACATTTTATATAATCCCTCGCATAAATCTGAAACCTCATTTGCATTGCCTGGTTAACAACAAAGACAAGCTAAGAAGGGACAGACTTACCCAAGCCTGCGATTGTTCATCGGCCTATTATATAGAACCAGAAGTAAAGCTCAAAATCAGAATTGTCAACAAATGTGAACAAGACACTTCATATATAGCATCTGTTATTCCCAGCTCGTGGCTTATGCCTTGCCGGACTCCTCGCAGCCCGGTGGCTTGAAGGCGATGAAGCTGACGCACTGCACTTGACGGATGTTGTCGAAGCCGATGATGCGGACATAGGCGTCAGGGTACTCCTTCTTCACCTCCTCTACCTCCTTGATGACCTGTGAGGCGTCTGTGCACCCGAACATGGGCAACTTCCACATTGTCCAGTACCTGCCGTCGTAGTATCCGGGGGTGCTGCCGTGCTCGCGGAAGATGAAGCCAACCTTGCTGAACTCAAGGCAGGGAACCCACTTGGAGCGGATCAAGAAGTCGATCTGCTTCAGGAGGGCCTCCTCTGAGAGTGGTGGCAGGTAAGAAAGGGTCTCGAACTTCTTGATGCCCTCAATTGGCCACACCTGAATTGTTGATGACACTTAGCGCCAAGCCGCCAAGTACATTGGACTGACAAGAAAACTCATGTATCGTTCAAAAGTTTCCATACCTGCATGCACCTGATCCTTCCGCCGTTGCTGACGCTGCCGAGGCCGGCATTGCTGCGGCGGCTGACGGGGAGGCCAGCGGTGGACTTGAGGCCCTGGAAGGGCGCAACGGAGGTGGCCGACGAAGCCATCACGGTGGGAGCCATGGTATTGGAGGAGAGCAGTAGGCAGGCTACACTTGCGGCCCCCATTACTGGGTCAGCAGGGTATACATAGCACTGTGCTCAACCGGTTGCTTTCCTAACAGATGGGGAAGGGGTGGCTGCGCTTCGCCTGCAACCTGATTTCCTTATCCCTGCGGATTAGTGGAAGAGGCATAGCCGTCGGATGCATTGTGTGTGCTAAAAGTTTCAGTCGTCCATGTCACTGGGTGTGGTTGCCACACATTCTTTTTCAACCTTTGCAAGTTTTTCGTTACTTTTAAGTCCTCCTATGGGTAAGGCTTGAAAGGTGCTTCTCCCTTCCTATATTTGTTTGACATTCTAAAATGAGTGATACATGCAACAACTTTTTTCTCCTTTTCTATTGGTAAATATAAGTGAATGTTCAAATGCATCGTTTGTCCTCCTTATCACAAATAAATTCTCAACCAGTCATGCCAGCTTTTTTTCATTATCCCATTTTATAAGCTTCGGTGCTTCTTTTTGAAAATATTTGCTGTCAGTGTGCTATTGTGACATCTTTGTCTTTTGTTTCCCAATTATTCCTAGAAAAAAAAAGGTTTATATATGCATTATTGTCTACCACTGATAAGTTATATGATTAGGTGGTGCTCATGTTTATGGCATTAAAAAATTGTCTCTTTGAGACTGAAAATCTTTTTATCAAACATCGGAGGTCTTAAATGGGAAATTGACTGCTCGTAAAGAAATTTATTTTTGCAGCCATTGTCTGCATGTGGGAAAAAAAGTATTTTCATCATTCAGATAATCGTAAATTTGCACCATGTCTCTTTTATTGTACCGTATGTCTTCCCTGACGGGGTCATGGGTAACCGGGTACCTGGAGAAAGGCAAGCACTAGTAAAGAAATAAGGCGATTAGAGTTATAAGTTGCCTAGATGACAAGGTGGAAGCCGACACTCGCCAGACACACCACGCGGCTCTAGCATGGGATAGCCGGCACTAGTACAAACTAGTTATTTAGAGATGATGTCTAGAGGCAGTTTACCTAAAACCGAAAACAACCGAATGTATTCAGCCACCTTACACAATTTTTATGTTTAGAAACGCCTCTAACCATAGTGGAGCCGGTTAGAAATTACCAACGTCTCCATACTATTTTCCTTTGGTCGTTCATAAAAACAAACCGTCTCTAAAATAGTTCTGTGACATACTTAAATATTGGCCGTCTCCCGCATATTTCGAACCGGAGTCGGCTATAAATAGGAACCACCTCTAGGACCCTCTTGAGATGGACTTTGATATTTTCTGTCTGGAAAATTAGAAACATGCATTAATAGTATCCGCTTCAGGACATATAGAGGCGGTTATTAGTGCCAACGGACTCCAATATACATCTTAATGTAGACGGTTTCAATTGGCAGTGGATTATATATTGATCCAGGCTTCGCACGTGATGGTGAGATGTCATGGAGATTCACTAAGCTATCTAAGTTTGTCAGTGTTGGAGTGTTAATTTGAAGGTGTGTTTTAATCTTGTAAACTTTTATTTTGTACAATATATTTTTCATGCAAATAACATATATCATGCAACTAATTCTTACATACAGATTAGTAAGCACATATATCAGACAATAATGCTCACCATAACAACTACTTCGCGCATTTTAAAAACTCGAACATGATGATTATAACTGCGACTAGGATAACAGTGGCACCGAAAGCATATTGTAGACATCTTTCCTTTCAAAGAGCATACTTTTTGATCTTATTCATCTTCAACCTAGTTGTTTACCTACTTTCTTTCTTTTTGATGTTGTGTGCATCAATAATATCGGCCAACACCAACTCTATTTATCCCTTCTCTTCCACAACTCTTTCCATTTTTTGTTGATGGTTTTCATTGCTTTCTCAATCATTCGGATTGTCTCAGGAGCTAGTCTTAACTTCTCTTCAGTCTTTCTCAATTCTTAACGAATACCGCTACCACAGGCTCATTCCTAGCAAAATTCAAGAAACTTGAATTGGGGAGAGCTCATATAAATAAGCACACCCAAAATTTGAGAACAAATTGAATTAGAGAGAAGAAATCTAGAAGATTAATACCTCTGGTGTCTTCGAGATCACTGGTGTTCATTATCCTAACCATGGTAACACGTACGCAGGTGGCGGAGATCTATGGCACGACAACAGTTTGTCATCTGTGGCACCTCGTGGTGGCAGGATCTAGATGCTGTGAATCTAGATCTAAACCGCGGCCAATGGACGGCGAAGGGTGGAGGCAGCCGAGACGGTGGTTCAGGAGAGAGAAGGGAGAGGCATGGGGGAAGAAAGAGGGCTTCAGAAGAGCGAGGACGGGGTTGGGCGCGTGTGTCTAGGGCATAAAGAGGAGAATTCAGACTCTCCATATAATAATCTAACGGTTTGCATTAATGATTTTTTGGATTACTTCAATTTTCATCTATTTGTTTTTAGAGAAATACTGTATTAAATGCATGTGAATTCATATTTTATTACTTATGAATATTAGTTTGCAAATGGACCGTGGGTGGATATACCTCGTGAATCATTTCCTTTTCCCCTTTCTTGATTTCGTTTTCCCTGTCTTGTTTGCTGCAGCATATCACCGTGTCACCACGAGAGATTTCCCCAATGATTTTTTCTACCTAGACAACAGCTGAGAATGATGAGTAGTATGATCCATCCAAGGATCCTAAGAGGAAGCCAATGAAGTCCAAAGACCCGGGATGGAAGTATGCCTGCTGGCCAGGCCTTGAGGGCAAATTCACTAGTAGCTATAGCTCAACTACATGTCGTCAAGTCTATCACTAGTCGATACTAGTCATGACCAGTCTGTGAGTCGGTGCCCCAGAGACAAGTTGCCGATCAGCGACTCGTAATCCTTGCTAGGAACATACAAGGAGATATTCCTTGGTGTATGCTTTTTGTTGATGATGTCGTACTTGTGGATGAGAGTAGGGAGGGTGTCAATAGGAAACTAGAGTTGTGGAGGCAAACTTTGGAATCCAAGGGATTTAGACTTAGTAGGACAAAGACTGAGTATATGTGGTGCGACTTTAGCGGCATTAGATGTGAGGACGAAGGGGTTAGTCTAGGAGGGAAACTGGAGCCCAAGAGGGACACTTTTTGATACTTGGGATCAATGTTGCAAAGCAATGGCGGTATCGATGAGGATGTTAGCCACATGATCAGGGCAGGGTGGATGAAGTGGCGGCAAGCATCTGAAATCCTATATGACAAGAAGGTCCCACAAAAGCTAAAAGGTAAGTTTTATAGGACGGCAATCAGACCTATCATGATTTATGAAGCAGAATGCTGGCCCACTAAGAGGTAACACATCCAACAAATGAGTGTCGCCGAGATGCATATGCTAAGTTCGATGTGTGACCACACAAGAAAAGACCGGATTAGGAATGAAGTGATACGCGAGACGGTAGGGGTGGTGCCAATTGAAGAGAAGCTTGTCCAACACATATTAAGGTGGTTTGGGCATGTCCAATATAAAATAGATCGCATGGGCACCTAGAGGGGGTGAATAGGTGCTACTCCAAATTTTAATACTTTTCAAATTTAGGCTTGACACAAAGGTAAATTCTCTCAGATATGCAACTACGGTGAATTTCCCTATATGCCAACCTAGCTACTAAATGTAAAGGCGGTGAGAGCAACAAGGTAACCGAGAGTGGAGCACGTGGAGAGATAGGATTTTTTTTAACACAATTCCTTCCATTTTTAGGGGAAGTACGTCTGTATTGGAGGGGTGGGCAGTACTAAGACCACCACGCCACAATAGGCCTCACCCTATTGTCCGATGGATCTCGCCACAACTAGCCTAGTCCACCTTTCCAATATACGGTATCTTTCGAGGAGGGAACCGGTGCCTTTACAACTGGATCAGGTCACACATCCACAACTTAATTGGAGGCTCCTGTGATGTCAACAAGCTACCACAATAAAACAAAGATATCAAATAATGAAACCAAGATCTACAAATTCGAACGGAACTCTAGATCAAAAGCCCCCCAAATGAATGAGGAGGAAATGAATATCTCTTCGGCGATGATGTAGATCAAGGCTTCCTCCTTTGATATCCCAAAGGACAAGGCCTTCATATGGTTTGGGGTGGAGACCTTGTGGAATTTCGAGTTCAACAGGGTATAGCCTTTTCTTTAGATCCAACAACCCCTGAATGAAGATGGGGAGGGGTATTTGTATCCCCTCCTAAGATGAAGATGTTGGAGTCAACTAGGGCCGGATAATCCGTCCCAAGCTGGGGCTGGATAATCCGGCTGGGGGCAAAAATCCGGCACGGACGAAATAATCCGGGCCAAATCTCCGGCCCTCCTTCTGAGCATTGCAACGCAGGTCCTTAGTAAAAATCCCTGGGACCCGTATTATCCAGCCCTGTGAATGGGGTGGATTATCCGTCCAGTATGCTTTCTCCGGCCAGGGCCAAATATCTGGGCCATTTCTCCGGTCCCCCTTTTGAGCATTGTCTCGAGGTCCTTTGTCGAAACTTGGGAGGGGCGGATAATCCGGATAATCCAGCCCAGTGCAGTTGTCTCGAGGTCCTTTGTCGAAACTTGGGAGGGGCGGATAATCTCGAGGCCCAGGGGCTGAGGCCGGATAATCCGGATCTGGGCAAAATTCCAGCCCAGTGCCAACTATCCAGCCAAAAAATCCGCCCCCTACTGCAAGTCGCATGCCTAGTCCTTCGTCGAATGTTGCCAGGGGCGGATTATCTGGCTCAAGACAGCGCCGAATTATGCGGCCTAAGAATCTTTCTTTTGCTCAAACTGACCTACGAAACTTTTGGGGAGAGATATCTGCAGCAGTCAACACACATTTAAACTGTCCTTGGTATTATTATCTAACACGCAAAACACTAGAGATTATGAAATGCTCTTTCAATCTCCCCCTTTTTGGTTTTAGATAACAATACTAGGATTTGCAATAAAGCACATAAACCAAAATGCACTTTGTACCCAAGAGGATAAAAGACTTCCCCTAAATGTGTGCATATAAGTAATTTGCATTGGAATACAAATGCATAATCATATAGTTTCGAAGTATCTTTTATGATTTGGATACAATGTACAAGAAAGTATTGAGATGGAGACCATACCACCCATTACAATATGTCTCGACCAATTATAGATAGTTAGGTAGATATTCCTCATAGGATTGCTGACTCGTGTATTAACGAGCTCGTTGGGGAACCCCGAGAGGAAGGTATGATGAGCACAGCAGTAAGTTTCCCTCAGTTATGAAAGCAAAGTTATAAATCCAGTAGGAGCAAGGAAACACCCCAAAGGTGTAGCTTGCTGAACGTTGGCAGGGCGCACTACCGGTGCCAGCAGCAACGTGGAGACCTACACAACGCAACCACAAAACTCTGTCCCCAACTTGCGATGAGGTTGTCAATCTCACCGGTTTTGCTGAAAACAAAGGATTAAACGTATCGAATGGAAGGAAGTAATAGTTTGTAGAAAGTAAACACAAAGCAGTAAATAGTTTTTAGATTGTATGTAAAAGAAAGGACTGTGGTCCATAGTTCACTAGAGGTGGATCTCCTTAAGATAGATAACATGCTGGGTGAACAAATTACAACGGGGCAATTGACAAACATCAAGAAAGAATACAAGCAAATACTACTCATCTTGACTCCTTTGAGACTTGATTGGGCATTACAACATTATACATAGACCGTAATCCAACTGCATCTATTACTAATAATCCACCTTCAGGTTATCATCCGAACCCCCTCTAGTATTAAGTTGCAAGCAACAGATTATTGCTTTACGAATTGCGTGTAAAGTAAACAATACGATTGTTCTATGAACAAAGGATTGCTGTTTTCTCCCTAGTAGCAACATCACATCTAGTACCTTAGAGATTTCTGTCACTTCCCCAGATTACTAGAGGCATGAACCCATTATCGAGCATAAATCTAACTCTTGGAGTTGCTAGCATCTACTTGGCCAAGATAGCTACTAACAATGGAAAGCATGCAAGATCACAAATAACAAAGACATGATAGAATCAATAATCAATCTGAAATAGCATCTCAATATCCATCGGATCCCTGCAAACACAACATGCAGAATTACAAATAGATGATCTTGATCATGAACGGAGCTCACAAGATCTAGACATGAAAGCACAAAGGAGGAGAACCAGCCATCTAGCTACTACATGGACCCGTAGTCCAGAGATGAACTACTCACGCATCACATCGGAGGCTTGCATGATGATGAACAAGGCCTCCAGGGTGAATTCCCCTCTCCGGCAGGGTGCTGGGAAGAGCTTCAGATCCCTCCCGATCTAGGGGTGGAGATGACGGTGGCTACAGACTCTTTCGTGGATTTTTTGATCGGGTACTTAGGGTTTCTGTATCAGAGGCAATATATAGGCGGAAGGAGACGCCGAGGGGGTGCTGGGGTCGGCCAGACCACCCCCTGGCACGGGACAGGCCTGGCCGCACGGCCAGGTGGTGTGGCCAGGCCCCAACCCCTCTCCGTCTCGTATTCTGGCTCCAGATGTCTTCCGGTAAAATAGCAACTTTGGCTTTTGTCCCGTCCAATTCTGAGAATATTCATTTTCTGACTTCCTGGAACCAAAAACAGCAAAAAAAAGGCAGCTGGCACTGTGGCTCTTGTTAATAGGTTAGTCCAAGAAATCATATGAAAAGTACTCCAAAGTGTGGACAAAACACAAGAAAGTATATAAAACCAAGCATGGAACATCAAAAATTATAGATACATTATTTGAAATCTATCAACATCCCCAAGCTTAACTCCTACTCGTCCTCGAGTAGGTAAGTGATAAAAAGAAAGAATAATTTTTGAGGTGACATGCACCATCATAAACTTGATCAAAGTATTTGTAAAACATTCGAAGCTGGGATCATAGTACTTCAATCATAACATGAAAGACAAAGCTGTAGCAATAAGACAAAGAAATTACGATGCAACATGAAAAGGTACAAACAAAAGATTCATGAATAACAATGCTTTGCAAGACGTTTGTTTGTTTCACATAAAGAAAACATAGCATAATAGTATTTAGCTTGTCCCTCATAGAGTAGCAAATATAAATGCATAGGACACCTTCAAAGTTCATAAGAGTGACTAGATACAAATAGTTTAAAACAAGAAATATCAAGTTATGCATCAATCAACTAGTCTTGGGACAATGCACATAGAACTAAGAATGGCCACTATGCTCTCAAAGTAGGTGCATAAACATAGAAGGTGGAGACTCAATATATAAGTGGAAGAAAGGCCTTCATAGAAGAAAGCAGAGATTCAAGTTTCATAAAGAGCTTCCAAAAATTATGGTACTTATAGCTTTCAGCTCTCATTGCCCCTATCATAAGCATCTTGAAGTGATTAAGGTTAAAGTGAACAAACTATGGTGTACATGCTTGACGAAGTATAAGTTAGAAATCTCATGTCCCTTGAATACGAGGGCCGCTCCTCATGCTACTCAAGTTTAGTCACCGATAAGTTCTTGTCATTGTAAGTACATGTGTATCATAGAGAACCGCCAACGGGTACCCCTTGCCCAATGATACGGAAGAATCCCCATATCAAAATGACAAGGCAAGCAGACAATGAGCATCTCAGCAATCTTCTTATTTACCATGGGAATATGGTGCTTTTTTTCTCTCTTTCCTCTTTTCATAATCTCTTTTTTTCTCAATATAGGACTCTTTTTTTATAAGAACAATGCTTCATAGACAGCTCATTATGGTTACGCTGCAGGTTTCCACCATGTCAGCATGGATTAGACCAGCGGCCCAGGCGTTTCTCTAACACATATACATAACTCCATGGACTTACAAGCTCCCCTTTCATTTCACACCGATGATATCCATATACAAAAGAGCATGATATCAACTAGGTACAAAGTACCCGTGCAATGTTGAAAGTGTTCCCCATGACATCATGGTTCTGCTAATCCCCAACAAATAAGTGCAAGCATATACAACATAGACGACACAATGGTTCAAGTTTATTAAGGGCAAGAAAAGTAAAGTGTGCCATCAAGTTTCTGAGAGATTTAATCACTAGTTTTCTCAAAACAAGTTTAATTTGGAAGGTAAACAAAAACATGAATATACTTGGAATAGCATATGCTAATAGGTAGGTATGGTGGACTCTTTGGAATAACTTGGTTTAGGGAGTTGGATGCATGAGTGGAACTCATACTTGGTTGCGGAGGCTAGCAAAAGACCGGGAGCAACAAACTAAGAGAGCAATAATGGCCATAATCATGTAGAGCGAAAAAACATCATTGATCAAAGCATAAAGTGGTACTAAAAGTTGAAAACTAAAGGATCATAAAGGCTTATGGTGACTTTGGATAGTCATAACATGGTGTGAACATGCGCCAAGTCAACCCAAATAAAGCATCAAAGGAGAATACCACAATACAATGCTTTAATATGCTAAAACAACGCATGATTCATCCAAGGCACATTAAGAAATCTCAATTGTTTATAACAAGTCATGCTACAGCAAAGAATACTAAGCATAAAGCCAAAACAATATCAAGCATGGCATGACAAAGCATAGGCCACAGTCAAAAACAAGCTCTCTTTACCACTTGAGCATGAACTTCTCTACTCTTTTCCAGACCAAACCAAACTATTTGAAAACCAATGTATGAAAGAGGGGGTCCAACCAATTTATTCAGCAAACTAAGCAAACCAAGCACGAAAAACCAAAATGAAAATGAAAATGAAAAAGAAGACGCTTCAAGAACAACAGAACTGTGCATGAAACAATAAAAATGAAGCGTTTGGAAGAAACCTGGGATTTTTATTGATGAAGAAGGGGATGCCTTGGGTATCCCCAAGATTTGATGCTTGTACTTCTTGGATATTTCTTGGGGTGACACGCGTGGCATCCCCAAGCTTGAGCTTTAGTCCATCCTTCATCTCATTACTCATTCCTTCCATACATCTGAAATTTTTCCTTCATACAAAACTTCACACAATCTTTATTCGCAACATTAGTGCACTCAAGATAATAAGTCTTTAGGTTAAGTTCTAACACCAATAAACTTTCATTAAAACACTATATACTGTAGCACTTCCCTCAAAAAGCTCAATTTCCCAAAAGAACTCAAAAAGGAACCAACAAGAAGCAAATGCAGAAAATGGCAGAAATCTGTCAAAACAGACCAGCGAGTAAATACAAATTTTTTATAAGCCCTTCTGTTGCTCAAGTCAAAAAGTGTTGAACTAATGAAAGTTAGATAACAACCTGGGGCATAAGCAAAAAAATTCATGCCTCAAAAGGATGTCCAGAGATTTTACACGAATTTTTACGGTGAAGCACAGAAATCTGTTTCGGGACAGCAACTTTCCCAATCATTACTTCTCTCTCATTAGAGGTTAATCTTGGCACAAAAAGCAAATAAAAAGGATAAGGAGAGGTTATTACGGAAGTAATAACTTCCAAGACTCATCTAAGACTTTGGGTTATCTCCCAATAAGTACTTTTCTTTAACGCCTTTAAGTTAGGAATAAGAAGCAAGAAAAAGAATCAAGTGTTCTCAATGAAGCAGCATTAAAACCGAATTTTGTTTTCATAGGAGAGGCAAAATAAATATTCTCTCTCTTCTTAGGGAAGTGTTCTATACCTTTCTTGAGTGGGAGTTAATATTTAATGGTGCATTCTTTCATATCAATAATGGCACCAACAGTTCTAAGAAAAGGTCTTCCCAAAGTAATAGGACAAGAAGCATTGTATGAAACATCCAAAACATAGAAATCAATGGGGACATAGGCATTGTTAACCATAATAAGGACATCATTAATACTCCCCGTGAGTTTCTTTTTAGCATTATTATCAAGTGGGACATTCAAATAACAATCTTCAAGTGGAGGCAAATCAAGCATATCATAAATCCTTCTAGGCATAATAGAAACACTACTATCAAGATAACATAAAGCTTTGAAATCAAAATCATTCACTTTCATATTAATGATGGGTTCCCAACCATCTTCTTGTTTTATAGGAATAGAAGCTTTATGTTTTATCTTTTCTTCTTTAATCTTTATGAGAGCATCAGTAATGTGTTTTGTAAAGGCCATGTTCATAGCACTAGCATTAGGACTTTTAGCAAGCTTTTGTAGGAACTTAATAACTTCAGAGATCTTGCAACCACCAAGATCAAAGTCAGAATTATCATCGAAAGTAGTAGAGCTATTACTAGCCTCAACACTAGTGGTGGTGATAGTAGAAACACTAATGTTTCTAGCAATTTCATCTTCTCTTTCCCACTTAGCATGTAATTCAGCTAATAGTCTAACATTTTCATCAATTCTTACTTGTATAGCATTAGTAGCTGCAAAGGGATTATCATTAGTTTCAGGTTTAGCGGCCATTTTATTAATAAATAAAGATTGAGCTTCAGATAAAGATGATATATTCCTTTTAGCATTAGAAAGTTTCAATTGTAAACTTGGAATTTCCCTATTTAGACTCTCAAGTTGATGGCTAATGTTCTTCAAAATGGTAGATTGTTCCTCCATAGTTTTAGTAAATAGTTAATTTTGTTCATATTGCATTTGCATAAAGTTCTTAGTGGCTCTTTCAACTTCTAAAATTCTTCCTTCACTAGGTAATCCAGGCTTGCCATTATAACCATAAGTATTATTAGGAGGTAAGGCCTATAATTGTTACTTCTTATAAAGTTCACATCAACTTGCTCTTCTTGAGCAACCAAAGAGGCTAAAGGAATATTATTTGGATCAATATGGCTTTCCCATTAACAAGCATAGACATAATAACATCAATCTTATCACTCAAGGAGGAGGTTTTCTCAACAGAATTTACCTTCTTACCTTGTGAAGCTCTCTCAGTATGCCATTCAGAGTAATTAACCATCATATTATCCAGAAGCTTTGTTGCAGCACCCAAAATGATGGTCATAAAGGTACCTCCAGCAGCATAATCCAATAGGTTCCTTGAAGAGTAGTTCAATCCTGCATAAAAAGTTTGGATGATCATCCAAGCAGTCAGTCCATGAGTGGGACAATTATTAACCAAAGATTTCATTCTTTCCCAAGCTTTAGCAACATGTTCATTATCAGATTGTTTAAACTTCATTATTTCACTTCTCATAGATATAATCTTAGCAGGAGGATAGTATTTTCCAATGAAAGCATCTTTGCACTTAGTCGAAGAATCAATACTATTCCTAGTTAAGGAATTCAAGCATTATTTAGCTTTTCCTCTCAAAGAGAAAGGAAACAATTTCAGCTTAACAATATCACCATCTATATCCTTATGCTTTTGCATCTCACAAAGTTCAACAAAGTTATTTAGATGGGCAGCTGCATCTTCATTACCAATACCAGAAAATTGTTCTCTCATAACAAGTTTGAGTAAAGCAGGTTTTATCTCAAAGAAAGTAGCTTCAGGAATAGGTGGAGCAATAGGTGTGCTCATAAAATCATTGTTGTTGGTGCTAGTGAAGTCACACAACTTAGTGTTTTCAAGAGTAGTCATTTATTTGTGTTTTTGATAAAGAAAGCAAACTTGTAAAACTAATTTTTTTGTGTTTTGATAAAGAAACAAGCAAACAAAACAAAAAGAAGCTAAGAAAAACAGAAATACCAAAGTAAATAGATTGGTTATGAGGGACTCCCCTTGTGAAGATGTCCTTGACTCCCCGGCAACGGCGCCAGAAAAATACTTTGATGGCGCGTTGTTGACGTGGGAGCTTCTTCTTCTTAGTTCCCCGGCAACGGTGCCAGAAAAATACTTGCTGACTCGTGTATTAACGAGCTCGTTGGGGAACCCCAAGAGGAAGGTATGGTGAGCACAGCAGTAAGTTTCCCTCAGTTATGAAACCAAGGTTATCAATCCAGTAGGAGCAAGGAAACACCCCAAACGTGTAGCTAGCTGAACGTTGGCAGGGCGCACTACCGGTGCCAGCAGCAACGTGGATACCTGCACAACACAACCACAGAACTCTGTCCCCAACTTGCGATGAGGTTGTAAATCTCACCAGTTTTGCTGAAAACAAAGGATTAAACGTATCGAATGGAAGGAAGTAATAGTTTGCAGAAAGTAAACACAAAGCAGCAAACATTTGTAGATTGTATGTAAAAGAAAGGACCGGGGTCCATAGTTCACTAGAGGTGGCTCTCCTTAAGATAGATAACATGTTGGGTGAACAAATTACAGCGGGGCAATTGACAAACATCAAGAAAGCATACAAGCATATACTAATCATCTTGACTCCTTTGAGACTAGTAATCCACCTTCAGGTTATCATCTGAACCCCCTCTAGTATTAAGTTGCAAGCAACAGATTATTGCTTTACGAATTGCGTGTAAAGTAAACAATACGATTGTTCTATGAACAAAGGATTGCTGTTTTCTCCCTAGTAGCAACATCACATCTAGTACCTTAGAGATTTCTGTCACTTCCCCAGATTACTAGAGGCATGAACCCATTATCGAGCATAAATACTAACTCTTGGAGTTGCTAGCATCTACTTGGCCAAGATAGCTACTAACAATGGAAAGCATGCAAGATCACAAATAACAAAGACATGATAGAACCAATAATCAATCTGAAATAGCATCTCAATATCCATCGGATCCCTGCAAACACAACATGCAGAATTACAAATAGATGATCTTGATCATGAACGGAGCTCACAAGATCTAGACATGAAAGCACAAAGGAGGAGAACCAGCCATCTAGTTACTACATGGACCCGTAGTCCAGAGATGAACTACTCACGCATCACACCGGAGGCTTGCATGATGATGAACAAGGCCTCCAGGGTGAATTCCCCTCTCCGGCAGGGTGCTGGGAAGAGCTTCAGATCCCTCCCGATCTAGGGGTGGAGATGACGGTGGCTACAGACTCTTTCGTGGATTTTTTGATCGGGTACTTAGGGTTTCTGTATCAGAGGCAATATATAGGCGGAAGGAGACGCCGAGGGGGTGCTGGGGTCGGCTAGACCACCCCCTGGCACGGGACAGGCCTGGCCGCACGGCCAGGTGGTGTGGCCAGGCCCCAACCCCTCTCCGTCTCGTATTCTGGCTCCAGATGTCTTCCGGTAAAATAGCAACTCTGGCTTTTGTCCCGTCCAATTCCGAGAATATTCATTTTCTGACTTCATGGAACCAAAAACAGCAAAAAAAAGGCAGCTGGCACTGTGGCTCTTGTTAATAGGTTAGTCCAAGAAATCATATGAAAAGTACTCCAAAGTGTGGACAAAACACAAGAAAGTAGATAAAACCAAGCATGGAACATCAAAAATTATAAATACATTTGCAATGTATCAAGGATAAATCCAAAATTTCCATAGATGAATCCACATATAATCTATAGGCATCATAGCATAATTCCGAGATAGTTCCATAGATATATAAATCCTTAAGGTCCATAGATAAATGTCTCACAAACCAAATAGGCAAATAAAAAGTTCAACGCTAGATAAATGGGTACAAGCATGGATAAAAATCGCAAAATAATAAAACAAATGTTGCTTGTACCTGACCCATGCAAATCCCTCGACAACCTAATAGAACTACTTATCCCCATTTGGCATCAAAACGCCAAAAAGAGAAAAGAGCGAAGATAATGCCCCAGAAGATCACTCGTCCTCGTCCTCATCCTCGTCTCCATCACCGTCCTCGTCATCATCACCATCATATGCTGAAGGAGGTGGAAACACCCTGATCAGGGCTAGGAACAAGTACCGCTCCATCTCGCCATAGTTGGTACCAGAGGTGTTCTGCTGACCGTACAGAGTGGGAGCGGATTGCTGCGGGGGGTTGCCTTTGGCCCCAGAGACATGATGAAGAATCACCTACTAAGTATGAGCCATATCATGGCGCTGATGATAGGCATCATACTGACCCTTGTGGGTATGAACGCCCATGCATAGAATGTTGCGTTGAAACCAGTTGAGCTGTTTTACCTCTCGAGCAATGGTTGGGACTGGGGGCCTCCTCCCATGGGTGGAACCACTAGCACGAGCATCTCCCATAAAAGTCGGTGGGGACAAAGGTAGTCTTCTTCCTCTTGATGTATGGCTTCTTCAACTGGTTTCCCATCCAACATACCACTGAAATCTTCATGGGGGAGCATGGCTTTGATGAGGTTCATTATATATGGAGCATACGGGATATAATGCTTGTTCACCGTTGCATCAAACATCTCATGGTAAATGAAGTCCATGACATCCAAGGTGTAATTCTCATTCTCGTATTCACTAGTGGTACACTCAACAGCAAAACCAAGCAGATTGACAAGGGAACCACAGATAGCATCATTGTTACCTCCACTAGGTGTGATACAGTCGCGGAACATGTGCACAAGTTGAGAGTAAAGAGGGAGAAGTCTTGCAACCTCTCCAACCACACCCCGAGGTCCATAACAAGTTGAGAGCATCGAATCCTTACTAGGTCGAAGAGGGCCAAGGATGCGGTGCCCCAAAGAGTGGTCTTGGCCCCCAAAGTCATAGGAGAGGCCTGGACCAAAGCTGAAAAGTTTGACTCACAATACTGAGTTTCAGTCATCCACTTCATTGTATGAGCCTCATCTCCATAGATCGCCAGAGTGGAGAAGAACTGTTGAACAAGTTGAGTGTCATAGACACATTGAATCTCCATCAAATGGTGTAGCCCCATCTTCCCATTTACTGCAATAGCCTCAGCAAACTAGGGCTTGCTATTTGCATAGGTCAAGTATAAAGGGCGCATAGGGAGAACCTTCAAACTCGAGTAGACATCCTAAAAGATGGACAGATGATGAGCACACCAAAATTTAGGGCCATACAAGTTTCAACCAAAAACAACTAACTTCCACACAAAATCAGAGATGTGGGAGTTACCCTCACTCATCAGAGGAGATACTTGGAGGGGAAGGTACCCGGGGTGGAGGAGAAGCAGATCTAGCAGGGAGCCAAAGGAACCGGCGGCTGGGGACCTCCAGGGAGGAGGGAGATGGTCGGTGGCAGCTAAGGGTTGGGAAGGAGTTGGGAGGACAGAATCGTGCTATTTGAGCATCTCTCCCTGACCCCTTCCCTAAAATAAGAAAGCTGCCTGGGCCGGATAATCCGGCCCACACTAGGACTGGATAATCCGACCCTCTCCGAATTTCCTGTTTACATAGAATTCAGGCCAACACAGTCCCAAACAACCACATGAGATAAAAAATGGACTTGTGCGCAAAAAATATATATGTCTTGAGATGGGAAAGGATTGGGTTTAGATAGCCAAACTGAGATGGTACTACACACCCAAAATTGCAAGAACCAAATAAGTGAAAAGGCAATGTTGAGTGTGTTTTCCATAAGAACACAAGATAGATAAGAAAACCAATAAGACCCACAAAGAATCGACTCTTCTCAAAGAAGAGGGTGGTGGACGAGGCCACCATGTAGGAGTGTACGGTATGACACCGCGAATATATATCTTGGGTTCATGACCAATACTCATCAATTAAGCTCACATATCACTAAATGATATTAAGAGTAACGATTTTTCTTACTTTCAGCATTATGGGGGATGGTTTGCCCAATACTTAGTACCACACTCCCCCTATGTCCATGCTCGCATATAAACCAAATAAAGGTTAAGACATAGGTGTGTATGCAAGGGAATCAAGTCAAGCTCCTTGAATCTACGATATTTAGCTCATTCCTCAAGTAGTAGAATATTTCTTGATCAAGAGGCTTCGTGGATATATCCGCAAGTTGATCCTTCGTGCTTACATAAAATAGTTCATATCTCCACGAGCAACATGATCTCGTATAAAATGGTTGCAAATATCAATATGCTTCGTTCTTGTATACCGGATTGTATGCAATTTTGATAGAACTTTCATTATCACATAAAAGAGGAACTTTGTCAGAATACACATAATATTCCTTTAAAGTTTGCCTCATCCATAATAACAGAGTGCAAGCACTTCCAGCAGCCACATATTCTATTTCGGTGGTGGAGAGAGATATGCAGTTTTGCTTCTTAGAAGACAGACATAACAAAGATCCACGTAGAAATTGACATGCTCCGGAAGTTGATTTTAAATCATGCTTGTCACTAGCCCAATCTGAATCCGTGTACCCGCATAGAGAGAAATTAGAGCCTTTGGGATACCATAATCCAAAGTCTGGGGAATGAACCAAATACCGAAATATTCGCTTGATCGCCACGAAGTGGCTTTATTTAGGAGCCACTTGATACCTTACACACACTCCTACACTCATCACAATATCGAGTCTAAATGCACAAAGGTAAAGTAAAGAGCAGATCATGGACCGGTATACCTTTCGATCCACATCTTTACCATTGGGATTTAATTCAAGATGGCATTTTGTTGGGATTGGTGTAGCAACGCCATTTAGATCTATTATCTTGAATCTCTTGAGCATGTCTTGGATGTACTTTTCTTGATTAATGAAGGTTCCTTCTCTCAATTGCTTGATCTCGAATCCAAGAAAGAACCACTCTCCCATCATAGACATCTCAAACCTGTTAGTCATAAGCTTTGAAAAATCATCATTAAAATATTTGTTAGTAGAGCCAAAAAATAATGTCATCTATATATAAGTGGCACACGAAAAGCTCCCCCTTAACCTTCTTAGTAAAAAGAGTGGGTTCAATCTGCCCAACCTCAAAATTTCGAGCTAGCGGTAACTCTTTAAGATGCTCATACCACACATGTGGGGCTTGTTTAAGAGTGAGCACCTTATCAAGTTTGTAGACATAGTTTGGGAAGTTGGGGTCCTCGAAGCCCGGGGTTGATTAGCATAAACCAATTCATGCAATGGACCATTATGAAAGGCACTTTTAACATCCATTTTCTATAATTTAAAATTATGATGTGCAGCATACGCAAGAAGGATACAAATAGACTCAAGACAACCCACTGGAGTATAAGTTTCCCCAAAGTCAATGCCTTCCACTTGAGAGAAACCTTGCGCCACTAGCCTTGCCTTGTTCCTTACAACAATTCCATTTTCATCTTGCTTGTTTTTGAATATCCACTTTGTGTTGATAACATTGCGACATTCTTTGGGCTTCTCTACTAACTTCCATACTTTGTTGCGCTCTAAGTTGTTGAGTTCTTCATGCATAGCCAATACCCAGTCTAGATATTCAAGCGCTTCAAATACCTTCTTAGGTTCTACCATGGAGATATGAGCTTGATGGTCTGTGAAGCTTTCTAACTCTCTTCTTGTGGATACCCTTCATCTTAGATCACCCACAACTTTATCAAGTGTGTGGCCAATGAGTTCAAGATTCCTTTCAGCTCTTTCTTTGTGACGAGTTTCAATTTCCTCGTTGTTTCTTGGTGGAATCTCTTCAACATTTTGGTCCTCATCTTAACTAGTAACAAGACCTTGATTAATAATAGGTTTAGTACTGGCAGTAGGATGAGAATATTGCCCTTGATCTTGATTGTCGTCCACTTAAGAAGGTTGCATCTGTTCTAGACTTGCAGGGTCAGATAATTCGGTTGAGGGAGATGCCATATAATCCGGCCTAGGAGTTTCACCAGAATCTTGCACATCGCTGGAATTCGAGGGAGTCGCAGGGCCGGATGATCCGGCCGATTGGCTGGCCAAATGATCTGGCCTGGAAGTTCTAGCTTGATCAGTAGCTACTTGATCTTTAGTAGTTTTTTGGGTAGATGCACCATTTGCTTCAGCAGGTGGAGCTTGTTGATCTTGTGTAGATGAGGGCTCTACTCGAGTAGAGCATTCTCCTTCCTGGTCCACCACAAGGGGTTCCTCAGTGGGACAAAAAATCCCACACCCATTCTTCTTATGGCATCTTGGGGTGTTTCAACATATGTATCACAAACACCAACTTGCCCCATATGGGAGCTGTCATTTTCCTCGAATACCACACTACAAGATTTACAATAGTTCCAGTGGCCTTGTTGCAGATTCTATAAGTGTGGGATTTGACACCATAACCAACAAAAATACCTTATAAAGCTTTAGACTCGAATTTAGATAAACAAACTCCTTTTATGAGAAAGAAACACTTACAACCGAACACCTAGAAGTTTGCGATATTGTGCTTGTTACCGGTAAGTATTTCATAGGGAGTCTTGTCCAAGCTCTTGTGGAGGTAAAGCCAGTTTGATGAGTGACATGCAATGGATATAGCTTCATCCCATAAATTATATGGGGACTTGAATTCAGTCAACATAGACCTTGCCATACCCATTAAAGTCCTTTTTCCTCTCGGTTGCACCATTTTGTTGAGGGATGTACATAGCGGAATATTGATGTCCTATCCCCTCTTTGGTTATGAATTCATTCAAGGTGTAGTTCTTGAACTCAAAGCCGTTATCGCTTCTTATTGCCAATATGGGGACATTGTGTTAGCGTTGAACCTCATTGTCAAAGTAGATGACGGTTTGTTGAGTCTCACTCTTCAACTTGAAGAAGTAGACCCATTGGTACCTTGAGTAGTCATCAAAAATTACCAAGCGATACTTCTTCCCACCGAGACTTGCATGAGATGGAGTACCAAAGAGATCCACATGAAGGAGCTCTAAGATCCTCTTAGAATAAATAATGGTCTTCCTTCGATGGGGAGAGTCATGCATTTTTCCTTCAACACAAGCCCTGCAAACACGATCTTTGGCAAAGGAAACATTTCTTTTAGTCCAAGAATGTGGCTACCCTTGTGAAGACTTTAAAAAGTTCTCATATTGATATGGGCTAGTCGGTGATGCCATAGCCAACCCACATCGGCCTTTCCGAATAGGCACATCATACCTACAGTGGTTTTCTCCGAAAAGTCCACCACATACAAGTCGTTTTTGATGTAACCAGCGAAAAAGACCTTAAGAGACTTGCTCCACAAGAGTACCACAATATCATCATCAATAAAAATAGCAAAACCCATCTTACCAAGGTAACGAATAGAAAGTAAATTATAACCAAGGGTCTCAACAAGCATGACATCCACGAGAGAGATCGTGGGCAACCACAACCTTGCCAATACCCAATACCTTTGATTTTGACTTATCACCATAGGAGACGGTTATTTGATTGTGATTAGGACTCATCTTCGTGATGATCTCCTTGCTTCCGATCATATGACTTGTGCATCCACTACCAAGCACCCATTACGACCCACCGGAAGCATAGCCCTACAAGGTTTTAGGTACCATTTTCAATGAGTCCTCTTTTGTTAGTAAAAGGGTCTTTGGAACCCAAATAGACCAATCAATATAACCATCAAAAGGTCCAACATATCTAGCATAAACATCACCATAATAATCACAGAACAAAAAATAATGGGGGTTATTTGTTCCTGCAAAACCATCATGATTAGTTTTGTCCTGCGTGGAGTCATTTCGGACTGGGGTGCTTGTCTTTGCTTGAGTAGGCTTTTTCTTCTTCTTCTTTGTTTTAGAGACATAGCCAAGTCCATATTTCCCATTGTTTAAACTATGCTTACTCAAAAGGTCATCAATCACTTATGTACCTTTAGAAAGAGATGACTTGGCAATCTCATCCTTCAACATAGCATTTTCCTCTAGGATACCTGCATGATTACACAAAGAAGTAGAGGTGCTAGGAACATCATATTTGGCTAGACGAGTTTGGATATGGTCATGAGACTTGTTGAGAATAGAGTGCTCGCTCTCCAAAACCTTGTGGGCAATGTCAAGTTTCTCTAGTTCCTCGGTGAGTCTAGCACGAGCAGCCCCAAATTCAATATTTTCCTTTTTGAGTTTTCTTGCCTTAGCTACAGCATGGTCACGTTCTTTTATGATATTAGCAATAGTGTCATCGTGTGGCTACTCTAGAGTTTCAAGATTCTCCTCAAGGGAAGCTCTAAACTCTCCCTCTTCTTCTAGAGCATTTTCCAGAGATGATATTTCAAGAGCATCCTCTCTTTCAATCCTACCTTTTTCCTCAAGAAGGACTTCTGAATGAGCAAGTTGACTCATGGGGGCCACGAAATGCATACTGTGTTAACCTTACAAATTAGTGATGTAATAATCCAAAGCAATAACTTCTTCCTTTACCTTAAGACTAGTGGGATCATCTAATTATGTATTCATGGTAGCCTTAGAAAAAGAAGTGATGTAAGGTGATACCTCGGAAGCCCTTGCCATGAGGCAATTTACGTCCTCGTTGAAGATTTTATTGTTTGGAGAGTCAGATAGAGAAGCGGTTGGTATTGACATAGTAGCTATGTCTACCACTTCCCTAGAGCTTTCTTCTCCCTCTTTGTCTTTACTTCCGGACGAGTACTCCTCTTGTTCCACTAGCACAATATTAGGTTGTTTCCTGTATGTGATCTTCTTTCTAGAGAAAGGCTTCTTAGGTGGAGCCTTTGATTTGTCCTTGAGCACAAGTTTATCATCATGATCTTCTCTACTTTGATAAGGGAATTCATCGGCAATATGGAAACGGTCACCACAATTGTACACAATCTCAGTTTTGGACCATTCTCTCTTCTTCCGCTTGACCCATTTCTTCATTCAATCTCAGATTTTGCCTTGGCGGGATCTTTCCAAAAGTTCCTCGCATTGAATGCCATGTACTCACCATGAGAAAGTTTGACATCCTCGGGACAGCTCATGGTAATTACATCATTGCTCCTTTCTTCCTCTTCATGCTGAATCACGTTGGTCTTCAAAGCAAGATTGCCACCTTTTTGCATTACAATTTCTCACGCACGAGCAACTTCAGCATTTTTGGCCACATCCTTGAAGGCGGACGTCTCTTGCATGACTTCATTGGAAGTCATGAGGTGGTAATTGTGTCTTCCTTGTAAGCTCTTTAGGTCGGTGGGCTCAAAAGGCATGATAGCACTCACATACTTTCTCTTGATCCAAGCATCATCAACATGGGTAGCTCCATGATTTTTGAATGTGGTGGCAATTGACTTGAGTCTTCGGTACATATCTTCATAGTCCTCACCATCCAGCATGTATAAGCCTTTAGCTTGATTGCTCAATGCATCATACTATTTTCTTCTCATGCTCTCATTTCCGATGAACAACTCGGTGAGGGCATCTCAAGCTTCCTTGGCGGTGTTGAGGTGCTTTGTGTGTGGAATGTCCTTGCGACCCACACCAAGCTGTATCATGTGCAAGGTGGTGGCATTGAGTTGACTATCCACCACTTCTCTTCTTGTCATATTGGATGGGTCACCAACATGGAGAGAACCCACAATAATTTTCCATAACTCGACAGAAGAGCTACAAATATGAGATTTCATCAAGAATTGCCATTGATTAAATGAAGATGCACTTAACTTGGGTGGATCATCCCTATTGTTTATATGAGGGTGAGGAATAGGTGGATCGGGAGAATACATGTGAGGAAAACCTCACTATAGTTCTCCTTCCCACTTTCCTTTTTGGAGGAGGATCCACTCTCCTTACTACCATCTCCCACCTCCAACTCATTGGATTTAGATGAGACATCACCCTTTGATTTAGTAGGTGTGTTTTCAGGAGGATTGGGAGATACGGCTTTACTAGCTGGCATGAGATGCGCTATCATTTCACGCATTTCTTGCAATTGAGTTGTTATGGAATTGTTCAAGGAATTTTTCAAACCCTTGAGATCTTCCATAGTAACCGTAGCACTAGCCAAAGCTTCACCCACCGGTTTAGGGTCCATACTCTCTTAGGCGGTAAACCCGAAATAAGAGCCAAGGCTCTAATACCAATTGAAATGGATCATATGGGCACCTAGAGGGGGGTGAATAGGTGCTACTCCAAATTTTAATACTTTTTCAAATTTAGGCTTGACACAAAGGTAAATTCTCTAGATATGCAACTATGGTGAATTTCCATATATGCCAACCTAGCTACTAAACGATAAAGGTGGTGAGAGAAACGAGGTAACCGAGAGTGGAGTACGCAGAGACACATGATTTGTTTTACCATAGTTCCTTCCTTTTTAGAGGAAGTACGTCTGCGTCGGTGGGCGGTACTAAGACCACCACGCCACAATAGGCCTCACCCTATTCTCCATTGGATCTCGCCACAACTGGTTTGATCCACCTTTCCACTATATGGTACCCTTCGAGGCGGGAACTGGTGCCTTTACAACTGGATTGGGGCACACATCCACAACTTAGTTGTAGGCTCCCATGATGATAACAAGCTGCCACAATAAAACAAGATATCAAATAACTAAACCGAGATCTAGAAATTCGAATGGAACTCTAGATCAAAAGCCCCCCAAATGAATGAGGGAAGAAATGAAGATCTCTTCGGTGATGATGTAGATCAAGGACTACTCCTTCGATTCCCCAAAGGACAAGTCCTTCGGATGGTTTGAGGTGGAGATCTTGTGGAATTTCGAGTTCAACAGAGTACAACTTTTTCGTCAGATCCAGCAACCCCTGAATGAAGATGGGGAGGGGTATTTCTATCCCCTCTTGAGATAAAGTCGTTGGAGTCAACTAGGGCCGGATAATCTGGCCTAAGCTGGAGCTGGATAATCCGGCAGGGGGAAAATTCGGCACGGACGAAATAATCCGGGCCAAATCTCCGCCCCCCTTCCGAGCATCGCAACGCAGGTCTTTGGTAAAAATCCATAGGACCCGGATTATCAGGCCCTCTAGATGGGGTGGATTATCCAGTCGGGATGCTTTCTCCGACCCGGGCCAATTCTCTGGCCCGGGCCAATTCTCTGACCCTCCTTCTTAGTGTCTCGCCCAAGGTCCTTTGTCGAAACTTGGGAGGGGCGGATTATTCGGCCTCGGCAGGGGCTGGATAATCTAGCTCTAGGCAAAACTCCGGCCAAGTGCCAATTATCTAGCCAGAAAATACGTCCCCCTACTGCAAGTCGCGTGCTTGGTCCTTAGTCGAATGTTGCAAGGGGTGGATTATCCGGCCCTTTATCTGGCCTAAGAATCTTTCTTTTTTCTTTTTCTCAAACTGACCTGGGAAACTTTTGGGGAGAGATATCTGCAGCACTCAATACACATTTAAACTGTCCTTGGTAATGTTATCTAACACCCAAAACACTAGAGATCGTGAAATGCTCTTTCACAATGGAGACCACCAAAAGCGCTGGTTACTAGTGAGATTCTAAGGGGTTTCGATAATGCAAAGAGGGATAGAGGACAACCAAAGTTGACATGGAAGGAGGCAGTTAAAAGGGACATGAAGGACTGGAATGTCCCTAGAGATTTGGTTTTTGATATGGCTGCATGGAAATCAGCAATCCATGTGCCCGGACCTTGATTTACTTTTTTTTTTCATTTCTACTTGCTTTTTTCACTAGTTTTTGTTTGACTTGCATTTTTCATTGTTTTTCACTTGACTTGCACTTTTCTCTAGTTTCCGTTTGGTTTCATACCATTTTCTCCGTTACAAAATATAAGGTGTTTTAGTCTCTGCTATCCTTCCAGACTCTTTAAGCTAAAAGTCGGGTGGCGTGGACAGGTCACCGGAGGTTCTCATGTTGGACGCGCACCAAATATGATTTCCCCCCTTACTTGGTTTGATTTGAATGAAAGAGCTTAAAAAAAGAAGTTGGCCACGATGCCTGGCGTGAATACTACTCGAGTCAACTTGCGGATATTCGTCCCACCTGCAACTCGCCTCCACTTTAATTTCGACCGTTGCGATGCCCCTACCGATTTAAAGCACTTCCCCTGCCCGCCCACCCAATCCAATCCGATCCAATCCAACGGCAGAACCAAACAGAACTAGCCGTTGCCGTCCCGCTCCGCTGCTTCTCCCCGCTCTCTGATCCCCCAAGATGGAGTCGGCCGCGTCACTGGTGCTCTGCAGCCCCTCCTCCGACGACCGCTTCTGGGACGGCCTCCGCACCCGCGTCGACACCATCCTCGAGGACCGCCGCCTCGTCTCATCCTCCGCCGCCACGGTACTGCACGATCGATCCTCTCTTGTTTGCCTCGTCGCGCGAGCTGTATGGATCTTGATGTCTGCTCTGCTCGATTTATGGTGTCGCAGTGCGGCGCGGCGTCCGGGCGGCCCAAGCGGCTCCGGGAGGACTCGCTGATGCTGGTCCGGGGCCTCGACTCCGTCGCCGCCTCCCTCGCGCAGCTCTCCGACACCCTCACCGCCGCCCAGAAGGTTCGAATTATTCTCCAGCGACGATCCGTCATCCCCCTCCCCGCTCCAGCTCGATGCCGATCTCACACTGCTGCCTTGTGCTCTCCGGTCTCAGGGCGTGAACGCTCTGGCCACGTGCTCGTCCCAGGCGAGGGAACGCGAGAGGGAGGAGGAGGAGGAGCCCGACGCCAAGAGGCGGTGCGGCACCTCCACGGAGTTCGCGACACTGCACGCCGGGAAAGAGGCCGGTGAAGAAGGAGGTTCCGCCGCTGCCGATGCACAGCCGCGTGACGAGGCGAATGGTGGGGCTGTCCTGGCCTCCGCCGAGGTCGCGCAGAGCACCAACCTGAAGAGAGCGCGCAATGTCAGTGATCGCAACAAAAAAAAAAATACAGTACTGTACTTGTTTGTGAATGGGTTTGCTGATTTCAGTGGCTGATTTGTCTCAAAAACTGTTGTGCTCTGCAGCTGGCCGTCTCGATGGCAGGCAGGGCGGCCAATCTGGCGAGGGAGCTCAAGAACATCAAGTCGGAGCTGCACTTCATGCAGGAGAGGTGCGGCCTGCTGGAGGAGGAGAACAGGAGGCTCAGAGAAGGGTACGAAAACGGCGGAGCCGCACCTGAAGAAGACGACCTGGTAATCATCGCATGCCTCTCTTCTTCATTTCTCGTAGGCACATCCAGAGAATTTCAAAAGCAAGAACGGTTGACAGACAGAGTGTGCTTCTGAAACTGTAGAAATTCTGGCAGTTTTTGTTCAGTTAATGATCGTGTTCTGTTTTCATGTGCAACAATTTCAGGTGAGGCTGCAGCTGGAGGCGCTGCTGGCGGAGAAGTCCCGGCTGGCGCAGGACAACGCCAACCTGGCCAGGGAGAACCAGAGCCTCATCCAGCTCGTGGAGTACCACCAGCTCACCTCCCAGGAGGACCTCGCCTCGTCCTACGAGGACGTCATGGAGGGGATGCGACTCGATTTCGACGACGAGGTAGAAGGCGAATTCGACAACGACGACGGAGTCCCGGTCACCCCGGGCAACAAGCTAGGGGTGCTGGGCTCGCCTGACCAGTAGATGAATGACAATAAGCTGGGTGGTGTGTTCCAATGGTGGAATTCCTGTCCTGCAGCACGGTGTGATTGATGTCTTCTGTTCTTTCTGTTGTGTTGTGTGTGCTCTACTTTGAGCACTCTCCATATCGTTTGATTGTTACTATTATTTAATTAGAGGCTTAACTGATTTGTAAGCACCTCAGATGGTACAAACAGTTATGTAACCAGATTTATTTAACATACTGCATAAATAGTGTCCATTTCTGGTATTTAGATTGAACTCACAAGTTCTTGCCATAATGGTGGTCTGTTTATATTCCAGTATAGCTCTGAACCTTTTTTTATATAGTTCAGGAATTTTTTTAAATAAAAAATCATCCTCTGCAGCTACTTCTTTTTCCAAAATACACATTCCTGGTTGTATAAATATTTTACTGAACATTTTACAAAAGCCTCCATTCCATAATTCTTGTCATGATTATTTCAAGAACGCAGGGAGTACATCACCATTCCATAATTCTTGTCACCATCTGTCCATTTGTGTACTGCCATAGAATTCCTTACGGAGAAAAATACCAAAAAGAAATGAGATACAAAACAGGCATCACAATTTCATTTTCCTGATCTGGACAAATAGACAATTTACAGGAGTGGTGCCGTTCTCTATGCTCTACTACCTCCATTCCAAATTATAAGACGTTTTGGTAGGCTACCAAAAAGTCTTTGAATTTGAAATAGAGGAATATTAGCTACTACACCTAGTCATTCTCTAGTTTATCTATATTAACAGTCAGAACTAGTTTACAACCACGCCATTCCAAAACCAATTAGAAGATCAGAAAGTTGAGGAACAGAAACATCAAGAGCAAACTGTTATTGTGCCACATTACACGAGGGGAACTGCTCAGGTGCCTCAGCTGGGTAACACCAGCTGGGTTTTTTGTTTTCTCAGGAGAGTAATTCTCAGGTGTTGAACCTGAGGAATTCCGTGAGTTGATGGAGAGAGGGTTTGAACTATCAGTGTCATAACCTACAGCAGTAGAGCATATCATAAGCAAAACGAATATGTATGAAGAAACAAAGCACATACCGGTTTACGTACAATTGAATTTCTTCCAACCAAGTATTTTCCTTTCTCGGTCAAACACAACACGAACACCGGTCATGAAATTTTCTGCAAGTAAAAATTTAGAGTCCCATTATTAAATGTTCCTACTACCGATTGTGCTGTGCGGAAAAAAATTACATGAGGAAATAGACTACACAATTGGGAACCAAGACTGCCCCAAGGTGAATACTGTAGCTACAAGGGCATCTACAGAGTTGAGCACTCTAAAAAAAAGACTACAGCACATGGCATAAACCCATTTATAGATAATGCAACTGGGTAGAAGATCTTGGTTTTGGCATAATGAAGCACGAGAAGACAAAAGAGAAACATTGGTGCTACCAAATCTATGCCCAAGTTTTGGCAAAGATTGGCTAAATAAATTAAGCTAGAAAAAAAGAGAAAGGAATCTTACTAACATGCAAGCATAAACCAGCAGGATTTTGCATTTTTGCATCACATTGCTCATCATAAAAGATAAAAAGGAGACAAGAACTAAACACAGTAACCCGAGAAAATTTGCATGTTTTATTCTCATCAATGATCTCAGCATATAAAAGATGTTCAAAAATGACATTTTGAAAACGCGTACACTAGTGTCAATGATATAATGCACCAGAATAGTTTCAAAGTATAGTTCGGCAGTGAACTTACGTCCAATTATATTTAGTTTTGTACTCTTGACAATCGCCAAGCAATAGATGTACTCATGTTGCTGCAAGTATCAAGAAAACAGCATAGTTAAATAAACATGATCATAGTGCTAAAAACAATTGCAGAATCTGAGGCTCACAATACCTGAATGGAGATAACCTGCCCTGGATCAATAGCAGGGAACAGACTTCCGCCTACAGTTCTAAGACGTATACCAGGGGTTTGGATCTTTGCCTCGCTAGAGCTGTACAAGTTAATCTATGGTCATTTTATCATGGATTGACAAAAGATACAACCAAAAGTTCTCATAGAGTTTATTTGTGAAATAAATTAACCTCAGATCGTAGCAATAGTCAAAAGGAATTCTTGAGTCCGCAGCATGCCGATTTGCTTGAACTTGTCTATGGAACTGAAAAAGGAGAAACAACTATGATGTGAATTATTCCCCCCTTAAAGCAAGACCAAACAAAGTCAGATAATTTACTTACGCTCTCTGTTATATATGTATATGCTGGGTCTGCCAAGTATGTGAAGGATGTCCCTGTGTCGAAAATAGAACTAAACTCCAAATCCATTGCATTATTTCCAACAGAAATCCCAGTGATAGTGATAGCATATGTAGGGCTGGAAAATAAAAAAATATTCCAGATGGGCCACATTAACAGGAAGCGGACGCCAATGTACTAGGCAGAAAACACAATACATAATTGTAAGCCAGGTAAATGGGCAAATTCTCACTGTTTCTGGTTGATGTCAAGTGGTGTCTCCTCTTGGTCCGAACTACCTTGGTCACCGAAACTGATCCTCCCAATACCATCACGGCCAAAACACATTGAGAAGGAATCAGATGTAAGACCTTTCTGAGCAAGAATGCTAGGAACTGATATCATGTCTACCCCAAGTCCAAAAAGACCATTTGGTGCAGCAGCCTCCAGAAATGACCCTGTCTGAACCTGTCCGCAACTGATAAAAATAAAATAGTTCATAGTTCATTAGAAATCAATAAAGACTATCTTCATCTCACCAGATCAAGAGTAAATATTACCCAAACATTATTTGTGCCTTGAGAATCTGAGGATTAGTATCCTCTGTTGAAAGGTAAAGTACATCCTCGACTAGAAATCCAGAAGATGATGTGTCTGCAGAAACATACACCATCTTGTATGGACAACTTGATGTTGTAGAACATTCTTTTCTAAGACCACAAAAGTCACTGTTGCAAGGAACTGCTTGGCTTGTTGATGACAAGCTAGGAATGTACAAAGAAGTCTGAAATCTCAGATAATTAACAAACTATTAGCAGGTAACTTTTATAGAGAACATACAAATACAATGCAGTCATGCAGCAAAGTAACTGCAAAATAAATTGATACTTGTGTTTCCATATCTAAAATAAAGTTGTCGCAAGAGAAGTAAAAGGGAAGATAAACTTCTTTATAACGAACAAAGCTTAAGAACGAATAACTGGGGGAGCAATTATATTGACCCTAACGACCGCCACATCCTGCAGTAACAGGATTACAACCGCTCTAAAACAGACTCCAATTATATAGAACATTAACCGTGCAACAAAAGGTATACAAACAAAAAGCAAGCAAGAACTGGACAAAATAAGCACACGTGAAAAGTACACTCAGGTGCTACCCATTTCGGCAAAGCAATCAGGTCAGGTAATTCCTTGTATAGTGTAGTCAAACAAGAATACAGGTCAACAAAATTTATGTACACAAGAATAAAAATTTCTCTGGGTAAGCTTAAAACATTTCAAGCTTGGAGATTGGACCAAACCTCCATGCTCAAAACAACCTACAAGAAGGCACAAAAGAAAATAACCAATTTTATAGAACTTGAAACTAGATCGAAAGGAGACCTTTCTTATTCTCCGCTGTTAACTACACTTCTTTAGATAAAAACATCGCAGAAACAAAAAAATTCATAAATAAATATTAATAGTGATATAACATTGAACATTCACACTCTGCCTTTCATCACCGATTCGGTGTTTATATGATAAACAAGCATCTAAGCGGTTTTACTGATAAAATTTCCAGATAAACAGTGTGGGCATACACATCTAGCACATTTTCTTCCATGTACACGGACTGTAAATACCAATAATTGTCCACATTGGCAGAACATCAGATCGAGAGACTTTAAAGAAGGCCCGAAGGAATTAATAATAATTGAGAGACTGTACAAACAAGCCTCTTAATTGGCATGACCTCTAAACAGTGTTTACACAGAAGATATGACAGTCAGGCCCCTCTACCTTAAAATCAGAGAATTACGCTGGACACATGATCAACATTCAGACCAGTGGAATAGCAACAGTAATGCTGTGGAATTCATGCATTTCATAATAACTTCTGAGCTGCCCGATCAGAAGGTGGTCTATGCTAACTATCGCCTCGCAGTCATATATATGAACTGAGAGATGATCAGACTATAGGATCAAACAAACCTACATTGAGCTTCTTAATATACACTGCCCATTTTGTCACCATGTTAGGACATTATCGTGAAAGCTTCCACAGTGTCATCCAAATGCTTGAATACAACTGTAACACTAACCCTCCACTAAAAAGCCACCACGAGAAACAGATCGAGCATGTTAGATCACTGAACCGACAAAACTGTTGGACAGAACACCAAATGTTGATTAGGAACATACCAAGCAAACTTCCCTACACATTTCGAATAGCAATAAACCATGCAGACACTCAGCTCTGAGCTATGCAGAATGCCCATCTGATTATTGGATCCAGCAAAACTGCCGAGAGAAGAGAGGTCTTACTGCTCCGGAAGTGCCCGAGGCCGGCGGCGTGCACCCGTCGCACTGGCAAGGAAGCCAGAAGAGGTCGCTCCCGGTGTCCAGCGCCACCATGAACGTGTGGCCCGGCGTGCCCACCGTCACAAGCGCATAGTGCAAGCTACAACCATACCCACAAAAAATTGCCAGCAGCACTGATAAGCATCTCGACTTGTCGAGCACCAACATCAAAAGCTTGCGAGAAGAGGAAAGTAGCTAGAGGCCTTACAATCCGAGGTTGCTGACCTTCAGGGTGGCGTTCCCCTCGGAGAAGGTGAGCGGCGGGTGAGCCCCGGCGGCGGCGGCCGACAGCGCGCGGTGGCGGTCGTGCCCCGCGAGGGCGGCGACGTAGGCGGCGCCTCCAGTCGCCGGCCAGCCGCCGGGGAGATCGTGGCCGCGGGCGTCCGCCCACCGCCGCACGGGCGCGGAGAACCGGTGGTGGAACTCCAGCGACGGCGCCCTGCTCCGGTGGCCGCCGGCACCACCCGCGACGCCGGCGAAGAGGAGGACCGGGAGCAGGGCGCGGAGGAGCTGGGAAGTCATCGGGGACGCGGCCGCCGCATGTGATGTGACCTTCCTGCCGGGCGCGGCTAAATCCACGAACGGGGGTGGCTCCGAGGACGCGCCGCGGCGGCGGCGGTAACTGGTAAGGTCGGCGACGGGATTTCCGGCGTGTGTGCGTGTGCGTGTCACAGTGTCAGTGGGTGCGGCGTCGAGTTGCTTTGCTTTGCTTTGGAATTACTTATTTTTAGCGGCTTCTAGTACGGATCCTAATAATTGAGCGTACCAGTGTTTGTGCTTTGCTTTTTACTCGTGGGCTGTAAAATTAAAGCAAACGCGGCTAACGGCATCCTTTTTGCTCAAGACCTCTCCCGCCTTTCTCCCTACTCGCCATTCCAGGCTGAATGTGACACAGATTTGGATTTAGAACTGTTCATATGTCTAACTTTATTTTTTGTTTGTCAAGCTTTGATTTGAGGGATAACTATTTCCGACGATCGTGCATGACCTGTGGCGATCAACAGAGGCAGGCCCGATGTTTCCCACGCTGAGATTGCCATGGCCTCGGGAGAGCTCTGAGGCCGAGGGAAGGAAGTGGGACGGCGAGTTCGAACGTGGCGGGATCGTCAATGGCGGATGGCGTGGCACCTATCCAAGCATTCATGGCGGATCCGAGGACGGACGGGCGCTACCCTGAAACTCCCATCTATCTCACGGAGATGCTTAGGCGTCAGTGGAATATTCCGTCATCGTACAGGGTTCAGTATCGCGGAGGTTGGTTCATCTACCGCGGCGGAGTGGCCTACGGCTGGTTCGGTAGGGAGAACAGAGCATGCAACCACTACATCGTCTCCTCTCGAACAAACCTATGCGCATGCAGCCATGGCGGGACACAGAGATTGGCAAGGAGGAAGGGGAAACGGTGGCAGAAGAGGAAATCGGAATCAAGGGAGAGGCGGGTCTGGTGATTGAAACGACAACTGGCGAGCTGCCCCGCCTCAGGCGATCTAGATCGGCTAGAGAGGACACGGCGGTGGTCCGTCTAGAGGAGGAGGTTATCCCGGCGATGATGTTTTCAGTGCTGGTGGCCAGGGAAATTTGGGACTGAAGTTTCACGGGCCTTGTCATAATTTCTCCGGGCCTCTGTTCCATCAGCAAGGTAATTTCATCAACCAACACCAAATTTCCCCACCTAGTATTTCGGAGAGCAACATTCTGGGGGCATGGTGGAGGATACGGGGTTGGGAATCAGATGGGCACTGGCATGTTGCATCAGAACGTAGGAAATTTTGGGAATATGGCTACTCAGAATAGGAATGTTTAGGCTGTTGGTGGAGTGCTGGGGAATGTTGGGAATGGTGCTCAGAACAGGAATATGCATACTACTGATGGAGGTGGAAACTTGACTGGGGCAAATCGTCTTCCTCAGAATAATGTGAATAGTAGAAACATGGTCGGTTCCTCAAGTGGTCAGCCTCCGAATCAACGGGAATTTGCTCCTGCTGTCAACAAAAATTGCTACAGATGTGAGCTCCCTAGGCATGGTGTCAAGGATTGTAAAACAGTTATGTTTCCTCGAAGACAACATTTGTGAAATCATGTGATGAACATTCATCCGAAGTATAGCATTACGATCAAAGTCATTGGGTTTATATTGTTATAACATCATACGAAGTAATCCTAATCCTTAGACCATGAGATCATGTTAATCACTAACACCGGAAGAGTATCTTGATAAATGTGGGTTCAGTGCTACGAAGATGTTATGTAGAGGCTCATCGATCAAGAGTGAGATTTGTCCATCCCGATGACGGATAGATATACTCTAGGCCCTCTCGATGATATCACATTGAGAATAGCTTGGAAGCAAGTGATGTGATCACTAGAATGTTATATCACGGGAACGAGAAAAGAGTGCATGTCGATAACGAGATCAAACTAGGTATTTGGATACCGATGATCAAATCTCGGACATGTAATATATCGTGAGACAAAGGGATTAAGTTACTAGCGTTAAAGGTTCACACGATCACAGAAGTCATCGTTGAATGTGCAGGAGTTAGAATGGATCTCCAGGTCCCTCTTCTGATTATTGATCTGAGAGGAGTCTCGATCATGTCTGCATTATTCGCGAACCGTAGAGTGACACACTTAAGGGTTGCCAAACACCACTTGGAGCATATATGTTTCAGACGAAAGAATTACAAAGGGCTGGAATTATTTCAATGGACACCAGAATTGTTTCGGGTGAAATTGCTGAAATTGGTTCTACATGTGATATTAAAATATTGCAGGGGGTTTTATGTGAATGTTTGTTAAATAAAGTAATTAACAAAATTCTCAATAAAATAAATAAAAGAGTTTTATTAAATGAGAGTTGCATTAAATTTGATGGAAATTTAATGCATGTGAGTGGGATTTTGAGTGGAGGCTAGATTTTGAGTGGAGCTTCACCACATGAATGAGGGAAGAGGTGGGGGCATCTTCCCATGGCGCCGGCCATGGGAAGGGGTTGCCCTCCTCTCCATATAAAAGCCCCCCTCTCCTCCTCATAAAGCACACCTCCTCGTGAAGGATCTCTTTCCCCCTCTAGATATATTCTCCCATGGTCTCGGATTAGTGAGATATATGTTCCTGGTGGCATTTTGTCTGGAAGGAGTTGTTGTTTCCGCTGATTCACTGAAGCGGGGAGGTGGAGATTGTTCGGTGGCCTGAACGTGTGTGAGGACGGATGCGCTGCTGATTTGCGGCGCTAGTACTTCCACACGATCTTAAGGTCGACAAGCGTTCGACTACATCATCCACGAGTTCCAACTCGTTAACAAAACTTTGTTGTCTTCGAGGATAAGTTCTCTATGGATGTATATCCATCCTTTGCTTGTAACTAATAGATAGATCTTGGTGTATAGTTCCCATCGTAGGAATTTTTTTGTTTTCTATGCTGCAAACCCAACAAGTGCGGCCTCGGGTGGGCCGGCACCCGTGCAAGATCTCACGGTCTAAGGATTAGGACTCCATTTCTGACAACTGCAACATGAACTAAGTGACATGATCGTGTTGTAACAATCATCGGTGGGAAATGTCCATCACATCATTCCAGATGATATGACTTCATTGTCAGTTGGCTCTCATTGCACCAGCTCAAGAAGGAAGAATCAAAAGCAAATTGTTAGAAGTCATAGACCAAAAATTCCTTACTATGTTTGCACCCTCAAGAAAATCACAAACTTCAAAACAAATATGGTAATTCTCTTTGAACCCCAACCATTCCTAAAATACCAATCTTACTCTAGGTATTCTAACAAACTTAATTGTTCCTGTTTTTCCTATGTAGTACTTCTTATACAATTTCGTTAGGAAATATATTATGCCTTACATATTCGAAGAAGGAAAACCATCAACTTCTTATGTATTTGTTGCGAATATGTTAGCGGTTAAGTTAAAGCGAAGTGTGATAATAAAGGTACTGTCAGTTTCACATTAAACCTGAGAGAATATGTTCGCCAACACAATCTCCAAGAAGGTGATATTTGTGTCTTTCAGTTTGCAGTCAAAGCGGGCTCTCTGCTCATGAGAGTGCATCTTTTGTAGTGGGTTGAACTTGTCGGCATTAATTACACTTATAGCTAGGTATGTGAGTTGTGAACTTGTTGGGTTGAGAAGTACTATATGTATATAATCAATGCTTATGTTCATGTTAATTCAACTGAAAGTTGTATTCTGTGTGTCATGAGTTCTTTGTTATTTTGTTTTGATAGATATTAGATATTTAATATAGGCTGGATTACAAAATTGCTATATAGCATGCGCTGACCGATACATTACCAGGTAGTGTCGGTGTGTCGTCATCGTCGCTCCTAATGTCCAACACCTAGGTTGTGTCGGCCTACAATGGGTCACGATGTTAACCCCTTGCTACCGCGAAAGCGCTAGGTCGGCGAATGACGATGTGAGCGAAAAAAGCGCCGCCTATCCACTTTTCCCAACGCAGTTATCCCTGGCGGCTTTTTTTGCCCACCAGCACAACTATTAGACATGTGCCTCGGTGTCTATAAGCGTCAGGACCTGAGGTCCGTGTTGTAGTGATATGCAAGGAATTTCACGTTATGATTTTTCATGCTTATAGAATACAATATTGACTACACCCAGAATTTATTTTTTGAAAGTTACTAATATAATTTATGATTTTTTTAACGAAGAGAACACTAGAGCTGGGGAGCCAAAGACACTATCTAGTGGACTTGGAAAAATTGCAAGCTCGACTTACATAAATTATTTGTGATGATTTGTGCAGTTCCATCAACACATCTCTACTTTATAGTTTATACATTATTTAATACATTTTAACCTTATGTGTAGTGAGATACAACTCCCTACATTTTGCCAACTAATGGATCAAGGGTGGATATCCACTTAGTGTAGTCCACAGGAGAACCAGAGTCGCCGAGTGGCATTCCATTCACAAAGAAGTAGGGTGTCCCCGTCACACCGCGTGCACAACCATACTACAAAACAATGGGAACATATGGTGATTAATGTGAATAAAACAAGAAGATTTGTAAATATAATACACAGCCACGAGTGAAGTTGAACTCACCTTGAAAGAAATTCTTGTGGCCTGATCTGACTGTGAGTCATTGAAACCAGCTTTGTATGCTGCCAAATTGGCTTCACCAATGACAGGGGCAACAAGGTTATTTGTTATCTCGGCAACTATTGTCTCTCTTGATTTTGTGTATGTTGGCTGGTTGTAATAGCCCTCCTGAAATATTGTCAACGTTTAATTACTTGAGATCTTACTGTGTGTTCCATGTGAATGTCGTGATCAAATTCTGAGGTACTTGCTTAGAATCAGAAAAATGACATAGTGTGGTTTGATGCATGCACCAGCTAAGTCAAGCGAAAAGGCCATGGACTAGAAGTTTCCCTTGTCATATCATCATTCTTTTGGGTGCTTTTGCTTGTATACGATGCTTGACATGAAAAATATGCATGGTGGATCCATCCAGTAGAATGTGAGCTGGTGCTTCTCCTTCTCACATTTACCTCTCATATCTTAAGTCCCACATGTTGCATCCTAAAAGGCGGCTATACATGCGAGTGTGGCGTTATGGAACCCAAGCTCCAATGAACTCGGCTTCTGAAACTTCCAAAATTTGTGGAATTCAAAAGTTTCAAAAAAATCGGAAAACAAATTCTTCATGTAGCCAACTATGTGTTCTAGCAATGGGAAAATTTTCAGCTCGAAATAAATTGTATTTTAGGCTTGGAAAAAAATGATAAATTGAGTTTTTGTATTCTGTGAACAGTGCCACAAAATATACACTAGTGTGGAAATTTTGTCTTTTTTTGCTATTTTGTCATTTGTTCTGGACTACTTGTCGAAATTTGTGAAAAAAAAGGGCTACTGGTAGCCCGTCCTCTACCGTGGCTATTCGCTATTATATACCAAAATGCTCCTCATGCTACGTATGTTGGAGTGTATGCTAAACATTTCAAGGTTTTCTTCGAAGCATCAGGGAAAAAATATGAAAGCATGAAATTGTTATATTTAAGTGACAAGTAGGTTAAATCGTTCTTGTTTTTTACCATAAGGTTAGCTCATTCTTGTTTAGCGCATACATCATTCTTGTTTATTTCTCTTTTCTTGTGCATACTGTTGGCAGTACAGTGGGTGATAAATCAGCAGACAATACATAACCTGGTATTTGAAGAATTTCTCGAGTAGTGGATACACAGCTGATGCATTTATCTTGTAGACCGTGTGAATTGACCGGCAAGCAATGAAGGCGTTGCTGTGGTAACTGCACATTTCAAAAAGAAAATCGCATCACCAACCCAGTAGAAGTTTAAAATGACTGGTTCTTAACTGCTACTGAAAAGAGAACTTACATTACCAACGCACCTATTGGGTGAAATTTGTGCAACACCAAATCGACCAGAGCATCACATAAAAACTAAGGATAATTCAGGGTAAGTTTCGCAGCGGTGAATCTGGGGCTAAACAAAATTGCCAACTTTTTTCACATGTTTTCTTGGCAGCTGGTAGAATAATTTCAACACACTGCACACGAAATTCCACTCTCCTCTGTCTCACTCAAGTGAATTGGTTTCGAGATCATTCCTTCAACAACTTCAAATCAAGTTTAGTCTATGGATTGGTGGAGCAACTTTTACCTTTTCAAAATTCAAATCATTATTCCCTCTAGTCTTGAAAAGATGGCATTTGTCATCGCCACAGTCTCCATGTACAATATATTTCTATTAGAAAGGAGCTAACTGGCGATCGTTCATTCCACCTCCCCCTCAGCCCATCGCCCCAAAGATATGAAGGCAAGAAATATTATTAGGGATATTAAAACTGAGACAAAGAGGAGCCCTCTCACGACCTCAACATTTTTGGCCGTCTGATGCGCTGCATGGACAAATTTTAGCTATCGGATCTCCGTTAGTTGACGAAGTGGGCGACTGTCCCTAGAGGACACTTTTCTAGGCATCAACCTTATTTACTATTAGAAGGGAGTTGGCGGAGATCGCTCGTTCTATCTCCCACTCATCATACCTCCTCCCAAAAATAAAGAAATGAAAGAACGAAAGAAAAGATATCTTAGATTAAAGAAAACATAAAAGATTGTGATTCATTATCTAATAATGGATGAAATGAGTAATCAGTGAAGTTATCTAATAAAAGATGGTGATTCATTATCTAATAATTTAGCTAGTTTATTACTTCCTCCATCTCATAAAATAAGATACTATTACAATCAGTATACTCATATATTGGTTATAACATCTTGTGTTATAGGAGGGAGTAAGTAGCAAGACATGGGGAACACCCTAAGAAGAGGAAGCACAAGGCATATTCATATATTTCGCCTTTGCCTCTTTGTGTTTGCGTGATCTTTAGGGAATCTTCTATTTTATTTTCTCCTTTCTTTCTTGAGTGGAGAGCGATGGAATTGACATGAGCCAAAAGCAGCTCTTATTTTCGTCCAGAAAATACACAGAAGATGTTTAATTTGCACGCTTGGATCTAAAGATAAAAGCAGCTCCTATAAATTATTATGCCCGTTTTCTTTTGTCGACAAGGCTCGCTCTCTAGTGGGAAAAGTAGGTGAGGATGAAACAGATTTTACAGTTTTATCATATGTAATACTAAATATCTGTTCCATAAAACTAATTTAGTTTCCCAAAACGTTCTACGTTACAGAACGGGGATAGTAGTCCTCGTACTTAAACATCAATCATAACACCTGGTTGTAAGGTTGTGTTTATGGCCAGGGAAAACGTATTTGTTCTGGCCATACGTGGTACTCCCTTTCCGAGAAAGCTAGGGGCGTTAATTACGGATGTGCCACCATCATGGTTTTAGTACCGGCCGGTAATCCGTTTTACCGGCATCCCGGATAAATTGGTTTCTCGGGCATAAAATTTCCGACCTGCTTGAATTTGGTACGCATTCCGTGCATTTTTTTTGAGAAACCGGTGGTCACCGGTCGGTAAACACGCGATAACCCGTTTTGAATCCAAATTTTATTTTAAAATTTCGTACCCTAATTTCTGGTGACCAGGTAACCCAAAAAACGGACCCTCCGCGGTAAAAAAAAAACAGTCCGGTAGCCAAAAACTTTAAACCGGTAAAAACTTTATATATAGGGCGAATCCAAATTGTATAGGCTACATATAAAGTCGATGGACGCTAGCTACGCAACAAAAACAAAAACCTTGGAAGCTCAGTCTATATTCATCTGGAAATGTGTTCCGCTAGCTAGTCCTGACCTCATCCTAGTATACGGTGACAGTTCCAATGCCCCTCACCGATGAAACCATTTTTGTCCTGAACCACCGTGACAAACGAGTGGTCAGAACAGAAGCGCGCGTGCGTATGACACGTCTATACCCTTTTGGAATTATGGAATTTTTTTTAAAAAAATCGTAGAATTCCCAAGAACTCGGTTTCCCCAAGCGATTCCAGCGAAATCGAGTCCATAACGAAATTTCAGATGTCAGAACCGATGGAGGGAGTGTATAGGTACGCGATCGCTGCAACTACTACTACTACTACTGTGTAATTAACACATGCAAAGCTAGAGAGAACACACGTGCAGAGAGAGCGTGCGTGTGTAATAAACGAACACGGGTGAATGAATCACTACTCACGGCAGCGGGAAGAGGTGGACGACGACGGCGACTTGGCCGGCGCCGTAGTGCTGGGCGGCCTTCTGGAGCGGCGGCCAGGCGTCGCGGCTGTCGGGGCAGACCGGGTCGAAGAAGGCCTCCACCACCACGGTCCCGCCCCACGCGGGCCCCGGCGCCGTCCCCCACACGAACCCGTCCGTCCGCGCCGGGATCGGCAGCTGCGCCGCGCAACGGCCGCAGCACCCCGCGGCGACGATCACCGCCACCGCCACAAGCACCGGCAGCGACGACATCACGCTTCGCTCCTTCTACTGTCTGTTTGTTGAACCAACCAGTCAACACTGGCTAGCTAGCTACTTCGTGCAGGGCGCGGCGCGCTGCTGGTGCAACTGCGCATATATGTATCGTATGGTGGAATAAATAAGTTGATTGAGCTGAGGTCTATTTGGACTTAATAAGATGGATAAGACGTAAGAGACGCTCGCGATGAGTGCAGGGTGTAGTTGTTGAGGTGCGCGCGCGCGGAGACACCACGCAGAAAGTGAAGGGTATACCACGACGTGTGACGGGCCGACGGCTACCTCGCAACCACTTCGCGGGCATCCCGGCAAAGCGAGGGAAATTGATCGATTGAAAATGGCGCCCCCAGGCCCCGGCGAGGTGATGACACCGTCCGTGCATGATGGTGTGATGATGGCGTCGTTACCTTCTTGGGAGGCGTTGTCGTGGAGCTCCGGTCTCCTTAGTCTCGTCATCCTCAGTGGCAAGCTAGATGTTTCTTAGGCTTAGTAGCTAAGAGAGTTTACAGTAGGACGACTTGGATATTCGATACGGTCAAGTTACGGCAATAGAAATTGACTGTCGATGGGATGACGTGCCTCTCTGCACTGCGTGCCAAGGTCCTATCTGTCACAGGTTTTAGTGGCTCTGTCAACTTGGCTTCGACCTGATACGCAGGGCAGCAGGTTATACTAAGGAAACGTCTATAAACAAAGAAAAAGGACTTCAGACTGACCAACAACGGACCATTCAAATCAAACGCAACAGGTTTGAGAACAAGCATTAATGTTGAGATTTGGATTCCAAATTTCCAAGTCACTAACTGTCCAAAAGAAACCATGTCATCGGCATATCCCCGTAACCTGCACCAGCAGCTAAGCTAGGGTCCATCGCTTCTTCCGCAGCCAGATTGTACACAACTGAGCCAAAGTACAGCTAGTTTGTTCAGTTACAAAAATGCAGGGCCGCTATGAGAACAGCCCAACTGGATTTCAGCCTGACAACCAGATCACTAAATCGAACTTTACAACCTTAATTTCCCTTCTTAGGAATCGCCGTTGTAAGCCAGTAGTAACTTTCCAAACAAATATAATCATGGTGAACTGACAGAAGCATCGCAACCTTGCCAACTGCTCACCTTATTCTCATCTGTTTCCTGCATCAGTCCCACTAACAGGGACATCCACGCCTTACAGAAATTCAACAGAAAAATCATCGCGAAAAAATAGAATCATCTGTGTAATTGTTCGTCTAGTCCTCTGAGCTCAAATCGCCCCATCTGACGTTGTACTTTGCTGCAAGGTAGTGAGCGCCTACAGGTCCACGGCTTCCGTAAGGGTACAACTCGGGAGCAGTCCGCTTCTGTTCCAATTCCTTCAGAAGGGGTGTGAAGAGCTCCCATGCGGCATCCAACTCATCGGAGCGGATGAAAAGTCTTCGCTCTCCTTCTATGGCATCGAGCAAGAGCCTCTCATAAGCATCTGGTATCTCCTTTGAGTACCTAAGGCAAGTTTATGTAACACTTTAGAGATCATGTGCAAGTTAGCTGCAGATTGGTACTCTGGTTACTACCGTGTAAATCACACAAACAAGTGTCTTGCTAAGTACCTAAACAGTATAACGACTGTGCAAAACGCAAATCCCCTAAAAGGAAATGGAAAAATATCACTGGGAAAAACAACTATTTATGTACACGTCAAAGCACCAGCAATAAAGACCCCACTATGATGGAGATAGACAGAGTAAAAAGCTTTCGCGAAGTGCTGCAATTTGCATTCATAATGATGCATAGTGGCATACCTTTCGAGGCAATGTATTATTTTTAGTTAAAACTTAGCATATGTGAACAGGAAGGACTTCTACAATAAAGACAAATATGACTGAAACAAAGTCCAATTGTGGTATTTCACTGTTCCATATCTATTCCCTTTATAGCCTATTTCAGGTTATCACTGTCTGGTTTCTACAAGATGGATACTTACTCCACTTCTGACTTGTGTACAAGGTTCACATCGCATACCTTCAGAATAAATTCAGAGACATCTCATACTGCACATCTCACTCATGGCTACAACTAAAAAAGGCAGCCTAAGCCCTAAACAAACAAACAAAATAAAAAAGCAAATGCTAGTGGTACAATTTCTGTTTAGTTACTTGTCTACATGTCAAGAGAGGAGCACTTTAGGTACAGCATCAATACCAATACATTGGTCCTTCCAAATAAGCAAAGCCCTCTATGCACAAATATAAAATTGTTGGAAACTTTATCTTACCTTGCTGCATAGTGAAGATTCAAATTACTTCTATCTAATCTCATACCGAGACCAGGAATTTTGTTGTTAATTTTTAGGTAAATAGCTTCATCCGGTTGCACACGTATCACAAGCTCATTAGTAGCCCTGTCAAGATCGGTTCCAAAAGCTCCCTTGTAGAGATTTCCAGGAACATGTCGGAACTGTACTCTAATCTCAGCCCTGAAATTTGTTTAATGCATAATGCAACATGAGTTAGGATTGGTGGCACAAACATAACCCAAAAGGAGACTCTGGAAACAAATGATGTTGTGTTATCAACCCAAGATTAATACTAGGAAATAATACTTCAATTAGTGTTTTGTTCATATATCTAAATAGTACAAATATATCAGATCCATAACAGAATTAAGTTGGTCCAACTGCATGACACTAAAATTTGATAAACTTGCACAAAGAAAATGCCTCCATGTTAAGAGTTCAGACATTTCAAAAAAACTTAATATATAAGCCAAAGCGAACATGTGGTTAAGAGTTTGCATCATATGATAACGACAACTATTTTAAAACAACTTACTGCTTAGTATGCAAAGCTTTCCCAGCCTTCATGAGAAAAGGAACTCCATCCCATCTAGCATTATTAATAAAAAGTGCAGCTGCAGCAAATGTTGGAGCCAGACTACCCTTGGGCACCGTTTTATCATCAGTGTATCCAGGGTATGTAATACCACCCTTTGTATGACTTTTATATTGTCCTATTACCACATCTTCTAGTTGCAAGGGCTTCATGGAGCGCAAAACTTTAACCTGAAAGGAATATATGGAGGGAATATTGACGATCAGTGAGTGGCTCGTCACACATTTAACGTAGATAACAAGATTGGTGTATGCTGCTTTGAAGTATGTAAAGTTAACAAGATTTATGTATGCTGCTTTAATGTAAAGTATGTAACAGAATATAGGTAAAACAGTTTCTGAATGGGAAAGATAATTGGCCAATTTTTCGGTCGGAACTGCATGTCTAGGTAACCTGGAACGGGTACAAACCTTCTCATTTCGTATGTCCTCTGCTTCCAAGCTAATAGGAGTTTCCATTGCAAATAGAGCTAGTATTTGAAGAAGATGGTTCTGCATTATGTCTCGGATAATACCATAGCTGTCAAAGTACCTGGGTAATTCAACAATAAGGTAAGAGACAATCCAAGGGTAGTAACATGGTAGCATAAATGATGTAAAAATCATTACCCTCCTCGCCCTTCAGTGCCGAAGTCTTCTGAGAATATCAGTTGCACATTCCTTATATATTGCCTTGACCATAGAGGCTCAAAAACAAGATTCGAGAAGCGGAGGACAGATAAATTCTCCACCAATTCCTTTCCCAAGTAATGGTCAATCCTGCATAACAAATATAAGTGATCACAACATTCTAGGTATCTAACACCAATTGACAGACCATTTGTATTTACTGAGTAAGGGAAATGAGAATTATATTTAAATTAGCTATACAAGAATGAGAGTTGTATTTAAGCTAGATGCTTGAATCACCTGAAGATTTGGTCCTCTACCAGGTACTGCTTCAGACCTCTCGTTAGTGCAGCAGAAGACTCTGAGTCCCGGCCAAAGGGTTTTTCAACAATTACCCTTGTCCAGCCACTCTCAGACGACGCTGATCTGCTTGCACATTTTACAACATCTAGGAATATATTTGGAGGTATTGACAAGTAGAAAAGACGGTTAGAAACTCTGGGACCCTGCATATAAAGAAAAAGAGATTATCAGATTATAAATACATTAGATTTTAAAATGGAAATGGATTAATTCAGTTGTATAAAAAAAGTTGCATACTGTTTCAGTCATGTACAAAAAAGAACGAGCAAGGAACTATGTCTTAAGCAGCGCAGTTTTGAAAATGAAAATATGATTATCAGGAAGAGTAGCAAGCTTAAGGCACTGAAAAAATACTCATAAGAAGAATTCATCCAAATAAGCAGTACTGAAACCTCAAAACTAGAAGTATAATCAATGACACGCAACCTTGGTTAGACTTGAAGTGGCATATACAAACCTCATGTTGTTTAATCTTCTTGCCTAGCTCCATGAAATCTGCCTCTGAATCATATTGGCCTGAATGGTAGAAGCATCGTTTCAAAAACTCTTCCATTTTCTCACTACAGTTCTCCCTGGGGAAAAAGAGCAGTTTAGCAAATATGCATCACTCTACATAGGTATTATTTACATAACAATGGTCATAAACTATGACCAGAGGTTCTAACTTGATAATCACCTCTTATCTATCCTGCATGTCAGTGTTCTGCTGACCATGTCTCTCAGTTCAGCATCTGTCATTTTGCTCCGTGCATAGCCAAAGATGGAGAAATGCTACAGAAGAATACTTAAGATTTGAGGTTAGTTCTCTTTTAAGTGGCTAAAATTCAAGCCTAGGTTGGAGAGAGACACACACAGACCTTTGGAAGACAATCTTCATAGTATAGAGCAAAAAGGGCAGGAAATATCTTCTTCTTGGCAAGGTCACCAGATGCTCCAACAACGGTGATGCTAACAGAAGCCTCGTCATCTTTCGATAGGGAGGCCAAATCTTCAAATTCCTCCACGGTGATCGCTGAAGGTGCGCCATTCGCCACCTTGGACGGAGCAGCAGGGCTGACAGTGTTCTCCACGCCGGTATCCATCGGACCTTTCACTGATGATGAAGTGTAAAATAAGTAAATACAGCCAGTGTGTATCAAAGTAACACGGTCTAAGTACCAATGGTCCACGATGCACTGGAAGTAAATCAAAACGAGGCAGGTAAAGATGGCCTGAGTACTAATTCTGGTTATTGGGCATAAAAATGCAGACGGATGGAACACTACAAACTCAGAACAATGCTGGGGTCGGTAAAAAAAAATGCTAATGAATCACCTCAGTTTCCTAGACAGACTTCATTTATGTGTTTTCCGCGGTGTGACTCCTTCATTTTAGACTGTAAGGTTGGTAACCGTGCAGTAGACAGGCAGGATTCAGAATGTTGGTGGTAACGAACAAACAGATTACACAGCACAACGAGGAAGCTCGCAAGGCACAAAAGTCAACTGCACGCACAGCTGGTTCAGCTGAAGAATCTAGGCGCTAGGCTGACTATGCTGAACTGTATCGGAGAATTATACTCCTACATACGTGAGCAATCCCCCACGGAGCAAGCAAACCCGTCGCCTCACCTAAGGTATAGGTATCCCCTGAATTTGGGAGCGAGCAAGGAGAAGTGAAAAGCGCGGAGAGAATCGATACCCCACAGGCCACGGCACAACAAGTCCAGACAAGGAGCCCACCTCCCTGGCCGGCGACGGCGTCGATGCGCCACCCAGCGGCGGCGAGGGCGGCGGCTGATCTCCGGCCGCCACCGCATCTGGCGAAGGAGAAGGCTGCGGACGACGACGACGGCGGCGAGGGACCCGCCGCGCGGCGCATGACGGTCCCGCCGCCGCCTACCGCCGGGCACCTCATGCAGGAGAGCGCCATGTGCCCTCCCTCCCTCCCTCGCTCGGTGGCTGGATGTCCTTCTCGCTGTGGCTGCTCCGTTCGGACTTCGGAGATGCCGAGGCAGGGGAAGCTGGCTGGCTGACGAAGTGGCGATAGGACGGACGGAGATGGGGAAGGGGATGGGAGAGGGAGGTTTTATCGGGGATATCGAAGAGGGGGAGAAGACGGAGACAAAGCCAAAGTTTGGTGCAGCGGGGGGGCTCTTGAGATTGCCGAAGGACAGGGTGGGGTGGGGGGCGGGGAATAAAATAGTCGGAGCGATCGGGGCGGAAACGCAAAGAGTTGTGGCCCCTTGGCTGCCGCTGCGGGCGGCCGGTCTGGTCGGGCAATGGTTGCCACGGCGGCGGCGGCGGCGCGGGTGACCGGTGGCCGGTGGGGGCGGGGCACGTGCACTGCGGTGGTGTACGGTACGGGGTCGGACCGGCACGCAGGTTGGATTGGGGGCGCGCTTGGGGTCGAGAGGTCCTTGGCCCTCCTGGTGCGCGAAATCCTACGCTCGCAAAAGGTCAGAGCATCTGCGGTCAACGTCGTCAGAGCCTTGTACTACTGCTGAAGTGCCGAGACGCGCGTCGCCGATACAACTTCTACAAACGACCGGCAGCGTGGAGTAGTAGCAAAGATAATTCTAGCGTATGATTCCTGGTTGTCACGGTAGCAAAGATAATTTTCATAAATACGCAATACCATGAAAATGCCGGAATTTCGTGCAAACTAGGACGTAGGAAAAGCTCATAATAAGTTCAAAACTTTCTAAGAATATGAAGTTTGCACGGGAGCATATGCTCTAGGAGCCAAAACCCATCCTTTTCTAGAGGCCCCTTTAATCCATTGGAAAAGTAGAGGGAAAACACAATGATCATAAAGTTTTCTTTAATGGCAGATATGCAAGTGATTCAAAAGAACAAGAGCAAGGAAAATAGAGAAAAATACCTTTTGAGCTCAGTTGAACAAAGTCCAAATCCCCCCCGGCTCATATTTTCTCCCCAACCTTTATTTGGGGGGGGGGGGGGTAGTTGAATTTTGTTCAACTCGGTTTCAAGGGACATGAAAACTTTATATTCAGTTGGACTTCATTTTGAAATTTCTACACACGATAAATATGATGGGGATTTTTATTGTCTTGTAGTATCTTAGTTTTACTTTTGACAGTGTATTGTTTGTGCTTATTAGGATCTATATTTTTTCTATCCTTCAAATCAAATGGCCAAGTCTACATGATTCTTGAGTTTTTCAATCCTTTGGTCACCACAATTATACCATATTTTACTCTTTTTCATATTCCCAAGTTTTCATTTTCCTGCAAGTCCAAAAAAGTCCAATAGGAAAATTTACAAGGAATATAATCCTCAAAATTCAAATGAAATTATTTTAACCATGTCCCTTGTTTGTAGGATTCTAAAACATAGAAAAACGATAAACATGGGAAATAGATGTCATGGACTCATGGTATGTTAAAATGTAGAGAACATAAAAGCACATGGCTGTGTAACAAAAATTGTTTGTTTAGCCAGCACAACCTACAGATTATTCCCCAAGGACAAAGGGCATGGTATATAGTTTTTTTTATGGAATTGCACACAAGGTGTATAAAGGACAATTTTCTATTGTTTCTAATCCTACAGCCCAAATAATTTCTGGATGGATAATTTCATGGGGAGTAAAAATCCTTCAAAACTCCTCTGGACCAAATAGAGCGCATATATTGCCCACGCTCCATCGAAATTGGCCGCTTTAGCCATATTCCTCTGTTTTTACGACTAGGTGTGCAAATTTTCAATCATTTCTTTTCCTATTCCTATGTTTTCTAATTCGTGGTATATAAAGAAACCGTAACTATGAGCTGTATGTTTTTGGTAGCCGATATTCAGATTCCCACTCATGAATGGTTTTCATCTTTTGGAGTATACTTAGTTTCAGAGACTACTGCGTTTGCTTAGTCTTTCAAAATTACAACATTTTCTTTCTGATAGTAAGAAATTTCAAGAACATAGATGAATATTTTTCTTCAATTTCAGTAACATCTGTTCCTTACCTTGCTTCTTCGGAATCTCGTTGGCGCCGGTAGGATGCTCAAGTGGGAGTTGTTTTTCCTTTGCAGACAGCGCAGATGCGCTGCTCGACTGCCGGACGGGGATGGCAGGGCTAGAGGGTGCAGACGAGAATTCAGGAGGACGACGCGAGAATAAAACGGTAGTACCTTGGGACGACAGTGGTGGACAGCCAGCTAAATATAACTCGTTGGTACTTGGAACTCTACTTTTTCTGTGGCAAAGCCTCTCACATTCTTGATTCTATGATTCTATCCGGGTGCACGCACTGCCGTGTCAGCCATGGGCTTCTTCTCTTCGCCGCCACTCCATGCTAATGAAAAAGACCCCGCTGCTCTGGTCCTTTCTCCACATTCTCTTCCTTTTTCCAAATTCCAAACTTGCCGAGTTGAGGAAACCACCTGAACCTCAGGAACGCAAAAGGTCGACCCGTGGATTTCCTTGATTCTCCATGCTTGAGATGTGGATACCTTCAACATCTGGCATACATGACTCCCAAGGAAAGAACCAAAATTGACAGCATGCCTTAACTAATACAGTAGCATTTCAGAAAATTACGCCGACAGTGCTTAGTAAAACAAAGTTTCAGAGCTTTCCATGTTCGCTCTCAGATGCTAAAAAAAACTAGCTTCAATCTGAGACAAGAACGGAAATTCTATGCCGCTTATAACAATGGATATTAATTATATACATAAAAAGTTATAATAGCTCTGTAAGTGATACAACTATACATTTGTATGTAAGCATTACAGGCTATATGTGTGGTCTTTAATATCTACCAGCTCATCCGACTAAGTTGCTAGAATCACAGGTTCCAACTAATAAGCCAGGCGGCTTATGGGATAACTAATTTAGAAGACCGGGTAATAAGTTGGGCGGCTTATGGGTGAAGCTAGGGAGCGGGAGCGGGTGGCTTATTTCTTAAGCTGTCAAAAGAACTGGGCCTAAAGTGTGGATACCTGCAACATTTGACATACTTACATGACTCCAAGGAAAGAATTAAAATTGACAGCATGCCTTAAAATAATAGCATTTCAGAAAATTACACCTCTAGTATTTAGTGAAACAAAGTTTTAGAGCTTCCAGGTTCGCTCCCAGATGCTAAAAAAACTAGCTTCAATCTGGAGACAAAATAAAAATAGAACTTCTATGCCACTTATAACGGTGGATATTAATTAGATATCTATAAAAAGTAATAACAGCTCTGTAAGTGATACAATGCTCACATTTGTATGTGAGCATTACGGACTGTAGTAACTGAGTGGCTGTACTCGTGTACTTTCCTATATATGGGTGGTCTTTAATACCTACCTGCTCATCTGACTAAGTTGCTAGAATCGCAAGGTTTCGACAAACGCCTCTTTGATGGCCACGATTTTAGCGCAAACATCATGTATCCCTGGTCTATCTTTCGGCGACTCCATGGAACACATTAGCCCAATGCTGACCAAAGGCATGATGTAGTTCTGCATACGCAGAGAAGCAGCCACCTCATCCTCCTCAGATGTCATATGGGGATCCATAACCTCAGAGATTCTCTCGGGGAAAGCCTGATCAACGTACTTGTGAAGACTGAGAGCATTGCCACACAGCGTGTCCGTTGGACGTACCGCCGTGAGCATCTCCAGTAGCAGCACCCCGAAACTGTACACGTCCCCACCCATTGAGATTTTGCATCCCATCCCATATTCTGCAAAACAGGAGCAGTGCACGTTAATGCTTGGGAAACTAACAAGCAACGAGAGATCAGAGCTGAAGTTTCAAAGAAAAAGCAAGCGCAACTTACCAGGTGCAATGTATCCGATTGTTCCTCCGATGCCAGCCAACCCTTCTGGTGTAGTACCCGGACTTGAGGAGAGAAACTTGGCAGACCCGAAATCACCAATGCGTGATGTCATGTCGTAGTCCAGAAGAACATTGCTCGGCTTCAGATCACAGTGGATCATAGGAGGTGTCAACTGGTTGTGCAGATAGTCCAGAGCAGAAGCAACATCAGCGACAATACTTATCCGCTGACCTAAGCTTAGCAATCTCCTTGCGCTGCCCTGTTGAAGCCTTGGGTGTATCCACATGTCTAGGCTACCATTTGCCATGAACTCGTATACTATTGCCTTGAACTCATTGTTATCGAGATCCACTGTTGAGCAGCAGGTGATAGCTTGAACAAGGTTGCGATGGCGGGTATGCTTTAGCACCTTGCACTCGGTGAAAAAACTATTTCGTGAACCTTGCTCGCTGTGGAATGTCTTGATGGCCACTAGGTCTGTTTCGAACTGAAACCGACCAATGTAAACTGAAGCTGTGCGACTTGAGCTGATCCTGTTCACCAGAGAGAACCAATTGGTAGCTTTAAGAATGTCACCATATGACACCCTCTTCATCGTTTCCTTGAAGTTTTCAGATGGTTGACTTTTGGTTTTGGTTCCCTTCTTAACAGTGATAACAACGCCAAGAAACGTGAACAAACTAATAGTAGCCAGTGGAACCATTATCAGCACCAGGTGTGCTTTGCTCTTCCTTTGTGTTGGTGAGGTGGTGGGGCAAATGGGAAGTCCAAATATGGCAGCAGCTGTTTCACACAGCCCTGCGTTGCCTTGCAAGGATACTGCATTTAAATTTGCAAATACACCACCAGCCGGAATTGATCCTTCAAATTTGTTGTATGATATATTAATATAATTTAAGCTGCTGAAGTTCCCAAAAAACCGTGGAACTTGACCAGTTAAATAGTTCTCAGACAGATCTATCTGCTGTATGGCCTTCAGTGCACTGAAAGACTGAGGAATAATCCCACTAAGCATGTTGCTTTCCATTTGAAGGGATAGAAGTTGAACACACTGGCCAAGTTCAGAAGGAAGGTCACCAGATAATCTGTTGTTGGAAACATTAAGGAAGCCAAGAGTGATCAGGCTACCAACGTCCTGTGGTATCGGCCCAATCAGGTTGTTGTTTGACAAGTCTAAACCCAATGAAATGGAAGAAATACCGAAGAGTTCTCTTGGGATGGATCCATCAAGATGGTTAACTGACAAGTTCAGCAGAAGCAGCCTTTGGCATTGTCCTATATTTGCCGGTATGTTTCCAGACAACTCATTGTCATCAAGATAAAGCTGGCTGAGGTTAGCAAGATTCCCAACTGTCGATGGAATTTGACCTGACAACCTGTTCATGGAAAGTTTCAGGACAACCAAGTTGCTCATGTTCCAAACTGCCAGGGGAATTTTTCCTGAGAGCATGTTCTGGCCTATGTCAAGTAGAGTGAGGTTTACGAGGTTGCCTATCTCAGATGGTATGCTTCCAGAAATTTGGTTTCTTCCAAAGTTCAACCGCACCAGCTTTGTTGAAAGGTTGCCTACTGCTTTTGGCAAACTTCCATTCAGGATATTCCCATCCACTGATAATCTTAACAACTGAGTGCAATTGGTCAGAGAGGTAAGGAACGCCCAGTCATTAGCTTCGAGTGTGTTATTTCCTAGAAGCAGCTGACTCAAGTTCGCCAAGGATCCTAGAGATGGCACCAGGCCAGTCAGCAAGTTGCTTGAAAGATCAAGCACTTGAAGATTTGACATGTTGGTTAGCGAATCTGGGATAGATCCACGAAATCTGTTGCCTCCCATAATCAATGCTTGGAGATTCGGAAGCGAGTGGCCAATTTCAGAAGGTATCTGTCCAGTAAAACTGTTGCTGCCTAAGCTAAAGAGTGTGAGTGATGAGACATTGTACAGTGTGGCTGGGACATACCCAGAGAATTTGTTGTAACTTAGATCTAGCCTAGTTAGGTTTGGAATTTGACCTAAAGTTTCTGGGATTGATCCTGTTAAGTTGTTTTGTGCTAGCAGGAGGGAACGCAAAGACGAAACATTTCCCAAAGATGCTGGTATAGTACCAGAAAGAAAATTCCCTGTAAGGTTAAGAAATTGCAGAGCATCCATCTCTAGGAAATGTGGGATTGCTCCTGAGAGAGCATTCCACTGGAGATCAACAGCCACAAGTTTGGATGACTTGAACAGATTAGCAGGGATCAACCCAGATAAGTTGTTACGTGAGAGGATTATCTCACTAAGTAACGAACTATTTGATAAGGAATCAGGGATAACTCCGCTAAGAGAATTGTTTGCAAGGTTAACATATCTAAGAGATGCAACTGTACCTAATGACAGAGGGATGTTACCTGCAAGCCTGTTTCCGGCAAGCATCAGAGTTTGGAGGCTCTGGAGCTCACCTATCTCATCAGGTATGCTCCCAGATAATTTATTGTTTTGAAGGTCCAACTGCACTAGAGAAGTAAGGGATGATATGCAACTGGATAGTGTTCCTGTGAGCCGATTAAACCTGAATTCTATGGACAAGACACGGATTGGGAGGGCCGTGCTGCAGGTTACCCCTTGCCAGCTGCAGAAGTTGAGGGAGTCGTTACGCCATGATCCGAGAACATGAACAGGGTCCCTGGAGATGCCAGATTTGAAGCAGAGAAGGGCTTGCCGGTCATTCTCCGAACTGTTGCTAGCTTGCGCTGATGTGAATATTATTGTGTTGGAGGAAAGAAATATGAGGATGGTGCAGAGAAGAAAGAGCGCATGGCGGGAAGGAGCAATCAGAGATTTGTTGCCAAAAACTTGAGCAGACATGCCTCTGTTCTTGTTCTAATGGAGTACTTTTGTTAAAAGAATGTGTGTGCGCCTGTGTGTTCAGATATATGTTCGAAGTAGGGGAGTCAAATCTTCTACTTGACCTGGCTTTAGTGCTGTCTTGTCTAGTTTGGTTCCTCTTCACGCGCAAAGATGATTGAGAAAAGCCTGACCACAAAAGAAACTTGTGAGAGATATTATATGAGTAAAGAAAAGGTGTTATGAACATGCAAATACTATTCCCTACAGGTTATACAGTCTAGAGCTTCCGCACTCAGAAAACCCACCAAATCATGAAAATTCTAACTGAGCTGAAAAGTAGAGAAGCGGACTAGTTGGCTACCCAACTTACAGTTGTTTATTGAGCTAATAACACCTATAGTCCCACAACTTATTCAACCCGTGCAAATTAGTCCTACAAGTTGCAAAGCGTGATCCCGCGGTACACAAACTAGTCCAACTGTGACACGTGGCGTCGTAATTTTTGCACAAACACCCCCTTATATTTTTCTCTCACAGACGTAACCTTGGTGCTGTTTTACGGCTCGGTCCCACCTGTCAGTCAGGGAAGAAATAATTAAAACTAAATGAGTAGGAGGAAATTCGAACACACCACCTACTGTTCTCAATGACACGCATTGCCAACTAATCCTACAATATTTGTTGCTCCTATTTAGTTCGTTAAGTTATTATTAGATATACTGACACCTGCATGTCGCTAGCTAAAACCTCGTCGGTAACACGGATGTTATGGCCACTGACGAGCTCCGGGTCATCCTCGCCGTCGTCTCCGACAAGTGCCCAAACTGCTGCGCCGACACTCGCTCCGCCTGCTCGCGCTCCTCGTCGTTGCGCACCTCTGGCGCTGCTTGTGCCTAGGCTCGTCGATGGCAATGCTGCTCGAGGCATCAACTACCTCGGTCTAGCGGACACGCGTGCCATGGAAGACCTCGCCGCGAAGACTGTCGTCGTCCACGCTGTCACGCACACCATGTCGGACTTCGCTACACAACAAGTCGTAGACGTTGTGTTGGACCTTACCGTGCAGAGCTTGGAGGGCAGGAACGTGAACGTCACGTGCAGCTCGGTAGCGGCGACACATTCCATCGCATGCAGCTCGGCGATGCTCAAGTTTGCCGCAATAGTAGAAGCTGGCCGATGTAATGGTCCCACAACTTCGAGCTCGTTGTGTCTGCGGTGTGCTGCTTGCCCATGCTTCTTTGCAGGCTGCAGCATAGTCTACGTTCTCACGACAGTGTAGAGAAGCGGAGGCATCAGCTGGCAAGCTCTGCTGATAGGATAACGAGTTCGGACCGACGCTACGCGGACGGAGCCGCTGGAATATGGCGAGCTCCTTGTCACCACGGCTTTGATTTTGTGCGTGCCGTCACTTGAATTTGAGTATAAATAAAGTGCGGACTAAATTAACTCAACGATCGATGTTGGCTGTAGTGGTGTTGGCGTGTTTCTGAAAAAACTATAGGTGTTGTGTTCGAAATCCCACCTACTTGGCGCATCATTTTAATTCTTTCTGCCCTAACTGACAGGTGCGCATCATTTTAATTCTTTCTGCCCTAACTGACAGGTGAGGCCCACTCATGAGGCAGCATCAAGGTTACTTGTCCGACAGAAAAATATACAGTGGTGTTTGTGCAAAAATTACAACGCCATGTGTCAGCTCGTGAGTGAATTTGGACTAGTTTGCTCGCTCAGGACAAGTTTGTGTACCACGGAGTCACGCTTTGCAACTTATAGGACTAATTTGCACGTGGCGAGCAAGTTGTGGGACTAATGGTGTTATTACCTCGCCGAGTTAGAGGAAATGCTTTGTGAAACCATAAAATAACCTGCATTTTTCATATTCCCAAGTTTTCATTTTCCTGCAAGTCCAAAAAAGTCCAATAGGAAAATTTACAAGGAATATAATCCTCAAAATTCAAATGAAATTATTTTAACCATGTCCCTTGTTTGTAGGATTCTAAAACATAGAAAAACGATAAACATGGGAAATAGATGTCATGGACTCATGGTATGTTAAAATGTAGAGAACATAAAAGCACATGGCTGTGTAACAAAAATTGTTTGTTTAGCCAGCACAACCTACAGATTATTCCCCAAGGACAAAGGGCATGGTATATAGTTTTTTTTATGGAATTGCACACAAGGTGTATAAAGGACAATTTTCTATTGTTTCTAATCCTACAGCCCAAATAATTTCTGGATGGATAATTTCATGGGGAGTAAAAATCCTTCAAAACTCCTCTGGACCAAATAGAGCGCATATATTGCCCACGCTCCATCGAAATTGGCCGCTTTAGCCATATTCCTCTGTTTTTACGACTAGGTGTGCAAATTTTCAATCATTTCTTTTCCTATTCCTATGTTTTCTAATTCGTGGTATATAAAGAAACCGTAACTATGAGCTGTATGTTTTTGGTAGCCGATATTCAGATTCCCACTCATGAATGGTTTTCATCTTTTGGAGTATACTTAGTTTCAGAGACTACTGCGTTTGCTTAGTCTTTCAAAATTACAACATTTTCTTTCTGATAGTAAGAAATTTCAAGAACATAGATGAATATTTTTCTTCAATTTCAGTAACATCTGTTCCTTACCTTGCTTCTTCGGAATCTCGTTGGCGCCGGTAGGATGCTCAAGTGGGAGTTGTTTTTCCTTTGCAGACAGCGCAGATGCGCTGCTCGACTGCCGGACGGGGATGGCAGGGCTAGAGGGTGCAGACGAGAATTCAGGAGGACGACGCGAGAATAAAACGGTAGTACCTTGGGACGACAGTGGTGGACAGCCAGCTAAATATAACTCGTTGGTACTTGGAACTCTACTTTTTCTGTGGCAAAGCCTCTCACATTCTTGATTCTATGATTCTATCCGGGTGCACGCACTGCCGTGTCAGCCATGGGCTTCTTCTCTTCGCCGCCACTCCATGCTAATGAAAAAGACCCCGCTGCTCTGGTCCTTTCTCCACATTCTCTTCCTTTTTCCAAATTCCAAACTTGCCGAGTTGAGGAAACCACCTGAACCTCAGGAACGCAAAAGGTCGACCCGTGGATTTCCTTGATTCTCCATGCTTGAGATGTGGATACCTTCAACATCTGGCATACATGACTCCCAAGGAAAGAACCAAAATTGACAGCATGCCTTAACTAATACAGTAGCATTTCAGAAAATTACGCCGACAGTGCTTAGTAAAACAAAGTTTCAGAGCTTTCCATGTTCGCTCTCAGATGCTAAAAAAAACTAGCTTCAATCTGAGACAAGAACGGAAATTCTATGCCGCTTATAACAATGGATATTAATTATATACATAAAAAGTTATAATAGCTCTGTAAGTGATACAACTATACATTTGTATGTAAGCATTACAGGCTATATGTGTGGTCTTTAATATCTACCAGCTCATCCGACTAAGTTGCTAGAATCACAGGTTCCAACTAATAAGCCAGGCGGCTTATGGGATAACTAATTTAGAAGACCGGGTAATAAGTTGGGCGGCTTATGGGTGAAGCTAGGGAGCGGGAGCGGGTGGCTTATTTCTTAAGCTGTCAAAAGAACTGGGCCTAAAGTGTGGATACCTGCAACATTTGACATACTTACATGACTCCAAGGAAAGAATTAAAATTGACAGCATGCCTTAAAATAATAGCATTTCAGAAAATTACACCTCTAGTATTTAGTGAAACAAAGTTTTAGAGCTTCCAGGTTCGCTCCCAGATGCTAAAAAAACTAGCTTCAATCTGGAGACAAAATAAAAATAGAACTTCTATGCCACTTATAACGGTGGATATTAATTAGATATCTATAAAAAGTAATAACAGCTCTGTAAGTGATACAATGCTCACATTTGTATGTGAGCATTACGGACTGTAGTAACTGAGTGGCTGTACTCGTGTACTTTCCTATATATGGGTGGTCTTTAATACCTACCTGCTCATCTGACTAAGTTGCTAGAATCGCAAGGTTTCGACAAACGCCTCTTTGATGGCCACGATTTTAGCGCAAACATCATGTATCCCTGGTCTATCTTTCGGCGACTCCATGGAACACATTAGCCCAATGCTGACCAAAGGCATGATGTAGTTCTGCATACGCAGAGAAGCAGCCACCTCATCCTCCTCAGATGTCATATGGGGATCCATAACCTCAGAGATTCTCTCGGGGAAAGCCTGATCAACGTACTTGTGAAGACTGAGAGCATTGCCACACAGCGTGTCCGTTGGACGTACCGCCGTGAGCATCTCCAGTAGCAGCACCCCGAAACTGTACACGTCCCCACCCATTGAGATTTTGCATCCCATCCCATATTCTGCAAAACAGGAGCAGTGCACGTTAATGCTTGGGAAACTAACAAGCAACGAGAGATCAGAGCTGAAGTTTCAAAGAAAAAGCAAGCGCAACTTACCAGGTGCAATGTATCCGATTGTTCCTCCGATGCCAGCCAACCCTTCTGGTGTAGTACCCGGACTTGAGGAGAGAAACTTGGCAGACCCGAAATCACCAATGCGTGATGTCATGTCGTAGTCCAGAAGAACATTGCTCGGCTTCAGATCACAGTGGATCATAGGAGGTGTCAACTGGTTGTGCAGATAGTCCAGAGCAGAAGCAACATCAGCGACAATACTTATCCGCTGACCTAAGCTTAGCAATCTCCTTGCGCTGCCCTGTTGAAGCCTTGGGTGTATCCACATGTCTAGGCTACCATTTGCCATGAACTCGTATACTATTGCCTTGAACTCATTGTTATCGAGATCCACTGTTGAGCAGCAGGTGATAGCTTGAACAAGGTTGCGATGGCGGGTATGCTTTAGCACCTTGCACTCGGTGAAAAAACTATTTCGTGAACCTTGCTCGCTGTGGAATGTCTTGATGGCCACTAGGTCTGTTTCGAACTGAAACCGACCAATGTAAACTGAAGCTGTGCGACTTGAGCTGATCCTGTTCACCAGAGAGAACCAATTGGTAGCTTTAAGAATGTCACCATATGACACCCTCTTCATCGTTTCCTTGAAGTTTTCAGATGGTTGACTTTTGGTTTTGGTTCCCTTCTTAACAGTGATAACAACGCCAAGAAACGTGAACAAACTAATAGTAGCCAGTGGAACCATTATCAGCACCAGGTGTGCTTTGCTCTTCCTTTGTGTTGGTGAGGTGGTGGGGCAAATGGGAAGTCCAAATATGGCAGCAGCTGTTTCACACAGCCCTGCGTTGCCTTGCAAGGATACTGCATTTAAATTTGCAAATACACCACCAGCCGGAATTGATCCTTCAAATTTGTTGTATGATATATTAATATAATTTAAGCTGCTGAAGTTCCCAAAAAACTGTGGAACTTGACCAGTTAAATAGTTCTCAGACAGATCTATCTGCTGTATGGCCTTCAGTGCACTGAAAGACTGAGGAATAATCCCACTAAGCATGTTGCTTTCCATTTGAAGGGATAGAAGTTGAACACACTGGCCAAGTTCAGAAGGAAGGTCACCAGATAATCTGTTGTTGGAAACATTAAGGAAGCCAAGAGTGATCAGGCTACCAACGTCCTGTGGTATCGGCCCAATCAGGTTGTTGTTTGACAAGTCTAAACCCAATGAAATGGAAGAAATACCGAAGAGTTCTCTTGGGATGGATCCATCAAGATGGTTAACTGACAAGTTCAGCAGAAGCAGCCTTTGGCATTGTCCTATATTTGCCGGTATGTTTCCAGACAACTCATTGTCATCAAGATAAAGCTGGCTGAGGTTAGCAAGATTCCCAACTGTCGATGGAATTTGACCTGACAACCTGTTCATGGAAAGTTTCAGGACAACCAAGTTGCTCATGTTCCAAACTGCCAGGGGAATTTTTCCTGAGAGCATGTTCTGGCCTATGTCAAGTAGAGTGAGGTTTACGAGGTTGCCTATCTCAGATGGTATGCTTCCAGAAATTTGGTTTCTTCCAAAGTTCAACCGCACCAGCTTTGTTGAAAGGTTGCCTACTGCTTTTGGCAAACTTCCATTCAGGATATTCCCATCCACTGATAATCTTAACAACTGAGTGCAATTGGTCAGAGAGGTAAGGAACGCCCAGTCATTAGCTTCGAGTGTGTTATTTCCTAGAAGCAGCTGACTCAAGTTCGCCAAGGATCCTAGAGATGGCACCAGGCCAGTCAGCAAGTTGCTTGAAAGATCAAGCACTTGAAGATTTGACATGTTGGTTAGCGAATCTGGGATAGATCCACGAAATCTGTTGCCTCCCATAATCAATGCTTGGAGATTCGGAAGCGAGTGGCCAATTTCAGAAGGTATCTGTCCAGTAAAACTGTTGCTGCCTAAGCTAAAGAGTGTGAGTGATGAGACATTGTACAGTGTGGCTGGGACATACCCAGAGAATTTGTTGTAACTTAGATCTAGCCTAGTTAGGTTTGGAATTTGACCTAAAGTTTCTGGGATTGATCCTGTTAAGTTGTTTTGTGCTAGCAGGAGGGAACGCAAAGACGAAACATTTCCCAAAGATGCTGGTATAGTACCAGAAAGAAAATTCCCTGTAAGGTTAAGAAATTGCAGAGCATCCATCTCTAGGAAATGTGGGATTGCTCCTGAGAGAGCATTCCACTGGAGATCAACAGCCACAAGTTTGGATGACTTGAACAGATTAGCAGGGATCAACCCAGATAAGTTGTTACGTGAGAGGATTATCTCACTAAGTAACGAACTATTTGATAAGGAATCAGGGATAACTCCGCTAAGAGAATTGTTTGCAAGGTTAACATATCTAAGAGATGCAACTGTACCTAATGACAGAGGGATGTTACCTGCAAGCCTGTTTCCGGCAAGCATCAGAGTTTGGAGGCTCTGGAGCTCACCTATCTCATCAGGTATGCTCCCAGATAATTTATTGTTTTGAAGGTCCAACTGCACTAGAGAAGTAAGGGATGATATGCAACTGGATAGTGTTCCTGTGAGCCGATTAAACCTGAATTCTATGGACAAGACACGGATTGGGAGGGCCGTGCTGCAGGTTACCCCTTGCCAGCTGCAGAAGTTGAGGGAGTCGTTACGCCATGATCCGAGAACATGAACAGGGTCCCTGGAGATGCCAGATTTGAAGCAGAGAAGGGCTTGCCGGTCATTCTCCGAACTGTTGCTAGCTTGCGCTGATGTGAATATTATTGTGTTGGAGGAAAGAAATATGAGGATGGTGCAGAGAAGAAAGAGCGCATGGCGGGAAGGAGCAATCAGAGATTTGTTGCCAAAAACTTGAGCAGACATGCCTCTGTTCTTGTTCTAATGGAGTACTTTTGTTAAAAGAATGTGTGTGCGCCTGTGTGTTCAGATATATGTTCGAAGTAGGGGAGTCAAATCTTCTACTTGACCTGGCTTTAGTGCTGTCTTGTCTAGTTTGGTTCCTCTTCACGCGCAAAGATGATTGAGAAAAGCCTGACCACAAAAGAAACTTGTGAGAGATATTATATGAGTAAAGAAAAGGTGTTATGAACATGCAAATACTATTCCCTACAGGTTATACAGTCTAGAGCTTCCGCACTCAGAAAACCCACCAAATCATGAAAATTCTAACTGAGCTGAAAAGTAGAGAAGCGGACTAGTTGGCTACCCAACTTACAGTTGTTTATTGAGCTAATAACACCTATAGTCCCACAACTTATTCAACCCGTGCAAATTAGTCCTACAAGTTGCAAAGCGTGATCCCGCGGTACACAAACTAGTCCAACTGTGACACGTGGCGTCGTAATTTTTGCACAAACACCCCCTTATATTTTTCTCTCACAGACGTAACCTTGGTGCTGTTTTACGGCTCGGTCCCACCTGTCAGTCAGGGAAGAAATAATTAAAACTAAATGAGTAGGAGGAAATTCGAACACACCACCTACTGTTCTCAATGACACGCATTGCCAACTAATCCTACAATATTTGTTGCTCCTATTTAGTTCGTTAAGTTATTATTAGATATACTGACACCTGCATGTCGCTAGCTAAAACCTCGTCGGTAACACGGATGTTATGGCCACTGACGAGCTCCGGGTCATCCTCGCCGTCGTCTCCGACAAGTGCCCAAACTGCTGCGCCGACACTCGCTCCGCCTGCTCGCGCTCCTCGTCGTTGCGCACCTCTGGCGCTGCTTGTGCCTAGGCTCGTCGATGGCAATGCTGCTCGAGGCATCAACTACCTCGGTCTAGCGGACACGCGTGCCATGGAAGACCTCGCCGCGAAGACTGTCGTCGTCCACGCTGTCACGCACACCATGTCGGACTTCGCTGCACAACAAGTCGTAGACGTTGTGTTGGACCTTACCGTGCAGAGCTTGGAGGGCAGGAACGTGAACGTCACGTGCAGCTCGGTAGCGGCGACACATTCCATCGCATGCAGCTCGGCGATGCTCAAGTTTGCCGCAATAGTAGAAGCTGGCCGATGTAATGGTCCCACAACTTCGAGCTCGTTGTGTCTGCGGTGTGCTGCTTGCCCATGCTTCTTTGCAGGCTGCAGCATAGTCTACGTTCTCACGACAGTGTAGAGAAGCGGAGGCATCAGCTGGCAAGCTCTGCTGATAGGATAACGAGTTCGGACCGACGCTACGCGGACGGAGCCGCTGGAATATGGCGAGCTCCTTGTCACCACGGCTTTGATTTTGTGCGTGCCGTCACTTGAATTTGAGTATAAATAAAGTGCGGACTAAATTAACTCAACGATCGATGTTGGCTGTAGTGGTGTTGGCGTGTTTCTGAAAAAACTATAGGTGTTGTGTTCGAAATCCCACCTACTTGGCGCATCATTTTAATTCTTTCTGCCCTAACTGACAGGTGCGCATCATTTTAATTCTTTCTGCCCTAACTGACAGGTGAGGCCCACTCATGAGGCAGCATCAAGGTTACTTGTCCGACAGAAAAATATACAGTGGTGTTTGTGCAAAAATTACAACGCCATGTGTCAGCTCGTGAGTGAATTTGGACTAGTTTGCTCGCTCAGGACAAGTTTGTGTACCACGGAGTCACGCTTTGCAACTTATAGGACTAATTTGCACGTGGCGAGCAAGTTGTGGGACTAATGGTGTTATTACCTCGCCGAGTTAGAGGAAATGCTTTGTGAAACCATAAAATAACAAAAAATAGCTGTACATGGCATATGCTACAGTTGGCTTGAAACCATAATATAACTCTGCAAAGTGCCAAGTCAGTCATCAAGGAGAAGAAATGGACATGCTAAGATTTCTGAGTTGATCTTGATGCACTTGGAGGAAAAAAATCCACGCATTTTCCAGTCAAGGTTCACCTCTCCCCATCAATGAACTTATTCCACATGAATTATGTGACAATTTTTAAGAAGATGCTTGCCAGAATAAAATCTTCCCAGCATCCATTTCCATAACATGATAACACTAATGAGTACTGGCAGTATATGCCCTCAACACAGCAGCATCGACTTGTTTCCACATTAGCTGCATAAGAAATTTGGGAACCTGGGAAAAGTAGCAGGTTCAGAAGATAAGGGGAGAACAGGAACTGTGGCCTCTGTATAGTACAAATCATTTGAGGAAATGACACCATAACTTAGGTTTGAATTGTGGATAAAGGTATAGCAGCATCGCGTCTTCCTCCTTTATCACTAACTCCATATCCTCGTTCTTTCTTCCAGCGGCTATGGCAGCCATTGCCGCTGTTGCCTTCTTCCCCTTTCCACAGCACAATGCAGCTGGTGGATTTATGCATCCGATGAAACCATATAACATCCTAGTATCCCGATTATACGAAACCCAGGTCAAGCACTAACCAACCCACACAGCCGCATAGCACCACTACATCACTCCACAGAGCTCTGATTAATTTACGGTGTAACTAGAGCAAATTCGAGTGCAGATTCCTTGTGGAGAGAGAGAGATTCGATACCTGCGGGACTGGGGTACGGGAACACAGTCAGGAGCACGCAGTGATGTGCTCCTCCAAGTGCCTCTACCGCCTCAGCTCGATCTCTTCGGCGTACAGGCTACCCCCCTCCCCGCCCGCGCCTTCAGCTCTTGTTCTCGTGCCTTCCGCCGTAAGGAGCAATCAAAGATTTGGGTTGAAAAACTTGAGCCATGTCTTCATTCTTGTTCTAATGGAGTGCGCTTGCTAAATAATTCAGTGCGCACATTTAGTCATTTAGATATATTTTAGAAGAGTAGGGGAGTTGAAAACTTCTAATACTTGACTTGACTTCCGTGCCATCTTGTTTAGCTTGGTTCCAATTCACGCCCCCAGATGATTGTGAAAAGCCTGAGCACAGGAACTTTTGAGAGGTTTTATGTGGGTAAAGAAAACGTGTGCATAAACCAGTCTATAGAATTGCAAACAGTATTCTCTACTTGTTATACAGCCTAGAGCTTCTGCACTCAGAAATCCACCAAATCATGAAAATTCTAAACGAGATGAATAGCATAGAAGGGGACAAGTTTGCTACTCCGTACCTAACTTTTAGGAAGTATCCAATTCAGTTTACTCTTCAAAGTGCCAAGCCAATCATCAAGGAGAAGAAATGGACATGCCAAAGACTTTCTCAGTCGATCTTGTCGCACTTGGAGGAAAAATTCTTGACCCATGCATTACAGTCAAGATCCACCTATCCCCATCAGCAAACTTCTTCCACATGAATTATCTGACAATTTTAACAGAGACGCTTGTCAAAATTAAATATTCCCAACATCCATTTCCACAACATGATGATGATACTAACGAGTGGCGGCAGTATATTCCCTCGAAACACAGGCACCACCATGTTTCCACTTTGGATGCATATGGGACGCCGTGTTCCACGGGAACTCAAAGAAAACATCCTGAAACGGTTACTTGGGAACCTGGGAAGAGTAGCAGGTTCAGAAGATAAAGAGAACAGAACACGGTGGCCCCTGTGTAGGACTACAAATCATCTGAGGAAATGCCACTGGAACTTAGGAGTGAATTGTTGGATAGGTATGTCAGCAGTCAGCACCACACTTCCACCACGTGTCTCGTGAATCCCAGATCCTCTTCCTCTCCTTCACCGGCTATGGCAGTATCGCCGCTGCTGCCTTTCTCACACTTCCCCTTTCTACAGTAGCACTACAGTAGCACGTCGCCTACGAATTTATGTGTCCGATGAAACGAAACTATACAGTATCCTAAGTTCAGAATACACGAGCCCGGGCCAACAGCAATAGATTCATACCACTACATCACTGCACAGAGCCCTGATTAATTTACGGTGTAACTAGAGCAAATTCGAGCGCAGATTCCTAGTGGAGAGATTCAGTACCTGGGGGCCTGACTGGGGTACGGGAGGTCCGGAACGCGCGGTGATGTGCTCCTCCCAGCGCCTCTGCCACCTCGACTCCATCTCATCGCCGTACGCGCAAGCCTCCTCCTCGCATACGCATTCCGCGCGGCGTCGGCGGGCGGTGGCGAGGGCGGGAGGCGGAGGCCGCATCTGAAGCCGGAGCGGCGTTTGCGCAGTGGGAAGCCATCGGGCTGGACCGGGAGAGGAATGGCCGAATGGGAGCTCTCCTTGGCTCGCTGGAGATGTGTGGTGGGTGCAGCGGGAGAAATCCGGCGGACCGGCGGTGATGGAGGGGGAGGATTTGCGGAGAAGAGGAAGACGGAGGGAATGGGCAAAGTGGTAAATGTTGTTATTACTCTCGAATCGACCCCAGCCGTTAAGACTGGCGTAGAAAATGTACTCCCTGCCGTTAAGACTGCCGCAGTAGCATTTTTTTCTAAGTCTGAAATAGTCCATAAAAAATGAGTTTGAACAATTTCCGATTTTTAAATGCTTAACTAAGAAAATTAGAGCTAAAAAATTTGATCCCTAAAGAAAAGTTGCATCCGTCTTGTCCATAGCGGCAGCCTGCCTATTCAGGAGTTCCATCTCTTTCAAGCCACATCATCCGGAATCTCTTCAGTATTCCTCTACAGAGTGCAGACACATAACAAACCTATTCGGATATTTCACCCCTTTCAAAAATTCTTATCAACAATGGGTAGAGGCCAGGGAGAAATCTAAACATTATTCACTCCCATCCATGCAAGAAAAGAACAGTTAGAGAGAGAAAATGACTATAGGTTATGTTACTATCTAGATCCATATTTACATCTCATACGTACTGTATATCTTTATTTATACTTCAAAACTGAATACTGATGCAGGAGGGGCACTTAAAGACAGATCTTTTAAATATCAGCCACTGAATAATCGACAGCAATAGGAGAATTTTATTACTAGCAAACTGAACATATTATTTTATGGTAAAAAGCACCTTTACATACGAGGGATCCTTTACAAATCGATTATCAAAAATTAAACTATTTGAACAAATCCGCAACAAAAGCATGCTTAACTATTTCCTCACTGCAAATCACATCTCTGTCCTAAAAGTTTCTTCCTGTCGTCAAGGGTACAGTATGCACTTTCATAGTTACAAAATTACATTCTTAACAATAAGGAATCACCATGCTGTAACAGAACTGAATGATTCCTCAATCATCATGATATTCCAGAAAAGCGTCTCTGAAAGCAGATAGTTTAGCAGAGACATCTTTCATTCCAGACCTATCCTTTGGAGATTCCACGGTACATGACAGCCCAAGAGCAACCAACGGGACAATGTATCTCTGCATCCATGCTTCTACGCACCCTTGATGCTCCTCATGCGCCATATGAGGATCCAGAATCTCTGCAACTCTGTCAGGGAACATGGATTCAGAGAACATGCGAAGGGTAAGTCCATCGACGAATATGTCATCGGTTGGCCGTTTTCCGGTGAGCAACTCCAGTAGAAGCACTCCAAAACTATACACATCGCCTCCTACAGAGATCTTGCAGCCCATCCCGTACTCTACAAAAGCGAAGTAATGCACTTAAATACTCAACAATCCATGCATATGCAGAAAAAAAAGGGCTGTGCACGTGAAAGAATACACATACGTACAAGAGAGACTATATTTAAGTGTGATGAGGTGGGAAAAGAAGACTCACCAGGTGCTATGTATCCAATTGTTCCTCCGACATCAACCAGGCTTTTACGGATAACAAAACCTGGTAACAGAAACTTTGCTGACCCAAAGTCACTCAGCCGTGCAGTCATGTCATCGTCCAAAAGGATATTGTGTGGCTTCAAATCACAATGGATCAAAGGAGGCGTCAGTTGGTTGTGGACATAATCAAGAGCAGAAGCCACGTCTGCTGCTATGCATATCCTCTGGCCAAAGCTTAGCACCCTGCCTGGGATTCCATTGTGTTGCTTAGGGTGCAACCATCTCTCAAGGCTGCCGTTAACCATGAACTTGAAGATCAGTGCTTTGAACTCCTGGTTCTGTGAATCCAATGTCGAGCATAGAGTCACAGGTCGCATTATGTTCCGATGGCGGGTGCTTCGTAGCACCTCACACTCAATAAAGTAGCTATCATATCCGCCAGGCTCGTTCAAGTTGAATACTTTGATGGCAACTAGGCTCCTGTCTGACTTGAACCTACCGACATAAACTGATCCGGTACAGGTTGAGCTGATAGTATGGACCGAAGAAAACCAGTTGGTAGCTTTCAGAATGTCAGCATATGATATCTTCTTCAGTGTCTCCTTGTGGTTAGAACATGCATGCACTTCTATTCTCTTCTGGTGGGCAACAACTTCTTTTCTCTTCCAGTAGGCAGCAAAACATAACACACTAAGAATCTTATTGCACCATGGAAATGTAACACACTTTGCCCTTCTTTTCCACATAGTGACAACCAAATATAGCAATAGGAAACCAGCAACTAACGGTGCAATTATAATTACTACTGCTAGCAAAGGGGTGTGGTTCTTTGAGGTGGCATCACAAATTGGAAGTGCTAGCATGGGAATTCTTGCACATAACATCTTGTTGCCATTCAAAACTACCATACTCGAGTTGAGAAAGCATCCACCAGAGGGAATTTGCCCTTCAAAGTTGTTATATGATAGATCAAGCTTGTCCAAGAACTTGAGATCGCCAAAGAAATATGGCACTACACCAGATAAATTATTCCAAGCTAGATTAATCTGCTGGATGGACAACAACTTCCCAAAACTTTGAGGAATTTGTCCATGAAGCTTGTTTCTCTCCATGCGCAAGAATAACAGAGTGGCACAGCTTCCAAGAGCTTCAGGAATCGCTCCGACCAACAGATTGTTCGAAACATTTAAAAGAGCAAGATTACCCAAACGGCCAACTTCTGATGGTATTTCTCCTGTCAGCATGTTGTACGAAAAGTCCACACCCAAGGAAAGTGGAGGGCCAGCGAAAAGATTGACTGGTATTGATCCATCAAGGCTATTGGTAGACAGGTTTAGTTCAAGAAGTCCCTTGCACTGACCTAAACTGCCTGGTACGTTTCCACTCAAGTTGTTATCATCAAGGTATAGCTTGCCTAGCTGAGTAATGTTACCAACCGAAGGAGGGATCTGACCCGATAATTTGTTCTTCGATAGATTTAGGATATATAGGCTTTGCAGCTTCCCGATGGTAGAAGGTATGCTTCCAGATAGAAAATTGTTTTCCATCCTAAGCGAAGTGAGACTAACAAGATTGCTAATTTCAACAGGTATGGAGCCTGATATTTGGTTTGACCCAAGCGATAAATCTTCTAGCCTAGTGGAAAGATAAACAACTTCTATAGGTAGGCTTCCATTCAGAGCATTCCCTTCCAAGGACAACTTTTTTAGCTGGGTGCAATTTGTTAGAGATGTAAGGAATGACCAGGCATGTGCTTCTAGAAAGTTCCTCCCCAAAACTAACTGACGCAAGTTTGCCACGGAACCAAGAGATGGAATGGAGCCATGTAGCGAGTTGTTTGAAAGATCAAGCATTTGGAGATTTGACATGTTGGCTAGTGAAGCAGGGATCAGGCCCTTCAGCCTGTTGCTTCCCATGACCAGAGACTGGAGGTTTGGTAGTGACGAACCAATGTGAGATGGTATTTGTCCAACAAGACCATTGCTGCCTACGCTAAAGTATTGGAGTGATGTCATGTTGTAAAGAGACAACAGGACATTCCCTGATAAACTGTTGAAGCTGAGGTCAAGCTGAAGCAGTTTTGTAAGGTGGCCCAAAGTTTCTGGAATTGATCCTGATAACTTATTTTGGCCGAGCAATATAGAAGTGAGGGAAGAAACATTTCCTATTGAAGGGGGTATGTTTCCAGAGAGGGAGTTACCTGTCAGGCCAAGAAATTTGAGAGCTGTGACCTTATGGAAATGTGGGATTACGCCAGTGAAAGAATTCGTCCGGAGATCAACCATAGTAAGCTTTGATTTGTTATCAAACAAAGTAGAAGGAATCTCTCCAGAGAGGTTACTACGTGATAGTATAAGTTTGCTGAGTGAGGAGCTATTGGACAATGAGAGAGGGATACCACCGGAAAAAGTGTTGTTTGCAAGATTGACATAGCTAAGAGAATTGCTAGAGCCTAATGAATCAGGTATGTTACCTTCAAGATTGCTGCCAGCAAGATTCAGTGTATGAAGGTTTGGAAGCTTAGCTAACTCTTCAAGGATCATTCCCGACAAATGATTACCGCCAAGATTTATCAAGGATAGAGAAGTCAGGTCAGCTAGGCATCCAGATATTTGACCAGAGAGTTGTGCAGAGGTGAGGTCCAGAGAGACCACCCGGGGTGGAAATTTGGTGCCACAAGTGACACCTTTCCAGCTACAAAATTCAAGTGACTCTTTGCTCCACGAATCTAGGACGCCAACAGGATCAAAGTTGATACCGGACTTGAAGCAAAGGAGGGCATGGCGGTCGATCTCGGACTTGTTTGTTGGCGCTGCTGCCAGTATTGTAGTGGTGAAGGAGAAAAAGACGAGTAAAGAAAAGAACAGAGACGGGATTGAGGGCATGATGCCAAAGAGTTTACAGGATGTGGAAGAACCAATGGCTGCAAGAACTCGAGTGCTTTAGCTTCGAGCTTGGATGATCTTGTGTGTCAATGTCATTTAAAGGATCCGTCACCGGAAGCCTGAAGTTATGCTTGACTAAGTTGACTGACTTTGTACAGGATGGAGCTGTCTCACCCTGAACGTGATGCATCATTCAGGAAAAGTAGAAGAATAGAGCAAAGACTTCTGAATGAAAACGTGTGCAGGCTCATTAGTGCAGTAAGCAAAAAAAATAAGAATTCCAAGACCGAAAGCGACAGTATCTGACAGCTACACAAGAATGCTGTAGGACTAGTGCTCTGGCTCATACCATGATTATTGCAACCTGCAGAGCACACATCAAACTACACGAACCAAAGGAAGAGGTGATGCCACGACATACCTTGCCAGTCGCCACTGATGAACTCTGAAGTGTGTGCTGTGAGAGATTTTGGTAGCATCGATCCCAATAAACCCGAGCCGCAGAAAGTGATTATGCATCCTTGAAAAACAAAATTGATTCTGCACTGCAGTTTGTTAAAGTATGATCTAAATTCTATTGAGCCTAATTTCTGAAGGAGCGGAGCGAGACCCGTCGCCGGAGGCTTAGGCCGAAGTGGAGAATTTTATTACTAAACTGAACAAATTATTTCATGGAAAAAACACCTTTATATATGTGTGATCATTTATAAATCAACCATAAAAACTAAACTAATTGAACAAATCCGCAACAAAACTATGGTTAACTATTCCTCACTGCAAATCACACCTCTGTCCAAGAGTTCCTTTCAGCCGCCAAATAGATAGGGCACAGTACGCACTCTTCTAGATACAGAATTACATTCTCAACAATAACTGATCAGCATGCTATACACTGAAACATTCCTCAATCATCATGAAGCTCTAGAAATGCATCTCTGATGGCAGAAAGTTTTTCATAAACATCTTTCATTGCAGGCCTATCCTTCGGAGATTCCACGGTACATGACAACCCAAGAGCAACCAACGGGACAATATATCTCTGCATCAATACGTTTGTGTCTATTCCTGCACGCCCTTGATGCACTTCATGAGCCATATGAGGATCTAGAATCTCTGCAACCCTGTTTGGGAACATGGACTTACAGAACTTACAAAGGCTAAGTCCATCCACGAACATATCATCGGTTGGTCGTTTTCCAGTAAGTAACTCCAATAGAATCACTCCAAAACCATAGACATCACCTCCTGCTGAGACCTGGCAACCCATCCCATACTCTGCAAAAGAAAAGAAATGCCCTTACATACTAGATGAACCTTACATAAGTATATGACGGGAAAAAGTAAACTTACCAGGTGCCATGTATCCAATTGTTCCTCGAAAACTGATCAAGTGTTCCGAACTACCCAAATCTGGCGACAGAAACTTTGCTGAACCAAAATCACCAATACGTGCAGTCATATCATAATCCAAAAGAATATTGCTTGGCTTCAAATCACAGTGCACCAAAGACGGTGTTGGTTCGTTGTGAAGATATTCGAGAGCAGAGACCACATCTACAGCGATGCATATCCTCAGTCCTAAGCTTAGGGTTCTCTTTGGTTTGTCATTGTGTTGCTTAGCGTGAAGCCATCTTTCAAGGCTGCCATTAGCCATGAACTGGTAGACTAGTGCTTTGAAATCATTGCTCTCTGTGTCCAACGTTGAGCATGAAGTCACACACTTGAGAATATTTCGATGGCGTGTGCTGCGTAGCACTTGGCACTCGGTAAAGAAACTTTCATTTGCACCAAGTTCATTCAGGTTGAATACTTTGATAGCCACTAGATCATTATCAAACTTGAACCTACCAACATAGACTGATCCAGTGCAGGTTGAGCTTATCTTGTGGTCCGAAGAAAACCAGTTAGTAGCTTCAAGGATGTCACGATATGACACTCTTTTCAGCTTTTCCTCATGGGACGAAACTGTATGCATTTCTCTTCCTTTGAGATGGGCAGAAAAGCGTAACATCTTGGACAAAACATCGGATAGCATCCATTTCTTCCAAAGAATGAATAACACCCCTCTCTTCCAAAGAGTAAACAGAAGCCATAATAACACTATGAAGCAGATAGTAAGTGGTAGTAGAAGAATTAGCAGCAACTTCACTAGCAAGGACATATGCTTAATGTCATTGCCAGCACAGACTGGTAATGGCACTAGCCTGGCGGAATTTGAACAGAGTCCCTTGTTTCCATCCAAAAGTACTCCCGTAAAATTCTCAAAGATCCCATCTGTAGGAACTTCCCCTTCCAAGTTGTTATAAGATAGATCAAGTTGCTTCAGCATAGTGAACCTGAGCCACCCAAAGAACACAGGCACGCTACCAGATAAGTCATTATGAGAAAGATTAATCTGCTGGATGGACAACAGCATCCCAAAACTTTGAGGAATTTGTCCATGAAGCTTGTTTCTCTCCATGCGCAAGAATAACAGAGTGGCACAGCTTCCAAGAGCTTCAGGAATCGCTCCGAACAACAGATTGTTCGAAACATTTAAAAGAGCAAGATTACCCAAATGGCCAAATTCTGATGGTATTTCTCCTGTCAGCATGTTGTACGAAAAGTCCACACCCAAGGAAAGTGGAGGGCCAGCGAAAAGATTGACTGGTATTGATCCATCAAGGCTGTTGGTAGACAGGTTTAGTTCAAGAAGTCCCTTGCACTGACCTAAACTTCCAGGTATGTTTCCACTCAAGTTGTTATCATCAAGGTATAGCTTGCCTAGCTGAGTAATGTTACCAACCGAAGGAGGGATCTGACCTAAAAATTTGTTCTTCGATAGATTTAGGATATATAGGCTTTGCAGCTTCCCAATGGTAGAAGGTATGCTTCCAGATAGAAAATTGTTTTCCATCCTAAGCGAAGTGAGACTAACAAGATTGCTAATTTCAACAGGTATGGAGCCTGATATTTGGTTTGACCCAAGCGACAAATCTTCTAGCCTAGTGGAAAGATAAACAACTGCTATAGGTAGGCTGCCATTCAGAGCATTGCCTTCCAAGGACAACTTTGTCAGCTGGGTGCAATTTGTCAGAGATTTAAGGAATGACCAGTCGTGTGCTTCTAGAAAGTTTCTCCCCAAAACTAACTGACGCAAATTTTCCAAGGAACCAAGAGATGGAACAGAGCCATGTAGCGAGTTGTTTGAAAGATCAAGCATTTGGAGATTTGACATGTTGGCTAGTGAAGCAGGGATCAGGCCCTTTAGCCTGTTGCTTCCCATAATCAGGGACTGGATATTTGGTAGTGAGTAACCAATGTAAGATGGTATCTGCCCAACGAGACCATTGCTGCCTAGGCTTAAGTATTGGAGTGATGTCCTGTTGTAAAGAGACAACGGCACATTCCCTGATAAACTGTTGAAACTTAGGTCAAGCACAAGCAGTTTGACAACGTGACCCAAAGTTTCCGGAAATAATCCTGATAACTTATTTTGTCCGATCTGTATAGAAGTGAGGGAAGAAACATTTCCTATTGAAGCAGGTATGCTTCCAGAGAGGAAGTTCCCTGTCAGGCGGAGAAATGTGAGGGCTGTGACTTTATGGAAAGGTGGAATTACACCAGTGAAGAAATTCATCTGGAGATCAACCATACTAAGCTTAGATGAGTTATCAAACAAAGTAGAAGGGATCTCTCCATGAAGGTTATTACGTGACAGTATAAGTGTGCTGAGTGAAGAGCAATTGGCCAATGAGAGAGGGATACCACCAGTAAGAGTGTTGTTTGTAAGATTGACATAGCTAACAGAATTGCTAGTGCCTAATGAATCAGGTATTATACCTTCAAGATTGCTGCCGGCAAGATTCAGAGTATGAAGGTTTGGAAGCTTACCTAACTCTTCAGGGATTGTTCCCGACAGATGATTACCACCAAGATTAATCAAGGAAAGAGAAGTCAGGTCAGCTAGGCATCCAGATAATTGCCCACTGAGCTGTGCAGAGTCGAGGTTAAGAGAGACCACCCGTGATGGAAACTTTGTGCCACAAGTGACACCTTTCCAGCTACAAAAGTTAAGTGAATCATTTCCCCATGAGTCTAGGGTGCCAAGGGGATAAGAGCTGATACCAGACTTGAAGCAAAGGAGGGCCTGGCGATCGACCTCCGACTTGTTTGCTTCAGCTGCTTCGAGTATTCTAGTGTTGAAGGAGAAAAGGCTTAGGAAAACACAGAGCAGAGACAGGACTGAGGGCATGATATCCAGAGTTTACAAGATGAAAAAGAACCAAGAAGTGCAAGAACTTGGGAGGGCTTAGGTTGGAGCTTGGACGATATTGTGTGTAGAATGTGGATGCCTTTTGACACATTTATCTAACAGCAATGGACACGTGAATGTATGCGTGATTGGGGCTATAATTAAGTTGACTTGACCAAGGACACGGCTGGTTGGTGTACGTCTCTGCAAGGGAAAGGAGCAGAAGAATGAAACAAAAACTTCCCAAAGGAAACGAGTGAAGACTGAAAACGACATCGTGCTGTAGAGTGTAGACTAGGGAAAATTGACCGCGACAAGAATAAAGATTATGTAAGACAAGTCCTGGCTGATCCAATCACTTGTATTGGATCTTGTATGGACGTGGTTGCTTTATTTATAAAGCGGGGGGAAAACCTATTTCGAGGAAGGCCGAACAATTGTCCCCCAGAATCACATAAACAAAACCAAACGGCCCAAAGTGATTGTTCATCATCCATTAAACAAATTTTGCATGTGTTGCAGTAACATGGTTGGTAACTGAATACACTTCCTCAACTGAATATAGCAAGACAGGACGGACCACTCAAATTTCAGGTAAAGATAACCGTGTTTCGTTCAGTTTAGCACGGCAGATTGGGAATCTAGTGCAAGGCTTACCGGATACAAGGTACGATTCTCAGCACTCCTCGGCTTCCACGCGCCTGGGCCGGCGGAGCCCGCCGTAGGGAGGGACCGTCGGGAGGGAGTCAGGGAGCCGCCGCCACACCGAGGGTTTGCCCTGCCAATTAAATTGCTGCTCGCGTTTGACACTCTGAGGCTGAGGCCGTGGAAAGAGCTAATCCGACGAGCTACGGCTGCGCACCCGAAAGGAGAACCCTAGTCGAGGTGCCGAGTGGGCGGGCGGGCGGTGGCGTCGGGTAGGCGAAGGCCAGTGGTGGCGTTGTCGGTGCGGCGCAACGAGCCACGGGGAGCGGGGAGCCAGCTACAGCGCGTCGGGGCGGCGAGGAAAGGATGGAGAGGGAACTGGTGGAGGCGTCGAACGCCGGCCGCGGAGTAGGCAAGTGGGCGCGGCGGAGGGCGAGGGTGTCGCCGGAGGCTCACAGCCTCGGAGTCCTTTTTTTTAAGATCCAACGGTTGCATCTTAACCCTTCAAATTTACTGTTACAGTTTGTACCTACCGTTAGATTTCAGAAAACCAGTAATCCGTCACGTGCTGATGCATATGTTTGAACTAACACAAATATTGTAGCTCATGCACATGTGTCTACTGCTAACTGTATATACTGCTAAAAATTATTTCAAAAAAAATACAAGCACAATAAACACGCATACGGTCATGTTTACATATGGCCTATTAATTTGTGGTACCCTCGTTCACTAATGTAAAATCTTCTAGCTTTTTTTGAAAATACATGTATCTGAACATGTTTTATTGTTTAGCTCTCATTTTAGTCTGAATTTAATCTACTTTAAAATATCTAGAAGTTCTTATTAGGTTATAAATTCATCACTGATGTCTTGCTATCAACATATAGTGACCTCCAACCTGGCCCGGTTGGCCCGACCCGGCCTAGACTGAAAATCTTGGCCAGGTCATGCCTAATCATGATGATGGGTCAGGCCCAGGCCAGCAAATTACGCTCCAGACCAGACTCGGATATGTAGAGCGAGAGCTACTATTTTTCGCTTGACATGGTGCTGCCCATGTGGCTATTGGAGCGGGCGGCAACTGGGCTGGCCCAGTTGAGCGCTACTCTTTTTTCTATTTTTTTTCTATATCTTATTTTAAACACTGAATTATTTTATAATTATGATTTAAAAAGTATTTTAATATTTTATAAGATTTTCAAAAATCATGAACAAAAAATCAAAAGTGGTGAACAAAATTTTCAAAAATCATGCACATCTTTAGAAATCAAGAACCAAAATTTGAAAATCATGAACTATTTTTTAAAAAATATGAACCAATTTTAAAAAAAATCATGAACCAAATTCAAAAAGTATAAACCAATTTTGGAAAACATGGTTTTTTTCCAAAATATTATGAACAATTTTTGAGAAAAAGTAAAAAGAAACAGAAAACCAAAATAAAAAAGAAAAAAGGAAAAAAGAACGAAAAAAACATAACCACATGAAATGGGCTGGCCCAATAGGGAAGAGCCCATGTCTGGCGCGAGCCGCCCACTATAGCTTTTGGTTCCGAACCAAACCAACTAGGGATGGGATGGGGGTGCTCCTCCATAGCGCCCGCGCGCTGCCATGCTTCCGTTGCGCCGAAGGATCAAGTTACATTTTCGGTGATCGATTTAAGTGTCTCCAACGTCGCGTGATACTCTTTTGCTGTGCTCTTTTTTTTGAGATTGAATGGCTACTTTTTATTAAACTCCGTCGTCAGGCAATATAACGGTCTTTACAGAATTTGGTGGTACACCCAACCAAGTTTTAACTAACTTATTCTTGCAGCCCTCCTTAGCCAGATTGTGAGCATCCGAATTGCACTCTCTACGGACATGGTTCACAGACCATGCATTGAAATCTCGTAGCAGCTGTTTGACTTCTTCTATGAGATGTCCGTCCGCCGATCTATCAACGTAGATTTTGAACATTCATCTCCTTGGCCAGTAGCAGCACCACACGTCGGCAAGCTAGCAGTTTAGCCCGTGCCAAATCGGGCCAACCAATCACCGGTGGACGCCATCTTGGCATGCACCTGCCTCCATTCCTCGACCAGATCTCGGCCTTCTTCAGAGACGCGAACCAGTCTAATCTCACTTGGAGGTTCTTCATCGATTCGCGACAGAGTTTCCTCTCTTGCACAGGCAGGCAATACACTTCACCCCATGCTTGATATTTCGCACGGCAAGACCATTTTTTGCCAGCCGCCATCCATGCACCTTAACTTTGTTGGGCACTGCCGCACCCCAAAGGGCTGTGCTCTTGGCTTTTGCTCAGGTTGCTCGTACAAGGTTTGTGCCGGGTAGCTATTTAAACAGGTTGCACTCATGCTCGGGAAGCGAGGTGGGACTAAAATATGCACATACATCTGCTGCTGTACTGACGCTGCTCCCGCAATGATGTTGGTGACCAGGCGCTGGTGCTACTCCGGCATGTTGCTAGCGGTACTCGTTGTTATCGATCACTTGCTACTCTGTGTCAGACACTACTCCCGGAAAAAGAAACGGTCCTACATGGAACCACCAGCGGTGAACGAAGCGCAGTACAAAAACTGGTCTCTCTTTTTCTCCTAGTTGCTAGCTCATGGTTGTGCTTACTAGTGCTAGTACCGTAGGAAAAAACATGCACCAACATGCAGTCGCTATGACATACACATGAGAACAAATATTAAAGCACCTGACAAGAAAAAAAATGCATGCAGGAACAGAATTTAGTTCAACTAATTTTGTAGAGCATGTGGAACAAAGCTTTTTGAATAGTACGTGAAACAAATTTTTCTAAATAAAGAAACGAATAATTACACTGTGGGAAACAAGTAATTATACACTAGGGAACAAAAAAGAAAATCCAAAAACAAAAAAATTGTGGAACAACTTTTCTGAAATAACCGCACAAATATTGGGTAACATGAAAGAAAAAACAATTGAGAAATAAATCATGACTAAGAGGGAACAAAATCTTAGGTCGCGGTACAAACCAAGACTACACGAGACCAAAAATTTAGCATCAGCTGAATAAATCACGACTACAAGAGAACACCAATAAAGTCTGCGAAATAAACCACGACTAGAGGAGAAGACATTTAGTGTCCACGGAAAAATCACAACTATAGGAGGAACATAAATTTAGACCATGGAACAATCACTACTGTAGATAAGGAACAAAAAATTAGCGCCCCTAGAATAAATCATGAATAAGAGGGAACAAAATCTTAGGCCACAGAACAAATCAGGACTACATGGGAATAAAACTTTAACGTCAACGGAACAAATCACGACTATAAAGAAACACAAATTGATTTCATGGAACAAACCACAACCGGAGGAGAAAAATTGGTGTTCGCGGAACAAAACACGACTACAGGCGGAACACAATTTTAACGGCCACGGAACAAATCAAGCCTACATGGTGAATAAAAATACAGTATAGGGAATAAATCATGACTAAGTGGGAACAAAATTTTAGTGCGGAGAGCAAATCAAGACTACAAAGAATTGAAAAAAGTTAAGCATCCACAAAACAAATCACAACTACAAAAGAAACATTAATTTAGGCCATAAAATAAATCAAGACAACGAAGGAATTTTTTTTACCTTATGTGGCACAAATCATGACTACAAGGTCAAGACAAATTTAGTCCATAAACAAACCAGAACTTGAAGGGAAATGAAAAATTCAGCATCCTCAGGACAAATCAAGACTCTGCGGAACAAATGATGACTACAAAGGAAATATATCACAACAACATGAGGAGTAAAATTTTATCATTTGTGCAAAAACCATAACAAATTTCCCCGCAAAAAAAGAACCATAACAAATTAAATCAAGGAAAAAGAATCTGGAAAGAAAAATAACACAAAAGGAGATAGAAATGCAAAAACAGGAAAGAAATCACGAAAATAAGAAAAGACGAGAAAAAAAGAACGAAATGAATAGCACACGCGTTTTTTTATGAGGACGAACATACGGGAACTGAATGTGGAAAGAAAAAATAATCAGAAGTGACGAACAAACGTCGGACTAAAATGTGGAACAAACTGAATGATAAAGTCAACTAACCAATCACCGGTGGCAGGCGGGCAGGGGCATGCATGCGCGGGAGCTCCACCGCACAGCGGCAGTGTGGTCATGCGCGCGCTCGTGACTCGCGATCGAGTCGGTCTGCCTCCAAGCGCGGCTGATGAAGCTAAATGGGCCGGCCCAAGGTGCGAATCCTTCAGCGAAACGGGTGCTCCGCGGCGCCCGAGCGCTAGCGAGCAATTTCCATGAGATCACTAGTAGAAATCAGGCTATTAGTCCTAGTTCGTAAGGGGCTTGAATCTTGGATTACGAACCGGGACTGTCAAAACGGGATTAAAGGTCCAAGTTTTATCCCCGGTTTGGGCTAAAGGTCCAACCACGTGGCCTGCGAGGCGCGCTGGGCGGCAGGACATTTAGCCCTGGGTCGTGTTACGAACCGGGACTAAAGGTTCCCTGCCACGGCAATATTTTGGGACATTTGGCTGCCACGGCAGGGGATGGGGTTTTAGGGTTTTGTATTTTTTCTTTTCATTTTGTGTTTCGTATTCAATTATTTTTTATTTTGTGTTTTCATTATAAACAAGTTTTCGTATACATACAGAACGCTACTACACAGTACTTGTACACATTGACGTAATATATAATATAATTTCTCTTACAAGCATACATGGAGTCCCAACCGGGTCCGAGCATGTCTATTTGATTATATGAAGATTATTACATAGACGCTTTAGGGTCTACGTATAGAGTATTTTCCGCGTGGATCTATGACCTCGTCGATAAAAAAATGCAGCAAATTCCTCTTAGATTGCTATTAGGCGGTCCTCTGGTAGGAGCTTGTCCCGCATCGCGTCCAACTATATAAAAAGGAGATCGTATGGATTAGACTCAACACAACTTTTTGTAATAAAAATAAAGGTTGAATATATTGTTTACTTACTCGAACATTTTCCGAGAGCTTCTCAATACTGATGCGAATGAACTCGCACACGTAGAATCCACATAGATTAGTTCCTTATGGCTGCCTCGCGCACTTTACAAGAATATAATTTAATCAAATAATAACTCTAGCATGATAAATGCACATAAACTAGAATTAAATAGATGCGCGGACTTAGCTTGTACTACTTATCGAGAGTGATTTAAAAAATAGCTCCTCACGCCATTGATCGTGGACATGGTTCTTGAACTGTGACTAAACCCTACCCGACAAAAAAAATTAATGTATGAGTTAATAACTACTTGATATCCCAGAAAATGAACGAAAGAAACCGATATAGTGCGATAATGGTTGAAATTATCTCTGGAGCGCATCGATAATGATGCGGTAGTTTTCAATGTCTTTGTTTAGTGAGTCCATGATGTGAACTCTTTCCAAGTCAAGTGAAATGCTTAGAAGAATCCATGGTACCTACGCAACGTCAGTAACTTATCATTTACACTAAACATCGAGTAAGCAAAAGTTAATGTGTACAAAAACTCACTTGCCGTCGTGTTAAGGAAATAGTATTTTATTATAGAAATGTTGTTTCGTAAGAAACCGCAACAAGTTGTGCTCGGTCTCCAGTGGTTTATCCTTTAGTATAGCTCCATGAACTCGATGTGGGTCAATGAACTATTGATAGTCTTTCTTTTACAATCGAGCATCTTCATTCTGCATCATTATATATAGCGTACAAAAGAATATAGTGAGTATACTTACTGGCAATGAATTGAACAAGCTGAGATAGAGACCTAATTACATAAATAAAGTAATCACTTACAAACAATACGAATTGAGGATAGTTTTGTCGAGTTCCTTTAGATTGAATAACTGAAATAATTCTGTAAATTCAATAGGGACCTCGTCTTTAGTGAAGTAATGCGATTTTCGAACTTTCACTAAGAGCCAATTTCGCTGTTCTTTTGATGCTTTCATGTACCATTCATGGAATCGTCGCATTTGTGTTGGCATATCCCGAAGCCTCTCAGAACTGACCAGAGGCTCCCCGTGAACAAATTTGGGTGCTACCTCAGCCTTGGGCATATCGCCGTGAAGAATTTCATGAATAGGCATACCACATTGCTCGGCCAATATCCTAGCCGTTTCTGGATCCATAGGTTCTACCTCATATAGTTGAGGTTCGGGTATGTTCACCTGGAGTGGGGGGGAGCGATTGGTTTGCTTGTTTCCCCAGCTGGGGAACATCTCTTTTGGTTCTTCGGCTACCACTCGATTGTTTTGCTTGTTTCCCCAGCTGGGGGACATCTTTTCTGATGCTTCCGCTATCACTCGATTGTTTTGCTTGTTCCCCTATTGGGGAACCTCTTTTGTGATGCTTCCTCTACCGCTTGATCTCTTCTGTTTTAGTGTCTTCTGAAGACATCGTGTATAGTCATCTGGCGCATTTAACTAAGCTTGGGATGGCTGCGTCAGTAATTTCCTAAAGTGCTCCTTGGTTTCTTGTTTTATTTGGACCTCTGGCTCAGGTTGTTTCTTTTTAAAATGAGCATCCACTTCGGCCCGTACGACCGCATCGGTCTCCTCATCGGTCAGGTCGTAAGCCCTCTTGAGAGGAACCAGCGGAACTCTTGGGAGGGGCGACAACTGTCGCTTTGGGTGTCGGTTATCGCTCGACGGAGCGGTGGTATTCTTCCGCTTTTAGCCCTTAGTGGGTGGAGGCGGCTGCGTAGATTGAGATGGACTCGTGTTGGGGTCATGGATTGGACTATTACTGGGAGGAGACGGTGCACTTGGAGGTGGACTTGGAGGAGACGGTGCACTGGGAGGAGACGGTTGCCTTGGAGGTGATGGATTGTTTCTCGGTGGAGAAGGTGGCCTTGGTGTCGAGCCTGGAAACTTGATGTATTCTTTCTTTCCAAAGAATGAAGCCACTCGTGACTTCTCCCAGTGTCGTCTCCCCTTCACCTCCAGGGATGTCAAGCTGTAGTGACTGACACGTAGGTAGAATTTCATCCACACCGACACGAGCATAGCCAGCTGGAATCGGATTGCAATGGTAGGTCGCTCCCGGTGCAGAAGGTAAAGCAAAGTCGACCGCCACCTTCATAGATATATTCTTCAGTTCAACATGCAGCTCACAACTAGTCTTCTCCTTAATTGCATCCACGAGGTACACATCCATCGTTGCATCATTACTGTGGCCCTCCGTGGAAGCCACGGTGCTTTTCCGTTGCGATGGGCCGACCGTACTGTCCAGTGCAGGATCTTGCTGTCGGAGTCCTTTAAGTTCATTAAGCTCCTGGCGATGCTCCTGTAGCATGGCTTCAAACCTCGCGAACCACTCCGTATCCTCCTGTTTTTGTCGCTTTGTTCTTCTCGATCGGCTTGTGTACGTGTCAAGGTGCTCGGGAAACCCGATAACCCATGGATAAGAAGGTCCAAACCCTCTTGTTCGTCCAGCCTTTTCAGGATTCCCGAGAGCCTTTGTCAGCTCATCGTTCTCTCTGTCGGGAACAAACGTTCCCTCTTCAACCTATTTTATCACTTTAATAAGTTCTTTCTTGTGTGAAGAAATTTCTTCGGCTGCAACAATCTCACCTGTTTCTGGGTCTAATGATGCCCCATGCCCAAATACCCAATTTCTTGACCTCAAGGGCCAACTAGACGTAGCTGGAGTGACCCCTTTAGCCTCCAGGTCAGCCCCAGCTTTATCCCACTTAGGCATGGCACTCCTGTAGCCACCTGTGCCCATATGATGGTGATATTTCTTTTTGGCTGCATTTAACTTATTTTTTGCTGATATTGCCTTAGCTAGTTCCGAGGTCTTGTATTCCACAAATGCGGCCCAGTTATCCTACTACAACTCTAGTGGGCTAGTGAATGGAGGAGTTTTTTCTTCAAGACATACTTGTGGTACAATCTTTTTTTCCATTCCTTGAATAGTTCGGCCATCTTCTTAAGAGCAAAGTGCTTGAATTTCCTCGTCATTTGGTGTGTGAGCTCATCAGTCTCGAAGACTGGTAGGGTGAAATGTGTCATGAGAGAATTCCACATCGTATCTTTCGCTCTGTCATCTACAAAACTAGCCCCAGCTAGATCCTTTTTCTTTCCTGGCTTGTTCCAATTTTGCGTGGTGATCGGGACTTTGTTGATGGGTTCGTAGCATGGAAAACAAAAAATTTCTACCGCAAGAACGAACAAAACCCAGATCTAATCTAGATAAAAGCCAAGATCTAATCTATTAGACATGTGCAACGAGATATATCTGTACTAACCCTTGTAGATCCAAAAGCGTTACAAGATTGGATCTCGTGGTTGATGTAGTCGATCACTTGCCGATCTCAAGATCGTGTGGACGATCCTTCTGGCGCCGCGTTCCGGCAGCGCTTCCGCAGTCGGTCACACGTGCGGAGTCGAAGCAGACCTTCCTCTCCTCGTTCCAGCGAGCAGCGGATGTAGTAGATCTTCTCCACGGAGTCCTAGCAGCACGACGGCGTGGTGGTGGTGGTGGAGTAGAGAATTCTGCAGGGCTTCGCCTATGCCTGTGCAGAAGAAAGGAGGAGGAGAGAGGCGGCAGAGATTTGGTGTTATGGAGGAGGGCCTAGAGGTGGCGCCCCTGCCCCTCTATTTAAAGGGGAGAGGGCGCCTTGGGAGGGGGAGTCCTAGTAGGACTCCCCACCTCCTTGGCCGGCGGATTGGGGAGGGGGGAGGAGTCCTCCTCCCCCACGACTCCTAGTCTTGACCCACCAGGACTCCTTGATCCCTTCCTTGGTTTTCAAGCAAACTCCAAGAAACCTTCCGAAACATTCCGAAACCTTCTAGAATCCTCATACAGACACTCCGGAACATTTCCTAACTCGGAAAATGATCCCCAATATATGAATCTTATTCTTCGGACAATTCCGGATCTCCTCGTGATGTCCCGAATCCAACCCGAGACTCCGAGCAACATTCGGTCTCCAACGCACATTCCATATCTACTTAAAACAACTTCGAACCTTAAGTGTGTCACCCTACGGTTCGTGAATATGCAGGCATGATGAAGACACCTCTCCGATCAATAACCATCAGCGGGATCTGGAGATCCATAACGGCTCCCACATACTCAACGATGACTTCGTGATCGATAGAACCATTAACATACGAAACCAATTCCCTTTGTCACGCGATACTATACTTATCCGAGGTTTGATCGTCGGTATCTCCATACCTAGTTCTACCTCGTTACTAATAAGTACTCTTTACTCGTTCCATGTTATGTCATCCCTTGTGACCCAGTCACATGCTTGTAAGCTAACTAGATGACATTCCACCAAGAGGGCCCAGAGCATATCTATCCGTCATATGGATGGACAAATCCCAATCTTGGTCCATGCGCTTCAACACATACTTTCAGAATACCCAATTACACCTTTATAACCACCGAGTTACGAAGCGGTGTTTGATGTCATCAAAGTACCCATCCGGTGATGGTGATTAACACAACCTCATGGTCGAAGGATTAGGTTACTATGCATTTAAAAGCTTATAGCAATACGAACTTTAATGACTTGATCTTATGCTACGCTTACTATGGGTGTGTGTCCATCACATCATTCTCCTAATGATATAACCTTGTTATTAATCATATCTCCAACAGTCTCTTGGGCATATTATTGCCTCTTGGGCATATCTCCAACAGTCTCCCACTTGCACTAGAGTCAATAATCTAGATTACATGGTAATATACCTAACACCCATGGCGTTCTGGTGCTTGTCATGCTTTGCTCTAGGGAGAGGTTTAGTCAACGGATCTGCCACATTCAGATCAGTGTGTACTTTGCAAATCTTTATGTCACCATCTCGGACATACTCGCGAATAGCGTGGAAACGTAGCTTGATGTGCTTCAGCTTGCTATGTGACCTTGGTTCCTGTGTATTAGCTATGGCACCTGTGTTGTCACAGTAGATGGCCATCGGGTCCAACGCACTGGGAACCACGCCAAGTTTAGTAATGAATTCCTTCATCCATACGGCTTCTTGTGCAGCCTCCGAAGCAGCTATGTATTCCGATTCAGTTGAAGATTTCGCCACAACGCTTTGCTTTGCACTCCTCCAGCTCACTGCAGCACCATTCAAAATAAATACGTATCCCGATTGTGACTTCGAGTCATCCGGATCGGTGTTCCAACTAGCATCGGTGTAACCGTTTACAACAAGCTATTCATCACCTCCATAAGAAAGAACCATATCCTTAGTCCTATTCAGGTACTTTAGGAGATTCTTGACCGCTGTCCAGTGTTCCATTCCAGGATCACTTTGATATCTGCTAGTCAAACTAACAGCATGTGCTATATCCGGTCTTGTACACAACATGGCATACATGATAGAACCTATGGCAGAGGCATAGGGAATATTATTCATATTTTCTCTATCTTCTGCCGTAGCTGGACTTTGAGTCTTACTCAAGGTCTTACCTGACAACATGGGCACGAACCCTTTCTTGCTATCTTCCATTCTAAACTTCTTTAGAACTTTGTCTAAGTATGTACTTTGTGAAAGCTCTATTAGGCGTCTTGATCTATCTCTATAAATCTTGATGCCTAGAATATATGCCGCTTCGCCAAGATCCTTCATTGAAAAACTATTATTCAAATAGGTTTTGACGCTACTAAGAAGTTCTATATCATTCCCAATCAACAATATGTCATCTACATATAGTACTAGGAATGCTACAGAGCTCCCACTCACTTTCTTGTAAATACAAGCTTCTCCATAAGTTTGTATAAACCCAAAGTTTTTGATTACTTTATCAAAACGTTGATTCCAACTTCGGGATGCTTGCTTCAGTCCATAAATGGAGCGCTGAAGTTTGCATACCTTGTCAGCATCTTTAGGATCGACAAAACCCTTGGGTTGTACCATATACAACTCTTCCTCAATGTCACCATTAAGGAGCGCTGTTTTGACATCCATCTGCCAAATTTCATAATCGAAATGTGCAGCAATTGCTAACAAAATCCTCACAGACTTTAGCTTCTCTACTGGTGAGAATGTCTCATCATAGTCAACTCCTTGAATTTGTCGGAACCCTTTCGCGACAAGTCGAGCTTTATAGACGGTAACATTACCATCAGCATCTGTTTTTCTCTTGAAAATCCATTTGTTCTCGACAGCCTTACGGCCATCCGGTAAGTCCACCAAAGTCCACACTTGGTTTTCGTATATGGATCCTATTTTGGATTTCATGGCTTCAAGCCATTTGTCGGAATCTGGGCTCACCATTGCTTCTTCATACGTCGCAGGGTCATCAGCGTTGTCCACCAACATGACGTTCAAGGCAGAGTCATACCAATCAGGAGTGGTACGAACCCTCGTTGACCTGCGAGGTTCAGCAGTAACTTCGTTTGTAGTTTCATGATCATCATCATTAGCTTCCTCTCCAATTGGTGCAGGCGGCACAAAAACATCTTCCGGTGCTACGCTACTCTCAAATCCGAGAGAAGGTTCAATAGCCTCATCGAGTTCTACTTTCCTTCCAGTCACTTCCTTCGAGAGAAATTCCTTCTCAAGAAAGGATCCATTCTTGGCAACAAAAACTTTGCCTTCGGATCTATGATAGAAGGTATACCCAATTGTTTCTTTAGGGTATCCTATGAAGACGCATTTCTCCGCTTTGGGTTCTAGCTTATCAGGTTGTAACTTCTTTACATATGCTTCGCAACCCCAAACTTTAAGGAACGACAACTTAGGTTTATTACCAAACCACAATTCGTACGGTGTCGTTTCAACGGATTTAGATGGTGCCCTATTTAAAGTGAATGCGGCTGTCTCTAATGCATAGCCCCAAAACGATAGCGGTAAATCTGTAAGAGACATCATAGACCGAACCATATCTAAGAGAGTTCGATTACGACGTTCGGACACACCATTACGCTGTGGTGTTCCCGGCGGTGTCAACTACGAAAGTATTCCACATTTCTTTAAATGCATGCCAAACTCATAACTTAGATATTCACCTCTGCGGTCAGAACGCAGAAATTTAATCTTCTTGTTACGATAATTTTCCACTTCACTTTGAAATTCCTTAAACTTCTCGAAAGTTTCGGACTTATGTTTCATAAAGTAGACATACCCATATCTACTTAAGTCATCCGTGAAAGTGAGAACATAACGATATCCACCACGCGATGCTACACTCATTGGACCGCACACATTGGTATGTATTATTTCCAATAAGTCTGTAGCTCGCTCCATTGTACCAGAGAATGGAGTCTTAGTCATTTTTCCCATTAGACATGCTTCGCATCTTTCAAGTGATTCAAAATCAAGTGATTCAAGAAGTCCATCAGAATGGAGTTTCTTCATACGCTTCACTCCAATGTGACCAAGACGACAGTGCCACATGTATGTAGAATTATCATTCAGTTTTGTTCATTTAGCATCTATGTTGTGAACATGTGTATCACTACTATCGAGATTCAGTAAGAATAAACCATTCATCTCAGGTGCATTACCATAAAAGATATTACTCATATAAATCAAACAACCTTTATTCTCGGACTTAAAAGAGTAACCGTCTCGCAATAAACAAGATCCAGATATAATGTTCATGCTTAATGCAGGCACCAAATAACAATTATTTAAATTTAAAACTAATCCCGAAGGAGATGTAGAGGGAGCGTGCCGACGGCGATCACATCAACCTTGGAGCCATTTCCAACGCGCATCGTCACCTCGTCTCTTGCCAGTCTTCGCTTATTCCGCAGCTCCTGTTTCGAGTTACAAATATGAGCAACCAAACCAGTATCAAATACCCAGACACTACTACGATTACTAGTAAGATACACATCAATAACATATATATCAAATATACCTTTCTTCTTGATGTTGCCATTCTTCAGATCCGCCAGGTACTTGGGGCAGTTACGCTTCCAGTGACCAGCACCCTTGCAGTAGAAGCACTCAGTTTCAGGCTTAGGACCAGCCTTGGGCTTCTTAGCAGGTGCGGTAGCTTTCTTGCCGTCCTTCTTGAAGTTGCCCTTGTTCTTAGGCTTGCCCTGTCTCTTGAAATTGGTGGTCTTATTGACCATCAACACTTGGTGCTCCTTCTTGATCTCCACTTCAGCAGTTTTCAGCATGGACGACAGTTCAGGCAACGTCTTGTTCATGCAGTGCATGTTGTAGTTCATCACAAAGTTCTTATAGCTCGGTGGCAGTGATTGGAGGAGACGGTGAATCCCTAACTCATTAGGAATCGATATCCCCAACTCTTGGAGCTTGTTTGCGTACCCAGACATGGTGAGCATGTTCTCGCTAACGGAGCTACCCTCTTCCATCTTACAGTTAAAGAACTTTTTGGAGGCCTCGTAGCTCTCCATGGCCGCGCGAGTCTCAAAAATCAGCCTGAGCTCCTTAATGATCTCGAACGGGTCGTGGTGCTCAAAACGCTTCTGAAGTTCCGCTTCTAAACCGTACTGGATGGCACACTGAACTGTGGAGTAATGATTTTTCCGAGTGGCGTAAACATTCTTTACGTCATCGGTGGCACCTTCTGCAGGTGGGTCACCTAGCGGTGCTTCGAGCACATAGGTCAACTGACCAGCCCTGAGGACGATCTTCAATCCACGGAACCAGTCCGTGAAATTTCTTCCATTGTTCTTAAGTTTTTCTTTCTCTAGGAACACATTGAAATTGATGGAGGGGGTCGCCATAATCTACAACAAATTTGCAAGTAGTTTAGACTAAGTTTATGATAAATTGAGTTCAAATTTAATTCTTAAATTAACTAGGTGAACTCCCACTCAAAACAACATCCATCACATTGTCTTAGTGATTACACGAACCAAGTCACCTACACCAAGTCCGATCTTCACGAGAGAAGATGTTTCATCGGCGAACAATCTTCATGTTCATCATATCATTTATATGACTCATGCTCTACCTTTCGGTATTCCGTGTTCTGAGACCATGTCTGTACATGCTAGGCTCGTCAAGATAACCTTAGTTTCCGCATGTGCAAATCTGGCTTGCACCCGTTGTATGCACACGTAGAATCTATCACATCCGATCATCACGAGATGCTTCGAAACGACGAGTCTTAGCAACGGTGCCAACTAAGGGTGAACACTTTATTACTTGATATTTAGTGAGAGGGATCATCTTATAATGCTACCGTCGCGATCTAAGCAATACAAGATGCATAAAGGATTAACATCACAGGCAATTCATAATTAGTGTGATATGATATGGCCCTTTCTTCTTGCGCCTTTGATCTCCATCTCCAAAGCACGAACATGATCTCCATCACCACCAGCATCGCGTCAAGGTCAGTGGCGCCGCTTCATGGTTGTCCATCATCACTAGCAACTATTACAACTACTTGGAATAAAGCTATTACAAGATGAATAGACACGCATGTCTTAACAGAATTAAAGACAACCATTAGGCTCCTGCCGGTTGCCATATTACAACAAGGATCATTGCATACATCAAATATAATCACAATCACATGATGGCCATATCACATCACAAAACCCCTGCAAAAACAAGTTAGACGCCTCTAATTTTCTTTGCATGTTTTACGTGGTTTGGGGCTTTCGAATAAGAACGGATCTTACCTACGAAACTGAACCACAACGTTGATACAAGTGCTATCAAGTGCAAAGTGTAAATTAGATCTATACTATGGTGGGAGAGACAGACACCCGCAAAGCCACTTGTGCAAAGCAAGTTACACGTCAAGCGTGGAGCAAGTCTCATGTGCGATGACATGTAAGGTTAGCCCGAGCCGCTTCATCCCACCATACCGCAAGATGCAAAGTACACAAAGTAAAAGACGGCACGAGCACCAATGCCCACAAAACCATTGTGTTCTACTCGTGCAACAGATCTACGCATAGACATGGCTCTGATACCACTAATGGGTTCGTAGCATGGAAAACAAAAAATTTCTGCCGCAAGAACAAACAAAACCTAGATCTAATCTAGATAAAAGCCAAGATCTAATCTATTAGACATGTGCAACGAGATAGATCTATACTAAACCTTGTAGATCCGAAAGCGTTACGAGATTGGATCTCGTGGTTGATGTAGTTGATCACTTGCCGATCTCAAGATCGTGTGGACGATCCTTCCGACGCCGCGTTCTAGCAGCGCTTCCGCAGTCGGTCACACGTGCGGAGTCGAAGCAGACCTTCCTCTCCTCGTTCCAGCGAGCAGCGGATGTAGTAGATCTTCTCCACGGAACCCCAGCAGCACGACGGCGTGGTGGTGGTGGTGGAGTAGAGAATTCTGCAGGGCTTCGCCTATGCCTGTGCAGAAGAAAGGAGGAGGAGAGAGGCGGCAGAGATTTGGTGTTATGGAGGAGGGCCTAGAGGTGGCGCCCCTGCCCCTCTATTTAAAGGGGGGAGGGCGCCTTGGGAGGGGGAGTCCTAGTAGGACTCCCCACCTCCTTGGCCGGCGGATTGGGGAGGGGGGAGGAGTCCTCCTCCCCCACGACTCCTAGTCTTGACCCACCAGGACTCCTTGATCCCTTCCTTGGTTTTCAAGCAAACTCCAAGAAACCTTCCAGAACCTTCCGGAACATTCCGAAACCTTCTAGAATCCTCATACAAACACTCCGGAACATTTCCTAACTCAGAAAATGATCCCCAATATATGAATCTTATTCTCCGGACAATTCCGGATCTCCTCGTGATGTCCTGGATCCAACGCGAGACTCCGAACAACATTCGGTCTCCAACGCACATTCCATATCTACTTAAAACAACTTCGAACCTTAAGTGTGTCACCCTACGGTTCGTGAATATGCAGACATGATGAAGACACCTCTCCGATCAATAACCATCAGCGGGATCTAGAGATCCATAACAGCTCCCACATACTCAACGATGACTTTGTGATCGATAGAACCATTAACATACGAAACCAATTCCCTTTGTCACGCGATACTATACTTATCCGAGGTTTGATCGTCGGTATCTCCATACCTAGTTCTACCTCGTTACTAATAAGTACTCTTTACTCGTTCCATGTTATGTCATCCCTTGTGACCCAGTCACATGCTTGCAAGCTAACTAGATGACATTCCACCGAGAGGGCCCAGAGCATATCTATCCGTCATATGGATGGACAAATCCCAATCTTGGTCCATGCGCTTCAACACATACTTTCAGAATACCCAATTACACCTTTATAACCACCGAGTTACGAAGCGGTGTTTGATGTCATCAAAGTACCCATCCGGTGATGGTGATTAACACAACCTCATGGTCGAAGGATTAGGTTACTATGCATTTAAAAGCTTATAGCAATACGAACTTTAATGACTTGATCTTATGCTACGCTTACTATGGGTGTGTGTCCATCACATCATTCTCCTAATGATATAACCTTGTTATTAATCACATCCAATGTCCATGATCAGGAAACCATGATCATCAATTAATCAACAAGCTAGTTCAACAAGAGGCTTACTAGGGACTCTTTTATGTTTACAAAACACACATGTATTAGTGTTTCCTAATAATACAGTTATAGCATGGGATGTAAACATTCATCATAAACACAAAGATATAATAATAACCACTTTTATTATTGCCTCTTGGGCATATCTCCAACATTTGTCTCTAACAATCACTCCGCATTGACTTATAAATGCATTCGCAGATTCTTTGGGCTCCAGCGGTTGACCCTGCGGAGAGACTAAGTCAATGCTGAAACGGACATCAGCAGGCAACTTGTGTGTCGGGCCTCTTGTCCTTGTAGAATATTGGCCGGAAGCGGAGGTCTAAGAGAAGAAACATTCGTCAGTACATATATACGAATCAATTAGTGCATCTATACTAGTGAATGATCGATAGAGGCTTTATATACCTCGACGGAGTTTGTCATTATTATGGTGTCTTCACCATGGTCTCCATCATGGTCAGCACCATCGTCTCCACTATTTGCTCCACCATCGTCTCCTCCAGACAAATTAAGATATTAGGAGCCATCATAATAAGACACCCCAGCACCCTCATCTATAATGTTGAGAAACTCCTCTTCATTCTGTCTACCATCCATAGCTTAACTAATACAGAAAAAGAATATTGCATTAAGTAAAAGAATATTACAACTGCGACAACTTGGATACAGTACTTAGTGATTAAGATAAAGTACAATAATATAAGATAAAGTACATTATTAATACATCTCGCTCATAATATAAAGTACATTATTAATACATCTCGCTCATATCAAACTAGCGAACGCGGCTGTCGCGTTCTATGCTACGGGAGCTCTGCAGCCATAGAAGAGGAACCATCACCGGAGAATAGCTCGGGTGAGATCCGTGAACCTGCCAGATATTGGAGAACCTAGTCTCCAAAAGATACATGTATCGTCGTACATGCTCGTCCTCCTCCCTGATACGACGACGTACCACCTCCTCGGGGGCTGGCTCCCTCTGCACCGCTCCTGGACCTCGTGGAAGTCACCAAAGAAGCTCCGGGTCGACGATGATACCCGGATTCCTCACCTAGGTACGAGTCTGGACAGGTAGCACCTCCTAGTGCCAACCCGGCAGAGCCTAGACTCGAACATGTTGGAAATATGCCCTAGAGACAAATAGTAGTAAGGACTATTATCATATTTCATATAGTTTATGATTAAGTTTTATATCATGCTATAACTGTATTGAGTGGAAACATCAATACACGTGTGATATACAAACAACCAGGGGTTCCCAGTGAAACTCTAGTCACTGGTTCATTGGTCAACAGATGATCATGTGGCATTTATGCCAGTTGGAAATGAGGTCATCTCATTCGGAGAATGAGATGATGAACTAATAACCAACCTAAACATCATGACCCGATCATGTCATGAAGTTCAAGTTACGATGATTAGAAATGGATCCTCGTAGACTATTCCTTAGAACATGAGGCTATATCAATCACTGTCTCCCGAGGGTGCTTAGATATCATCAAACGCCATCTGGTAAAACGGTGGTTATAAAGGCGTGTTCAGGTATTCGGAGGAAACCGTAGAGGCAATATATGTCGAGAGCGGGATTTGTCCGTCCATGTGACGGGAAGATACTCAAGGGCCCACTCGGAGAAGTTATATCCAATAGCTACGCAGCGTGTGATTGGATCACGGGGATATCACTTGTCGGGACGAGTTAAGTAGCATTGTTCAGTAACGAGATTGAACCCGACATGGTGATGTCAATGATCAGGTCTCGGGCAATGCAAGTATCGAATGACAAAGGGAATAAGACACGACTGTCCCGGTTCAAACGACGAAAGATGTTCGTGAAGCGCACAGGGGTCACATGGCCATCCAGGTCCCTCTGTTGATCATTGGTGCGGGAGTGTCCCGACCATGTCTGGAGTGTTCCCGAACCGTAGGGTATCACACTTAAGGGCTTGATGATGCTTAGAGAGTGTTTATAGGATCAGTAGAATCACCGAAGAAAAGAACGGAGAAAACCGGAAGGGTTTCGGTAAGTCTAGAGGATGTCCGGAGTGGAGGTGGAAGGTGTTCCATGGCCACGGAGATTAAATGATATGTGAATGAATGTTAAATATTGATTTAATCATTTATTCATAATTATTTAATAAAGAGAAAATCAATTAAAAGGTCAAAAGGCTTAATGGGCCAATTCCGGAGGGAGAGGGCCCATTAGGGAAAAGGAGAAAGGGGAGAAGGGGCAAGGGGGAGGCCGGCTGGGCCTAGCCCCCCCCCGTGGGGCCCACTAGTGGCCGGTGGCCACCTCCTCCCCCCTCCTCTCCTTTAGTCCCACCCCGGGACTTGAGGGGAGGTAGTACCTCCCCTCCCCCTATATAAGGTGTGGTATTTGGCCTAGAAAATAAACAACCCAATAATCAATAAAGGTCTCCCCACTTTTGGGAGGACCTCTACTTGATATTCTCTCTCTCCCCCTCTCTCTCTCTCTCTCACGTGACCGTGGTCCCAAGTCTGGACTGCGTGAGCGAGAGACATCTTCACCGCGGAGCGCCGTCGCGCTGCAGGATTCGGATCCGGGAGCTCTACTTCCGCAACTGCTGCTGGATCGGGGAAGCGGGAGTCATCGTCAGGCACCGGACGTGTGTAACTCCCACGAGGTGTCACACTTGAGGCACTCAAGTCGTTGGAGCCAGAAGGAGCGCAAGGACTTCATCACGACCTTGAGGTCGGCTTCGGCTCGTCTACATCAACCACGCTCTCCTGAGCGTTGACAAGGCTTTTTGGTCTTCGAGGGTAAGTTCGTGAAAAGCCCCCCCCCGTTACTGTATTACTAATAGATAGATCCTGGCAGCTTCAGGGGTTCAGGGATGTAGAGTAAAATTTATTGTTTTTATGCGTGGAACCCCTACAGTGGTATCAGAGCTAGATCTATGCGTAGTAATCCTAGTACGGGTAGAACACACGAGATGTAGCGTGTGGGCGTTGATCTTTTAGTTGTTACCCTCCCACGTGTACTTGTGTATACCGCAGTAATGCTTGATGAAGCGGGCCCCAACCGACTTTACGCATTCATTCGTGAGACTGGTCCACGCTTGACATACGGCTTGTACCATATAAAGTGGCTTAGGGGGGTGTCTGTCTCTCTCGCATTAGTTGGTATACCATTTGCAACGGAGGGCCCCGAAAGGGGTATAGTATAGACAACTACTTGATCAGCGTTGTGCTGAAATTTCGTAGGTAAGAACGGTTCTCGTACGAAAGCCCATTCAGCCACGTAAAACATGGCAAAGATAAAGTAGAGGCGTCTAACTTTGTTTTGCAGGGGGGCGTTGCTTTGTGATATGGTTGTGGCAAAGGTAAAGTAATTACCTTTTGTTGCATAGTAGTAGATAGTCACGAAGGTGACGAACTACCACGCCGGAATGACACTGGTACCCTAGTGTCTACGGCACCGGAACCCTGGCTCCGGAACCCGGTGACGACGGATGGAGATCACGACGTGAAGGACCATATCACATAGCATTTACATTCAATGTTATTGTTTGTATGTATTATTGTGTGCTAGTATTAGATACTCGACGGTAGCCTAATAAGATGATCCCTGTTAATATAACCAACGATTGTGTTCCCCCTTAGTGTGCACCACCAAGAAAGTTCTTTGGTATGAGGTAGGCCGTGATGATCGGGTGTCAGACATATCTACGTTCGCATACAGTGGGTGCAAGCCATGTTGCACAGCGTATACACTAAGGTTGAGTTGGCGAGCCTAGCACGCAAGAGAAGCGTGGCCTCGGAACGCGGATGGTCGAAAGATCGAGCACGAGTCGCATGAATGATGTGACCGATGTTTAGCATCCACCCTTGAACCCACATTGATGGTCGTGATGATCGGGGGAGATGTGGCTGATAGGGGTCGTGTTATCACTAGGACCCTCTTTGGGGATAGGTGTTTCTGAGTGGAGTTATCATTAACTCATTTAATTATAAACTTAGTCTAAATTCCTTTTGCAATTATAAATGTAGATGGCTCAACGTGAGGCTTACTTTGAGATTGAGGATTGGGTAAAGGGTGAAAAACTTAGACTTGATGGATCCAACTTCCCTAGTTGGCTTGTGCGCCTAGATGATCTCCTTACTAGGAATCATGTGCTAGACTACATACGCCGCACGATGGATTTGACTGAGCCAGACTACTATGAGACCCCACAAGAGCTGGCAGACCGCTACTATCGCCAAGAGATGTCCACCTACATTCAGATAATAATGCGTTACGGGATGGTGGATGAACTACATCCGCTCATGGGTGATCTTGTCCCATATTCGATGGTGGATCAGCTGAGATCAGAGTTCATAGGCCATGTGCACACGTGGAAGCACGAGTTGCTTGGAGAGTTCCTTTCCATACAGATGGAGGAGCATACGTTTCTGAAGAGTCACTTGGAGCGCATGCTGGATGCACACACAAGACTGGTTCACTTCGTGGATTACTGGATGGCTGATCCATTTGTGATAGACGTACTGCTTTGGTCATTGCCTCCTAGCTACAAAGGACATGTCCAGAGTAGCATCATGAGTGGTGATACGGAAGCATTGGATTTCCATGAGTTCATATTAAGAGGTCATTGATGGCCAAGGTATATATTTGATATACAGTTTTATAAATGTTATAATCTTGCAAACACATTGCAGTGTTAAGTATATCTGATACTTGTTCTGTTTTATTGAAAACAGGTCCTTCTGCATAGAGGTGCTTGCTGGAGAGGAGGTGACGTTGCGTGTTGATGGTGAGCATGATGATGACAGCCGACGACACACTCCCTCGACATTTATCATTTAGTTTGTGTTTAGGATGATTTTTGTAATCAAGAGATTGTGAACTTCTTTAGTGTGTCTCACACTTCGTGAGACGGTTATTCATATAAGTTTGTAACAAACAGTTGTTCTGCTTTTATGAATGATTTCTATTCGTGTTCATATCTTGTTTGATTATATGTGAATTATCCTTATTGTTTGAAACTAATTGATAATGTATGAACATTTGTAAAACATTAAAATGCCTTGTTTAAAATACCCAATTTAATGATATGTTCATTAGTGAATGAAAAACCATTGTTTGAATTCAAAGTTATGTGATAATATGTGAAAATCATTTGATTTCTTCTCACATATAAATCATGCCTAAGTTCAGCAAAATAACTTAAACACCGTGTATTACTTGAATACAAAGTGTTTAAAGAATTGTTAAAAGTAAATACATATTCGATGTATTGTGTTTTAACGAAAATGGTAATTATCATTAAATGATTGTTTAAATGTGTAAAGTAGTTTACCAAAGAAAACATGAATATGAAACTATTTGATTTGATCAAAATGTTTCATCAACAAAGGGTATAAATATAAAAGAGAATCTAATTACTATGATTTGATCAATAGTAATGAAGTTCAAATTTATAAGAATGGCATAAAAGAAATTATGGAATGCAAAGTGTTTTGAAACGTCAAAATACAAAGCATCACAATATGATATAAGATATCAAAAGGGGTTGAATAGAAGGCACCAAATAAATCGTTGTAGAGTATATGTAGAGACCATTAGCTTAGAAACAGTTAGCACTCAATTAGAATTAGTGAACCATTTGAATTCGTGAAAGTTTTGGGGTTATTCGATATAACCAAAACAATAGCGAATAAGTCCTTGTAGGGTATTCATTGGAAACTTTGAATATGAAACCCATAGCTCAAACCAAAAGGAAAGCAAAACTTGTATTGCTTGGATTTTGGTGCATTCTTGAGAAAGCTCACTTCGGTGATATTTCTCAATTATGGAGCAAATGGAAATTAGTGTAAAACACGATGAGGATTCAAAACCCTGCATCAGAGTGTTAAGAAGCGCAACGGATAATGTTCCTGAACGATTCTCTTCACAGAAAGAAAGAATCAATGATTTTGATTATTGTGTTTTCCCTCCACTATTGTTATTCACTACATGAAGTAGGATTCAAAATGTAAATCCATATCTTGTATGGAAACATTTGTGAATCACTTGTCATGATTTTTGGAACATGACATACCTACAAACTACAAAGGAAATGATGGTAAACTAGAATTATGAGAAATCCTAGAAGCAAGATTCCCTTGAGATTAGAAAGCAATTCGTTGCTGAATCTCACAAGTAAAAGGAGTTACTTGGAATTTTCCCAAATAACTGCAAAGCCATAGTAGGAAAAGGGGGTAAATGACAAAAGCACAATTTGCCAAGTATTGGATGAATTCAAATGAATTTGATTCATGTGTGCTAAAATGTCTAGTGGATTTAAAACTAATAAAGTACTAGTATCTCATAGTAAATCTCCAAGTTTTATATTTGATCAAAGGATTTTGAAGTTATTCAAAATAGTAAAGGAGATATGCAATTTGCATAAAATTGAGTGGGAGCTATGAAAGTCTTCCTGAAACAATATGTGATTGACATATTTTTAAGTGGGAGCAACATAAGACTCAAATTCAAATATGTAGGAACATAGTTTGAGTAAGAGTACTGACTCATACCCAAATATGTTAGCAACATTGTTTGAGTGGGAGCTTATAGGAGCAATTCTTAAAGTAAGTTAAGGATGAAAGTGCAAATACTTATAAATGATGATTTATAAGATGTAGAAGTTGATAATAGGTGTATTATGATATTATGTAGTATTCCTTAAGGGATTCTGAAAAGTGTTTTAGAATAGAAGTTAATTAAGGAACTGGTCCTTAATAACTCAAATTAGGAATAGTATTACATCAATGGTTGAAAGAAAGAAAAGGATGATCGTTATCCACTATGTTGAGACATAGGTTCTATCTTAGTAAACCATGATGATAACTTAGCATAATATGTGATCCAAAGTAAGAACGTTTGAAAGTGATTAAGTTCGAATCACGGAACGTTGAGCTAAGTTTGTCCGCAGTGTCTAGTAGAGAACTATGGACATATTTTCCAAATCTATAAAGTATAACATATCTTAAAACATAAAGGGTATGTTATAAGGGAATATGTTGGAAACTCCTGTAGATACCAATTAAAGTCAAATAGGAAGCGAGGTGAACAAAAACATCGAAAGTTGCATAGAGTGCACTAGTGTTTCGATGAATACATTTATAATAATAAATAAGGGTACCATCTAAAGTGTTGTATAATGTTATGGCGGGGCTAATTCGCTTTTAACGTAGAATGATGTGTCCCAGGGCACAATGCCCATGAGAAAGCCCTCGAGGTTGATCTAACGTCACGGTAGGCTCCTGGAATCAGGCCTCATTCTGCTGCCATGGCGACGATGCATACACACAGATGCTATCATGTGATGATAGAGTATTAATGTCAATCAAGGTGACATTAGTAAGTTGCAAAGGATTTGGGACTGTAAAGTACAGACCCAAGACTCAACCTCTTCCATGAGCAAGCATGTTCAGGGTACCGGATATATGGTGCCAATGATTGAGAACAAATGCAGCTAGCGTATTTGTACTCTAGTGCAAGTGGGAGACTGTTGGAAATATGCCCTAGAGAAAAATAGTAGTAAGGACTATTATCATATTTCATATAGTTTATGATTAAGTTTTATATCATGCTATAATTGTATTGAGTGGAAACATCAGTACACGTGTGATATACAAACAACCAGGGGTTCCTAGTGAAACTCTAGTCACTAGTTCATTGGTCAATAGATGATCATGTTTCCTGATCATGTGGAATTTATGCCAGTTGGAAATGAGGTCATCTCATTCGGAGAATGAGATGATGATCCAATACCCAACCTAAACATCGTGACCCGATCATGTCACGAAGTTCAAGTTACGATGATTAGAAATGGATCCTCGTAGACTATTCCTTAGACCGTGAGGCTATATCAATCACTGTCTCCCGAGGGTGCTTAGATATCATGAAACGCCATCTGGTAAAACGGTGGTTATAAAGGTGTGTTCAGGTATTCGGAGGAAACTGAAGAGGCAATATATGTCGAGAGCAGGATTTGTCTGTCCATGTGACGGGAAGATACTCAAGGGCCCACTCAGAGAAGTTATATCCAATAGCTACGCAGCGTGTGATTGGATCACGGGGATATCACTTGTCGGGACAAGTTAAGTAGCATTGTTCAGTAACAAGATTGAACCCGACATGGTGATGTCAATGATCAGATCTCGGGCAATGCAAGTATCGAATGACAAAGGGAATAAGACACGACTGTCCCGGTTCAAACGACGAAAGATCTTCGTGGAGCGCACAGGGGTCACATGGCCATCCAGGTCCCTCTATTGATCATTGGTGCGGGAGTGTCCCGACCATGTCTGGAGTGTTCCCGAACCATAGGGTATCACGCTTAAGGGCTTGATGATGCTTAGTGTTTATAGGATCGGTAGAATCACCGAAGTAAAGAAGGGAGAAAACCGGAAGGGTTTCGGTAAGTCCGGAGGACGTCCGGAGTGGAGGTGGAAGGTGTTCCATGGCCACGGAGATTAAATGATATGTGAATGAATGTTAAATATTGATTTAATCATTTATTCATAATTATTTAATAAAGAGAAAATCAATTAAAAGGTCAAAAGGCTTAATGGGCCAATTCCGGAGGGAGAGGGCCCATTAGGGAAAAGGAGAAAGGGGAGAAGGGGCAAGGGGGACGCTGGCTGGGCCTAGCCCCCCCCCCTCGCGGGGACCACTAGTGGCCGGCGACCACCTCCTCCCCCCTCCTCTCCTTTAGTCCCACCCCGGGACTTGAGGGGAGGTAGTACCTCCCCTCCCCCTATATAAGGTGGGGTATTTGGCCTAGAAAATAAATAACCCAATAATCAATAAAGGTCTCCCTAGTTTTGGAAGGACCTCTAATTGATATTTTCTCTCTCCCCCCCTCTCTCTCTCTCGTGACCGTGGTCCCAAGTCTGGACTGCGCGAGCGAGAGACATCTTCACCGCGGAGCGCCATCGCGCTGCGGGATTCGGATCCGGGAGCTCTACTTCCGCAACTGCTGCTGGATCGGGGAAGCGGGAGTCATCATCAGGCACCGGACGTGTGTAACTCCCACGAGGTGTCACACTTGAGGCACTCAAGTCGTTGGAGCCAGAAGGAGCGCAAGGACTTCATCACGACCTTGAGGTCGGCTTCGGCTCGTCTACATCAACCACGCTCTCCTGAGCGTTGACAAGGTTTTTCGGTCTTCAAGGGTAAGTTCGCGAAAAGCCCCTCCCGTTACTGTATTACTAATAGATAGCTCGTGGCAGCTTCAGGGGTTCAGGGGCGTAGAGTAAAATTTATTGTTTTTATGCGCGGAACCCCTACAGGACATCCCCGACGGAGTCCAGTAGGCTGGGACGAGGTGGACGCGGGATAACTAAATAATAGCAATAAACAATCATAAAACGTAAATAGTAACTAAATCACTAAGTATATATTGCCCTAATAACAATAACTCTAAACCTATCACTAATAGTAGCTAATTAACAACTAAATCTCCGGGTCGCAGCTATACCCGGGGTGTAGGTGGGGGTATTTACCTAACTAATACTAATACTAACAATTAATACTAATTCTAATTCTAACTCTAAATTAGCCTAATAATACTAATACTAATTCTAATTCTAACCCTAATACTTAACCAATACCCCTAATACTTAACCAATCATATGCTTAATACTTAACCAACACCCCTAATACTTAACCAATACCGCTAATTCTAACTCTAAATTAGCCTAATAATTAATACTAATACTAATTCTAACCCTAATACTTAACCTAATAATACTGGCTAATTAACCTAATACTAATACTAGCTAATTAACCTATATACTAATTCTAATTCTAATTCTAATCCTAATACTTAGCCTAATAATACTAGCTAATTAACCTAATACTAACACTTGCAAATTAACCTAATACTAATACTAGCTAATTAACCTATATACTAGCTAATTAACCTATATACTAATTCTAATTCTAACCCTAATACTTAGCCTAATAATAGTAGCTATAATTAACCTAATACTAATACTAGCTAATTAACCTACTAACTAAAATTGACCTCACCTGCAAGAAGACGTACGACGGCGGCGGGTGGCAACGGCGGCGTGGCGGGAAGACGTACGATGGCTGTGCGAAGTCTCCACGGGCACGGCGGGCGTCAAGGACGGCGATAGCAAGCTCTCCACGGGCGCGGCGGGCGACGACGGCGAGCCTCTCCATGGGCGCGGCGGGCGGCAACGGCGTGGGCGATGGCGGCGCGGTTCGCCTCTACTGGGAAGAAGGTAAATCGCGGGCTCTCCGGGTCGTGGCTCGACCTGGGACGGGGTGGGGTATTTATACCACCCCCCTTTAGCTCCGGGTTGTAATACGAACCGGGGCTAAAGGACCTTTAGCCCCAGTTCGTATTACAACCCGGGGCTAAAGGTGTTTTCGGCCTGCCGCACTTCCCGCGCGCCACACCCCTTTAGCCCCGGTTTGATCTTTAGCCTGGTTTGTATTACAAACTGGGGCTAAAGGTTGTTTTTGGCGCCAAAACCAAAAATGGTTTATAGTTTTCAGAAAATTATATATTATATATCAAAATTTTCAGAAAAAGAAGATCTATAATTTAAATCTATTATCATACTTTATTATACAACTTAAATGAAATTATCTATTGTTTAACAAGTATTATATTTAGTACAAATGTTCACAAAAAAAATAAAAATATAGTTTATTATTTAAAAATGCAAAAAATACATATAATATACCAAAATATTCACAAAAAATAATAGACTCATTAGAAATATAATATCTAATACTAAAACTATTAACTAGGACTAAAACATATTTTCCTGCCATTTCCCCCGCTTCCCGCCATTTCCCCCGCTTCCCGCCATGTTCTCCTGCCATTTCCCCCCTTCCCGCAATGTCCCTCTATATCTAGACTAACCGCCATGTCCATCCACACATCCACACCTTCTCTCTCACAATAATGGACACCGCTTACTGGGCTTTTCTGACGCTCGAGGAGACCAAGGCGCTGTGCGGCTCCAGCTACCCATGCCCGCCGGGGGTACCGGCTGCCCGCTGGCTGGATGCTGAGCGCTGGAGGGGTTCCTGTTCTTCCTGTGCCTCAAGGTTCGGCCCGCCAGGCGGCCATCACGAACCACTTCTACCTCAAGCTCACGCCGGAGCAGCGGATGGATCCCCATTGGGATCCCAACAACCTCGACACCTAAAATGCCTTCTTCGCAAACCGGCGGGAAAGGGAGTTCGCCAGGTACGTGGATGACGGCCCGCCCCCAGTGAACCACAACGAGGCTGGTTGCCGCCTGTGGTGGGCGAACTGGACTATCGCCGGTGTGATGTGCTACATCGCCATGGGAGACCATCCTCGCCTGAGGTACCCGCACTTTCACCAGCAGCATAGCCACAAGAATGGTGGTGGTGGTGAAGGCCTAGGGCACACTGGGGTCGTCATCCAGGAGCCCCCTCCCCCGCGTGTCATGAATCTGAGGCCGAAGGATCCATCTGCGTGCTACGAGGAAGGGCTGAGGATCCATCCGCGTGCTACGAGCGACGACGATGACGATTCCGAAGACGACCCAAAAGCTGTGTACTACAGGACTAGATATGATTATGACTAATTTTTACGTTTGAATATTAATAAATGTCTGGCCACAACAAGTTGCAATACTACCTATTGAGATCGAGATAGTTCATATCCATATACATATAAGAAGATCATTAAAAATAAAGGTTTAATAATATTGTACATCACCAACATCCACACATGTTAGGGTTTTCTTCTAATCTGTAACCATGGAGCATCTTCCTTACTTAACGGGATGCTTGGGTCATCCTTCACAGAGAAGGGCGGAATTTCATGAAACTTATCATAATCGTCTGACATGTCTGTCTTATCCTCCACCCCACGATGTTTCTTTTTCCTGAAAGAACTATGTGGCGCTTTGGCTCATCAGATGCTTGATACATTGCAAATGTATCTATAATTTTTGATGTTCCATGCTTGGTTTTATCTACTTTCTTGTGTTTTGTCCACACTTTGAAGTACTTTTCATAGACTTTTTGGGACTAACCTATTAACAAGATGCCACAGTGCCAGTTACCTGTTTTCTGCTGTTTTTGGTTCTAGAAAGTCAAAAAATGAATATTCTCGGAATTAGATGGGACAAAAGCCAAAGTTGATATTTTACTGGAAGACTCACGGAGCCAGAAGACGATACGGAGAGGGGCCACAGGGCGGCCACACCATGCAAAAAATGTATCTATAATTTTTGATGTTCCATGCTTGGTTTTATCTACTTTCTTGTGTTTTGTCCACACTTTGGAGTACTTTTCATAGACTTTCTGGGACTAACCTATTAACAAGATGCCATAGTGCCAATTGCCTGTTTTCTGCTGTTTTTGGTTCCAGAAAGTCAGAAAATGAATATTCTCGGAATTGGACGGGAAAAAAGCTAAAGTTGATATTTTACTGGAAGACTCACGGAGCCAGAAGACGATACGGAGAGGGGCCACAGGGCGGCCACACCATGTGGTGGCGCAGGCTAGTCTTGGCCGCGCCACCAGGTGGTGTGGGCCCCCTGGCCGCCCACCGACCTTGCCTCTTCGCCTATAAGATGCCTCCCGATGCAAAAACCCTAAATAATCAAGCCTCTAGCCACGAAAAGTTCCGCAGCGCCGCCGCCACCGAAGGGGAGATTTGGGGGACAGAAAGTCTCGGTTCCGGCACCCTGCCGGTACGGGGAAGTGCCCCCGGAGCCATCTCCATCGATCTCCACCACCATCTCCATCACCATTGCTGATTCCCATGATGAGGAGGGAGTAGTTCTCTCTCGAGGCTAAGGGTTCTACCGGTAGCTATCTATTCATCTCTCTCTATGCATGATCATATTGTGATCATGAGCTTTGTAATCAAGTAGATCTACCTTGCTACTCAAGTGCTTTAATGAATCTTGGCTCTCCCCATGTGTGTGAAAGTGACAGTGTGGTGGCACTTAGGCTAGAGATTACAAATACTTGTTATGAGTTATATTTGGAGTTGGATGTCTTTATGAAATTGTGGTGTTTGTTGGACTCATCTAGTACTCAAGGCGACAGTGTGGGGTTTTCTAGATGGGAAAGGCTTACTTTGAGGTGTGCTGTTATAGCCCTACCATTGATTAGAGTGTCCAACCAGAGAGTAGTTTAGCGTAGTATCATGAAGATGATATATTTATATGAGAGTGTTCACTAGTGAAAGTATGATCGCTAGGCCTTGTTTCTAAGCATTGATACACCGTTTGCTACTAGATCTGTTACATGTTTGCTTGCTTCCTTCTTTATTTTAGTTTTACTTTAGTCGTTTCCACGCCGTCAAGCTATTTTCTATCACCGTCATCTTATATCCATACCACTTGTATTTCACTATCTCTTCGCCAAACTAGTGCACCTATACACCTGACAAGTGTATTGGGTGTGTTGGGGACACAAGAGACTTCTTGTATCTTGATTGCAGGATTGCTTGAGAGGGAATACCTTTGACCACTTCCTCCCTGAGTTCGATAAACCTTGGGTGGAAAACTTGCTGCTGTTCTACAAACCTCTGCACTTGGAGGCCCAACAACTGTCTACAAGAATAGAAGTGTGTAGGCATCAATGCTGTATTCTTTTGCTTATCTTTCCTTTTTCTCGGTTTGGTAGACATGTCCTTCACATAAAAACCTAAGCCACATCATTGGCCAGGACAAATGGTTCATCTCTATATGCAAGGTTGTTGAGATCCACTGTTGTCATTCCATATTTCTTGTCTACCTCAACCCCGGCTCCTGTCAGCTTGACCCATTTGCACCGAAACAAAGGAACCTTTAAAAAAGGTCCATAGTCAAGTTCCCATATCTCCTCTATGTAACCATAATATGTATCCTTTTGCCCATTCTCGTCTGTTGCATCAAAACGGACACCACTGTTTTGATTGGTGCTCTTTTTATCTTGGGTGATCGTGTAAAATGTATTCCTATTTATCTCGTACCCTTGGAAAGTCAATATAGTCGAAGATGGTGCCCTTGCCAACAAGTACAACTGCTCTCCAACATTTATGTCATTCATGAGATGTGTCTGCAACCAACCGCCGAAAGTCCTCATATGTTCATCTCTAATCCAGGAGCCAGGCTTCCCCGGGTTGTTGGAGTGTACAATATTCTTGTGTTCCTCGATATACAGAGCCACCAAGGTGGAACTTTGCAGAACTGTGTAGTGTGCTTTAGTGAGAGAATGTCCGTCCATACATATCCTTGCTTTCTTTCCTAGCGTGCCTTTTCCACTAATTCTACCCTCATGCCGTGATTCAGGAACACCGATGGGCTTAAGGTCAGGAATAAAGTCAACACAAAACTCAATGACCTCCTCTGTTCCATATCCCTTTGAGATGCTTCCTTCTGGCCTAGCACGGTTATGAACATATTTCTTTAACACTCCCATGAACCTCTCAAAGGGGAACATATTGTGTAGAAATACAGGACCAAGAATGTTGATCTCATCAACTAGGTGAACTAGGAGGTGAGTCATAATATTGAAGAAGGATGGTGGGAACACCAACTCGAAGCTGACAAGACACTGGACCACATCTTTCTGTAACCTTAGTAGACTATCTAGACTGATTACCTTCTGAGAAATTGCATTGAGACACGCACATAGCTTCACAATGCGTACTCGAACATTTTCCGGCAGGAGTCCCCTCAATGCAATCGGAAGCAGCTGGGTCATAAGCACGTGGCAGTCATGAGACTTCAGGTTTTGAAATTTTTTCTCTAGCATATTTATTATTCCCATTATGTTTGAAGAGAAACCAGACGGGACCTTGATACTATAAAGGACTTCAAAAAAGATTTCCTTCTCTTCTTTGGTAAGAGCGTAGCTAGCAGTACCTTCAAACAGCTCTGGATGCATGCCGTCTCGGTCTTTTATACGTTGTTGGTCCTGCCGTGCTTCAGGTGTATCTTTGCTCTTCCCATACACGCCCAAGAAGCCTAGCAGCGTCACGCAAAGATTCTTCGTCAGGTGCATCACGTCAATTGCAGAGCGGATCTCTAGGACTTTCCAATAGGGTAGCTCCCAAGATATAGATTTCTTTTTCCACATGGGTGCGTGTCTGACATCGTCCTTCGGAACAGATTGTCTACCAGGACCCTTTCCAAAGATTACTTTTAAATCCTTCACCATGTCAAATACATCATCACCAGTACGGCGGATAAGCTTACACCTGCTGTCTGCCTCACCATTGAAATGCTTACCTTTCTTTCTTAGGATGTGCGTGGGCGGAAGAAAACGATGATTCCCCGGGTACACATTCTTCTTACATTTATCCAAATATATACTTTCAGTATCGTTTAAACAGTGTGTGCATGCATTGTATCCCTTGTTTGTCTGTCCTGAAATGTTACTAAGAGCAGGCCAATCATTGATTGTTATGAACAACAACGCTCGTAGGTCAAATTCCTCTTGCTTGTTCTCATCCCACACACGTACACCTTGTCCGTGCCACAATTATAAGAGTTATTCAACTAATGGCCTTAGGTTCACATCAATGTCGTTGCCGGGTTGCTTCCGGCCTTGGATGAGCACTGGCATCATAATGAACTTCCGCTTCATGCACAACCAAGGAGGAAGGTTATAGATACACAGAGTCACATGCCAGGTGCTATGACTGCATCTCTGCTCCCCAAAAGGATTCATGCCATCTGTACTTAGACCAAACCATAAGTTCCTCGCATCACCTACAAAGTCCAGAAACTCTCTCTCGATTTTTGTCCACTGCGACCCATCAGCGGGGTGTCTCAACATCTCGTCTTTCTTACGGTCTTCCATGTGCCATCGCAAGAACTTGGCATGCTCTTTGTTCCTGAATAAACGTTTCAACCGTGGTATTATAGGATCATACCACATCACCTTGGCAGGAACCCTCTTCATGCGGTGCTCGCCCTCAACATCACTAGGGTCATCTCGTCTTATCTTATACCGCAATGCAGTGCATACTGGGCATGCATCCAACTTCTTTTACTCCTCGCCGCGGTAGAGAATGCAGTCATTAATGCATGCATGTATCTTCTGCACCTCTAATCCTAGAGGGAAGACAACCTTCTTTGCTTCATAGGTACTGGCGGGCAGTTCGTTATCCTTTGGAAGCAACTTCTTCATTATTTTCAGCAACTTTTCAAATCCTTTGTCAGTCACACTGTTCTCTGCCTTCCATCGCAACAATTCCAGTGTGCTACCCAGTTTTTTGTGCCCATCTTCACAATTTGGGTACAACAATTTGTTGTGATCCTCTAACATCTTCTTGAACTTCAACCTCTCCCTTTCAGTTATGCATTCTTCCTGGGCATCAGGAATGGCCCGACTAAGATCATCATCAGGCAGATCTGATGCCCGTTCTTCATCTTTTTCTTCATCAATGTCTTCCATTGTAGTACCATCGTATTCAGGGTAGTCGTTGTCATTCTCTTCTTCTTCGTTGTCTTCCATCATAACCCCTCTTTCTCTATGCTTGGTCCAACAATTATAGCCGGTCATGAAACCGGACCGAAACAGGTGGCTGTGAAGGAATCTTGAGGAAGAGTATTCTTTATGATTCCGACAGACACCACATGGACAAGACATAAAACCATTCCGCTTGTTGCCTCGGCCACAAGAAGAAAAGAATGCACGCCTTTAATGAACTCGTTAGAGAGTCGGTCAGCGTACATCCATTGCCGGCTCATCTGCATTGTATAATTAATTAAGTACATCAAACATAATCATAATTAATTAGTACTAATCTAAAAAAACAAAATTAAAGCCAACAACCGGGACTAAAGATATGATGAACCTTTAGTCCCGGTTGGAGGCACCGACCGGGACTAAATGTGGATGTGGAGAAAACATGTCGACACTATGTCCTCAGTGGGCATCACTAAGCCAGTAAATTAAATGACTCTACTATTTTGGGTGGGTGGCAGCATAATCATAATTAATTAGTACTAATCTAAAAAATAAAATTAAAACCAGCAACCGGGACTAAAGATATGATGAACCTTTAGTCCCGGTTGGAGGCACCAACCGGGACTAAATGTGGATGTGGAGACAACATGTCGACACTATGTCCTCAGTGGGCAGCACTAAGCCAGTAAATTAAATGCCGACACTATTTTGGGTGGGTGGCAGCACTATGCCAGGGTGAGTCTGTCGACATTATGTCATCAGTGCCCGACACTATGTTGTGCTGCTTAATCTATAAATAGGTATGCATTCTTGTGAAGAACTGCAAGATGGTGTGCGAGACTAGGGACACCACTATGGCGGAGCTTCTTGAAGATGTCTGAGGACCTCGTCCTCAAACATCTTCGAGGAGCTCGCCGTAGAGGCACTCTCTAATATGTAAAATTAGTTAGCTCCACCAGCATACTGATTTAGCTAGAGAAGATATAAACCGAAAGATAGTGTGGGAGAGCAGGGACACCACTACGACAGAGCTTCTCGAAGATGTCTTAGGATCCCGTCCTCAGACATCTTCGAGGAGCTCGCCATAGCGGCACTCCCTAATATGTGAATTGTGATGTCTTCTTATCAAGATTTTATGAATTAACCCTATCTTTGTTACAATTTTTTCAGTTTGTTGAACGCAGGTAGACGAAGAAGGATATTTTGCCCAGCTAGCTAGTTAGAATGATGAACTCATGCATGTGTGTGCTTCTAAAATCAAATTTCGAGACTATGTGCCAAAACAAGATATATATAGATAGAATCCACATATTGTGATATTTACCTTAGAGTTCCTTACATTAATACAAGATAGATAGAATCTAAACATCGATCTCGTGCTATCATTGCAAAAATTACTACCAAACTAAATCCACAAATCCATCTATAAGATAGAGCATGAAATGAGCTAATATAGCAATGAGAGTTCAAAGGATGAAGTTGCTCACCTTTTAGAACCTTTGGATAGATGGGGCACCACAAAATATAGACAAATCTTGAGGAAAAAAAGGGCATGAACTCGAGCTTGAAGCAAGAAAGAGAGAGAGAGGAGAGCCACCAGCTTGAATGGTGGCTCGGGCAGGGAAAGAAGATATAGCCAGACCTTTAGCCCCGGTTCGTGTCTAGAACTGGGGCTAAAGGTCCACCTTTAGCCCCGGGTCGTATAACAAACCGGGGCTAAAGGGTCTGGCGCCCGACCCGGCCTGCCTGAAACCCTTTAGTCCCGGTTTGTTACATGACCCAGGGCTAAAGGTCACGTTCAAACCGGGGCTAGTGCCTGCCACCCCCTGGGGCCAGTTCTAGTCGTTGGACCGGGGCATTAGTCCCGGTTTATAGCAAAACCGGGGCTAAAACCCCTGGACCAAATGTCTGTTTTCTACTAGTGGATGGTCCTAATTTTTTAGATGTGTTTGGTTGAAAATTGAGGTGGATGGTTCAATCCCTACGAGGGAATATTCTCTCCATAAGGTGTATGTGATGATCCCTCTGAAACGGCCGAACCATCAGTCCAGTTTTCCTAAAACATATATCTCTACTAATTTTCTCCTTGTCGCTAACTGTATCTTCCCTGCCGCCAGCCACAGCTTCTCTTGCGCATGCCGCCTCAAACCCATCACCGTAGATTCCCACTTGTCGGACGCCTCAAGGTTCCCATCTGCAAGTTTGCTGCCATCGGAGCCGCTGCCGACCCAGACTAGGGGAACCACAAGCTCGCCGATGTCGGCCAAGACTAGGGAGATACCGCCGGCCCAGCCTAGGGTAACCGCCGACGTCCTAGACTAGGGGAACCGCCGCTAGCTCAGACACAGAGAATTCACCCGCCTCAAGCTCGTCGGTCGCTCGCCTTGACACGACGAAGATGTGGGCGCAGAGACTATTTCCCGCCGATGCATATGCCAGCCATTGTGCCCGTCGTGGCTCCGCCGCTCAAATCGTTCTGAGGCGGTTGTCACAGGTGCCCAAGACTAGGGAGCTGCCTCCTCAACGCAAAGATTCCATTGAAATGCTAATCTCAAAGCAAACACGACAGATAAGTGGATGCATACACAATACCTAACATGCATGCTAGAATTGCCGTTCTCATGTTGACATACACCTCTCGCATGTAAACGTAGGGAGGAAAATGACTAGCTCAACTCTATGCATGCATGAATTTTAAATCATTAAATACATAACCCTTTTAGAATTGTCGTTGACATACACTTCTCGCATGTAAATGTAGGGAGGAAAATGACTAGCTCAACTCTATGCATGTATGAATTCTAAATCATTAAATACATAACCCTTTTAGATACACGTTTAAAAAACAATTGATTGGAATGACCGTTATATACCCCATCCGTTTTAAAATATAAGATATTTAGTATTTTTTTAAACATATATATTTAGACTCTTTTTAGTGTATAGTTTCGGAGCAAAATGAGTTGAGCATTTTATATTTTGAAAGAGGGAACTATCACTATTTATGATAACACACTAAGGAATGGACGAACAGTCCATTGAAAGGCGTAACACCAAATTTAGGGAAATGCTAAGATTTGACGCATACGAAGTACATACTTGGTAAATCTCTGGACTTCTTTACTAGCAAACAATGATTGCAATACGGGAAATCTATCTACCGACCGGTCTGAAGTTGTCCAAAATCGGCGGGCTCACTATGTCCATTGGATCAAGATAACTTGCGCCCCATGTACTCTGCATGCAGGCTAAACGGAAAAGGACAAAAAATTACGGTTTTTTGATTCAACTAACGGAAAAGGACAAAAAACCTGGCGGGCTGGCAAGAGCCGTCGGATCTTCATCCAACTATCTGGGACGAAGCCACGCGGTTGGTCGCTGAATCAATGCCGCACACCTGATCCCAGCAACTATTCACTTGAGGGCCCCACTTGTCAGCCTCTCTGTTCCCACCACTTCTCCCTCCCCATTCACTCCACTACTCCCGACCGTTTCTATTACTCCCCCTCCTCTACTTCTCCGTCTTCTCGAGTGGAGCGGGGTTTGGAAGTTCTCCAGTGATTTTGACGTCTCTGCGCTGCTGCCGCCGCGTAGACGCGTTATTGGTATGATCGCTCCCTTTATTCTCCTCCATTTTACCCTGGATGCGCGCGTCGTTCCTCTTCTATGTACTCTATTTTTCGGCGGAAACGACTGCTCCATTTTAGTCGGTTTCGTCTCCGACATGTATTCCGGCTAGTTGTAGTTGCTAGGGCGGATTCGAGGTAGTTGTTTGAGTGATTGCTCTCCCCTACCCCTCATTCGAATTACTAGTTCTGTGCGCACCCCACTTTTTGAATCGCCCTTCTGCTCTTCTATAACTGTTCCATATGGTGTTTACTCTGGCTTGTTCTAGATGTTAGGGCTACTTTGAGGGAGTAATATGAACCATTTCATCTCTGATTCTTGTTATAATACTTGATTCCCCATTATGCTGGTCTGCAGTTGTCCTAATCATAGATCTACTGCAATACATGTTTGTCATACACTGTGATTTATTCATGCTAACATAATTTACAAGTAAGGACTTCAATTGAATGAGTAATGTAGTATAACCTCTATTTGGTAACATTGGAGTGAATACCTTGATAACAACATGAATAACCATGTTTGGTGGTGTATTTGATTACTTTTGTTTATATCTGTTGGTAAGTTTTGAACAAATTGTATGATAACATTGGTGTTTGAGAATGGGTAACTTATGATGGTAGCGTCATTGATAACTTTTTGATTATCTCTATTGGTAACATTAGAGCAATTAGCATGATAACTTTAGTTGATTAGCATTGGTAAGTTATGTATTGATGACAAGATAACACTAGGGTGTGTAATTGAACTACATTATGTATGATTCAAGTGGGTAATTTAGTATATCCTTGTTTGTAACATTGGAATAAATCTCTTGTTAACAACAGCTTTTGCCTTATTTTGGTTCTGTAATTGATAACTTTTTGATTATATCAGTTGGTAACTTTATACCAAATTGCATGATAACATTAGTTTACTAGCATGGGTAATACTACATTTTTCTACCCGATAACTTTAGTTTGATCTATGCTATGTATTATTCAAGTGGGTAATTTAGTATATCCCTGTTTGTAACATTGGAATAAATCCCCCGATAACAGCAGCACTCGCCATGTTTTGGTAGTGTAATAGTGAACCTTTTGATTATCTTTGTTGGTAACTTTTGAACATTTTTCATGATAACATTTGTTTATGAGCATGGATAACTTATGTATTATTTGTAGGATAATATTAGATTATATGTTTTTGTGTAACTTCTTTATATATTTTTATCATTGTAGCATTATTCCATGTCTGTTGTAATTTTTTAGTATTGATGCATGTTATTAGTTCTTATTCATTTTTCTATAAGCTTGTGTGTACCATTATATTTTTTGTGATTGTGTACTATGTTTAGTCTTATGTTTATGTTTTCATCCTTAAATTGTTACGATGGTGAGGAAACGGAAGGTTTCTTCTGATATTGTCGATTTTGAAGAACCACCCGCCCGTAAACGTGGGAGGAACATGGAATCTCCTTCTGCTGTTACCAGTCTTCTCACATGGTTATCAAATGATCAGAAGGCAGCAATTGAAGCAATGGAATTTGATAGTATGTTGGACATCAAGTGTTCTTCATAACATGATGCACTTACGACCTGGTTCGCAGGTTTATATGACTAGCACACGCGTGAATTTGTTGTCCCGGGGCGAGGAAGTACCGCTTAATGAGGATAATGTCTTCAGTTGTCTTGGATTGCCTCTTAGTGAAGTGCTGATACCTTCGATCTGGATTACGGATGCAGTGTAGCTTCTTTTTCCCTAGTAGGCCTAGGTTATCGAATCCTCGGGAAGCGAATGCGTAGTGAAGTTACTTTAACAGAACTTTGAGAGTTTTAGAATTCCTTTTGTGTTTTTACCGGACCAATAGCTTGCGTCTTTTTGTTGTTGTCGATGATAGAGAGGGAGGGCCTAGGGCGTTCGGTTTCACCTGTAGCTGTGCAAAACATATGATGGAAATAAAAGATAGAAATAAAGTATGCGTGTACTTGTTAGAGCAATATAAATTATATGTGGACAGTGCATCCATAATTACTATTACCTCCGCAACCGCTTATAGCAATAACCTACTAGTCGCATCCATAGAAGAAAGAGAACTAATGATATGCATAGTGATGTCACCGTTAATCCCAAGCAAATCCCTCACATACAACTGTACTACCTCTTCTGTCACTAGGGTTCCCAACCTGCAGATCAGTCATCACTCATACTCCCTATACCTGGCTCAACCCTCGGGGTCTTGGGTACGTAACAAGTCCTTAGATTGTGGCAAGAGAGGATACAATAATCATCATGTCATACAAACTAATACACGATCCCATCTATGATAAACACCATGCACAACTACTACATGGCTAGGCCGAAGCCCTTAGCCCAAGGAGAATTACTCACACATAGAGATGAGATCAACAATCACAAATATTGTAATGAAAATCATAAGATTGATAGCAATAGTCTTACAATGTCGCCAATCGGAGAAGAGATCTACTATTACAAGTGGTGGAATATGGCTATAGAGATGGAGAAGGGTTTGGAGATCTGGAGGCAGCTTTTTGGCGGAGTCTGGCTTCTTTTGGGGCGGAGCGAGAGTTGTTTTCCCGTCGCCTGGGGCTTCTTTATATAGGGGTCCCTTCATGAAAGTTGTTCTGTTTGACCTAACGGTGGCAGCGCCAACTATACGACCGGAGCTATATGGTCAGTATTTTTGCTCTGGCCGTATAGTTGGTCGTTAAAGCATCTGCCTCCGTTGTATGGCTCCTTGTTTCTTCTGGTTGTTGGGAATCTCGTATCTTTGACTTTAATGTAGTGATTCCCTCCTTTAAACGATATTATCTGCGCAGGAAAAATATAAAAGAAAGGATTGCATACCCCTCTGAATATTAGCATTAGTGCTAGGGTTTGGAGAGATATTTCATCAAGAATATGATTAATATCCAGTTTAAATGTGGATGTAGATGGCTATATTTCAGAGCCATCAACCTCCCCAAGCTTAAACTTGATCATCCCGAGCAAGAAAACCAAAATCAAAAAGGAACTCAGCATTTAAACTGAAATAACGAGATGGTGATCTTACTCATGATTAGTAGTCTCATGTTTCCTCCCCTTTATAAATCTAAAAAACTTCCGCATAGATAGAGTAACGGCAAGCATATCATAAGGGTTTCATGCATCCTTATAGCGCAGCAAAATTATTGTAAACATGGATGATTGAAATGAGTAAACTTTATTCTATATCAAGTAATCAACTCATAGGCTTGCCTTTGAACAGTAAAGTATAATCATGTAAATTAAGAGTGTGAGATTTGTCATGAAAAGCATATATACTAGAGTATCTCAATTCCCACATCAATGAATCAAGACTTTGCAAGCACTACTTTTCTATTCATTGTCCTTCAAGAATTTCAGTTTTTAAGTAATTGAGAGCATGCCAAAGATTTTTATTAGTTTATCGAGCTGTGATGGACACTCGTGGCATCACTAAGGTTTTTGTTCCTTTTGCATAATGATTACTCATAATAGCCAAAGGAGTGATTCCATCATGATTACAGCTACCTGGGAGTGCCAAGAATCTTACCCACTATAGCATTGCGGCTACAAGTGTTTAATCAACTCATAGCTGAAATCTAGGAGTTTCCTCCATGAAGATCATTCGTAGGCCAGCGGAGTTGTTGGCATCCCATGAAGTTTGACACGCGTAACGCTATATCATTCTTATGATTAAAAAGTCAAACTTTGGCATGCTCACAAAAATCGCTAACATTAATTCAATCGAACAAATCCTTTTAAAGAGAGATATCAAGTCAATCAGCATTTTCAGTGGTGTTGAGTGTCTCTATAAATAAACCTTCGAGACTAAGCACTACAACACCCAAGCCTTCAATTATGAGACTTTTTCTTATTACAATTGTTTAGCAATTTTTAGGCAAGACCTAGTTAATTATGAGAGCTGGAACAAAATGAGCCCAATTAAATACCCATGCAAACGACAATCTTGCAATGATACAAAGACTCACTCCACTAATATAATATATCAACATTTACTACTAACTAGCATGGGTTTCTCAAACATCAAAAGTGGGGAGTCATAAGGCATACCTCTCATGTTTGGTTCCACTTCTATCTTCCTTTTTTTATTTGTTTCTTGGAAACTCGAAGTCGACCACTCTCCTGCAAATATATGAAGACCTCGAGGCGGAAAGAAAAGAGAGAGGGAAAATAAGGAAAAATGGAGAAACCTTTTTGTGATTTTTAAGAGATGGAATTTAAAGAATAGAAACTTGGCGGCAAAGCTCGGCTAGAATAAAGAACTTAGAAACTAAAGTGTTGGGGAAACCAACGCGAGTGCTTATAAACTCAAATAAAAGTGCAACCTCGAAATAAACAAAAGCAAATAAACGCCAAATAAAGATACATGAGGAAACTTCCCTAAGCTTAGGCGTTTGCAAGCCCTTCAATTTATTGTGGTGGCGGGAAAAAGTCGTTACTCCAGTTAGAAAATTGAGTTGAGAGGTTACTTGCTAATTCTCGAAGGTTTAGAGAGAGGCTATGCATCCTCTCCACAGTCCCTCCAAGTCATTGGAAATCTTGGTATGTGGCGAACCGGGTTTGTGGCTGCTCCTCTTGATAAGGAACTGCTTGCTCCTCTTCTTGGTCCTCGTCCTCTTCAGGAATCTCTTCCTCGGGTTGGTGTTGCTCATCCTAGGAATCATATAGCAAACGTCCTTCCTCGATAGAGAAAAAACCATTAGGCATAGGAGCGGGGTAGATACGCCTAGCTCCAGTAATATGATGGTAATATGTGTTGGAAATATGCCCTAGAGACAAATAGTAGTAAGGACTATTATCATATTTCATATAGTTTATGATTAAGTTTTATATCATGCTATAACTGTATTGAGTTGAAACATCAATACACGTGTGATATACAAACAACCAGGGGTTCCCAGTGAAACTCTAGTCACTGGTTCATTGGTCAACAGATGATCATGTTTCCTGATCATGTGGCATTTATGCCAGTTGGAAATGAGGTCATCTCATTCTGAGGATGAGATGATGAACCAATACCCAACCTAAACATCGTGACCCGATCATGTCACAAAGTTCAAGTTATGATGATTAGGAATGGATCCTCGTAGACTATTCCTTAGACCATGAGGCTATATCAATCACTGTCTCCTAAGAGTGCTTAGATAGGATCAAACGCCATCTGGTAATACGGTGGTTATAAAGGTGTGTTCAGGTATTCAGAGGAAACAGTAGAGGCAATATATGTCAAGTGCGGGATTTATCTGTCCATGTGACGGGAAGATACTCAAGGGCCCACTCAGAGAAGTCATATCCAATAGCTACACATCATGTGATTTGATCACGGGGATATCACTTGTCGGAACGAGTCAAGTAGCATTGTTCAATAATGAGATTGAACACAACATGGTGATGTCATTGATCAGATCTCGAGCAATGCAGGTATCGAGTGACAAAGGGAATAAGACACGACTGTCTCGATTCAAACGACGAAAGATCTTCGTGGAACGCACAGGAGTCACATGGCCATCCAGGTATCTCTGTCGATCATTGGTGCGGGAGTGTCCCGACCATATCTGGAGTGTTCCCGAACCGTTGGGTATCACACTTAAGGGCTTGATTATGCTTAGAGAGTGTTTATAGGATCGAAAGAATCGCCGAAGATTTATAGGGAGAAAACCGGAAGGGTTTCGGTAAGTTCGGAGGATGTCCGAAGTGGAGGTGGAAGGTGTTCCATAGTCACGGAGATTGAATAATATGTGAATAAATGTTAAATGTTGATTTAATCATTTATTCATAATTATTTAATAAAGAGAAAATCAATTAAAATGGTCAAAGGCTTAATGGGCCAATTTCCAGAGGGAGAGGGCCCATTAGGGGAAAGGAGAGAGGGAGAAGGGGCAAGGGGGATGGCCGGCTGGGCCTAGCCCCCCGTGCGGGGCCCACTAGGGTGGCCGGCGGCCACCCCGCCCCCTCCTCTCCTTTAGTCCCACCCCGGGACTTTGAGGGAGGTAGTACCTCCCTTCCCCCTATTTATAGTGGGGGTATTTGGCCAAATTTAAATACACCAGTAATCAATAAAGGTCTTCTCACTTGAGGACCTCCAGTTGATATTTTCTCTCTCCCCTTCTCTCTCACGTGACCGTGGTCCCAAGTCTAGACTGCGCGAACAAGAGACATCTTCACCACGGAGCCCGTCGAGCTATGGGATTCAAATCCGGGAGCTCTACTTCCGCAACTGCTGCTGGATCGGGGAAGCGGGAGTCATTGTCAGGCACCGGACGTGTGTAACTCCCCGCGAGGTGTTGCACTTGAGGCACTCAAGTCGTTGGAGCCAAGGATCGCAAGGACTTCATCACGACCTTGAGGTCGGCTTTGGCTCGTCTACATCAACCACGCTCTCCTGAGCGTTGACAACGCTGTTCGGCCTTCAAGGGTAAGTTCGTGAAAAGCCCCTCCCGTTACTGTATTACTAATAGATAGGTCCTGGCAGCTTCAGGGGTTCAGGGGCGTAGGGTAAAATTTATTGTTTTCCTACGCGGAACCCCTATAGTGGTATCAGAGCTAGATCTATGCGTAGTAATGCTAGTACGGGTAGAACACAGGAGATGTAGCGTGCGGGCATTGATCTTTTAGTTGTTACCCTCCCACGTGTACTTGTGTATACCGAAGTAATGATTGATGAAGCGGCCCCCAACCGACTTTACGCGTTCATTCTTGAGACTGGTCCACGCTTGACATACGGCTTGTACCGTATAAAGTGGCTTAGGGGGGTGTTTGTCTCTCTCGCATTAGTTGGTATGCCATTTGCAACGGAGGGCCCCGAAAGGGGTGTAGTAGAGACTACTTGATCAGCGTTGTGCTGAAAGTTCGTAGGTAAGAACGGTTCTTGTGTGAAAGCCCATTCAGCCACGTAAAACATGCAAAGATAAAGTAGAGGCATCTAACTTTGTTTTGCAGGGGGGCGTTGCTTTGTGATATGGTTGTGGCAAAGATAAAGTGATTACCTTTTGTTACATAGTAGTAGATAGTCACGGAGGTGGCGAACTACCACGCCGGAAAGATACCTGTACCCTGGTGTCTATGGCGTCGGAACCCTAGCGCCGGAACCCGGTGACGACGAATGGAAATCACGACGTGAAGGACCATATCACATAGCATTTACATTCAATGTTATTGTTTGTATGTCTTATTGTGTGCTAGTATTAGATACTCGACGGTAGCCTAATAAGATGATCCCTGTTAAAATAACCAACGATTGTGTTCCCCCTTAGTGTGCACCACCAAGAAAGTTCTTTGGTATGAGGTAGGTCATGATGATCGGGTGTCAGACATATCTACGTTCGCATACAGTGGGTGCAAGCCATGTTGCACAGCGAATACACTAAGGTTGAGTTGGCAAGCCTAGCACGCAAGAGAAGCGTGGCCTCGGAACGCGGATGGTCGAAAGATCGAGCACGAGTCGCATGAATGATGTGACCGATGTTTAGCGTCCACCCTTGAACCCACATTGATGGTCGTGATGATCGGGGGAGATGTGGCTGATAGGGGTCGTGTTATCACTAGGAACCCGGTGACGACGGATGGAGATCACGACGTGAAGGACCATATCACATAGCATTTACATTCAATGTTATTGTTTGTATGTCTTATTGTGTGCTAGTATTAGATACTCATGGTAGCCTAATAAGATGATCCCTGTTAAAATTACCAATGATTGTGTTCCCTCTTAGTGTGCACCACCAAGAAAGTTCTTCGGTATGAGGCGATCCAGGGTTACAGGCCTGGGTGTCAGACATATCTACGTTCGCATACAATGGGTGTAAGCCATGTTCCACAGCGAATACACTAAGGTTGAGTTGGCGAGCCTAGCATGTGCAGACATGGCCTCGGAACGCGGATGGTCGAAAGATCGAGCACGAGTCGCATGAATGATGTGACCAACATTTAGCATCCACCCTTGAACCCACATTGATGGCCGTAACGATCGGGGGAGATGTGGCTGATAGGGGTCATGTTATCACTAGGAACCCTTTTGGGGATAGGTGTTTCTGAGTGGAGTTATTATTAACTCATTTAATTATAAACTTAGTCTAAATTCCTTTTGCAATTATAAATGTAGATGGCACCTTTCGTATTGACGGTTGATTGGTTAGCAGGAGAGAAGCTCAGATTATATGGATCAAACTTCTCCATATGGGTTGCGCGTCTCCACATTCTCCTTAGCGAGAACGACGTGGTTAACTACATACTCGACGGGATGGATTTGGATCAGCCCACTGACCTAGAAACCCCAGAGGAGCAGAAAGACCGCTATCTCTGTCGTGAGATGGCCTCCTTCATTTCAGTTACCATGCGTTTCGGAATGGTGGATGAGTTGTGGCCTTTTGTGGGTGATGTCGACCCTCGTTCGGTGATGCTACAGCTTAGGACACATTTCGTGGAACAAGTACGCATATGGGAGCATGAGCTGATGGGAGACTTCCTCTCCAATAAGATGGAGGAGAACTCATCACTGGACGACCACTTGGAGCGCATGCATGATGTGTACATGAGGCCTGCATACTTCCTGGATAGCTGGATGACGGGCTCTTTCGCAAATGGTGTTGTGCTGCGGTCGCTGCCACCAAGCTACCAAGCACAAGTCAGGACTTGCGTAATGAGGGCCGATGCGGAAACAATGGAGTTTCACCGGTTCGTGACACATCTCAAGATTGTGTTTGTTGAACTAGATGTCGCCCAGGTCATCAATGTCAAAGGTATATATTTGATATACAGTTCTATAAATGTTATAATCTTGCAAACACATTTGTAGTGTTAAGTATATTTGATACTTGTTCTATTTTGCTGAAAACAGGTCCTTCTGCATGAGAGGTGCTTGTTGGAGAGGAGGTGACGTTGCGTGTTGATGGCGACCATGATGATGGCCGACGACACTCTCCCTCGACATTTATCATTTAGTTTATGTTTTAGGATGATTATTGTAATCAAGAGATTGTGAACTTCTTTAGTGTGTCTCACACTTCGTGGGACGGTCATTCATATGAGTTTGTAACAAACAGTTGTTCTACTTTTATGAATGATTTCTATTTGTGTTCATATCTTGTTTGATTATGTGTGAATTATCCTTGTTGTTTTAAACTAATTGATCATGCATGAACATTTGTAAAACATTAAAAAATGCCTTGTTTAAAATACCCACTTAAATGAGATTTCATTACGGAATGAAAACCATTGTTTAAAATTCAAAGTTATGTGATAATATGTGAAAGTCATTCGATTTCTTATCACATATAAATCATGCCTAAGTTCTGAAGGAAATATGCCCTGAGAGGCAATAATAAAGTTGTTATTATGTATTCCTTGTATATGATAGATGTTTATTTTGCATGCTATAATTGTATTGGTAGGAAGCATCAATACATGTGTGTTTAATAAACAAAAAGGGTTCCTAGTTATGCCTCTCTTATAGACTAGCTTGTTGATTAACAAGATGATCAAGGTTTCCTGATCATGGACATTGGATGTTGTTAATAACAAGGTCACATCATTTGTGAAATGATGTGATGAACTTTCATCCGAAGTATAGCATTATGATCAAGTCATTATGTTTATATTGCTATAACATCATATGAAGTAATCTAAGTCCTTAGACCATGAGATCATGTTAATTGCTAACACCGGAAGAGTATCTTGATAACATCAAACGTCACACCATAACAGGGTGACTATAAAGGTGGGTTCAGTACTATGAGGGTGTTATGTTGAGGCTCATGGATCAAGAGTGGAATTTGTCAATCCCGATGATGGATAGATATACTCTAGGCCCTCTTGGTGATATCACATTAAGATAGCTTGCAAGCAAGTGATGTGATCACTAGAATGTTATATCACGGGAACGAGAAAAGAGTGCATGTCGGTAACGAGATCAAACTAGGTATTTGGATACCGATGATAGAATCTCGGACATGTATTATATCATGAGACAAAGGGATTAAGTTACTAGCATTAAAGGTTCTCACGATCACAGAAGTCATCGTTGAATGTGCAGGAGTCAGTATGGATCTCCAGGTCTCGCTTCTGATTATTGATCTGAGAGGAGTCTCAATCATGTCTGCATTATTCGCGAACCGTAGGGTGACACACTTAAGGGTTGCCGGACACCATTTAGGAGCACAAATGTTTCAGACAAAAGGTTTGCAAAGCACAGGAAATGTTTTGATAGAAACATGAATTGTTTCGATAGAAACCGGAATTGTTTCGGGTGAAATTGCAGAAAGTGGTTTTGCATGTGATATTGAAATGTTGCAAGGGGTTTTATGTGAATGTTTGTTAATTAAAGTAATTAACAAAATTCTTAATAAAATAAATAAAAGAGTTTTATTAATTGAGAGTTGCATTTAATTTGGTGGAAATTAAATACATGTGAGTGGGATTTTGGGTGGAGGCCATGTTTATGTGAGTGGAGGTTCACCACATGAATGAAGGAGGGGAGGAGTCCCCCCCCCCTCATGCGCCGACTATGGGAGGGGAGGGGTCTCCCTCCCTCCTATATAAAGCCCCCCTCTCCCCTCTCACAAACCACACCTCCTCGTGAAGGATCTCTCTCCCCCTCTAGATATTCCCCCATGGTCTCGGATTAGTGAGATACATGTTCCCGGTGACCTTGCGTCTGGAAGGAGTTGATGCTTTCGCTGATTCGCTGGAGCGAGGAGGTGGAGGTTGTCCGGTAGCTTGAACGTGTGTGCGAGGATGGATGCGCTGCTAATTTGGGGTGCTCGGACTTCCACACGATCTTGAGATCGGCAAGCGTACTACTACATCAACCACGAGTTCCTACTCGTTAACAAAACTCGTTGTCTTCGAGGGTAAGTTCTCCATGGATGTATGTCCACCTGTTGCTCTGTATCTAGTAGATAGATCTTGGCGTATAGTTCTCATCGTAGAATTTTTTTTGTTTTCTATGCTGCGGACCCAACAGTGGTATCAGAGCCTGATCTATGTGTAGGTGCTTTGCACGGGTAGTACACATATGTTTATATGTGGGAGATGATGATCATGTTATTGCATCTTCTATGTATTTTGGATATTGGTGGCATAGTGGGATGAAGCGGCCCGGACCAACCTTACATTTCATCGTACAAGAGACCGGTTCCACGATTGACATGCAACTAGTTTTGCATAAGTGGCTAGCGGGTGTCTGTATCTCCTACTATAGTCAATATCTGATTTACAACGAGTTTCTAATAACTTGGTTATCCTCGTTGTGGTTCATGTTCGTAGGTAAGACCGGTTCTATCTCTGAAATCCCTAAGCCACGTAAAACTTGCAATTGATAAATTAGAGGCGTCTAGTTTAGATTGTTGCTGGGCTAGTGTCTTGATATGGTATTGTTGTAAGTAGATGTATGATAGATACTCTTACAACTCACTTAACGTGTAAGTTCCATAGACCTTGGCCTTACACACAAAGGAATGATAGAGATCATACCACGATGCAAATGATAGAGATCAAATGCATGGACCGTATCATCTCACTTCACACATTAGATGTTAGCATCTTATATTGCTAGTTTGGCGCTTTTGGTAGCATTATAAGATGATCCCTCATTTAGATATCAAGATAAAATGTGTTCTTCCTTAAGTATGCACCGTTTTGTGGATCGTGTTTTGAGGCATCACGTGATGATTGGGTGTTCTCGACTCTACGCTTTCATACAATGGGTGTAAGACAGTTTTACACACGTGAATACTAAGGTTCTTACTTGGCGAGCCTAGCATGTACAGACATGGCCTCGGAACACGGACCGAAAGGTTAAGCATGCGTCATATAGTTGATATGATGCCCATATAGATGCTTGCCTTTGAAGCTACACCGACTCACGTGATGATCAGACTTGGTGTAGTGGATTTGGTTCATGTAATCACCAAAAGGACACGAGGGATGTCGTTTTTGAGTGGGAGTTCATTAGTAATTTGGATTAGTTGAACTCAATCTATCATAAACTTAGTCTAAATATACTTTACAAATTCTGTTGTAGATGGCACCACCTGTTTTTAATTTCAATGTGTTCATGGATAAAGAGAAGCTTGCTGTGAATGGTAGCAACTTCACCAACTGGGCTATGAATTTGAGGATTCTCCTCACTGCTACACAAAAGCAATATGTGCTAGAGGAGCCGCTAGGTCCCCCACCATCTCCTGATGCCCCTGACGAGGAAAAGAACGTCTATATAACTCATCAAGAGGACCACAACTTAGTTCATTGCATATGGGCTAGAGCCAAAACTTCGAAAGCGTTTCAAAAATGGCAATGCCTTTGATACCATTGGAGAATTGAAAATGATTTTCGATACCCATGATGTCGTAGAGAGTTATAATGCTTCTGAAAAGTTCTTTAGCTGCATGATGGAGGAGAACAGCTCCGTTAGTGAGCATGTACTCAAAATGTCTGGGTACGCCGATAAGCTTGTGTCCTTGGGAATAACGATTCCCATTGACTTAGGCATACATCATGTTCTCCAATCTCTGCCACCTAGCTACAAGAGCTTCGTGATGAACTATAATATGCAGGGCATGAAGAAGTCTCTTCCCGAGCTTCTGTGAATGCTTAAGACTGCAGAAGTGGAGATTAGGAAAGAACATCAAGTGTTGATGATCAATAAGACCACCAGTTTCAAGAAGGACAAGAAAGGCAACCAGAAGGGAAAGAAGGGCGGCAAATCTGTTGCCACGCCTGAAAAGAAACCCCGAGCTGGCCCTAAGTCTGATACCGAGTGCTACTATTGCAAGGGGACTGGCCATTGGAAGCGCAACTGCCCCAAGTATTTGGCAGACAAGAAGGCTGGCAAGGCAAACAAAGGTATATGTGATATACATGTTATTTATGTGTACTTGACTAGTACTCACAGTAGCACCTAGGTATTTGATACATGATCGGTTGCTAATATATGTAACTCGGTTCAGGGGCTGCGGAACAAGCAACAGCTAGCAAGGGATGAGGTCACGATGCGGGTCGACAATGGATCAAAAGTTGATGTGATCGTCATCAGAACGCTGCCTCTCCATATGCCGTCGGGATTAGTTATGAACCTAAATAATTGTTATTTGGTGCCTGCACTAAGCATGAACATTGTATCCGGATCGTGTTTGATGCAAAGTGGTTATTCGTTTAAGTCTGAAAACAATGGTTGTTCGATTTATATGAATAATATCTTTTATGGTCATGCACCTGTGTTGAATGGTTTATTTCTGTTAGATCTCGATAGTAGTATTATGCATATTCATAATGTTGATGCTAAAAGGATTAAGCTTGATAATGATATATCTGCATATATGTGGCATTGCCGTCTAGGTCATATTGGCGTTAAACGCATGAAGAAACTCCATTCTGATGGACTTTTGGAATCACTTGATTTTGAACCATTTGATACATGTGAGCCATGCCTTATGGGCAAGATGACTAGAACGCCGTTTTCCGGTTTAATGGATCAGGCGACAGATTTATTGGAAATCATACATACTGATGTGTGTGGACCAATGAGTGTGTCGACGCGAGGTGGTTATCGTAATTTTGTTACTTTCACGGATGATTTGAGTAGATACGGGTATATCTATTTGATGAAACATAAGTCTGAAACCTTTGAAAAGTTCAAAGAATTTCAGAATGAAGTGGAAAATCATCGTAATAGAAAGATCAAATTTCTGTGGTCCGACCATGGAGGAGAGTTTCTTAGTTACGAGTTTAGCACACATATGAAAGACTGTGGAATAGTATCACAACTCACGCCTGCCAGAACACTACAACGTAATGGTGTGTCAAAACGTCGCAATCGTACTTTATTGGATATGGTTCGATCTATGATGTCTCTGACTGACTTTCCACTGTCATTTTGGGGTTATGCACTAGAAACCGCTGCATTCACTTTAAATAGGGCACCAACGTAATGGTGTGTCAGAACGTCGCAATCGTACTTTATTGGATATGGTTCGATCTATGATGTCTCTGACTGATTTTCCACTGTCATTTTGGGGTTATGCACTAGAAACCGCTGCATTCCCTTTAAATAGGGAACCATCTAAATCCGTTGAAAAGACACCGTATGAATTATGGTTTGGAAACAAACCTAAGCTGCCATTTCTTAAAGTTTGGGGATGCGATGTTTATGTGAAGAAACTTCAATCGGATAAACTCGAACCATAAGCGGAAAAATGCGTCTTCATAGGATACCCTAAGAAAACGATTGGGTATAACTTCTATCACAGATCTGAGGGCAAGGTTTTTGTTGCCAAGAATGGATCCTTTCTTGAGAAGGAGTATCTCGCGAAAGGTGTGAATAGTCGGAAGGTAGAACTCGAAGAGGTTATTGAACCTTCTCTTCATGAATTGGCGAGTGGCGCAGCACCAGAAGTAGTTTCGGAGTTGACTTCACCTGATGAAGAGAGAGCTAATGATAGTGATCATGAAACTCCGAAAGAGGATACTACCGAACCTCGCAGGTCAAGAAGGACACGTGCAGCTCCTGAACTGTACGGCAATCCTGTTATGAATTTCATGATTGATGAAATAGATGACCATGCAACGTATGAAGAAGCGATGATGAGCCCTGATTCCAAAAAATGGCTAGAAGACATGAAATCCGAGATGGAATCCATGTACGAAAACCAGGTTTCGACCTTGGTGGACTTACCTCACGATCGAAAGGCCGTTGAGAATAAATGGATTTTCAAAAGAAAAACTGATGCTGATGGTAATGTGACCATCTATAAGGCTCGACTTGTCGCAAAGGGGTTTCGACAAATTCAAGGAGTTGACTACGATGAGGCATTCTTTCCTGTAGCGATGCTAATGTCGGTTAGGATTATGTTAGCAATTGCTGCATATTTCGATTATGAAATATGGCAGATGGATGTCAAAACTGCGTTCCTCAATGGTAATATTGAAGAAGAGTTGTATATGATACAACCTAAGGGTTTTGTCTATCCTAAGGATGCCGATAAGGTATGCAAGCTTCAGCGATCCATCTATGGACTGAAGCAAGCATCCCGGAGTTGGAATCTCCGCTTTGATGAAGTGATCAAAGAGTTTGGATTTGTCCAAACTTATGGAGAGGCTTGTATTTACAAGAAAGTGAGTGGGAGCAATGTGGCATTTCTAATATTATATGTGGATGACATATTATTGATTGGAAATTATATAGATCTTTTAAACAGTGTTAAAAGTTATCTAAACAGCAAATTTTCGATGAAGGACCTTGGTAAAGCTTCATATATATTAGGCATTAAAATCTATAGAGATAGATCAAGGCGCCTAATTGGGCTATCGCAGAGTACATACCTTGATAAGATATTAAAGAAGTTTAATATGGACGGAAGTAAGAAGGGGTTCTTACCTATGTTGCAAGGCAAGACATTGAGTAAGACTCAAAGTCCGGCTACGGCGGAAGAAAGAGAGATAATGGATAAGATCCCCTATGCCTCAGCCATAGGCTCTATAATGTACGCCATGCTATGTACAAGACCGGATGTGGCACATCCTATTAGTTTGACTAGTAGGTACCAATCTGATCTAGGTTCAGAACACTGGATAGCGGTCAAGAATATTCGTAAGTACTTAAGAAGAACTAAGGATATGTTTCTTGTATACGAAGGTGAAGAAGATCTAGTCGCTAAGTGTTATGTCAATGCTAGATTTGGCACCGATCCGGATGACTCTAAATCTCAATCTGGATACGTATTTCTCTTGAACAGAGCAGCAGTTAGTTGGAGGATTTCATAACAACCTGTGGTGGCTGGATCAACGATGGAGGCGGAATATGTTGCTGCTTCAGAAGCGACACAGGAAGCGGTTCGGATGAAGGAGTTCATAACAGAACTAGGTGTGGTTCCTAGTGCGTTGGACCCAATGGTGATCTATTGTGACAACAATGGAGCCATAGCCAACGCCAAGGAACCAAGGTCTCACAAGAATTCCAAGCATATTAAGCGCCGGTTTCACTCCATCCGCGAGCATGTCAAGATTGGAGATATAAAGATTTGTAAAGTTCACACAGACCTGAATGTAGCAGATCCGTTGACTAAAGTTCTCCCTAGGGCAAAACATGATCAACACCAGAACTCCATGGGTGTTAGATTTATCACTATGTAAAGTAGATTATTGTCTCTAGTGCAAGTGGGAGACTGAAGGAAATATGTCCTGAGAGGCAATAATAAAGTTGTTATTATGTATTCCTTGTATATGATAGATGTTTATTTTGCATTCTATAATTGTATTGGTAGGAAACGTCAATACATGTGTGTTTAATAAACAAAAAGGGTTCCTAGTTATGCCTCTCTTATAGACTAGCTTGTTGATTAACAAGATGATCAAGGTTTCCTGATCATGGACATTGGATGTTGTTAATAACAAGGTCACAACATTTGTGAAATGATGTGATGAACATTCATCCGAAGTATAGCATTACGATCAACTCATTATGTTTATATTGCTATAACATCATACGAAGTAATCTTAGTCCTTAGACCATGAGATCATGTTAATTGCTAACACGGGAAGAATATCTTGATAACATCAAACGTCACACCGTAATAGGGTGACTATAAAGGTGGGTTCAGTACTATGAGGGTGTTACGTTGAGGCTCATGGATCAAGAGTGGAATTTTTCAATCCCGATGACAGATAGATATACTCTGGGCCCTCTCGGTGATATCACATTAAGATAGCTTGCAAGCAAGTGATGTGATCACTAGAATGTTATATCACGGGAACGTGAAAAGAGTGCAAGTCGGTAACGAGATCAAACTAGGTATTTGGATACCGATGATCGAATCTCGGACATGTATTATATCATGAGACAAAGGGATTAAGTTACTAGCGTTAAAGGTTCTCACGATCACAGAAGTCATCGTTGAATGTGTAGGAGTCAGTATGGATCTCCAGGTCCCGCTTCTGATTATTGATCTAAGAGGAGTCTCAATCATGTATGCATTATTCGCGAACCGTAGGGTGACACACTTAAGGGTTACCGAACACGATTTAGGAGCACAAATGTTTCATACAAAAGGTTTGCAAAGCACAGGAAATGTTTCGATAGAAACATTAATTGTTTCGATAGAAACCGGAATTGTTTCGGGTGAAATTGCAGAAAGTGTTCTACGTGTGATATTGAAATGTTGCAAGGGGTTTTATGTGAATGTTTGTTAATTAAAGTAATTAACAAAATTCTGAATAAAATAAATAAAAGAGTTTTATTAATTGAGAGTTGCATTTAATTTGGTGGAAATTAAATACATGTGAGTGGGATTTTGGGTGGAGGCCATGTTTATGTGAGTGGAGGTTCACCACATGAATGAAGGAGGGGAGGAGTCCCCCCCCCTCATGTGTCGGCTATGGGAGGGGAGGGGTCTCCCTCCCTCCTATATAAAGCCCCCTCTCCCCTCTCACAAACCACACCTCCTCGTGAAGGATCTCTCTCCCCCTCTAGATATTCCCCCATGGTCTCGGATTAGCGAGATACATGTTCCCGGTGGCCTTGCGTCTGGAAGGAGTTGCTGCTTCCGCTGATTCATGGGAGCAAGGAGGTGGAGTTTGTCTGGTAGCTTGAACGTGTGTGCAAGGATGGATGTGCTGCTGATTTGCGGCGCTCGGACTTCCACACGATCTTGAGATCGGCAAGCGTACGACTACATCAACCACGAGTTCCTACTCATTAACAAAACTCGTTGTCTTCGAGGGTAAGTTTTCCATGGATGTATGTCCACCTGTTGCTCTGTATCTAGTAGATAGATCTTGGCGTATAGTTCTCATCGTAGGAATTTTTTTGTTTTCTATGCTGCGGACCCAACAAGTTCGGCAAAATAACTTAACACCGTGTATTACTTGAATACAAAGTGTTTAAAGAATTGTTAAAAGTCAATACATATTCGATGTATTGTGTTTTAACAAAAATGCTAATTATCATTAAATGATTTTTTAATTGTGTAAAGTAGTTTACCAAAGGAAACATGAATATGAAACTATTTGATTTGATCAAAGTGTTTCATCAACAAAGGGTATAAATGTAAAAGAGAATCTAATTACTATGATTTGATCAGTAGTAATGAAATTCAACTTTATAAGAATGGCATAAAAGAGATTGTGGAATGCAAAGCGTTTTGAAACGTCAAAATACGAAGCATCACAATGTGATATTAGATATCAACTGGGTGAATAGAAGGCACCAAATAAATCGTTGTAGTGTAGATGTAGAGACCATTAGTTAGAAATAGTTAGCACTCAATTAGAATATAGTGAACCATTTGAATTCGTGAAAGTTTTGGGGTTATTCGATATAACCAAAACAATAGCGAATAAGTCCGTGTAGCATATTCATTGGAAACTTTGAATATGAAACCCATAGCTGAAACCAAAAGGAAAACAAGATTCATATTTCTTGGATTTTGGTACATTCTTGAGAAAGCTCACTTTTAGTGATATCTCTCAATTATGGAGCAAATGGAAGATAGTGTAAAATACGATGAGGATTCAAAACCCTGCATCAGAGTGTTGAGAAGCGCAACGGAAAACGTTCCTGAACGATTCTCTTCATAGAAGGAAAGAATCAATGATATTGATCATTGTGTTTTCCCTACTAGTGTTTTCACTACATGAAGTAGGATTCAAAATGTAATCCATATCTAGTATGGAGACATTTGTGAATCATTTGTCATGATTCTTGGAATATGGCATGCCTACGAACTACTAAGGAAATAATGGTAAACTAAATTATGAGAAATCCTAGAAACAAATTTCACTTGAGATTAGAAAGCAATTAGTTGCTGAATCTCACAAGTAAAAGGGGTTACTTGAATTTTCCCAAATGACTGCAAAACCATAGTGGAAAACGGGGTGAATGACAAGAGCACAATTTGTCAAGTATTGGACGAATTCAAATGAATTTGATTCAAGTGTGCTAAATGTCTAGAGGATTTGAAACTAGTACTAGTACTAGTATCTCATAGTAAAACTCCAAATTTGATATTTGATCAAAGGACTTGAAGATGTTCAAAATAGTGAATGGATATGCAATTTGCATAAAATTGAGTGGGAGCTATGAAAGTCTTCCTGAAACAATATGTAATTGACATATTTTTGAATGGGAGCAATATAAGTCTCAAATTCAAATATGTAGGAACATATTTTGAGTGGGAGCTTATAGGAGTAATTCTTAAGTGTGTTAAGAGTGAAAGCGCAAATACTTATAAATAATGATTTATAAGATGTAGAAGTTGATAATAGGTGTATTATGATATTATGTAGTATTCCTTAAAGGATCCTGAAAGGGTTTCAGAATAGAAGTCAATTAAGGAACTGGTCCTTAATAACTTAAATTAGGAATAGTATTAAGTTTAACATCAATGGTTGATAGAAAGAAAAGGATGATCATCATCCACCATGTTGATACATAGGTTCTATCTTAGTGAACCATGATGATAACTTAGCATAATATGTGATCCAAATAAGGAACGCTTGAAAGTGATTAAATTCGAATCACAGAACGTTGAGCTAAGTTTGTCCGCAGTGCCTAGTAGAGAACTGCAGACATATTTTCCAAATCCATAAAGGATGACATATCTTAAAACATAAAGGGTTATGTTATAAGGGAATATGTTGGAAACTCCTATAATACCGACTGAAGTCAAGTAGGAACCGAGGTGAACAAAACATCGAAAGTTGCACAGAGTGCACTAGTGTTTCGGTGAATACATTTATAATAATAGATAAGGGTACCATCTAAAGTGTTGTATAATGTTATGGCAGGGATAGTTCGCTTTTAATATAGAATGATGTGTCCCAGGGCACAATGCCCATGAGGAAGCCCTTGAGGTTGATCTAACGTCACTGTAGGCTCCTGGAATCATGCCTCGTTCTGCTGCCATAACGACGATGCATACACACAGATGCTATCATGTGATGATAAAGTATTAATGTCATTCAAGGTGACATGAGAAAGTTGCAAAGGATTTGGGACTGTAAAGTATAGACCCAAGACTCAACCTCTTCCATGAGCAAGCATGTTCAGGGTACCGGATATATGGTGCCAAAGATTGAGAATAAATGCAGCTAGTGTATTTGTACTCTAGTGCAAGTGGGAGACTGTTGGAAATATGCCCTAGAGACAAATAGTAGTAAGGACTATTATCATATTTCATATAGTTTATGATTAAGTTTTATATCATGCTATAACTATATTGAATGGAAACATCAATACACGTGTGATATACAAACAAGTAGGGGTTCCCAGCCAAACTCTAGTCACTGGTTCATTGGTCAACAAATGATCATGTTTCCTGATCATGTGGTATTTATGCCAGTTGGAAATGAGGTCATCTCATTCTGAGAATGAGACGATGAACCAATACCCAACCTAAACATCGTGACCTGATCATGTCACGAAGTTCAAGTTACGATGATTAGAAATGGATCCTCGTAGACTATTCCTTAGACCGTGAGGCTATATCAATCACTGTCTCCCGAGAGTGCTTAGATAGCATCAAACGCCATCTGGTAATATGGTGGTTATAAAGGTGTGTTCGGGTATTCGGAGGAAACAGTAGAGGCAATATATGTCAAGAGCGGGATTTGTCCATCCATGTGATGGGAAGATACTCAAGGGCCCACTCGGAGAAGTCATATACAATAGCTGCACAGCATGTGATTTGATCACGGGGATATCACTTGTCGGAACGAGTCAAGTAGCATCGTTCAGTAACGGGATTGAACACGACATGGTGATTTCATTGATCAGATCTCGGGCAATGCAAGTATCGAGTGACAAAGTGAATAAGACACGACTATCCTGGTTCAAATGACAAAAGATCTTCGTGGAACGCACAGGGGTCACATGGCCATCCAGGTCCCTCTGTCGATCATTGGTGCGGGAGTGTCCCGACCATGTCTAGAGTGTTCCCGAACCGTGGGGTATCACGCTTAATTGCTTGATGATGCTTAGAGAGTGTTTATAGGATCAGAAGAATCACCGAATCTTTATAGGGAGAAAACCGGAAGGGTTTCGGTAAGTTCGAAGGATATCCGGAGTGGAGGTGGAAGGTGTTCTATAGCCACGGAGATTGAATACTATGTGAATAAATGTTAAATGTTGATTTAATCATTTATTCATAAGTATTTAATAAAGATAAAATCAATTAAAATGGTCAAAGGCTTAATAGGCCAATTTCCGGAGGGAGAGGGCCCATTAGGGGAAAGGAGAGAGGGAGAAGGGGCAAGGGGTTGGCCGGCTGGGCCTAGCCCCCCCCACGCGGGGTCCACTATGGTGGCCGGCGGCCACCCCTCCCTCCTCCTCTCCTTTAGTCCCACCCCTGGACTTTGAGGGAGGTAGTACCTCCCCTCCCCCTATATATAGTGGGGGTATTTGGCCAAATTTAAATACACCAATAATCAATAAAGATCTTCTCACTTTTGGGAGGACCTCCAATTGATATTTTCTCTCTCCTCCTCTCTCTCACATGACTGTGGTCCCAAGTATGGACTGCGCAAGAGACATCTTCACCGCGGAGCGCCGTCACGCTGCGGGATTCGGATCCGGGAGCTCTACTTCCACAACTGCTGCTGGATCGGGGAAGCGGGAGTCATTGTCAGGCACCAGACGTGTGTAACTCCCCGCGAGGTGTCGCACTTGAGGCACTCAAGTCGTTGGATCCAGAAGGAGCGCATTGACTTCATCACGACCTTGAGGTCAGCTTTGGCTCATCTACATCAACCACGCTCTCCTGAGCGTTGACAACGCTTTTCGGTCTTCAAGGGTAAGTTCGCGAAAACCCCCTCCCGTTAGTGTATTACTAATAGATAGGTCCTGGCAGCTTCAGAGGTTCAGGGGCGTAGGGTAAAATTTATTGTTTTCATATGCGGAACCCCTACAATAAGATCCACCTCTCCTAGTGAACATCCCACAGGCTCTCAAGGTGGAGAAACCAACATGTGTCTGACCTAGTATGGGTTGCAACTCACCTAGGTCGATGTCTAGGGCAGCGGCAAGCACGGTGATGATGCCTCCTCCTGTGATTGGCCTGTGTCTTTGGGAGGCTTGGTTCTCCAGGTAGCGTACAAGGATGGCGCCCAAGTTGAGTGACAAGTTGCAGTTGATGTAAGCAGCCTTTGCGAGGACTAGGATGTCCTCCTTGCTGAGTCTCGTGAACTCATTACATGTCTGCAAGGTGTTAGCAATAACATAGAACAAATAGCGAATTGCATGATGTTGAATATTCTTCCCCTTGTTCACTCTATTAGGGAAACTCATTCCATTATAGTATTGATCGGGGGAAGGACTTAAGACAATAAAATATGCGCGTAAAGCATGAATATCATTGTTTGGCAAATGAAAACATGTGCACCATTCATCTAATGTTAAATTGTAGTTGTTGTTCATCAGACGGAAAAATAGTATCCTCTCCTTGCCATTGTTTAACGGTGCTTTGCAACGAACTTAGGAATTCAATGGTTAAGTGGCGATAAGTAGGTAGATCATTATACATAAAGTTTTGCAGGCCAACTCTATTGCAAAGTAAATTAAAGTCATCAGAAGTACCGAGTTGGTTCAATATAATGGGGCAAGCCCACTTGGTGGCCTTCACTTCGTGGTTCTTGATCCTGTTGAAGCGATCATGATGGGCCTCATCCCTGAACCGTATCCCCATGCGTTCCTGAGCGGCAGCTCGAGAAGCGCTAGCGGTGGCACGAGCATATAGTTGGTCGTTAAACTCTCTGTATGCATCAAAAAAATTATGTTTCTTCGTAAACTATTTCTTTTACTGTAACTTAGTGATATACCTTGTTTTTGACAGAAAATTTACAATAAATATTGTCGACCAACAATAGCATGAATAAAGCAGAATTTCAAGTACTACCGAACTTCTTCTCCTTGAATGGAGTTTTTAGCACTCTTTATTTAAAATAAATTTAAATTAAAACTAAAAACTTAACTCAAACCTTTATTTCACATGGGTTGCCTCCCATGGAGCGCTCTTTTATGGTTAATAGCTTGACCTTGATGATACTCACTTGGGCCAGATGAGTGGAACACCCACTCCAAAGTAATTGGCCTTCAAAGTGATGGCCTCCTTCTCGTCATGTTTGGCTTTCTTCTTCCTGGGGAAATGAATAACAAAAGGATCCCGTGAAGGCAATTGCAACTTCACGTTCCCTTCATGAAGTTTAATTAAAGCCTTTATAATTCTTAAGAAAGGATGGCCTAGTATTATAGGAGCAACAGTATCTTTAGGCATGTCAACAATAACGAAGTCAATTAGAACAGGACAGCCTTTGATGTAAACTAAAGTGTTCTCCTTAATCCGTACAACTTGTTTGTAGGTAGAATCTACTAGATGCAATTTTAACTCAGTAATTTCAAAAGAGCTAAGATTTAACTTGTTAAAATGACTCTCTGGAATTATTGAGACGCTTGCACCTAGATCACAAAGTGCAGCTATCTCATTGGTTCCAATCTTTATCTTAATAGTAGGCTCAAATATCTCATCTAGTTTGACAGGTAACATTTCAGCAATTTTCTTGTATTCTTCTTCAAGCTCGCGTACCTTAATTTCTACTTGATCAAAAAAGTGTTGATACATGGCTTCATCATTACCTTCACTTACTGGAATTTTGACGTTGATCCTCTTTACGAGGTCTTCGATGGTGTAGCTTGGTGAAGGGGAATTACTATAATCAAGTTCTTCAGGATCCTCCCTTTGGATCCTCATCATTTTGAGTTCTTCAACAAGATTGGGCTCAGCTTTACCTACAAATTTAGATAGAATGAGAGTTTGACTCTCGGTTATCTTATCTAGTTGTGCCTCAACGATCCTTGTGCTTTCTTGAAGGGCCTGCAAATCATTTCTCGAACTAACAGCTTGGTTAGATAATTTACCAAGCATAGGATCATGGTTCTCTGTAATTTTGACTAGAATATTATTTTGTTCATTTTATGAGTCTATGAAAGACTTAAGCGTTTCTTGGAGACTACCATTACTAGTTCCCATATTATTATGAGTTACTTGCAGGGCTAGCATAATGTTTTTGAAAGTTAGGATTGTAACTCTTCTTCCAAGGAGGGTTATAATCATTACGAGCTACGAAGTCTATTTCTTCTATGTTTGTTTCAGGGGTGGCTCTTACTTGGGTTTCCTTACCTTTTACGGCTAGTATGAGCTCATCCAACTTAGCATTGAGATCTTCGTTCTCTTGTGGTGAGACAAAGTTCACCTTCTTCGTGTTTGATCTTTCCACATGCCATTGGGCATGGTTGTATTGCATATTGTCTAGCAGCTGCTTTGACATAAATGTTCCTCCAGCTGTAATATCTAGCATAGACTTAGAAAAATGATTAAGAGCATTGTAAAATAAATGGAGGATTAACCAATCTTCCATCCCATGACTAGGACAGTTTCTTAGGCATTCTTTCATCCTCTCCCATGCAAGCGCTAGTGGCTCACGCTCTTCCTGTCTAAAGCCAGTAATATTAGATCGAAGTTGCATAGTCTTTACAGGTGGGAAAAATTTAGTCATAAATAAAGAATTACATCCCACCCATGATGTAATAGTATTTTTAGGCAAAGATAGCAACCATTATTTAGCTCTCCCTCTTAGATAGAAAGGAAATAGACGCAATTTGACAGCATCAGGGTCAACTTCTTTTATACACATCATATCACATATTTCAGTGAAAGTATTTAAGTGCATACCTGCGTCTTCAATAGCAGAGCCTCCAAATTGATTCTGTTGAACCAATCTTAAGTAATGGGGCTTAATTTCATAGCAATCAGCAGTGATACGTCGTAAACGTATCTATAATTTTTGATTTTCCATGCTTGTTTAGTATCTACTTTCTTATGTTTTGTTCAGACTTTGAGGTATTTTTATACATTTTCTAGAACTAACCTATTAACAAGATGCCGCAGTGCCAGTTGCCTATTTTCTACTGTTTTTGGTTTTAGAAAAGCCAGAAAAGAAATATTCTCATAATTGGACAAAACAAAAGCCAAAGTTCCTATTTTTTCCGACATGACACAGAGTCCAAAGGGGATACAGAGGGGAGCCAGCGGGCAGGCACACCCTAGGGTGGCGCGGGTCACCCCTACCCGTGCCACCAGGTGGTGTGGCCACCCTGGTCCACCTATAGAATCGCCTCTTTGCCTATATATTCCCCCCAGGATGAAAACCGTAAGAACCAGATCAGAATTCCACAAAAAAGTTCCGCAGCGCCGCCACCACCGAAGAGGAGATTCAGAGGATAGAAGTATCTATTCCGGCACCCTGCCGGGACAGGGAAGAGCCCCCGGATCCATCTCCATCGACTCCACCGCCATCTCCATCGCTGTTGCTGACTCCCATGATGAGGAGGGAGTAGTTCTCTCTCAAGGCTAAGGGCTCTACAAGTAGTTATGTGTTCATCTCTCTCTCTATGCGTGATCTTATTGAGATCATGAGCTTTGTAATCTAGGATCTATTCTGCTACTCAAGTGCTTTAATTAATCTCTGCTTATCCCCACGTGTGTCAAGTTGACAGTGTGCACACCGTGTGGCACTTTGGCTAAGGTTACATAAATACTTATCATGAGTATAATTTGAGTTGGATGTCTATGAGATTGTGGTGTTTGTTGGAACCATCTAGCGCTCAAGGTGACAGTGAGGGGTTATCTAGATGGGGAATGCAAACTTTAAGGTGTGCTGTTATAGCCCTACATCGTCCAACCGGAGAGTAGTTCATGGTAGCATAATGAAGAGAAGATATTTATATGAGAGTGTCCACTAGTGAAAGTATGATCCCTAGGCCTTGTTTCTAAGCATTGAAACACCGTTTACAATCATTCATGTTAGATGTTTGCTTGCTGCCACTCTTATTTCAGATTGCAATTACCACCTATAATCATCCATATTACCCGTATTTCACTATCTCTTCGCTGAACTAGTGCACCTATACACCTGGCAAGTGTATTGGGTGTGTTGAGGACACAAGAGACTTCTTGTATGTTGATTGCAGGGTTGCTTAAGAGGGATACCTTTGGACACTTCCTCCCTGAGTTTGATAAACCTTGGGTGATCCACTTAAGGAAAACTTGTTGCTGTTCTACAAACCTCTGCACTTGGAGGCCCAACATTGTCTACAAGAATAGAAGCGTGCGTAAACATCAAGAAGCGATTGCTGGCTGAGTAATAGGAGTTCGCAAATAATCATTATTGGGAGTAGCAAACTCCCCAAGCTTCTTTTCAGCCATACTTCCTATGTTTTTGGGTTTTCTTAGATTAAAAATTATAATAGTAAAAGCAAGAATTTAAAGACTAACTAATTTTTTGGTTTATCAAATAACGACTGAATAGCAAACTAACAAAATTTAAAAAAACAATTAAAACTAGCAAGGTTCCTAATAACCTCACCAAGGTAGCTATTACTTCCCCGGCAACGGTGCCAGAAAAAGGGTTGATACCTTCGATCCGGATTATGGATGTAGTGTAGCTTCTTGTTCCTTAGTAGACCTAGGTTATCGAATCCTTGGGAAGCAAATGCGTAGTGAAGTTACTTTAACGGACCTTCGGAAGTTTTAGAATTTCTTTTGTGTTTTTACCAGACCAATAGCTTGCGTCTTTTTGTTGTTGTCGATGATGGAGAGAGAGGGCCTAGGGCGTTCAGTTTCACCTGTAGCTGTGCAAAACATCTGATGGAAATAAAAGATAGAAATAAAGTATGTGTGTACTTGTTAGAACAAGATAAATTAGATGTGAGCAGTGCATCCATAATTGCTATTGCATCCGCAATAACTTATAGCAATAACCTACTAGTCTCATCCATAGAAGAAAGAGAACTGATATGCATAGTGATGTCACCATTAATCCCAAGCAAATACCTCACATACAACCGTACTACCCCTTCTGTCACTGGGGTTCCCAACCTGCAGATCAGTCATCACTGATACTCCCTATACCTGGCTCAACCCTCGGGGTCTTGGGGTACCTTACAAGTCCTTAGATTGAGGCAAGAGACGATACAATAATCATCATGTCATACAAACTAATACACGGTCCCATCTATGATAAATCACATGCACAATTGCTACATGGCTAGGCCGAAGCCCTTAGCCCAAGGAGAATTACTCACACATAGAGATGAGATCAACAATCACAAACATTGTAATTAAAATCATAAGATTGATAGCAATAGTCTTACAATGTCGCTAATCAGAGAAGAGATCTACTATTACAAGTGGTGGAATATGGCTATGGAGATGGAGAAGGGTTTGGAGATCTGGAGGCGGCTTTTTGGTGGAGTCTGGCTTCTTTTGGGGCAGAGCGAGTGTTGTTTTCCCATCTCCTGAGACTTCTTTATTAGGGGTCCCTTTATGAAAGTTGTTCTGTTTGACTTAACGGTGGCGGCGCCAACTATACGACCGGAGCTATACGGTCTATAGCTCCGGTCGTATAGTTGGTCGTTAAAGCATCTGCCTCCGTTGTACGGCTCCTGGTTTCTTCTGGTTATTCGAATATTTTACTTTAATGTAGTGATTCCCTCCTTTAAACGTCATTATCTGCACATGAAAAATATAAAAGAAAGGAGTGCATATACCCCTCTGAATATTAGCATTAGTGGCAAGGTTTAGAGAGATATTTCATTACGAATATGATTAATATCCAGATTAAATGTGGACGTAGATGGCTATATTTCAGAGCCATCAAGTGCCGGTCCCATATTATTCTGATCCCGACATTTAGGGTGCCCTTGCCCCTGTTATTTTTCCTGATGATGGTGGCACCCCTCTAAGAACTCGAGTTTTCGAAATCTTGAAGGATATGACTTCATATGATGTTGAATTCAAGCAAACATATATCATGTGCATTGTGTCGACATTGTTGTCACCGACCACCCAAAACCATGTTTGTCCTAAGTGCTACCCTATAATGGTTAGTTTCCCTTGGTGCTTCATTTCTTTTCTATCTTGGTGGTAACTTATATTTTTTGTGTGTATAACTTTTTTTTACTGTGATGATAACGTGTGTGTTATCATGGTGGTAACATTTTTATGGATGATCTATGGTTGTGTTTAACATATATGTAAGTGTGATGTTATGTTGATAGTTTATTTTCCGTTTGTTCTAACTGTAGGACAATATTTCAAATGTGTCCAAGTTCCAATGGTGCAAATTTGTTGCTGACCAGCTGCATGAGGAGCTTTCTAAGGGAACGTATAGGCAGGCTTGCCTTTTCTTATTGCAGGTAAACATTTTTGTTATTTCTTATAATGTTTCAATATTATGTTTCTATTTTCTAAACTTGATGGTGTAAACTTGTTGCATTTTAGTTAGTGGATTGATTGTATTATTTCATGTTTTTTATGTATTTGGCAGCTTCTTTATGTTGAATCCCTTGATGTTACTGGGTTGGATCTTGATTTGCCGGAAGGGCATTGTAAACATTTGCTCTAGAGAGCTAATTGATCAAGTGTTGAAGTTTGATTTGCAGAATGAGGAAAGAGCTATGGGAAGCTTGAGGTAATTTGCTTGTACATTTTGTTTGTTTTTAATATATTGTTTTTTTAACTTGTGGATAATTTTTAGCTTTAATGGTTGGTAACTAGTTAGAAAATTGTTTAATCACTTTTAGCGTAAACTGTGGATAAGTTGTGTGTTTATTGGGTGGTATCATGTAGGTCACAAGGTGTGCAAGGAATTTTGTTGGATCATTTTTTATTTTTTATGTTCTTGCAGTTGAAGTCTCGGTATGGCATCAAGTTTGGATTATTCGGTGGTGCCCAAGGGTTCAACAAATGGTTTAACACATGTCCAGACCCTAGTTGTTCAGATAAGGTAGCATTTTATGTTTTTTAGCTTTTACTTAATTTTATGGTCCTGTTAATTTGTGTCCCCTATTTTTATTATTCTTCATGTTATTTGTATTATTTTCTCTTGTGCAGGAAAAGGTACAGGTTGCTAATCTTGTTGGCAATTTTTCCTCTGGGCTGTTTGATTTGATGAGTACACTCATGCAAGGGTGAACGGCATTGCAAGGTAATGCTGGTACTAAAATGACCAAACAATTTACTAGTCAGTTTGGTGGTCAGCCTGGTGGGCAACCCATGGGAGGAATTTTCATGGGTGGTGCTAGCTCGAGTGCTGCTCATGGTGCTAGGACTACTCGTGCTGGCACTCGTGGAAGGAATGTTCCACGGAGCGGTGTAATTATTTATCCGGTTCTTCCTTCCGATGACACAATTCTGCCGGATTCAGATGGCAGTAGCTCTGATGTTGATGATGTCCCCTTAGATATGCAATCATACTACAGTGGAGACCATGATGTTGATTGGTATGTCCGTGCTGATATAAAGGGGAAGGGTGTGGTTGGTGATAGTGTTGGTGGTTCTTCTAAACTCTAGCTCTCTTTGACTTACCCGGATTCCACTGAAGATCAGACCAACATTCTAGAACCGATATCACCTGTCGCTCCTAATATGTCAACATTGGAAGGTAGGTCACCTATTGTAGATAGTATCTCACCGGTTGAAGATACTTGCCGCATCAATGTAAACCGGACAACTGAATCTCCTGCTGATACCATTATTTCTAGACGACAACAACAAACCTGATTCGTGTTTACGAAAGGGCTAGGAAGAAAAAGTTGCGTACAGCCAATCATGTTGAAAATAAAATCAAGTCTCTTGTCTATAAAGAGCTTGGTATCACACCCATGATGATGCGGTCTGCAGTTTCTGTGAGGTATGAGTTAGCATATTCCATTTTTTTAGTTATTTGTTGTGTTTTTGTTTTTCACTGGATAACTTTACCTTCTAAGTGTGGATAACTATAGCATTTTCATATGGTAACTTCTTTATGTTCATATGGGTAACATTTCTGTAATTTCATCATAGAGCTCTTGTTTACTCATGCTTCGTATATTCTATGAAATATTTATATCCTATATTTCTCTTATGTTGCAAATTTATTTTGCAAGCAATTGTTAACATGCACATTATTATGTGGGTAATTGTTTTACCTTCCTTGTAAAACAATGACTAAATGGATAACTTGTCTTAATTACTCTGGACAATTCATGTACTAGTACCTGGGTAACTTATGTATGTTAGTGTGGGTCACTGCACTTTTCAATACTTTCTTTATAGTTATAATGAGTATATTATATGTATTTTATTTTCATTTTTGTTTTTTTAACCTCATGTAATCATTGTTGTTGATTATTTATGCTAGTAAAAATCATCCAAGATAGGATTTGATCTGTCGAAAAAGACATCGACGGTAGCTACGAGGTCTTCTCCACGGTTGGCAAAACAGCATTCTGCAGAAGGAGGGAGCATATCTGTTATAGAAATGGTGGTTCATCTCCAACTCATTCACCTACTCTTGGCGAAGAACCTAGTAATGATGATGCAAATCCAAATGGTGGGAATGTACTTGATGACAACCTTGGTGGAGAAACAACTGCCAATATCGTTCCGATTGTGGATGTGTCTATGACCAACTCATCGGGTACAATTGCAACAGGATTATCTATGGATATGACAATCAATGAAGTTCAACCAAATTCAGAAGCTCCATTGGTGAAACTTGCGTGTGGCCAGCCTGTTAGCAGCAGCGTGGTAAATACCGCGGCAAACCAAGCTGGTAATATCACTGAAGTCGTTGTTGTGCCCACAAGTGCTCCTCAGATTGCTGCCAATGATCCACCAGGACCTTATATTTGTGTTGATGGTAGTATGCTTGTTCCAACATCATCACTGTTCACCAACCTTGCAACATTTGTTACTTCTGTTGATATGACTGCAAGTTCCGTTGTCTGCTCGGTTGAGGATGCACCTTCTAGCTTGGATGGAAGTTACCAGGGAGATGTACAATCAGTTAGTTCTGCTCCCTTAATTCCTGCGTCGAGTCTTTTCAAGACCCCTATCAGCAGGCAGTCCCCTATGTCTGGGCCATCTGATGGTCCTTTGCCACTTGTTAGTGGTTCAGATCCTTCTGTCGCAGCTGATGGTGCACCCCAAATTTCTCAAGATCAAGTCACAGTCATCAATAAAGCAAAATTGGTTGCTCGTGATGGGAAGTTGAGTCTTCCTGCTGGTATCCCATTAAATGTTATTACTGGATATGCAATGTTGAAGCCTCAGCCTACTACAGATCCTCTTGTTGTTGCTTTGTCTGATGCGCCTACTGATCTTGCTCCTCCTGCTGGTGCCCCTGCTCATTTGGCTCCCGTTGCTGTTAGTTCCGCGGATGCTACTTTTGTGCCAAGTGTCCCTAAAGTTTCTATTGTTGCGCATGTTGCTTCAGATCTTGTCCCTGGCTCCCATGACACTGTGGCTGCTCCTGGTGATCTATTCAATGTTTTGAAGTCAAAGATGTTCTTCCTTTGTCTTGGGCACCTTCTCCAACCATTGGTACACACCTCAATTTTAATTTCAAATGTCATCATGTAAATTCATCGTATGATTTTTTCATTTGCATCTTTTTTGCAATGTACAACCATCTTTTATTAATGATTTCATGTTTCATAATGCACCATGGATTTTATCATGATTGTGTAGTTGGTGGTCTTGATAATTTTATATATGGAACCTGGGTCACTTTAATATATTAGTGTTGGTAAGTTTAACTTAGTTTTGTTGGTAACTTACTCTATATTGTATGCAAATATCCTGGTTTATAATCTTTTATATATATATGCTTGGGTAAATGTTGGGTTCAGGGATGGATAACTTGTTCATATATGATGGGGTAATTGTAGCTCTAAGTAGTGGATTACTATACATATATGCATTGATAACTCCTAGTGTAATTAACATCATGTTTCTCTATGTGTTTTAAACTTCATGCAATCTTAGAAAAAAATCCTTCATGTTAGATGTATAAGTATAGTCGTATGTTTAGTTGTCATGATATACATGTTAACATGTCTATTTGTAGCATGTGTATAACATTAAATTATATGACAATAACAATAATTTTTTTTTTCTTGTTTGGTCCCTTTTTTTTTCTTGTTGTTGGGGATATACTTTCCGGGTATCCTCACAGTTCCTCACTGACCAGGGTGGCCCACTTCGGGTTAGAGCTTTGCTTCACGGGCGGCCCAGTCAGGGAGAAAGACGGAGTCCAATCCGGCTACGGGAAGGCCCAGAAGACTTACCGACTTAGGCCCGTAATGTTACTTGTAGTTCAAGATGTACTCTATAACCAACTCTTAGTCGTAGCCGGATTGATCTCTCTTGTAAACCCTAGGCCGGATATCTATATAAGCCGTCCTAGGGAGAGCCTTTAGGGCATAACCAATACTTTAGACCCTCAACTCGCACAGGCGAATCCCTTGTAACCTATATTCCGGCTCTGCCGTATTACTGGATTGCTAGCAGGAGTAGGATCCGTCCAAAGCCGGCAGATTCGAACCTGGGTAAACTTGTGTGCTCACCGTCCCGGAATACCGTACGTCTCACACCCCTCTCTTCCGCACGCCTCGACGAGTCCCTCATGGCGTACTTGTCCTCAATCCGACGACAGTTGGCGCCCATCATGGGGCAAGTGAGCTTCGGATATGCGTTCCGAGCGAAATCTACAAGAATCGGCATCGACGAGACTATCACTGTCAGTCGCATCCTCTACGCCAGTGACGTCCCTCTCATCGTTCTCGACGAGACTTGGATTCCGGCAAGGTAGGCTGTGACTGCCTAAACAATCATGTCTTTTGGCGAGATCGATGTTTACATCGGTTTCGCTGAACCTGCCCAACCCACCCCAGCGGTGATGATAGAGGCAGAAGAATTTTCTGGGTCTCCTTTGTCCGCGGAGGCGGCAGAGTTCTGGATCTCAGATAACCCTAATCCCACCTAGCCCGCACCAATTGCGGAGATAGTGGAGAAATCCGAGCCTGAAGAAGACCTAGCGGTCCAAGTCGAATCTGGAGTGGATTTCTCTGGAGAAGCCGGATCCTAGATCGACCCACCCGTGGAAGTCGAAATTCAGGAGGAGCATATCAACGACACTGATTCCGGCTCTGATGACGCCGGGACAGACAGACCTTTTCTGAGGTACACACTAAAACGTATGATACTGCAAGGCGAAAGCGCGGATGCAATCCTCGAGACCATCAAAAGTTTCGATATGGCTGATCGCGAAGGCCGTAGGTACCTCAGGAAGCACGCGTCACACTTCGTCGGGTACGTGGGATCCGAATCCAGCTCGGCCGATGCTGGAGAAAACACCGACTCTGTGCTGGAGGCAATTGGAACAAACGCTGACGTTCCCGCATCCTTGGATGAATCGATGACGTCCGCAGATTTCCGAAAGTTCTTCGCGGAATATGAAGAGGAGTATAACTCCAAAGCTGCAGAAGAAGGAGAAGCCATGGCTGAAGGATCCGGGGAACACTCTCCCAAAGCGCAGGATGACATGGACGTCGGAGAAAATCCCAAAGTCCAAATGTCCGAAAGTACTGATCAGAGCTTGACTCCGGGAAACGGACCCAAAGCCGTCTTTGCTACCGGCGCTGCCAAGAAGGCAAAGAATAGGAACAAGAAGAACAAGACCCCGACAAAAGACCCTCTGACAGAGGAGGTGATTGCCGAGGAATACGACGAAGACTCGGATGGAGCACTTATCCCAGAAGAGCCGAAAAAAGAAGCATCGGTGGATGGACACATGATCACCGAAGGTGCGCGTAAACTCATCGATGCTGCATTAACCACACCTAGGCCTACAGCCGCAGAACTTACTGCGGATGAGCTGGACGAAATGGCGCAGGCCCTAGAAGCACGTCGTCAACAACTCATTGATGAAGCCAAGAACATCGAGGTGGAGAAGAAACGCATGTCAAACAAGGACTACATGTCTAGGCTACATCAGAAGACACGGAAGCGTCACACATATGACGACCAATTCCCACGTGTCCGTGATGTCCTTTTTGGAGATGAGATGGGGAAGCCACGAAAAGATAGCAATGGAGATTGGGTTTACCCAACCCCAGTACAGAATACCATGGCGGCCCGAGAAATTCTATCGGCTAATCCAGGACCGGAGGAGATCCGTTTGGGTATCAAATTACTCAACAAGGGACTAGAGCAGCAAAAGGTCACCCTGTACAGAAGTCAAAAACTGGTCTCAGATTCCGACCAATATCGCACGGATCCGGCATGGGCTGGCGTAAGATCCCATTACGCCCGGGCACAGTATCATCACCCCAAACGCCGGGAAGACAATTATTCAAGAACCGGATCGTCAGGACAGCATCACAGAACTACGCGTAACTGGGGCAACGTCGCTCGAGAGGCCGAGAAAGATGCCATCGCTGCACTGAATCCGAGGAACCCTCCCCGACGAGAGTCTAACGATCGAAGGAGAGAAGATAAAGAGAAATGTCGGGAGGAGGATCGTCAAAAAATGCCACCTCCTAGACATGCAAGCCGTCCGGCTGAGCCTCACCATGGTGGGAACAACGGACGAAGGAACGACGGAAACCATGCTGGTACGAGCCGGCAGGGGGCTCGTTGTAGTCAAGATCCTCCCCGGAACCGGAATAATGACACTCCGAACAGAGGCCGGCGATCAGCCAGAAACAATTCAGCTGCCCCACCCTCTCCACCAAGCAGCCATCACAACGGCTCCCAAGGGGGACAAGGAGGTCGACGTGACGGAGGAGGTGGTGGCAGAAGCCGAAGTCCGGCTCCAAGGCACCGCAGCCACAGCCAACATTCAGGACGATCTCTATCCCCGAGGGACGCAAGGCACAGGATCAATTCCAACATAGAGGTGCGGCGCTATGAAAACGATAACATGTACGTGGGCCCAAAGTGCTTTGGACCACGCATTAGAGCTACAAGATTCCCGGAAGGATTTGCTATCTCAAGGCATATCCAAGCCTACGATGGCATTGCTCGGCCAGACACTTGGCTACAGGATTTTTTCCAAGCTTGTTGCATCGCCAAAGGCGGAAACAGCCTAGTCGCAACCCGATATCTCCCGCTTATGCTGCGGAAGACGGCGCGATCATGGCTCAATGAACTTCCAAAGAACACCATCCATAACTGGTATGACATGCAAAGTGCGTTCTTTTGGAATTTTGAAGGCACATATCGGAGGCCCTGTTCGGTCGGAGACCTACAGCGTTGCACCCAGAAAGCCGGAGAAACTTTCCAGGATTACCTCGGACGATGGATCGACACCAAGAACTCCTATGAAGGCGTAAACTATCAAACCCCGATTGAAGCTTTCATCGCAGGACTCCCAATTGGTCTATTACGTCATCGCTTGAAGTGTGACAAGGTCACTGATTTGGGAGAAATGATAGAAACAGCGAGCAAGTATGCAGATGCTGACGACGATGCAGAGGGATTACTCAATGTCTTGGTTGTACCTCAGTCAGCAAAGACAAAGCAACAAGCTCAGAAGCGCAAAAATACCTCGGAAGAAAAACCCAACGCGGAAATAGCGGTGGTTACTACTGTTTCTGGGTCTGGAGGACGAGGAGGACGCGGCGGAGGCCGCGGGCGTGGCCGTGGGACTTCAAGGGTCCAAGGTAGAGGAGAACAACAACCAGGCAAAACCTACTCTTAGGCCGACATTGCCAATAACCCATGTATGCATCACTTAGACGCCAATGGGGGCTCATCCCACACCAACGCTGAATGTCGTTTTAACGACGACATCAAAAGAGATGACACCGCGGGCTACAAAGCTAAGCGGAAGAAGGGAAATAAGAATCCCAAAAAAGACAAAGAGACCAAGGAAGATTCCGACATGGAGGAAGCTGATACTTCAAATCCCAAGCCGGAAGGGAAGAAAACTTTTCCCACCAAGAAAGACACTTATGTCACCTTCCTCGGATCTCAACCAGCAAAGGTCAAGAAAGCAGTTCTCCACGAGCTCAATGCAACAGTTCCGGTTGTCCCTCAATATCTGGATTGGTCGGAAGTGGCAATCACATTTGACCGCGCTGATCATCCGCCTAAGTTGCATAGGCGAGGAAAATACGCCTTAATCGTCAATCCACTTATTGACGGTTATGGTTTCTCCAAGACCCTCATGGACGGTGGTAGCAGCATCAATATTCTCTATGTCGAAACGCTACGCCGGATGAAGATCTCAGAAACCCAGCTAAACCATAGCTCTGTGATTTTTCACGGAGTTGTCCCAGGAAGACAAGCTAATTCCCTGGGATAGATTACTTTGGATGTTACCTTTGGAACTCCAAAGAATTATCGGACGGGGGCACTTTCCTTCGAAGTTGTCCCGTTCAAGAGCGCATACCACGCTATATTCGGACGTCCGGCTTACTGGGCTTTTATGGCTCGTCTGTGTTACATTTACAATATGATGAAAATTCTAGGTCCCAACAGCGTGATCACCATCAGGGGAGACCCGAAGAAAGCGCAAGAGTGCGAGGATGGAAATGCCGCCTTTGCCGAAGCCGTGCTGCACGCCCAGGAGTACCAGGAGATCCAGAAGAGCATAGATCCGTCCGAGATGCCCGCAACAAAGAAGGAGGTGACAAAGCCAAATACAGAGTTCAAGGCATCAGAAGAGACGAAGAAAGCGCCATTGAAGGATGATGACCCCTCCAAGGTGACCCAGATAGGCGTAGGCCTAAGTAGCGCATAGGAAAGCGCGCTCATCAAGTTCCTCCAAGCAAATCAAGATATCTTCGCATGGCAGCCATCTGACATGACAGGAGTACCTAGGGAACTTGCCGAGCACTCTCTAAATGTAAACCCAAACGCTGAATCCGTCAAACAGTCCCTATGACGGTTTGGCGACGAAAAGTGTAAGGCAATAGCTAAGGAACTAGCACGGCTCGAGTTAGCCGGATTCATAGAAGAGGTCATCCACACTGAGTGGTCGGCCAATCCTATAATGGTCCCTAAAAAGGACACCGCTGATTTAAGGATGTGTGTTGATTATACTGCCTTGAACAAGGCTTGTCCAAAAGATCCGTTCACTCTGCCTAGAATTGATCAAGTCATCGATTCTACGACAGGCTCGGAACTCCTCTATTTTCTCGACGCACATTCTGGTTATCACCAAATCCGGATGAAGGAATCTGACAAAATCAAAACTTCATTCATAACCCCCTTCAGAACCTTCTGTTTTGTTACGATGCCCTTTGGGCTGAAGAACGCAGGAGCTACGTACCAGCGCACGATGCAGCGTTGCCTCCACGACCAACTCGGACGCAATGTACATGCATACATGGATGATATCGCGGTGATGTCCAAAAAGAAGGAAACACTGATTTCCGACTTGGAGGAGGCGTTCGCCAATCTACGAAAATACAACATCATGCTTAACCCGAAGAAATGCTTCTTTGGAATACCAGCCGGAAAATTGTTAGGTTTCATCGTGTCTCAAAGGGGCATAGAGGTGAACCGGGACAAAATCAAGGCTATACTCAATATTTCCAGGCCAACTCGCCTGAAGGACGTACAAAGATTAACTGGCTGCATTGTTGCGGTCGGTCGATTTGTAAGCCGGCTTGGTGAAAGAGCCGAACCATTATATAAACTTCTGAAAAATACCAAGGATTTTGTCTGGACTGACGAAGCTGAAGCTGCACTACAAGATCTGAAGAGAGTACTCTCATCTGCTCCTATCCTTGCAGCGCTGGAACCTCAAGAACCGATGTTGCTTTACATTGCTGTGACAAATAAGGTCGTCAGTATCGTCATGGTGGTGGAGAGACCAGAGGAAAATCAGGAACACCTGGTGCAGCGTCCGACGTACTTTGTCAGCGAAGTCCTGACATAATCAAAACAGCGGTATCCGCACTATCAAAAGTTGGCTTATGGTGTTTTTCTAGCATCTCGTAAGTTACGACACTACTTTTAGGAGCATCCAATTACCGTGGTGAGCACAGCTCCCATGAGAGATATAATCAACAACAGTGACGCCACAGGATGCGTCGCCAAATGGGGCATAGAGCTTTCAGCTTTCGATATTGAGTATAAACCTCAGACAGCAATCAAATCCCAGATCCTTGCTGACTTTATCGCTTATTGGACATAGACAAAGGAGAACATGACCCTCCCTGAGTCGGAATATTGGACGCTCTTTTTGATGGGTCTAAGGCTCGAGGGGGCTCGAGGGCTGGCGTGGTGCTCAAATCACCCCAAGGAGATAAACTTTTATACGTGTTGCAGATCCACTTCATAGCGACAAACAATATTGCCGAGTATGAAGCATTGCTGCATGGAATCCGGATTGCTAAGGATACTGGCATCCGACGTTTGATGTGTTACGGAGATTCGGATCTTGTTGCTCAGCAAGTGTCCGATATTTGTAATGCAAATAAACACATGGCAGCATATAAAGCTATCGTAGATGATCTATCTAAATCGTTCGAAGGGTTTGAAGTTCAACACATCCCTCGAGCAGAAAATGAGGAAGCAGATGCACTTCTCGGATAAGTTCTGCGCGGAAAGAGGTCCCGGATGGCACTTTTCTAGAGCACCTCAAAGTTCCCTCAATAAAGGGAGTAGATGAGGAATATCCGACCAAATCCGACTCACCTTTGATAGCAGTTCTGGCTGTAATCCCCATCTGGTCTCAACCCTATCTCGATTATTTGGTAGATGGCAAATTACCCGAAGACGAGGTGCTGAGCCGACAGATTATCCGACGAGCAAAATCCTATACTATTGTTAAAGGTGAGCTCCATAAACGGAGTGTTTCTTGGGTTTTTCAGCGTTGTGTATCTCCGGAAGGAGTGGAAATCTTAAGAGAAATCCACGAAGGCGATTGTGGTCACCACGCTGCAGCCAAATCTTTAGTGGCAAAATCTTTTAGACACGGATTTTTCTGGCTTACAGCTCAGGCAGATGTCGAACGATTAGTCAAGACGTGCAAAGGCTGCCAAAAGTACGCCAAGCAAGCTCATGTTCCGGCTGATCAGCTGCGAACAATACCTATAACATGGCCCTTTAAAGTCTGGGGGCTTGACATGGTAGGACCATTTAAACGAGCTCCAAGTGGATTTACTCACCTCTTAGTGATGGTGGATAAATTCACCAAATGGATTGAGGCTAAACTTGTCACTAGTTGTGATGGAGCAACAGCCAAAAGATTTGTCGAGGATGTTATAATCCGGTATGGTTATCCGCATAGCATTATCACGGACAATGGGAGTAACTTTTCTATGGGAGAATTGGCTGAATTCTGCAACGAGCAAAATATCCATCTTGACATTGCGTCAGTCGCACATCCACAAGCTAACGGACAAGTCGAAAGAGCAAATGGTTTAATCCTACAAGGCCTAAAATCGAGACTCGAAGCACCACTACGACGTGCTGTGGGGGCTTGGGCAGAGGAATTACCCTCTGTAATTTGGAGTTTACGAACAACTCCAAACAGGTCAACGGGATACACACCTTTCTTCTTGGTCTATGGCGCAGAAGCAGTTCTTCCTAGTGATTTGATTCATACTTCTCCTAGAGTGGCCGTGTATATTGAAGAGGATGCCGAGATTTCTCGACAAAATGATCTCGACTTAGTCGAAGAAGTTCGCGTCGTTGCTGAAATGAGATCAACAGCCTATCAGCAGAAGTTACGCAAGTATCATAGCCAGAGAGTCCGAAATAGATCTTTCAATAAAGGTGATTTGGTTCTCCGGCTTGTGCAACAAAGAAAGCACAAACTTTCCCCATTATGGGAAGGGCCCTTTTTGGTTAGTCGAGTATTACACAATGGTTCGTATTACTTAACTGACATGAGGCCAGTCAAAGAAAGACTTGCTACTAAGAAGAGAAAGAAAGCTGGAGGCAGTACAAATCCGGATGAGTTAGACTGACCATGGAATATTTCTCAGCTACGTCCCTTTTATTCTTAGTTTATCCTTCTTTGTAATCATATATATGTACATGTTCTGTGAGAAATAAAAGTTTTGGTTGCCTCAAGTTTTTCTGAGAAGTTTTTACCATCTTATTTCCAGATGATCAGGTCATAGTCGAAAATCCCAGAATGCTTGAAAGTACTTTATGCTCATGTTCGTTCTGGTTTAGATTTCCGATTCTAAAATTGCTACCTTCGGGTATAACTCTAAAATTTCTAGTCTTTACTTTGGTTATTTGTCTGATTGCTGGATGCGGGAATTTTCCGAGTAGTGAATTGTTGGTACTGGAAGCCGGCTTTGTTTTCGAGTTTAAACTGGTTTAGCAATTGAGCTCCGTTGCTCGGCAAGTTTCTGGCGGAAGGTTTAGCCGGCTCACGAAAGGGACGAGGCGGAAAGCCAGATAAACGATAAGTATAGATGAAAAAATACAAGTGCTTATGTAAACATTTCAGGCACACAAAAAAATTCCAAAGCAAAAAAGTGCTGAATAGATTAAAAACCTTAGCACTAGCAAAAGTTGAAATACTGCATATTTACAAACGCATCATGTTTTTTCGGGATAATACAAAAATTTCTGATCTATGATGCAGGAGGAGATGCAGGAGCTGTGGCTCGCTGGTTCCGCCGCCTTGGTATCGTTCCGAGATGTCCGCATCTGAGGTGGTGCGTTAATCGTCGGAAACTTCAGTTGTTTCTTCTGGAGGAGGAGGCGGAGTAGCCACGCGGGTGAAGAAGGGGATCTCGTAGCTAGTCAGGTCAGCCACGCGACACCCATATCCGGCGCAGGAGTGCATGATGGCTTGAAGGTCCTGCTCCTGGCCGTCCTCATCTACCTTGCAGTACCCTCTGGTCACTTGCCATATCTCCATGTTTCCATGGTGGCTCATGACCATGGTGAGAGCGTTCTATGCAGCAGTCCACGCGTAGGACATGTTCCAGTCTCGAACGAGTTGCGGCATCTCCTTGTCCTTGTCCCGCACCTGAAAATCCGACATGCTTGGCATGTTCGGAATCTTGAGGGCTTCGCCGATGTCCTCAAGGGACTGGCGGAAGTCATGAAGTAGGTCACCAACTTGGGTAAGACGGTGGGTACGGGGCTCGGAGGAGGAAGAGTCCGTCAAGTTCAGAGGACCTATACACAAAACAAGTTAAGAAAAATCCGACATTGATCAAAGTCGAAGAAAAAAAGATAAGTCAGACAGATGGAACGTACCAAGAATGACGTCGTCAATCTTGGTCTTCTCCTCCCGGAGACTCTGGAGTTCAGCCCGGAGCGCCTGGGAGATGTCCTTCTCTCTGCCAAGCTCATTCTTGAGGTCCGAGATTATTTTATCTTGAGCAGCAATCTTGCGATCACGCTCTTCAGTGGCCATGGAGGAGGATTCAAGGACTTGAGCTATGCTCTTTCCATGATCTTCCTTGAGCTGACCCAGCTCTTGGCGAAGCTCCTTGTTTTCCACCACCAAGGTCTTGAGGTTCTCGGCCTCTTCAATCATGGCGACGGATTGTTTCACCAGCGCTGTAAGTTAAAAAAGAAGAAAAGTTCAGAACAAATTCGACATTGAAAATACAAGGGCAAGGTTTGAATCTCAGAATGTTTACCTTCGGCTTCATCCTTGGCTACTTTGAGTTCAGCATTTTTAAGCCGGAGAGCTTTGATCTCTCTCCGCTTATCGCAAACATTCTTCAGTAATTCCTGGTTATAGGAACATACTTTCTGTAAGTCAGAATACCCAAAGTCAGAAAGCTACTTAAGACTCGGGCTAATATTTTTGCTAAATATCAGCACGAGCATTGGGGGATACACTAGTTTGTTCTTTGGCATCCTAATGAAGCATAAACCCGGATTATATATCCTACTTCATGCTTGGGGGCTAGAGGATATGATATAAAATAAAGGAAAAAACAGGAGTTGGAATTCCGACTTACAGCAGCCACCTTTTCGGCGAGAGTCAGAGGAATCACTGGAGCTATTGGAAGCTCACCGGTCCTAATCCTCTCGTCACGAAGGCGGACCTAGGCGAGAAGGTCAGAGAACTTGACGTCCTCTGCTTCTTGCGCTTCTTCTTCGGGAGATAAATGGCTTTTCTCCAGGCATTGCCTGGCTAGCCGCTGGATCTCTTCTGCAGACTTCCGGGACAGGCCAAACTTGGCAAGTCCCGGATTGCTGATGAAGTTTTCGGCAAAGGTTTCTGCCGAGGGATCATTACCCAAAGAGGGTTCACCCTTATCTAGAACTGACTCACCCATGGTGACATCAGTATGCGATTCAAGGATCGCGGGCTCTGTGGAAGGAGCCGGATATTCTACGACGACCAGGGAAGGAGTGATCACCGGTGTTGCAGAAGGTTGAGGGGCAAGAGTCGGAGGAGCCACGGCAGGGGAAGCTATGGTGAGCTTCGTCTGTCGCAGGGGCTTTGAAGGAATCCCTTTCCCCTTGCCCTTGACGAGCGGTTTTGCTCTGAGAATGTAATAAAGTCGGAAACATTACATCTCGGAAAGAAATTCGAATAAAGTACAAAGGCGGTAATTGTGATTGAAAGTTACCTCTTCACAACAGGCACCTCCTTTGTGCCCACAGCCACTGTCGAAGCGTTGTGCTTCTTGAGCGCAAGGTCCGGCAATGGGACTACCTCTGTCTCCTGAGAAAACTCAGGAGGATATCCTTCGAGCGGAGAAAGTTCCGACTCAAGGAGGTCGGCAAGCTGAAAACAAGAAAACATATCAGTATTGCAATATAACTCGAAGATTGAAACACATAAAAGGTGTACTGATGGAAACTTACCGGCACTACGGGGTTTTCCGCCGTGTGCATCTCCAGAGAAACCTCCGGAATTCTCCTCTCGATCCGCTCCTAGATAAGCCACTTGATTTGGCTTATGTAGCCCTGCGTGGTGTAGGCCTTGGAGCTGATGCGGAGGGAATCTTTCTTGGATGACATGATGGAGTGCATCAGTCGATCCCCGTGGTACTGAAGGGGCTAGATCTGGCGTGAGACCCAGCATTGGACCAAGTCGGATCCCTTCAAACCCTTGTGTTTGATCAAATATTCGATCCGCCTCTTAGCGAGGATCAGATCGTCGGTGAGAGCCGGAGAAGCCTCGTCCCAGGAAGATTGGGCCGTGGTAGCTCCGTCGACAAAAGCCGGCAAAGCAGTGGCTTTGTCGGGAGCCGGAATATCCTTATGGTAGAAAAATGTGGCTGGCCATTGTTTGACCGAGTCACTAGCTGAAATTATGGGATATGCGCGCTTGCGTCTAAGCGAAAAACTAATAGTGCCGGTGATGTAAGGAACACCGGCAGTAATGGAATTTCTCCGGACATGGAAATAATACCGGAAGAGAGTCAAACTCGGCCTAATGCCGAGAAAGCCCTCACAAAGAGAAGCATACGCACTCATCTCTAAGAGTGAGTTGGGAGGAAGATTGTGGAGTTGAACTCCGTAATGATCTATCACCTCGGAGAAGAACTCCGAGGGAGGAAAGGACAGACCACTATCGAGGTGGGTGCCGAAGTGGACCCGCTCGCCGTCGCGCGGGTTGGGGACGGTTTCTTCGAAGCCGCTCCGCCAGTTGCCGGCGGCGAGAAGACCCTCCTTCTCCACGTTCTTGAGGCCCTCCTCATTGAGGGCGCAGGGAATCCAGATCCCGTGGAAGCTCTCCTTCTCCGCCACCGCTTCCGCCATCGCTGCCGCCACCGCTGCCGCCAAGCCGGAGGAAGAAGATGAAGCCATTTCTCCGACGAGAGGTTGGCCTAAAAGGGGCAGCGCTGGGAGTTCTATGGAGGGAGAATGAGGAAGCTCTGTGTGCACAGGAGGATTGGGAAGGAGAGGAAAAGGCAAGGACTGGTGGAAGGAGAAGGAGAAAATCCTAACCCCTTATATTCACCTACCTGCACCAAGATTCGTGCAAATGCTACAGTGTAACCTCCACGCGTCATGGAAGGAACTGGGAAGGACCCACGCGATGATTGCGTCGCCATGATCTCCACGCACGCATTGAAATGGTGCCTCGGTTCCGCGGACCGCGGACCCACCAACGGTCGTGCTGACGGCATGCCTGTCAGCTGATGTGACTAGACCATGACTTGTGTCAGGTGGCGTTAGAAACCAAGTTCCGGCTTAGTTTGAAATCAAGCTGGAATATCCGAGTAACCTGTTGATAGGTACGACTTATTTTTAAGACCTGGATCGTATTTTTTGTTGTGAAGTTTTAGGAACCCTTCAAGATTCTGCAAGCCGAAGATCAAGCTAGACGATGATAAATCTGACTTTGGATCTTGGAGGCCTCCGGGGGCTGTTGTTGGGGATATACTTTCCGGGTATCCTCACAGTTCCTCACTGACCAAGGTGGCCCACTTCGGGTTAAAGCTTTGCTTCACGGGCGGCCCAGTCAGGGAGAAAGACGGAGTCCAATCTGGCTACGGGAAGGCCCAGAAGACTTACCAACTTACGCCCGTAATGTTACTTGTAGTTCAAGATGTACTCTGTAACCAAATCTTAGTCGTAGCCGGATTGATCTCTCCTGTAAACCCTAGGCCGGATATCTATATAAGCCGTCCTAGGGAGAGCCTTTAGGGCATAACCAATACTTTAGACCCTCAACTCGCACAGGCGAATCCCTTGTAACCCATATTCTGGCTCTACCGTATTACTAGATTGCTAGCAGGAGTAGGATCCGTCCAAAGCCGGCGGATTCGAACCTGGGTAAACTTGTGTGCTCACCGTCCCAGAATACCGTACGTCTCACACCTCTCTCTTCCGCATGCCTCGAGGACTCCCTCATGGCGTACTTGTCCTCAGTTCGACGACACTTGTCTTTTTTGGGGACATACTTTATGGAGCTGTTAACTTATTGAACTTATCGAATATGGGTGGTAATAAAAATGAGGATGTCGGTGGATCTAGTTAACTATTCAGCTGATGTCAAACTTGAAGATCATCAATGTGATGGATGTTTGGGGTTTGTTGCGGTCGGCTATCTGGTTTGCAAACTATCGTGGTGGAGGTTCTCTTTTATGGTAGTGTAATCTGTGGTTAAATTTAGGTTATAGTTTATGGGAACTTTTCCTTTTGTGTTATGTTATCGGTCCTATGTTATTCACAAAACAATATGTGCTGTAAATTATATGACGTTATGTTCATGTGATGTAATTAAACTACCGTTATTATTTAATATCTCTTCACGTATTTCATTTTTTAATTTTTCGTGGTGAATAACATGTGGTATTTTCTTTTCCACATGGGTGGCTCCATTTTTATCCTTTTTCATTTGGACATTTTCTTTTGTCCTGTCCTTAATCTTTTTGTAGAGGATCAACAAACAGTTGATTTAGAGTGCAAAAAGCTGGTAAATAATAAAAATGTAGTTATTTCTCTTAATGATATGTTGGTTGAAAAGATTGGTTATCAAGCTGTTCGGATCTTTACCAAACATACAAAGAAATTGAACTAGAATAGTTCTTCCATTGATGGAATTCAAACAAAATTTGTTTTATTCTTGTTTTGTATTCGAATGCATAATTATTGTGTTGTATTCATTTTTTTAATTGCGGCTCCCCCCGATTATTCAACTCCTGGTATTAGTACTACTTTAACTATTGTTGTCGCTAGCAGTATTACACCTGCAATGAGGCTGCATTCCGTGAGACTTATTCACCCTTCTAAGTCTCTTCTCCCTCCGTTCTCTTATATTAGCACAACCGCAGATGAAGATGCACTGTATAAGAAGATTATCATACACACACGGAAACAGAATAAGTCAAAGATTAAGAAGTATGTCCATTGGTCACTTTTATTACAGCTTCCATCATTCATTGTTTTGTGTTGGTTACTTTTATTATTTACCATTGGTCACATGTGGGTGATAACTAGTGATTTTGCTGGTAGTGTGATGCCATACGACGAGCTTTCAGTTAATATGTGTGAGCTTGCTATTTCTGCAATGCAAGATGATTGTCCATCAAATAAAATTATTTTTCCTTATATCGTGACTAAATATCTGTTGGAGGGAAGATTCATCGCCACTCTTGTTCGGAGGTCGTTCAGGAGAGACGGCAACTACAAACTCAGCCACAAACATATGATATGTGGTCTATTTTGTTTGTTTATTGTTTTTATTTTTTATATGATGTTGATAAGTTTAGGTCATAAGGTATGGTAACCATTGCTAGTTCTCATTGGTAATTTCCTGCATGTGTCCCTACTTATTTAATTTTCATTTTTTATGCTTTTTTGTAGCTTTGCTTTTCTGTCCTTCAAGAGCTTGGGACTAAAATGATCTTGTGGGTCACCGGTACATGCTTTCGGTTAACATGCATGCCAAAAGTTTTGAGATTCTTGACTCTCTCCATGGTGAGGCTAATGTAGAAATGATTGAACATGCGACCAACTAATGGAAGCAATAAAGAGAATGTATATGGTGAAATATTCTGATTCAAGAAGACAAATTGAAAACTTTGAGTTGATGCATGTCCCTATTCCGAAGCAATATGGCATGTTAGTCTTTTTCGTATATTTCCATCATTGATTTATGTTCTTGTCTAGTTATAATTTTGTTGTATATATATATATATTTGTGGGATTTGTGTAATTATTGATATTCTATTGTTTATTCTCTATTTCTTTTTCAGCATTGATTGTGGTTTTTTCATGCTCAAGAATCTTGAATTGTGGAATGGAAGCGTTGTGCCTCCTATTTGTCAAGATATGATGCCAAGAATTAAGAAAAAGATGACAACTTTTTGGTTGAACCACCCTCGCAATGTTCTTTTGAATTGGAGGTCACTTCTACAAAACAACAAGTTTTGAGGTATTTTCCCAAGTTACCCACATCGTCACACGTTTGTTATCCAGTCATATTATGTAAATTATCCACATTGTGATATAGAAGGTATCCACTCTATGTAGATTTTTGTTGTTGTTGTTGTTGTTATGAAACCTCGGTTTTGCCCATATGTGAACTATTATGTAATAGCTATTTTAAATGTTAGCTACGAGCGATGAAGCCGAGTTGCTACAATAAATATTGTATTCTCTTTTCTTTGTAAAGTTTTTTTATATTATTTATAATAACTTACATGTTAATGGGTAGATAACTTACATGCTGATTTCATGATAACTTTTAGTGTGTGACCTTAGTATGCTATGCTAGGTGGATAACATTTTGCTCGCTTGTTCATTAGAAGGTTGATTACTATAGGAGTTCTGTATCGATAAATCTTGTTCTATCCCCATTGTAACTTCATATTGGATAGCTGGGTGGTTTATACCTGTTTTGAATACATTTTGGTGATAAATAATTTGAAACTACATAATGTACAGCATGAGCATCATACATAGAAACAATCTTCAGATGAAAAAATATGTTTTCTCAACAAACGAGAACATCATTTAGGATATTGTGTTACATAAACATTCTAGTGCATATGTTTTTTTAAATGGTTTGTCTAGATTTGATATCCTAGCAGCTTCAACATGTCCTTGCATTTCCATATCGTGTGACCTTCGGCACCACAGTGGCTGCATTTCTTTGATTTCTTTGGAGCAAGGTCTAGCGGATTTTTCTATTCTATCTGTCGTGGTCTCCCTTTTGTTATTGACTTCTCTGGGTTCTTTATGTGCTTTGTTGACGATATGTGAGATCCCGATGTGCTTGTTGTTTAAACTGCTCCATGGTTGCTTGTCGATATTTCCCTGTTTGGTGGGGCAGTTGTTGGAGGTGGTACGCTTGCGTCGTTAGGAGCACTAGACGATGGCATAGTAATTGCTTCATTTTTGGCCTCTCTTGCCTTCCTCTCTTCTCTTCTTGCTATCACATATAGTTCTTGTTTCATTTCCTTCAAGTGTTTCCTGATGATTTTCCTTCCATCATCTGTCTTCACTCCTATCTTTGCAGCACTGGCAAACTCTTGTCTGTATGATGCAAACACCATCATATTTCTCGATTCCTATAGCATCTCTTTCTTTTCTTTATTATGTTTGTCATCTGGTTCAGCTAGGATAGTTTTCATGTCCAATGTCCACCTTTTAAAGATGTACTTATCTGGGATCTAATGGATTTTTATGTGTGTCATCACTTTTATAATTTGGCATCACAGTATACCGTCAGGTTCGAATTTATAGCAGTTGCATTCATAGGTTCCTTCTTCCCAGTTTGCAAATACCCTATAGCTTTTGTAGCCATAGTGCGGGGCTGGAATCCCTGTTATGCTCAGTTCAAACTAGTAGCCGTTGAGGTGATTGCATTGGTATGACATGCTCTTTTGCATCTCACTCCGAAACCTGAAGAAAATTGTCCTCGTGTATGCCTTTGCCATTTGTCGCTCCATTATACTTCCACACCACCATTTTGGGTCAGTTGTATCTGTCTCTGCCTTCAGCTCAACATTGTAAATCTTCTCTTGTACCGACATGTACTGTTATACAAACTCATAAATGGAGTTGCTTGGTTTGACATAACGCTTGAGGACTGTGTTGAAGCCTTCACTTCTTGATGTGGTTTGCAGGAATGGGAAAAAGGCGTGCATAAAGTACGCCGGTACCCAAACCTTTCTTTGTTCCCATAGTGAAAATAGATCCATGTTGTCACGGATATTATGAGTATTTAGCATTTGCATCCAAGCTTACTCGAATTCCTCCAGTGTCAAGCTATTGTTCACGCATTCATTAAAAGCATCAAGCAGCTCTGGGTGATTAGCCATGAATGGTCCTATTTTCTCAGTTGCTCTGGATGACGTGCCATTTGCAATTTCTGTGAGTTGCATCCAAAAAAATAGCACTTATAGCACCACCCATGGAAGGGTCTTGATCAGTTATTATTTTTGGTTCTAAGCCATCCATTGCCAGTTTGAACATTTGAAACAGCCACACAAAGTTGTCCTTGAGCTCTTGATGCACGAATCTGCATCCAAACTGAACCGATAGTCCATGATTATTTATCCCAATATATGGAGTGCATGGTAGTTTATACCGGTTCGTTAGGTAGGTAGTGTCGAATGATATGCAATCATTGTATCCAGACTTGTATGCTCTTTGTGTTGGACTGTCAACCCAAAATAGGTTCTCAACCATGTCCTCCTCATCAAGTTTTATTTTATAAAAGAAATCTGGATCTTCAGCCTTCATATTTTCGAAGAATTCCAATGTGTCTTGCATATCGTGGTGACTGTTTTCACTGCAGAAAGAAGCCCTCAGGTTCGCCAAGTCCTTTTCTATGTATGGTACATCATTCAGAGTCTCATATAAACTTGCCATAAGCTGCATCTGCTGGCATGTTTCGATGTTGTATGCATGCAGCATCTAAAGAAATACTTTTTCTTCTACTGGTATGTTCTGGTGCAAACACAAGAACCTTGTTAATGAAGGTTTTTATTATCAGGGGTGGTTATGATCATCTGACGAATGTTCAACATACCATTAGGCATCCTTCCTCTTGACATATAAGTGTGCTGTGCATCCAGTCCTTGGGTGTGTATTTTTTCCTCTTCTTGACACACGATTTTGGATTATGTGTGTCTTCCTTATCTTCGTGAGGTTTACCAGCTTTTGTGCACATAAGATACGCCTTGTTTAGCTCATTTCTTGCATATTTTCTTGACCAATCTATCCTTATTCCGAAACCTTTCCTTTGTGAATATGCCATGTAGTGTTCGCGAGCTGATTCAAAACTATCAAAGTGCATTCCTGTTGTTGGTAGTTGCGGTGATGAGTGTACTTCATCTATGACATCATTTGTATCATTATTCTCCACATCCTCATTTGAATCAGCTGTGTGCACTATTGTTTCTTTGATTGTGCCGCCCGTCACCGTTTCTTGTGCAACTTGTTCAATTATAATGTACATGCGGTCGTTGTTAGTATATTCTTCAGTTTGTACCCCATCTATTATGCAAGTAATCACAAGTTATTGTTTCTGTTTCTTTGCAGGAAATGGGTAACCATAATGAAAAGTCATGGATAACAGTAGATACAACACGTGGGTACTTCTCTATATCCAGATGGGTAACTTCTCTATATTTAGTTAGCAAGTACTCCTAAAAATATTGACTAACTTTCTAATGTTGAGTTAGAGACAACATTTCTTTATAAAACGTATCGTTGATATTTGTGTTAAATCCTATATATAAGCATGGGTAACTATAGTATCAGCAACATGGATAACTTGTACCAATGTGACTGGATAGCTGATGAATAATATGCTGGATAACTTGAGTAATATCCCATGGATAATTATATTTTGTTAACTGGTAGATGACTATGTACCTAGGTGCCTGGATAACTGCTGAATAAACTGGTGGATAACTTGTATATTTATGACTGGATAGCTGCTGTATAAAGTGGTTGATTAGTTATTCTACCTATTTTTTGCAGGAATAGGTAAGCATAATGAAAAGGCATTGATAACTGCAGTTATAATAGGTTGGTAACTTCTCCCTATGTAGTGTGGTAATTTTTTTAAATTAGCAAGTATTCGTAAACATGTTGATTGGTTTTCCAATGGTTAGTCACACACAACACTTCTCGATAAAATGTAGTGTTGATATTTATGTTAGATCCTACATATAAGCGTGGGTAACTATAGTGTTAGGTATATGGATAACTTGCATCTAAGTGACTGGATAACTGCTATGTAAATTATGGATAACTTGAGTAATAACCCATGGATAACTATAATTGCTAACTGGTGGAATATTCTGTACCCGGGTGCCTGGATAACTGCTGAATAAACTGGTGGTTAACTTGTATATATATGATTAGATAACTGCTGAATAAACTGGTAGATAATCTGATTTTTAATACCCCCATATGTGATTTTGTATCTATGGTTGTGATTTTTATACTACATGCGTAGAGTCAAGTTTTTTAGTGTAGTTGGGTAGGCACGCTCAACGATATATGTATAGTGATGATTTGTGGGGTAACTTCTACATATAAGCATGGATAACTGTAGCATTATCTAGTGGATAACTTGTACTCATTTTAGTGGATAACTGATGTGTTAGGTACTGGATAATTAGTACTCATATGCCTGGATAACTAGTACTCATATGCATGGATATATGTATAGTGATAATTTGTGGGGTAACTTGTACATATAAGAATGGATAACTGTAGCATTATCTGGTGAATAACTTATACTCATTTTAGTTGATAACTGATGTGTTAGATACTGGAAAATTAGTACTCATATGGCTGGATAACTGATTGATACGTAGTAAATGTATCTATAATTTTTGATGTTCCATGCTTATTTTATATCTACTTTCTTATGTGCACACTTTGAGGTATTTTTATACACTTTCTGGAACTAACCTATTAACAAGATGCCACAATGCCAGTTGCCTATTTTCTGCTGTTTTTTGGTTTCAGAAAAGCTGGAAAAGAAATATTCTCGGAATTAGACTGGACAAAAGCCAAAGTTGATATTTTACGGGAAGACTCATGGAGCCAGAAGACGAGACGGAGAGGGGCCAGGGGCTGGCCACACCATGTGGTGGCACGGGTCCCCCTGGCCGCGCCACCAGGTGTTGTGGGCCCCTGGTCCACCCTCTGACATCGCCGCTTCGCCTATAAGAAGCCCCCGGAGAGAAAACCCTAGATAATCCAGCCTCCAGCCATCACCGCCGCCACCGAAGAGGAGATTCAGGGGACAGAAAGTCTCTATTCCGGCACCCTGCCGGGACGGGGAAGTGCCCCCGGAGCCATCTCCATCGATCTCCACCACCATCTCCATCGCCGTTGTTGATTCCCATGATGATGAGGGAGTAGTTCTTCCTCGAGGCTAAGGGCTCTACCGGTAGCTATGTGTTCATCTCTCTCTCTATGTGTGATCATATTGTGATCATGAGCTTTGTAATCAAGTAGATCTACCTTGCTACTCAAGTGCTTTAATAGATCTCTGCTCTCCCCATGTGTGTGAAGTTGACATTGTGCACACCGTGGTGGCACTTAGACTAGAGATTACAAATACTTGTTATAAGTTATATTTGGAGTTGGATGTCTCTATGAAATTGTGGTGTTTGTTGGAACCATCTAGCGCTCAAGGTGATAGTGAGGGGTTATCTAAATGGGGAAAGCAAACTTTGAGGAGTGTTGTTATAGCCCTACCATGGATTAGAGTGTCCAACCGGAGAGTAGTTCAGAGTGGTATCACGAAGAGAAGATATTTATATGAGAGTGTTCACTAGTGAAAGTATGATCCCTAGGCCTTGTTTCTAAAGCATTGAAACACCGTTTGCAACTAGAACTGTTACATGTTTGCTTGCTGCCATCTTTATTTTAGTTTTCCTTTAGTCTTTTCCACGCCATCAAACTATTTTCTGGCAGCATTGTCTTATATCCATACCACTTGTATTTTGCTATCTCTTAGCCGAAATAGTGCACCTATACACCTGACAAGTGTATTGGGTGTGTTGGGGACACAAGAGACTTCTTGTATCTTGATTGCAGGGTTGCTTGAGAGGGATACCTTTGACCACTTCCTCCCTGAGTTCGATAAACCTTGGGTAATCCACTTAAGGGAAACTTGCTGATGTTCTACAAACCTCTGCACTTGGAGGCCCAACAACTGTCTACAAGAATAGAAGTGCATAGACATCAAGCTATTTTCTAGCGCCGTTGCCGGGAAGGTAAGGTAAAAGGTACTCACATCCTCTGGCTACTAAGCTATCTTCTAGCACGGTTGCTGGTGTGTGAGTGCTCGAAGTTATTTCCTTTAGATTCTGCAATTTTGTCTTTTTGTTTCTTGTTTTCACTAGTTAGGCTTAATGGAAAACAACAAAAAACTTAGAGAGATTTATAGTACTTATCTTAAGTTAGGACATGAAGTGTTTGAAGAGAAAACTAAAAAACCTATGGAACTTTATTTGCATGCTAATAGCAATGTTGTTAGTATGAATTCTTTGGACACCATTATTGCTAATGCTATGGAAAAGTCTAAGCTTGGGGAAGCTAGTTTTTATGAAAATGGTCTTTTAGTTCCCCGGCTTTGGAAGATAGCTATTCTATTGCTTATGATGATACCAAACCTCCAATATATGATGATTATAATGATGAATATGATATTTTCAGTCCACCTACTATCGAGGAGGAAATTAATTATGACTACAACATGCCTCCTATATTTGATGATTATGGTGATGATAATAATAATGATAGCTATTTTGTGGAATTTGCTCCCACTACAATTAATATGAATGACTATGCTTATGTGGAGAGTAATAATTATTATATGCATGTGGCTCATGATAAGAATGTTTTATGTGATAGTTATATTGTTAATTTTATTCATGTTGCTACTGAAAGTTATTATGAGAGAGGGAAACATGGTCTTATGTATCTCAACATTATTAAGTTTCCCCTCTTTATGTTGAAAGTTTTGAAGTTGCACTTGTTTTGCTTTCCTATGCTTGTTGCTTTGTGCTTTCATGACTTGTTTCTTTACAAGATTCCTATGCATAGGAAGTGACTTAGACTTAAATGTGTTTTGAATTTGTTTCTTGATGCTCTCTTTTACTTCAATTCATATTTCTAATGTGAGCATCTTCTCAAACTATCAAGCCTAACTTAAAGGCGTTAAAGAAAAGTACTTATTGGGAGATAACCCAAAAGTTTTAGTTGAGTCTTCGAAGTTATTACTTTTGTAATAACCTCTCCTTATCCCTTTTTATTTGATTATTGTGCCAATAATAACCTCTAATGAGAGGGAAGTAAGATTTGGGGAAGTGTTGTCCCGAAACAAATTTTTGTGCTTCACTGTACAAATTCGTGAAAAATCTCTGTATGTCGGATTGAGCTGTAATTTTCTGAATAAATCCCCCAGGTTGTTATCCAACTTTCGTTCATTCAGCACGTTTCGATTTGAGCAACAGAAGGTCTTCGAAAAAAATCAGTTTTCACCTGCTAGTCTGTTTTGACAGATTTCTGCCATTATTTGCATTTTGCCTCTTTATTAATTTCTTTTTGAGTTCTCTCTGATCATTTGAACTTTTTAAAGGAAGTGCTATAGTAGCTTGTGTTTTAATGGAAGTTTCACTTGTGTTGAAACTGAACCAAAAAGACTTATTATCTTGAATGCACTAATGTTGCTAATGAAGATTGTGTGAAGTTTTGTATGAAGGAAAATTTCAGGTGTAGGGAAAGAATGATGTAATGATATGAAGAATGGACAAAAGCTCAAGCTTGGGGATGCCACCCCGTATCACCCCAAGAAATATTCAATAGCTACAAGCGTCAAAGCTTGGGGATGCCCAAGGCATCCCCTTCTTCATCAATAAAAATCTTAGGTCTTTCTAGACACTTCGTTTTTATTGTTTCATGCACTATTGTGTTGCTCTTGGAGCGTCTTTATTTTTGTTTTTAGTTTTCTTTTGCTTGGTTTTCTGAATAAACTAGTTGGATCCCAACACACTTATTTTGGAGAGAGACACACTATGCTTTCATTGTTTAGAACACTCTAGTTTTCATTCTTATTGTTTTGTGAGTGTTCTCTTTTGCCAGCACTATGTTTAGCCTTAGTTTTCTTGTGCTTTCAGCTTAGAACTTTTTAGTTCTTCTTTTTTGGATTTGTGAGACAAGCTCACTGATCTTTATTTATTATTATCTTTGTGAGTTGTTTCAAATAATTCGATTAGTGTTGGAAAAGAGTAGGAAGCTTCATGCTTATAGTGGTACAAAAGGGAGCTTGTTTTGACTATGGCTTAGACTTTATCATGTCATGCTAGATGTTTCTTTGACCTTATGCTTAGTGATTATTGCTGTAGCATGACTTGTTCCAAACAATTGAGATTGCTTAATGTGCCTTGAAAGAATCATTCGTTGTTTTAGCATACAAATGCATAATATTGTGGTATTCTCCTTTAATACTTTATTTGGGTTGACTTGGCGCATGCTCACACAATGTTAATACTATACCAAGTCACCATAGCCTCTATGATCATTTAGTTTTCGACTTGTAATATCACTTTATGCTTTAATTAACGATGTTTTGTCGCTTTGCATGATTATGGCCATTATTGCTCTCTTAGTTGGTTGCTCCTAGTCTTTTTCTAGCCTCCACACCAAGTATGAGTTCCACTCATGCATCCAACTCCAAATAAAACCAATTTATTCCAAAGAGTCCACCATACCTACCTATTAGCATTTGCTATTCCAAGTATATTCATGTTTTTATCTACCTTCCGAATTAAACTTGTTATGTGAAAATTAGTGATTAAAGCTCCAAGAACTTGATGGCACACTTTACTTTTGTTGCCCCTAATAAACTTGAACCATTGTGTCATGTATGTTGTATATGCTTGCACTTATACGTTGGGATTAGCAAAAGCATGATGTCACGGGGAACGCTTTCAACATTGCACTTATACATTGTACCTAGTTTATATCATGCTCTTTTGTTTATGGATATCGTCAGTGTGAAATGAAAGGGGAGCTTGTAAGTCCAGGGAGTTATGTATGTGTGTTAGAGAAACGCCTGGACCGCTAGCCTAAGCCATGCCTAATCATGGTGGAAACTTTCCGCATCACCATACTGAGCAATCTATGATGCATTCTTCTTATAAAAAAGAGATAGAGATTGGGAAAAAGAAAAAAAGATGAGAAAAGAGGAAAGAGAAAAAAGGCACCATTTTCCCATGGTAAATAAGAAGATTGCTGAGATGCACATTGTCTGCTTGCCTTATCATTTTGATTATGGGATAGCTCATGTATCATGTGCAAGGGGTACCCCGTTGGCGGTTCTCTATGATACACATATACTTACTATGACAAGAACTTACCGGTAACTAAACTTGAGTAGCATGAGGAGCGGCCCTCGTATTCAAGGGACATGAGATTTCCAACTTATACTTTGTCAAGCATATACTCCATAGTTTGTTCACTTTAACCTTAATCACTTCAAGATGCTTATGATAGGGGCAATGAGAGCTGAAAGCTAATAAGTACCATAATTTTTGGAAGCTCTTTATGAGACTTGAATCCTTGCTTCCTTCTATGAAGGCCTTTCTTTTACTTTTATGTTGAGTCTCCATCTTCTATCTTTATGCACCTATTGAGAGAGCATAGTGGCCATTCTTAGTTTAGTGTGCATTGTCCCAAGACTTGTTGATTGATTCATAACTTTGATATTGCTTGTTCTTAAACTATTTGTATCTAGTCACTCTTATGAACTTTGAAGGTGTCCTATGCATTTATGTTTTGCTACACTATGAGGGACAAGCTGAATACCATTCTCATTATGTTTTCTATATGTGAAACAAACAAACGTATTTCAAAGCATTATTATTCATGAATCTTTTGTTTGTATCTTTTCATGTTATAACATAGTTGCTATGTATTATTGTTAGAACTATATCTTTCATGTCTATGTTAGAGTACTATGATCCTAGCTATGAATGTTCTACAAATACTTTGATCAAAATTATGATGGTGCATGTCACCTAAAAAATTATTCTTTCTTTTTATCACTTACCTACTCGAGGACGAGCAGGAGTTAAGCTTGGGGATGCTTGATACGTTGTAAACGTATCTATAATTTTTGATGTTCCATGCTTGTTTTATATCTACTTTCTTATGTTTTGCTTACACTTTGAGGTATTTTTATACACTTTCCAGAACTAACCTATTAACAAGATGCCACAGTGCCAGTTGCTTGTTTTCTGCTATTTTTGGTTTCAGTAAAGTTGGAAAAGAAATATTCTCGAATTGGACCGGACAAAAGCAAAAGTCGATATTTTACCAGAAGACTCATGGAGCCAGAAGACGAGACGGAGAGGGGCCAGGGGCTGGCCACACCATGTGGTGGCGCGGGTCCCCCTGGCCGCGCCACCAGGTGGTGTGGGCCCCTGGTCCACCCTCTGATATCGCCCCTTCGCCTATAAGAAGCCCCTGCGGAGAAAACCCTAGATAATCCAGCCTCTAGCCACGAAAAGTTCCGCAGCGCCGCCGCCACCGAAGAGGAGATTCGGGGGACAAAAAGTCTCTGTTCTGGCACCCTGTCGGGACGGGGAAGTGCCTCCGGAGCCATCTCCATCGATCTCCACCACCATCTCCATCGTCGTTGCTGGTTCCCATGATGATGAGGGAGTATTTCTTCCTCGAGGCTAAGGGCTCTACTAGTAGCTATGTGTTCATCTCTCTCTATGCGTGATCATATTGTGATCATGAGCTTTGTAATCAGGTATATCTACCTTGCTACTCAAGTGCTTTAATAGATCTCTGCTCTCCCCATGTGTGTGAAGTTGATAGTGTGCACACAGTGGTGGTACTTAGGCTAGAGATTACAAATACTTGTTGTGAGTTATATTTAGAGTTGGATGTCTCTATGAAATTGTGGTATTTGTTGGAACCATCTAGCGCTCAAGGTGATAGTGTGGGGTTATCTAGATGGGGAAAGCGAACTTTGAGGAGTGTTGTTATAGCCCTACCATGGATTAGAGTGTCCAACCGGAGAGTAGTTCAGGGTAGTATCATGAAGAGAAGATATTTATATGAGAGTGTTCACTAGTGAAAGTATGATCCCTAGGCCTAGTTTCTAAAGCATTGAAACACCGTTTGCAATTAGAACTGTTACATGTTTGCTTGCTGCCATCTTTATTTTAGTTTGCCTTTAGTCTTTTCCACACCATCAAAGTATTTTTTGGCACCGTTTTCCTATATCCATACCACTTGTATTTTACTATATCTTCGCCGAACTAGTGCACCTATTCACCTGACAAGTGTATTGGGTGTGTTGGGGACACAAGAGACTTCTTGTATCTTGATTGCAGGGTTGTTTGAGAGGGATACCTTTGACCACTTCCTCCTTGAGTTCGATAAACCTTGGGTAATCCACTTAAGGGAAACTTGCTACTATTCTACAAACCTCTGCACTTAGAGGCCCAACAACTGTCTACAAGAATAGAAGTGCATAGACATCACTGATGCATAAACTGGTGGACAAGTTGATTGTGTGTAAACATCATATCTTCATTCATAACTTGCACAATAGCATCTGTGTGTGAAACGTCAACATATTCCTCCTCTTATATTGCTTATTCTGGTTCGGCATTAAGGTCGATGTCCATGGATTGCCCACTGTTCAACCAAAATATTCAACATGGCAGGAATTTAGGATGTTTCCCCTTTGTTTTGTCATGCAGGGATTAACTGATACTGCTACTAAAGCTTAGGAAGCTGTAGTTTGGACAAGATTGGACACATTCAGAGGAAAAATTGAGGAGCAAAGCATTTGTAGATGCCTAGATTTTGTTTAGATTCATGGTGTACAGCGGTATAGTTTCATAGTGCTTTTGCTACCAAAATCAGGGTGAATTCAGGGGTTGATTGAGAAGTACCTTTGTTTTAGTGTGTGTGTCCCTTTTTTAGTTTTTAGGAGGGGTGGTGGACATCAAGCTCTTAAGGTGGAGCTCCAATGAAGATTTTGGCCAGAGGTTGAAGGCGACATGGGCAGGTGCGGAATTAGGGGAGAGGAGATAGTGCTAGATCTGGGTTCATTTTATGGTTGGGTTTTTTGCTTGGAGAAGAAGATGGTCCCTCTTTCGGGAAAAGCCAACCTTTCCACTTTTTGGCCCGATCACGTGTCCGGGTCGGGTGGGAGCAGGACGCGGCGATCCTGTATCGCGGGAATGCGGAAAACCTATCGGAATGCCCGCAGTGTTTTTCAGGGCGTCCACCGGGTAGTCGCGTCCAAAAATTAAGACACATGTATGCGGAGGGGTGGTGGGAGACCCAAGTTCTAATCACAAAGCGACAAGAGAGTTGCCGTCATCTGCATTAAATGTGGATATCTTAATATTCAAAATGTTTTATAGGTCAAACCATTTATCAGATTTATGATCCGTTTTCACCACTAGGCTAGTCGCGACGAGATCTTTGAAACTAGATCCCATATTGATATTTTTCGATGACTTTTTTTGATCCAAAAGTTATCCACCTCTAACATGTGAGTTATCCATGCATAATATGTAAGTTATCCATGTTGTAACACATAAGTTACAAACCTTATAAGTAGACCGCAGAGGCGTTTTTGTATGAGATAAAACTACATTTAGAGCAACCTAAAAATACATGAAGTGTTAGGGTAACGAGAGTTCGTCAGAGATGAAGCCACGCCGCTGGATTTCTGGTTGCGCGTTATGTTTGTTCATTACGACTTAGGTGATGACTGGATGGGGCATAAGACCCTATTTATTTATATCTTACGCAAAACAAGTTTATATTTACTTCCTTTAAAAACCATGCTTAATGTTTGACGAGTTAGTCTTTCGAGGTTGAGTCTTATGTATGCCCCGAGAGCGGTGACAGTCTACGAAGCTGAGTCGCTAGACGAGTTGTTTAATTTATATAAATTGCTTAGGGTTGGTAGGGTAGGGGTGATGTAAGGAACCACAATATTTTATATCCTTACGCAAGAAAGATGCATGTCATTTTTTAGGTGGATAACTTTTTAGTTTCTCGATGGGTAACTATAGCGTAAAATCTTGATAACTACTTCCTAATCACGTGGGTAATTATTGTATAAGGCAATGGATAACTTTTGTTTATTTTTGTGGATAACTTTTGTACAATTGCCATGATATTTTTAGATTTCTTTGCTCACTATTTTTTACGTGTTGATTACCCTTTACTGATATACTTATTTAATTTAGATGAGGTAGGCTAGGTGTTAGGGTACGGAGTCTTCGTCACGTCGACGCGGTAAAATGGGATCCTTAATCGAAGGAGTTCACATTTGTGTTTTTTTGCATGCATATAAAAACTCAAACACGCAAAAGTCAAACACACAACCTATTCATAGTATGGATAAATTACGTGTTACTAGATGGATAACTTACATAATACAGGCTGAATAACTACTCCCTAATCATGTCGGTAGTCATTATATAATGCCATGGATAACTTTTTTATCTATGTCGGTAACTTTTTACAATTGACATAATACATTTAGTTCTCTTTGTGGATCACAGTTTTTTTACGCCTTGGTTACCCTCCCATTTTTAGTTAATTACATGTGAGATAGGCTTATTAGATTTGGACGCGGTAAGCTAAGTGTTATGGTACCGAGTCTTCGTCACCGTCCACGTGGTGAAAATGAATCGTTAATGGAAGGAGTTTACATTTGTGTTTTTGCATTCATACAAAAACTCAAACGCATAACTTGTTCATAGGGTGGATAACATGTTACCAGATGGATAAGTTACATAATATAGACTAGATACCTTTTATGTGGGTAATTGTTATATACTGTCATGGATGTCTTTTGTTTATTTAACTTTTGTATAATTATCATTATAACTTTAGTTTCTCTTTCTGGGTCACCATTTTTTTACGCCTTGGTTACCCCCATTTTTAGCTAATTACATGTGAGATAGACTTATTTAATTTGGACGCAATATGCTAGGTGGTTGGGTATAGAGCCTTCGTCGTCGTCGATGCGGTGAAAACGAATCCTTAATCAGAGGAGTTCACATTTTTTTGTATGGGTAGAAAACTCAAACACAAAACTTGTTCATAGGGTGAATAACTTTCGTGTTACCAGGTGGGTAACTTACATAATACATACTAAAAACTTCTGTGTTATAGGTGGGTAACTTTTGGGTTTGAAAAAAAGTTATTGAAACATATCGATATGAGATCTAGTTTCAAAGATCTCGTCGTGACTAGCCTAACGGTGAAATCGGATTTTAAATCGGGAAAATGGTTTGAGATACAAAGCTTTTCTAATATTTAAATTTTGCATTTAATGCTGCTTACATCAGCAATTATCTTTGTTTTGCATGCAAAGGTTAATCAACTACAAACCCGTGAGAGAATTAAGAAGGGACTAAAGGATTTTCTTGTCTTCGTGACACGAGTCTCCAGCTGTATTTCTTATCTTGGCTAAACCTATTCACACAAATTACGAGTTAGACCCCACTTAATTCTAGGAAATATGTTAAAATATATGAACCGGTGGAACTCATGTAAGAGCGTGAGGTGGGACTATTGAAGATTTTCACTTTGATAAATCTAAAAAGCTCAGTCGGACTGTTAAAAAAAGAAAAAGGAAACTTGAGACTTCCAGTCATCCTCACATACCTGGCATTGCGTTAACATATCGCAATGCTATTCCATCAGCCCAATGATAGAAACCGAAATGAAACAATCGAGACCATCGCACACATAAACTTTTTGAATCCCCCCGCAGCTGGCCATGAGCCCGCCACCGCTACTCCAAAGGCCGCCACGCGCCGCTTGAACTCTGCTAACATGTGGGAGAGTCGTGGTCGGATTCTATGGCACGATCTTGTGGCAGCGTGGACGGTCGAGCTTGGCCGGTGACGATGGCAGTCCAATGCGTGGAGCAAAGCAAGTACTAATCCAAATAGCTGGTCCAGATCCTCCTTTAACCATATACCAAATCTCGTTGAATTAGTTGCAGCCACCCCAGAATCTCTTCATTTTAATTAATAATTAGCTCACACCAATCAACAGTCTTGTTAATTTCACGTGATGGTCGAGCCGCGCGTTGTCTCTCCGATTTTTGTTATCTTTTTGCTCGTGGTCGCGTGCACGTGTTTCAATTCTATTCACATCACATTTAATATAGCCCATTGATTTACTTTTCTAATAAAATTGTAAAAGCTTTTTTTGACATGCAAAAACGAAACAATATTTTGGATTAGGCTTCAAACTACAAGTGGCCATCAAAGCTGGAAGCTTTATTATTCAAAGGGAGTAAGGCAAGCGCGAGAAATCACGTTTAGCCCATCGTCTTCACGGCTTAAAACTACAAGAGGCCATCAGCTGGAGGTTTAATTATTCCCAGGCATCGTCCTAGATTCTGCACCATGCAGCACAAGACGCACCATGCAGCACAACGCAAGCGCACAATCTCGTTTATTATCCCGGCCCGTTCCTCTCTTTTTAATTATGCATCATCCAGACAAGCCCACCAAATCAATAGTAGCGATCGATCAGGCCACCGTCTCGCCCCTCTCTCTCTCTCCCCGATCTCCCGCCACAGTACAGTTTCAGTTAAAGAAAAGATTTGTCTGTCGTAGTATGCCCCACGGCTGGCCTGCTTTTTATTGATTCAATTAACGTGTCATACACAACACGGTTACAACAATGAGGATCCTGATCGGTTCGATGTACAGGAAATCGACCGACTGTATTATCAGTACAGCTGATTCTATCTAATACATCCCTCAATCTAAACCGTCGTGAACAAGATTAAGATTGAAACTAAAACGACTAAGCAGCTGATTAGAAACGGGCTTAGTAAATACATCAGCAAGTTGATCTTCGGAGGCAATAAAACATACGCCGAGAGCACCCAAAGAAACCTTATTGCGCACAAAATAGAAGTCAACCTCGATGTGTTTAGTGCGAGCGTGAAACACCGGATTGGCGGATAAATAGGTAGCACCCAAATTATCACACCATAGAATAGGTGGCTTGGGCTGATGAACACCGATCTCCTTGAGTACAGACTGGATCCATGTCGCCTCAGCTGTACCATTTGCAAGAGCCTTATATTCCGCTTCAGTACTGGAGCGTGACACCGTGGGTTGCTTGCGAGAGCTCCAAGAAATAAGGTTGGGACCAAGAAAAATAGCAAAGCCACCGACGATCATTAGAGCAGCCCGCCCAATCAGCATTAGTATAAATATTCAGAAGAGTGGACGAAGACCTCTGAATAAGCAAGCCTGTAGACGCGGTACCCTTGACATACCTAAGGATCCGCTTGTTAGCTTTATAGTGTATTATAGTTGGCTGAGCAAGAAACTAGCAAACCTTATTGACCGCAAACGAAATATCGGGACGAGTCAATGTCAAATACTGGAGGCCGCCAACTAAACTCTGATATCGGAAGGCATCATCAGCTGAAATACAATCACCATCATAGCGAGACAGCTTGGCGGACGTCGACATGGGAGTAGTAACAGAACGACAGCCCTCCATGTGAGTACGATGAAGAAGATCCAAAGCATACTTATGTTGTGTCAAACGCATACCTTCAGAGGTATAGGAAGCCTCAATGCCCAAAAAATAATCAAGGCAACCGAGATCCTTGATAGGAAACATCTGTGCCAAGGTGTGCACAAGACGTTCAACAATAGCCGTAGAGGAGCCCAGAATCACAATATCATCAACATAAATCAGCATGTAAATAGTAACTCCATCATGAGTAAATATGAATAGAGATGTATCAGCCTTGCTGGAAATAAAACCGAGCTCATGCAATTTGTCACTTAGCCGAGCATACCATGCACGTGGAGACTGCTTCATACCATAAAGAGCACGCTGAAGCTTGCAAACATGCCGAGGATAGGGAGAGTCCTCGAAACTAGGAGGTTGTTGCATATACACATCTTCCTCGAGAAATCCATGGAGAAAGGCATCGCTGACATCCACTTGTCGAAGGCACCACCCCTCGAGACACAGCAAGAGACAAAACCAGTCGAATAGTAACTGGCTTAACAATCGGGCTGAAAGTATCATGATAATCAATGCCGTGTTGCTGAGTAAAACCACGAGCAACTAACTGGGCCTTGTCCTTGTAAATGGAATCATCAGGACGAAACTTTGTCTTGAAAATCCATTTGCTGCCAACAATATTGACACCAGGGGGACGCGGGACGAGCCGCCAAGTCTGATTGTGCTGAAGGGCATCAAACTCATCTTCCATAGCAGTACGCCAGGCGGGTTCGGAGAGAGCATTATGGTGAGAGGTGGTAACCGCAAGTAGAGCTCGACGACAATACGGATCATACCGAATAGTACCATTGGTGTATGACTTGGGATGATGAATGTCGTTGTGGTGCCGAGTGATCGTCGGATGTGCTGGCGTTGGTGTCGAAGCAGGCTCATTGGCAGACACGTGAGAATCCACAGCAGACGCGGACTCACTGGAGCAAGGCGAGTGCAGCTCGCTGGAGGGTGGTTCCTGATCCGACGATGCATCACTGTTGTGTGGGCCGGAAGGAGAAGACCCAGCTTTCAGATCCGCCGGACTGGAAGGCGTAGACGTTGTACCTGGGCTCGGGCCAGGAGACGTACGAGCGGGGCCAGTGGTGGGTGAACTAGGCACGCTCGGCGAGGCATGCATGGTGCGCTCATGGTTGGCAGTCGCGGTGGTTTCCTCCGCAGGCAACACACGAGAGACACCCGGCAAATCAAATTGTAACAAAGTCATGTCATATGTACGCATATTGGGACCCTGTATAGCTGGTTCTTGTGCAGGAAAAGACACGGGATGCAAAGTAGATACATCAATGACAACACCCGGGGTGGCAAAGGTAAAAACATTTTCATCGAAGATGACATCACGAGAAATATAGATACGACCCGTGCTGCGGTCGAGACACTTGTAGCCCTTATGCATAGGACTATAACCAAGGAACACACATCTTGGAACGGAACTCTAGTTTGCGCGAGTTGTACTTGCGAAGACTGGGCCAACATGCACATCTAAACGTGCGGAGAAACGAATAATCGAGGTACTGGTTTAATAACCGAGTGATTGGTGGGACATTATTAAGAACCGAGGGTGGATTAATAAGGTAACATGTGGTGAGAAAAGCTTCATCCCAATAGCGTAATGGGAGAGATGGGTGAGCAAGAATGGCTAATTCAGTCTCGACAAGGTGCCAGTGTTACGCTCAACGATGCCATTTTGTTGAGATATATGGGGCCATGAGACACGATGAAGAATGTCCGTGCGACGGAAGTGAGCATTAAGGCGGTGATACTCACCACCCTAGTCAGACTGCACGACACGAATCTTAGTGTTAAGAAAAAGCTCAACATGAGTTTGAAAGAGGTAAAATACTGACTCAATATCAAATTTGTGTTTAATCAAATAAATTCAGCAACGACGGCTATAATCATCAACAAAGCTAACATAGTATTTGTATCCCCCAGAAGAGGACAAGGTAGGGCCCCAAACATCAGTATGAACAAGCTCAAGAGGTGTAGTAGAAATACGATGAGACTGAGTATAAGGTAATTGATGACTTTTAGCGAGTTGACATGCATCACACATCGATGGCTCAAAACTTGAGGAACGTGAGAGAGAATTATTTTTGACAATACTTTAAACTACATTATTAGAGGATGACCAGGCCGTTGATGCCATTGCCTAGACGGGAGCTTAACATTAGCAGCAGCGTGGCGAGTAGGTGATGATGAAGCCCAATGAAACGGAACTGGGTACAGACCCCCCCCCCCTCTATCTTGAAGAACGATTTTCTTCGTGGTCTTGTCCTTAACTCGCCCCGTGTTGTTCCGGTGCTGTGCAGGCGCGCGTGGCCGCCGTTGTCGCTGGCCAATGTCAAGCTCCTCGCCGATGTCATGCTCCTCCGCGTCCACGTGACATGGACCACGTCCTCCGTAGCCGGCCAGCAGCTCCGCTCGAGTCTCCATCGGCCCGCTCGTTCGTCTCCAGCCACATCGCGTGCAAGTAATAAAAAAAAACCATTACGGCAGCAGCTTGTGGTAATATGTAAATTGATGGGAGGGTAAAACGGTCCTAAAAAAGTGTAGGAACGGTGAGAAACGATCCTTTATTCACTACTAGTAGAGAACGGGTTTTAGTCCCGACACGTAAAGGGCTTTTGTCTCGGTTTTGAAACATAGATCGGTAGTTGTCATCATCGTTCTCTTCTTCACGTCATCTTTCATCATAACCCCTCTTTCTCCATGTTTGGTCCAAACATTATAGCCAGATATGAAATCGAACCGAAGCAGGTGGCTCTAAATAACTCTTGAGGAGGTGTGAGCCCACTTATTCTGAAGTCAACACATGGACCAATCCTAGCTCTGGCCGCTAGCTGCCCAGATCCACTACGCCTCCTGACTACCCAGAGATTTCCTCCGCCTCCAGCGTCTCGCCCCCTCCACAGCTGCCGCTCCGGCCTCCTCTTCTCCAACTCAATACGGCAAGACCGCAGCCTGCTATGGAGCTCAGCCGCTCGCCCAGTTAGCCATCCATCATGCAAGCAGAGCAGCATCAAGAGAGCAATTCAGCAGGAGCTAGAAGGAAGGTATGCAATTTAAAAAAATGTGTGGATGTGCCCTCTACGGCTCTAACGAAGTACCGATATAGATTGCCCCTTATTTGTGTTAATGTGATATTGAATGAACTGGTATATTAACTGATGGTTTACGTTTACAAATTTCAACCAATTGTCAAAAAAGTATCTTGTTTACTATTTAGTGTACTTTTTTCTCAAAAATGATATTGCTCTTACCCATAATGACGACTAGTGTTGAAAGAGTATTTTTGCAATGAGTATTGTGAAGAACAAGTTGAGAGATAGTACGGAGATGAGCTCTTGAACAATTGGTTAGTGACATTTATTGAGCGAGATGTGTTCTTGAAGGTAAGTGAAGATACATAGTTGAAATTTTCATGGCAATGCGAGAACATAGGCTTATCGAAAAAACTTTATTATTGTAAGACTATTTATGTTATATTTCGTCATGTAAGATTCTCTTGATGTTTTGAATTATGTGTATTGGAATCGAGCATATTTGAAACATATTTATTGAACTAAAATGTTGTGTGCTATATTGTTAATTAATTTCCTACTTATATTAATCATTTCATTTGGACAAAATTATCCTCACAATGGCTAGTGCAATTTTTCTTTGAAGTGTGCCCACCCTCCAGTTTTTCCTGCGCCTTACATGAGGAGATACTAGCCTTCCAGCAACGGAAGCTCTGGTACTGAACATGTGCTTTTTCTAGGAATTGTAATAACTAAAGTCATGGTATATATTCCCACAATAAAATATGATCCTTTGAACCAACATTTACAGCAAAGACATCAACGTCGTATATGTTTATTCAAGAACATGTAGATCTGCAGGTTAATCAGCAGAACTCAAAGAACGCTTCTTTGAGGGATAGAATTTTGGCACAAACTTCTGCCATTCCTGGTCTATCTTTAGGTGATTCCATGGAACATAGGAGGCCAACTTCAGCCAAAGGTACAATGTATCTCTGCTCAAGTACATTGTCAAACTCATGCTGCTGCTCGTGGGCCATATGGGGATCTAAAATCTTTCCAAGTCTACCTGGAAATGCTGAGCTCACAAGCCTGTGAAGGCTCAGGCCATCGGTGAACATCGCATCTGTCGGTCGCAGTCCGGTTAGCATTTCCAGAAGCAAGACTCCGAGACCATAGACGTCGCATCCTGTCGAGACCCTGTACCCCATGCAGTACTCTGTAAAAGCATTTGTGGCATTGTTAATAGAAGAGAAAAAACCAATAAGAAATACTTAAATCAAAGTTCAACTCACCGGGTGCGACATATCCAATTGTTCCTTCCACACCAACAAGGTCTTCAGAATTACCAGGGCTTGAAGAGAGAAACCTTGCGGACCCAAAATCACCAACTCTTGCAGTCATATCATAGTCCAAAAGAACGTTACCGGGCTTCAAATCGCAGTGGATTAGAGGAGGCGTCAACTGATTGTGCATATAATCCAAAGCCAAAGCCACATCCATCGTTATTCTTAACCTCTGGCTGAAGCTCAGCACCCTTTTGGGGTTATTTTTGCGCAGCTTCGGGTGCAGCCACATGTCCAAGCTTCCATTAGCCATGAAGTCAAAAACTATAGCTTTGAATTCATTGTTCTCTAAGTCCACTGTCGAGCATACCGTGACAGCTTTTACAAGATTGCGATGGCGTGTGTTCCGTAGCACCTCACACTCTGTAAGGAAGCTGTTGCGTGCACCATTCTCGTCGAGATGGAATAACTTGATGGCGACCAGGTCTGTGTCAAACTCAAACCTTCCAATGTAGATAGAACCGGTGTGACTCGAGCTGATCTTGTTGATTGGAGAGAACCAATTGGTAGCTTTGATGATGTCACCATACGAAACCTTCTTCATTGTCTCATTGTAGTATGGACCTGCTTGTGCTTGACTTCTCCTCAGAAGAGTGACCATGAAGAATATGAAGGAGAGCAAGGCGATAGCAATTGGAGAAATTAGTTTTACCAATAGAAGTGCATTCGTCTTTGTCTCAAGAGCTGACGTTGTGGTGCAAACTGGGAACTGAAATAGGTTGGTCGTTGCACTTGCACACAACCCTGTGTTGCCATCAAGTATTACTGCACTATGATTCTGAAAGATGCCACCAATTGGAATAGGCCCTTCAAAGAAGTTGGTGGACAGATCAAGTTGCTGCAAATAATCCATGTTCGCAAAGAACTCAGGAATTTGTCCACCGAGGTAGTTTTGGGAAAGATCAATCTCACTGATGGACTTCAGGTCACTGAAAGACTGAGGTATGCTTCCATTAAGCATGTTACTTCTCAGTATGAGAAAAAACAGTTGGACACATCGGCCAAGTGAAAGTGGCACTTGACCAGACATATTATTGAAGGAAATATCAAGTTGGGTAAGTTGAAGCAATGCACCAATTTCTAGAGGTATTGATCCTGTAAGGTGGTTGTTTGAAAAATCCAAACCGAGAAGCGTAGTGGTATTGATGAGTTCACTTGGTATTGAACCTTGAAGACTGTTAGATGATAAGTTTAGCATAACCAGTTGCTTGCAGTATCCTAAACTTGCCGGTATGTTTCCACTAAAGCCATTGCTGTCAAGAGAAAGCCTGTTCAGCAGAGAAAGATTACCTATTGTAGGCGGGATCTGACCAGAAAATTTGTTCCCTGATAGGGCTAGGGCAAATAGCTGGTCTAGGTTGCCAATTGCAGAAGGAATCACCCCTGTAAGCAAGTTTTGGTCCATAGCAAGCAATTGGAGATTTCGAAGGTTAAAAATCTCAACTGGTATTGTGCCTGCGATTTGATTGTTTCCAAGGTTTATACGTTGTAAACTTGTGGAAAGATTCCCAACTGACCTAGGTACACTTCCAGTCAGGGCATTCCCACTCATTTCCAACATTTCTAGTACCGTACAGTTTCCGAGAGAGATTAGGAATTCCCAGCCTTGAGCTTCTAGGAAGTTACTTTCCAGAATTAGTAGTTGTAAGTCAGGTAAAGATCCTAGAGATGGCACTGGTCCAGTTAGGGAGTTGTATCCAAGATCAAAGAATAGGAGGTTCGATGCATTTGCTAGTGATGATGGTATTAATCCCTCGAATCGGTTTTCCGACATCGACAGACCTTCAAGGTTTGGTAATGTGTTTCCAATGTTAGATGGTATTCGTCCATCAAGGTTATTATCGCCTAAATCAAGGTAAACGAGTGATGATATGTTGCAAAGTTTTGCTGAGACATGCCCCAACAAGTTGTTACTGCTTAAACTCAGCACACTAAGATTCTGAATAAGATTCAAAGCTTCTGGAATTGGTCCTGATAACATGTTCCTGGAAAGCTTTATCTCTGTGAGAGAAGAAATATTTCCGAGTGATGAAGGTATGCTTCCATGAAGGCTGTTATCTGAAAGATCAAGAAATTGAAGGGCTGACATCTTATGGAAATCTGGGATAGTGCCAACAAGATAGTTTTCTGCGAGATCGACACTCCTAAGAGATCTACTAGTGCCTAATGATGTAGGAATGGTGCCTACAAGGTTGTTCACTGAAAGTATCAGAGTTTGGAGGGCTGACAGCCTATGGAATTCTGGGATATGGCCAACAAGACGGTTACTTGTGAGGTTGACATGTATAAGAGATCTACTAGTTCCTAATGATCTAGGAATGATGCCTGCAAGGTTGTTCCCTGAAAGGATCATAAATTTTAGCCTTTGAAGTGTGCCTAACTCCTCTGGGATGACTCCAGAGAACATATTCTCTGAAAGGTCTACCCGTTCTAGTGATGTAAGGTTAGCTATCCAAGGAGATAATTGACCACTGAGTTTTGCAGAGTGTAAGTTCAGGGATACCACACGAGGTGGAAGAGTAATACCGCAGGTGACACCTCTCCAGCTGCAGAAGTTGAGCGAGCTCCATGACCTCAGGACGCCGTTTGGGTCCTTAGAGATGCTGGACTTGAAGGAGAGGAGAGCCTGTCGGTCAATCTCGGATCCGTTGTTGCTGGATTGAGCGATGGTGTTGGATGACAGGAAGATGAGAAGATGGGTCAAGAGAATGAGGATGCCATGTGGAGAAGGGGAACAAGGAGTTCCTGCAGCTGCAGGTGCCATGTCTAATGCACTGCATCTTTGCAGGGTGCAGTTACATTCTCTATATGTGTCTCACAAAGCAGACTTTGTGTTGACTTGCTTGTGACCACCAACACCCTAGCGGTACAACAAGAGGTGGATGAGAAATGAAAGGATAACGTGACAAAGACATGGAAATAAAAGATCTGCAGAACTAGTCATGGAGTTGATCCACGCTTGTGTGCTACTAACAACATGAGGCCGAGAGACTGAGACTGAAGGTCAGTTCAGCACCTGCTACACACACTGCAGAACGCTGAAGAGTGGATACCCCGCTGCATAACTCTGCTATCTCCCGGTTATACAGGACCACATCATGGGGATTAAATTTAGAGTACTCTTAAATTTATTTATTTTTCTCTAGGCACAACTTCCTTGATATTTATCAAGAACAGGAGCTGGGCATAAAATCATGCAACAGTTTAACAGCTCCTCATCGTCGCGTGATGCAACACGAGAGGAGGAAAATGCCTGCGCTTGTTTGAGATACGGTGTATAAAACGAGAGGAGGGGAGTAACACTTACAAAGGGATGACCCCTAATTGGGCGGTGGCGGCAGAAACAGAGAGAGGCGTCCTTGCGCCATGAAGCAATGGTGAAGGAAGACCCAGGTGTGTGTTTACCTCCAGACTAGAGTCCCAGTTCGCCGAGTTTCCTCCATGGAGGATGTATGCATGACATCCACAACAGCTTGTACAATCTTGCTCCTGGCACACGTCCCTCCTGCCTAAATTCCAGCAAGAAGCCTAACATAGCGGTACTGTTGCCAAGATGTTTCCTCTTTTAAATCGCCGGCTATTTCACTCAACACAACTCTTGTGCTCCACCTAGAGGTGACTACCATGGGGTTTCAACTCTCATTTCCAAAATACAAGCAATCGCCGCAATAAGGGCAGAATAAAATCCAAGCTAGTGATCCCTTCCAAAAGACAAATCAGCATAATGTGAATGTAGAATGTAAAAAGCTTCATGCTGCGATTAGGGCCGCTCCATTCATAGAGCTATATCCAAATCACACGAATTGAAAGAAAGAATGAATGCCAATCTTTGCACAAATTATCGGTTTATCACCCTCATGAGGAAGAGAGTTAAGGTAATGATGCCTACTGCCGTTAGTTAATGGTGGGTTTTATTAACTAAGACTTCTGACGTTAAAGATAAATTAAAAAAAAGGCGGTATCATAACTGATTATAAACCAGTAAAAGATCCCATTTCCTCGATGTTGCAGCTAAAGGTTTTAAAAATTCTGCTATAGAAAAAAAGAGTAGACATTACATGAGGAGATACTGGAACTCCAGCATAAGAAACTCTAATACTGAACATGAGGGCTTTATAGGATTCAAATTGTAATAAGCAGAGTTCTGGTGATTTTTCATACTAAAGCGTTGCCTGTTAGACCAAGTTTTACATCAAACATATCCTCGCACATGATTTTATTAACGTGCAGATCTGCAGATTAATCAGGAGAACTCAAAGAACGCCTCTTTGAGGGACAGAATTTTGGCACAAACTTCTGCCATTCCTGGTCGATCTTTAGGTGATTCCACGGAACACAGGAGGCCAACTTCAACCAAAGGTACAATGTATCTCTGCTCAAGTACATTCTCACGCTCATGCTGCTGCTCGTGGGCCATATAGGGATCTAAAACCTCCCCAAGTCTACCTGGAAATGCTGAGCTCACAAGACTGTGAAGGCTCAGGCCGTCAGTGAACATCGCATCTGTCGGTCGCCTTCCCGTGAGCATTTCTAGAAGCAAGACTCCGAAACCGTAGACGTCGCATCCCGTTGAGACTTTGTACCCCATGCAGTACTCTGTAAAAACATTTATAGGATTGTTTAATACGAGCAAAAGAACAATAATAAGAAATACTAAAAAAAGGTGAACTCACCGGGTGCGATGTATCCAATTGTTCCTTCCACGCCAACCAAGTCTTCGGAATTGCCAGGGGTTGAAGAGAGAAACCTTGCTGACCCAAAATCACCAACTCTTGCAGTCATGTCATAGTCCAAGAGAACATTGCCAGGCTTCATATCACAGTGAATTAGGGGAGGTGTCAACTGGTTGTGCATATAATCCAAAGCCATAGCGACATCCATCACTATTATTAACCTCTGGCTGAAGCTCAGTACCCTTTTGGGGTTACTTTGGTGCAGCTTCGGGTGCAGCCACATGTCCAAGCTTCCATTGGCCATGAAGTCAAAAACTATAGCTTTGAATTCATTGTTCTCTAAGTCCACTGTCGAGCATACCGTGACAGCTTTTACAAGATTCCGATGGCGTGTGTTCCGTAGCACCTCGCACTCTGTAAGGAAGCTGTTACGTGCACCATGCTCCTCGAGATGGAATAACTTGATGGCGACCAGGTCCGTGTCAAATTCAAACCTTCCAATGTAGATCGAACCAGTGCGACTCGAGCTGATCTTGTTGACCAGAGAGAACCAATTGGTAGCTTTGATGATGTCACCATATGAAACCTTCTTCATTGTCTCGTTGTAGTATGGATCTGCTTGTGCTTGCCTTCTTTTCAGAAGAGTGGCCATGAAGAATATGAAGGAGACCAAGGCAATAGCAATTGGAGGAATTACTTTTACCAATAAGAGTCCATTCCTCTTGCTCTGAACAGCTGGTGTTGTGGTGCAAACTGGGAACTGAAATAAGTTGGTGGCTGCACTTGCACACAACCCTGCGTTGCCATCCAATATTACTGCACTATGATTCTGAAAGATGCCACCAGTTGGAATAGGCCCTTCAAATAAGTTGATAGACAGATCAAGTTGCTCCAAGAAAACCATGTTCGCAAAGAACTCTGGAATTTGTCCAACAAAGTAGTTTTGGGAAAGGTCGATCTGATCGATGGACTTCAGGCCACTGAAAGACTGTGGTATGCTTCCATTAAGCATGTTACTTCTCAGTCTGAGAGAAGATAGTTGGACACATCGGCCAAGTGAAAATGGTACTTGACCAGACAAATTGTTGAAGGAAATATCGAGCCGGAGAAGTTGAAGCAATGCACCAATTTGTAGTGGTATTGATCCCGTAAGGTTGTTGTTTGATAAATCCAAATCGACGAGCGTAGTGCTGTTGACGAGTTCACTTGGTATTGGTCCTTGAAGGCTGTTAAAAGACAAGTTTAGCATATCCAGTTGCCTGCAATTTCCTAAACTTGCCGGTATGTTTCCACTCAAGCCATTACTGTCCAGATAAAGCTTGTTCAGCGACGAAAGATTGCCTATTGTAGGTGGAATCTGACCAGAAAAATGGTTCCTGGATAGGTTTAGGACAAATAGCTGGTCTAGGTTGCCAATTACAGAAGGAATGACCCCCCTAAGCAAGTTTTGGTCCATAGCAAGCAATTCGAGATTTCGAAGGTTAAATATCTCAACTGGTATTGTGCCTGTGATTTGATTGTTTCCAAGGTCCATGCGTAGCAAACTTGTGGAAAGATTCCCAACTGATCCAGGGAGACTCCCATTCAGGGCATTTCCACTCATTTCCAGTATTTCCAGTCGTGCACAATTTGCAAGAGAGACAAGGAATTCCCAACCTTGCGCTTCTAGGAGGTTGCTTTCAAGAATTAGTAGCCGTAGGCCAGCTACAGATCCGAGAGATGGGACTGGCCCAACTAGGCAGTTATATCCGAGATCAATCCGTTGGAGCTTCGATGCATTTGCTAGTGACGATGGAATTAATCCCCCGAATCTGTTACCCGACATGGACAGCCATTCAAGGTTTGGTAATGTGTTTCCAGTACAAGATGGTATTCGTCCAGTAAGGTTATTTTGGTCTAAACCAAGGTAAATGAGTGATGAGATGTTACAAAGTTCGGCAGAAAGATGCCCTGACAAGGAGTTGTTACCTAAGCTCAGCATAGTAAGGTTCTGAATAAGGCTCAAAGTTTCTGGAATTGTTCCGGATAACATGTTACTCTCAAGCCATATGCGTGTGAGAGAAGAAACGTTTCCCAGTGATGAAGGTATGTTTCCAGAAAGGTAGTTAGATGACAGGTCAAGAATTCGGAGGGCTGACATCTCATGGAAATCAGGAATTTGGCCGACAAGGAGGTTTTCTGCGAGATATAGATATCTAATAGATCTACTGGTGCCTAATGATCTAGGAATGACACCTGAAAGAATGTTCTGGTCAAGTTTCAGAGACTGTAGGTGTTTAAGTGTACCTAACATCTCAGGGATGACACCAGCAAAGTAATTATCAGAAAGGTCTACCCATTCTAGTGATGTAAGGTTAGCAATCGAAGGAGACAACTCACCACCAAGATGTGAAGAGCTCAAGTTGAGTGAGACCACACGAGGTGGAAGAGACGTGCCGCAAGCTACCCCTGGCCATCCGCACAAGCCGATCGAGGCGTTCCATGATTCCAAGACACCATGGGGATCGCTGGAGATGCCGGACTTGAAGGAGAGGAGGGCCTGCAGGTCGATATCAGACCCGTTGCCGATGGATTGTGCGGCGGTGTTGGACGACAAGAATATGAGATGTGTGAAGAAGAGAATGAGGGTGCAATGTGGAGAAAGAGAGCGGGGAGCTCCTGCGGGTGCCATATGTCAAACACAGTGCATCTTCTGCACATACACGTATCTCTATATGATGGACTTGAGGGAGAGGAGAACATGCAGGTCGATCTGTGGCCCGTTGCTGATGGATTGTGCGATGGTGTTGGATGGCAGGAAGACGAGAAGATTGGTCAAGAGAAAGAGGGGCCCATGTGGAGAAAGAGGGAAGATAGTTGCCAACTTGCCATGTCTAGTCTGCGGTGCGTCTTGTGCAAATTCCTTCGTCTTTACGTGTGTCTCCCAAACCCAGAGTAGACTCAGACACTTGACTAGTTGACTTGGGTCTTGTAATCTCCGTCACAGGACAACACCACAGTGGTAGAAACACAAGTGTATGGGCCTGATAACGTGACAGAGACATGGAAAGAGAAGGTCTGCAAAGACTTGGTCCATGAAGTCAATCCAACACACCGGATATATATTCAAATGTGCTAAACTGCTAACCTGAGACCGAGAGACTGGGAGTGGATTTCAGCTCGGTGCGTACTACGCGTCTCTTGCAGATCACTGAGTGGAATTGTACCCAGCGACCCAACTGAACTCTGCAGTGTTTCAGTTACAGAGGAGGACCCACCTACAAAAGGGGATTCAGTCTATCTCCTCACCTCTTGAGTATTGACCAAAGGAAACAAAATGGTTGTGGCCATGACAAAAGGACCGAGCTCATGTTAATGGAAGGCACTGGACTTTCTTAAGCAACCATATATTCTTGGTTTTCTATATTTTTTCCATCAAGAGCAAGGGCAGGGCATTATGACAAACATGTGGTGTGCAACAACAGCTCCTCGTCAGTCGCCACTGACCTGATGCAACACGAGGGGAACAAACGGTGTGTGCTTGCTTCAGACATGGTGAAACTATGTATAATTGCAAACGAAGAGGAGTAGGATTAGACCTCAGTTTGGGCGGCAGTGCAGAAGCCAACCGTTCTGGAGGCGGCGTCACCGCACACTCCCCTGGTCCAGCCATTCAAGAGAATGGAAGAGAGCCAGAGAAGTCCCTTCCGCTGCTCCATCAGAGCCCCGCCCAATCTCGGGCATATTCCCTCATGGCTCCCTTCGGCTTTACTTGCCGCTGTGGACGGCTGCGCTAAGTATTTGCCCAACCAGAGCTGTCCCTTCTCTAACTTGCCGGATCCTCCTCACTCGAGGCAGGCAAGTTAGAGAAGGTAAAGCACTCAAACTTGCCTTCTAATGTAGAGTCATGTCATGGAGCTACAGTGCTAGGTTAGTGTAAAACCATGAAGGAAAGTAAGGTTATTGCCGCAGCCCGCAGGAGCTGTTTATTATTTACTCTCTCTCTATCCCAAATTAATTGACTCAAACTAAAAAAAATTACATCATAATTTTACAGACCAACTTCTTTGATAGTTGCTGGTGAGGGCACCGTTGCCAGATCAAGAACTGCCCCTGGCTTCCAATATGGATATTCCATATGCTATAAGAATATTCCACCCTAAAAGATTATCCAATTACCCCCAGAATAGTGAAGGAGATAAGGGTGGACACATAAGCTGCCTCGTGGCATGACATATAATTCGTCACACATTTTTCCTATATAAATAGAGCACTGCCACCCACTAGAAGAAGGTGGCTTCACTTGGCAGTACTATCTGTTACTTTTGACTTATAGGAAGAAGGAAGATGAGAGAAGAGGAGGACTGCTGCCGAGGAGGAGCACGCCGACAACACTATTAACTTAACATATTGCAAGGATTCTGAAAGTTAACAATTTTATGATCAGAGTATATTTCCATGGGAACTAAAGAATCATTGCTCAGAAAATTCAGACAATGCAGATGCACATACCGTGCTGCAATATAGTTCTTTAGATATGCAGATTCAGAGATTGGGTTGATACATATTTAGGTTCTAAAGATCCGTTCTAGTTTAAAAGAAGGTACACATTACATGAAGAGATACTAGTCTTCCAGCATAGGAATCTCTAATGCTGAACATGTGCTCTTTCAAGGAATTTAAATTGTAATAACTAGAGTTCCGGTGATATATTCCACACTGAACATGATCTTTTGAACCAAGATTTAAAGGAAAGATATCAACGCCCTACATTTTATTCAAGAACATGTGGATCTGCAGGTTAATCAGCACAACTAAAAGAATGACTCTTTGAGAGATAGAATCTTGGGGCAAACTTCTGCCATTCCTGGTCTATCTTTAGGCGATTCCATGGAACACATGAGGCCAACTTCAACCAAAGGTACAATGAATCTCTGCTCAAGTACATTGTCAAATTCATGGTGCTGCTCGTGGGCCATATGGGGATCTAAAACCTCTCCAAGTCTACCTGGAAATGCTGAGCTCACAAACCTGTGAAGGCTCATGCCATCGATGAACATTGCATCTGTCGGTCGCCTTCCGGTGAGCATTTCTAGAAGCAAGACTCCAAAACCATAGACATCGCATCCTGTTGAGACTTTGTATCCCATACAGTACTCTGTAAAAGCATTTACAGCATTGTTAATACACGAGATAAACTAACAAGAAATACTCAAGATAAAGTTGAACTCACCAGGTGCGATGTATCCAATTGTTCCTTCCACACCAACTAAGTCTTCTGGACTACCAGGACTAGAAGAGAGAAACCTCGATGACCCAAAATCACCAACTCTTGCAGTCATGTCATAGTCCAAAAGAACATTACCAGGCTTCAAATCGCAGTGGATTAGAGGAGGCGTCAGCTGGTTGTGCATATAATCCAAAGCCAAAGCCACGTCCATCGCTATTCTTAGCCTCTGGCCGAAGCTCAGTGCCCTTTTGGGGCTATTTTGGTGTAGCTTTGGGTGCACCCACATGTCCAAACTTCCATTGGCCATGAAGTCGAAAACTATAGCTTTGAATTCATTATTTTGTAAGTCCACTGTCGAGCATACCGTGACAGCTTTAACAATATTGCGATGGCGTGTGTTCCGTAGCACCTCGCACTCACTCAGGAAGCTGTTCCGTGCACCATTCTCCTCGAGATGGAACAACTTGATGGCAACCAGGTCTGTGTCAAACTCAAACCTTCCAATGTAGATTGAACCGGTGTGACTCGAGCTGATCTTGTTGACCGGAGAGAACCAATTGGTAGCTTTCACAATGTCACCATATGAAACCTTCTTCATTGTCTCGTTGTAGTAGGGACCTGCTTGTGCTTGCCTTCTTTTCAGAAGAGTGGCCATGAAGAATATGAAGGAGAGCAAGGCAATAGCAATTGGAGGAATTACTTTTACCAATAAGAGTACATTCCTCTTGCTCTTAACAGCTGGTTTTGTGGTGCAAACTGGGAACTGAAATAAGTTGGTGGCTGCACTTGCACACAACCCTGCGTTGCCATCCAATATTACTGCACTATGATTCTGAAAGATGCCACCAGTTGGAATAGGCCCTTCAAAGATGTTGATAGACAGATCAAGTTGCTCCAAGAAAACCATGCTCGCAAAGAACTCTGGTATTTGTCCAACAAAGTAGTTTCGGGAAAGGTCGATCTGTTCGACGGACTTCAGGTCACTGAAAGACTGTGGTATGCTTCCATTAAGCATGTTACTTCTCAGTCTGAGAGACGATAGTTGGACACATTGGCCAAGTGTAAATGGAACTTGACCAGACAAATTGTTGAAGGAAACATCGAGTCGGAGTAGTTGAAGCAATGCACCAATTTGAAACGGTATTGATCCTGTAAGGTTGTTACTTGACAAATCCAAACTGACGAGCGAAGTGCTATTGATAAGTTCGCTTGGTATTGGTCCTTGAAGGCTGTTAAAAGACAAGTTCAGGATATCCAGTTGCTTGCAATTTCCTAAACTTGCCGGTATGTTTCCGCTCAAGCCATTGCTGTCAAGATAAAGCCCGTTCAGCCGAAAAAGATTACCTATTGTAGGTGGAATCTGACCAGAAAAATTGTTTCCTGATAGGGTTAGGACAACTAGCTGGTCTAGGCTCCCGATAACAGAAGGAATAACCCCCGTTAGCAAGTTTTGGTCCAGAGCAAGCAATTGGAGATTTCGAAGGTTAAAAATCTCAACTGGTATTGTGCCTACGAGTTGATTGCCTCCAAGGTTTAACCGCCGTAGTGATGTAAGGTTAGCAATGGAAGGAGATAACTCACCACCGAGCTGTGCAGAGCTCAAGATGAGTGAGACCACACGAAGAGGAAGAGTCGCACGGCACGTGACCCCTGACCAGGTGCAGATGTCGCCGATAGAGGCGTTCCATGATCCCAGGACACCTTGCGGATCGCTGGAGATGCCAGACTTGAAGGAGAGGAGGGCCTGCTGGTCGGTCTCCAACCCGTTGCTGATGGTCTGCACGATGGTGGTGGATGACATGAAGATGAGAAGATTGATCAGCAGAATGAGGGTGCCATGTGGTTGAAGAAGGCGTGGAGCTCCTGCAGGTGCCATATGTCAAATGCAGTCCATCTTGTGCACGTAGCTTCGCTATATGTGCTGTAGCCTCCTTCACAGACCAACAAACCCGAGTAGTATACCAGCAGGTGTATGAGAACCAAATGGAACGATAGCTAATTAGCTCGAAGACCTGGATTGAAAAGGTCCGCAGAGGTTGGTCCACGGAGTTGATCCAACACCCCTGTACTTTGCTTGGTGTGCTACAGCTAAACATGAGAGTGCAGCTGTGCCCAATGTCACAGCTCAGAAATTTGAGGAACGCGGAAGGGGGATCCAACCAATTTGTCTTGCTTCTCTTATTCAAAAGAAACGAAATGACTGTACATTCTGGCTATAATACAAGGGGCTCATGTGAATAAAAAGTACTCTCTCTGTCTCAAATTAGTTGTCTCAGATTTGTAACATCCGTATCTTAGACAAATCTGAGACAACTAAGTTGAGACCGAGGGTGTAGTGGAATTTTTTAAGCACTGTCCTTATTTGATTTTGTCCAAGAACAGGGGCAGGCCGGCAGGGCATTAAAACAAACATGTGATGTGCAACAACAACAGACGAGGTTACAGGCGGCACATACTTGTTTGGGCTATGGTGGACTCACTGCCGATCGAGAAAAAACCAAGAGGAAAGGATTACAGAATACTTACACGGGGGTGGCCTCGGTTCGGGTGCCGGCCGCGTGGAAAGCCAGCCAAAATGGGCGAAGGCGGACCTAGGCGGAATCGAAGGCCTAGGACCGCGAGGGAGGTCGCTGCTCCTAGTCCACAGCGTTTCCTCCAGGGCGGAAGCATGACATCGACAGAAGCTTCTCCTATGCTGGTCGCCGGAATTTGGGCAGGACATCTCGAGTGACTAGGATGGTGAGCGAGGGGGCAAGAGAGAGGGTCCCTGCCGCTGGCACCAAGGTCGGGCCGAACCAACACGTCCCCACTGACGCCGCCTCCTAGTGGCACGACCTATACATTAAATTTAAACAATGGTTTTGTCAGCCCGAACAGCGCACGCGTCCTTCCGTGTTCTCCCTTCACCTTTGGTGATCCCTCTCACCAGTGGCACACAAACCACTCCACTCTCCCTCCAAAACCCTCTCCTAAATTTCATGTTCTCCCTTCACCTTTGGTGGTCCCTCTCACCAGTGGCACACAAACCACTCCACTCTCCCTCCAAAACCCTCTCCCAAATTCCACTAGCGGGATCGAGAGGGAAGGGCGATGGATCCCGCCGCCATGGCCGATGATGCGCCCTCCGGCGTTTCCGCCGTCAAGAAGCACGGCCGGCCGAAGAAGCTTGGTAAGGACCTGACGGCGGAGGAGAGGAAAGCTAAGTCGGACAAGCGCGCTGGCCGGCGGGTAGCGGCGAGAGCTCGACTCATCGCAGCCAGGCTCGAGAAGGAGCGTCGGGAGGACAACGAGTGCTTTCTCTCTGTGCAAAACAGGGTCAACACCAACAAGCTGGTAGTGAATGCCGCCAAGCACGTCGTCAACATGATGAAGCAGGAGACGCTAATTGTCGCTTTCGATGGCACTGTGGCCTTCGATGGTGGCGCCGTCACTATTCCCTGCATGTCCATGGCCGGCGCGTCCTCTACCATCTCCATCACTTCCATGCCTTGCGGTCGGCCACCAGGTCAGCCCAGGACGCCAGGCCCGCACACACCTTCGCTTGGAGGCCACACTAGGATCGTGGCCTCGCTCTCCCGGTTCGTCCATCCCCGCATGGCATTGTCGGAGGCAGGAGAGCCCGCCGTCGACCTCAACCGCACTCCAACGACCGCCGACACAACCCCGGAGGCATCGAAGAAGCGGCGGTCGCCCGCCAGGCTGGTTCCTTGGCATTCCAGGAGACCTTGAGAAAGACCCTGGAGAAAAAGGAAGAGGCCATCGCCGAGAGGGAAGAGGGGCGATGCAAAGAGAAAGAGGCCACCGCTAAGAGCTTTGTAGAGCTCCAGACGAGGTCTATCGAGGTGGAGGAGGCCAACGCCAAGGCCAGGCTAATGGAGATCGAGGCCAAGGCAAAAGCAAAGGAGGCCAAAGCCAAGGCCAAGGAGGCCAAGGCCAGGTCTAGGGTGGCAGAGGCAGAGGCCAAGGCCAAGGAGGCCGAAACCAAGATCATGGCCGAGAAGAATGTCGTCATGCTCACCGACCTAGACACCCTCGCCGATCCCGATCGCAGGGTTTGGGTCGCGAGGAGGCAGCAGACCATCCAGGCTCGCGATGCTTGAACGACAATGGCGACGACGACTGTAACTTTTTGGGCAGAGAAGCTGTCATTTTTGGACATTGTGTATGATGCTTCCCCTTTTGCACATTTCAGATCTACTGGCCACTTGTTGGCGATACCCAAAGCGCGATGGCACACGTCTGCCATATTATTTGATAGTCAATTTGTGTATTATTTGCTTGTGAATTTGAGTGTTTGAGTTGATTGGTAGAGCTTATGGCGCCAAGAAATGCCAGGGTGGACAAATGGATCATGCCGATGGGCGCGACTGGCCGGACAGGCCGGACCATGACCCAAATGCGACCGCGGCCCGACCCAAACAAACAATTTTGGTCAGCCCGGTGGAGATTCCCTAATGGTCCCCGCATTTTAGACACCGATACTCTCCAAATGGATCATACCGGATAGGATGGAGGTGGAGGCCTTTGTCCGGCCAAGCAACTAACGGTCCCTGCATTTCAGACACCGATACTCTCAAAATGGATCATGTCAGATACGCTGGAGGCCTTTGTCCGGCCAAGCAAGGCCACTACACACCTGCTGACGCATTTGTGGGACTCGTGGTCTGCCATGCTACCCTCGCAGACGCGCTTCCCGTCGCCCACTACTGTTCCTGCCCATGCTACCATTTTCCACCTCTTTCTCCCGCCTTGTTTCACGTCTGGTTGCATGTATTTTCGGCCTCCTATAAAGCCTGACTCGAGAGCGCAACGGCACCACAACCACAACCACATCCATGGTTTGCGGCCACCCTCCCTACCCGTCAGCGAGCGCAGAGAAGGGTATGGAAGACTGGGATAAAGAAGTGGAGGTGGATCCCTTACGCCCGCCGACGATCGAGGAGCATACTGCCCTCCTCCAGTCCTTCCAAACCGCCTGCCAACAGGGTCTGGATGCCTTCGACGTGCCCATCAAACACAGTGTCATCGAGCCATCACCCGCGATAGCGGAGCTAGAAGAGCATGACCGTCGTTTCATTGTGGCCGAGCGCCAGCACTAGGCAGATTAGGAGGTGCACGGGAACCAAAACAGGGGTGGGCAGGCATGATTCTGCAACTTTTGAGTTTTTTCTTGGTGAAGAGGGGGTCGCCGAATCCATGACTCCAACATTCAGATTTCCCACAAATGACGCCAATTAATTAGGGGTAACCTCCGCAATGCTCATGGTTATGGATTTAGGATTTCGTGAAAAAGAGAACGCTGGTGATTTTGTCGGCTGATCAGACAAACAAGGGAGGCGAAGTTGTCTGATTGCTTATGGACAATGCGGTTATAGATTGCTCCAAGCTTCGATGTCTCTCCGTCGGCTCCTCCCAGCCTTTATGTACTAACCTGGGTCCCGAAGTCATATACAGATAGGTTACAAGTTACAATTACAACACTAATACAATGTCGGTTCCTACCTTTTCTTTGATTGCCAAGACATGTTTTCCATCCTTCGGATGCTTCCTGGATGAAAGGGCATGTATGCCCCCATGTGTGGTTTTGGTAATTAATGACAATCCCTATGGACTAATGTGCAAATTGTGTAGGTTTGTCCATTGGCATCGCTTGTACCATGTGTTGGTTTCAAGGATGAAAAAGAAGAAGATCAAGTATGTCTTGAAGAAGAAGATGGAGTCCCTCATGGCTTTCTTCAAGACATCATCAAGAAATGGTGTGCAAGCTCAAGATGCACCATCTCTAGAAGATCTCATGCTTGGAGCTTGCCATCCTCGGCGTTCATGGAGTGATGAAGACAAGGTCAAAGAAGTGGTTTCCCCATGGGGTATGGGGGAGCCATTCGCAAGTCTTCATCAAGCAAGAGCAAGCAAGAGCAATCAAGAAAGGTGTTCCATCTTGAAGGTGACAAGATCGTCTACATCAAGCTCAAGTGGGATGCTCAAGGCAAATGTATGATCTTGATAGGGTTTCTATTTTACCGGTCTCGTGTAGTGTTGGGAGACCGGGTTTAGGATAGATAGCCGTACTATCAAGAGGGGCTCTCAAGTGGGTGACTCGTTCGTATCTTTCGGAGAGAGCTCAAACCTTTGCATTCATAGCATCATCTTTCTTGGTTGTTATTTGGTTCTTGTCCATGTGAGGATCTAGAGCTTGTGGTTATCTTCATAACAAGCTCTAGTTCATCAAAAACGGATTTCCCTTGCATATCTTATTGCGTTTTTGATCTTGCGGGTTTTCTGGCTCCACACCTTGGGAGGATTCTACATGTCGTTATCTTTCCAACAAAATTAGTTTCATCTCGTTTGGAGTTTGGATGCAAAAGTTGTGGCAGTTCTGGTTCTGAAGTTTTTGCCTGACCGGTAGTTTCGGCGGGCCATTGGTAGTACCGCCAGGGCAGTTTGCCGCCGGTAGTACCGGTGTTAATTCTGGCCCAACTTCCGGTAAACCCATTTTTGGTTCAGTACTCTCTCTACCTGGTTAGCGCTGTTTGACGGAACTTGGATCAGATTTTCAGGCGCTAGTACCGCTAGGATATTCTTGCCATCGGTAGTTCCGGTGAAGCGGCGGTAGTACCGGCCAGGCTCGCTTTTTTTGTTCTTTCTCTTGCTATTTTCTGACCGTTGGCTGGGTGCCACCGGTAGTACCGGCCACCCACCGGTACTACCGGCCGTGCGCGAATCTGTGAGTAACGGGCAGATCGGGGAGCCCTTTAAAAGGAGCTCCCCTTTCCCCTTCGGCCCTAACTCTTGTTCTTCTCGGTTTTTTGACTTTCTCTCTCCTCCATTGTTGACCTTGAAGAGCTTGCCCTCTCCCCTTCCCCCTTCTATGGTTCTTGCATCTTTTTGAGGGATTTGAGAGAGGAGATCTAGATCTACAAGCCCCACCAAACCAAATCCCTTCTTTGTGAAGAAATCCTTGGGATCTAGATCTTGGAGAGTTTTGTGTTCTCCTCTTGTGTTCTTCCTCCCTTATTACCCCAATAGCTTTTGTAGCTTTGGTGGAATTTGAGAGTGAAGGACTTGCCTCTTGCATTTGGTGCATAGGTTTGAGTTCTCCTCGGAGATTCGACGAGTTCAAGCCCTTGGGCTTGTTTCTCTTGGGTTCTTGGAACCCTAGACGGTTGTGTGGTTGGATTGTTGACCTTTTGTGGTCTTGTAGCCTTTTGTGGCCTTGTTGCCTTTTGTGGCTTTGTAGCCTTTGTGGCATTGTTGTTGGGAACCTCTGATACATTGCAAATGTATCTATAATTTTTGATGTTCCATGCTTGGTTTTATCTACTTTCTTGTGTTTTGTCCACATTTTGGAGTACTTTTCATATGATTTCTTGGACTAACCTATTAACAAGTGCTACAGTGCCAGTTGCCTGTTTTCTGCTGTTTTTGGTTCCAGGAAAGTCAGAAAATCAATATTCTCGGAATTGGACCGGACAAAAGCCAAAGTTGATATTTTCCCGGAAGACTCACGGAGACAGAAGGAGAGTTGGAGAGGGGACACAGGGTGGCCACACCATCCCATGGCGCGGGTCCCCCCAGGCCACGCCAGGGCATGGTGTGGGCCCCCTGGCTGCCCACCGACCTTGCCCTCTGGCCTATAAAAAGCCTCCCGAGGCATAAACCCTAGATCATCAAGCCTCCAACCACGAAAAGTTCCGCAGCGCCGCCGCCACCGAAGGAGAGATTCGGGGGACAGAAAGTCTCTGTTTCGGCACCCTGCCAGGACGGGGAAGTGCCCCCGGGGCCATCTCCATCGATCTCCACCGCCATCTCCATCACCATTGCTGATTCCCATGATGAGGAGGGAGTAGTTTGTTGGAGATATGCCCAAGAGGCAATAATAAAAGTGGTTATTATTATATCTTTGTGTTTATGATGAATGTTTACATCCCATGCTATAATTGTATTATTAGGAAACACTAATACTTGTGTGTTTTGTAAACATGTAAGAGTCCCTAGTAAGCCTCTTGTTGAACTAGCTTGTTGATTAATAGATGATCATGGTTTCCTAGTCATGGACATTGGATGTCATTAATCACAAGGTTGTATCATTAGGAGAATGATATGATGGACACACACCCATAGTAAGCGTAGCATAAGATCAAGTCATTAAGTTCGTATTGCTATAAGCTTTTAAATGCATAGTGACCTAATCCTTCGACCATGAGGTTGTGTTAATCACCATCACCGGATGGGTACTTTGATGACATCAAACACCGCTTCGTAACTGGGTGGTCATAAAGGTGTCGTTGGGTATTCTGAAAGTATGTGTTGAAGCGCATGGACCAAGATTGGGATTTGTCCATCCATACGACGGATACATATGCTCTGGGCCCTCTCGGTGGAATGTCATCTAGTTAGCTTGCAAGCATGTGACTAGGTCACAAGGGATGACATATCACGGAACGAGTAAAGAGTACTTGTCAGTAACGAGGTAGAACTAAGTATGGAGATACCAATGATCAAACCTCGGATAAGTAGAGTATCGCGAGACAAAGGGAATTGGTTTCGTATGTTAATGGTTCAATCGATCACGAAGTCATCGTTGAGTATGTGGGAGCCGTTATGGATCTCCAGATCCCGCTGATGGTTATTGATCGGAGAGGTGTCTCCGTCATGTCTACATATTCACGAACCGTAGGGTGACACACTTAAGGTTCGAAGTTGTTTTTAAGTAGATATGGAATGTGCATTAGAGACCGAATGTTGTTCGGAGTATCGGATTGGATTCGGGACATCACGAGGAGCTCCGGAATTGTCCGGGGAGTAAGATTCATATAATGGGGATCTTTTTCTGAGTTAGGAAATGTTCCGGAGTGTCTGTATGGGGATTCTAGAAGGTTTCGGAATGTTCCGGAAGGTTCTAGAAGATATTTTGGAGTTTATTTGAAAACCAAGATAAGATAAGATAAGATAAGGGAAATTTAAAGAGGAGATCCTTGGTGCGCCGGCCCTAAGGGGTGGGCCTAGGGGTGGGAACCCTAGGCCGCACCCCTCCCTCTATATATAGAGGGGTGGAGGCGCCACCCCCCTTGGATCCTCCACTCTTGCCCCAAGCCGCCTCTCTCCTCCTCCTTCTTTCTGCTCAGGCTTAGGCGAAGCCCTGCAGAATTCTCCACTCCACCACCACCACCACGCCGTCGTGCTGCTGGGATTCCGTGGAGAGATCTACTACCTCCGCTACTCGCTGGAACGAGGAGAGGAAGGTCTGCTTCGACTCCGCACGTGTGACCGACTGCGGAAGCGCTGCCGGAACGCGGCGCCGGAAGGATCGTCCACTCGATCTTGAGATCGGCAAGTGATCGACTACATCAACCACGAGATCTAATCTCGTAACGCTTTCGTGTCTACAAGGGTTAGTACAGATCTATCTCGTTGCACATGTCTAATAGATTAGATCTGGGTTTTGTTTGTTCTTGCGGTAGAAATTTTTTGTTTTCCATGCTACGAACCCATCAGTGGTATCAGAGCCGTGTCTATGCGTAGATCTGTTGCACGAGTAGAACACAATGGTGTTGTGGGCGTTGGTGCTCGTGCCGTCTTTTGCTTTGTGTACTTTGCATTTTGCGGCATGGTGGGATGAAGCGGCTCGTGCTAACCTTACATGTCATCGCACATGAGACTTGCTCCACGCTTGACGTGTAACTTGCTTTGCACAAGTGGCTTTGCGGGTGTCTGTCTCTCCCACCATAGTATAGATCCAATTTACACTTTGCAAATTTTGATAGCACTTGTATCAACGTTGTGGTTCAGTTTCGTAGGTAAGATCCGTTCTTATTCGAAAGCCCCAAACCACGTAAAACATGCAAAGAAAATTAGAGGCGTCTAACTTGTTTTTGCAGGGTTTTTGTGATGTGATATGGCCATCATGTGATTGTGATTGTATTTGATGTATGCAATGATCCTTGTTGTAATATGGCAACCGGCAGGAGCCTAATGGTTGTCTTTAATTCTGTTAAGGCTTGCGTGTCTATTCATCTTGTAATAGCTTTATTCCAAGTAGTTGTAATAGTTGCTAGTGATGATGGACAACCATGAAGCGGCGCCACTGACCTTGACGCAATGCTGGTGATGATGGAGATCATGTCCGTGCTTTGGAGATGGAGATCGAAGGCGCAAGAAGAAAGGGCCATATCATATCACACTAATTATGAATTGCCTATGATGTTAATCCTTTATGCATATTGTATTGCTTAGATCGCGAGGGTAGCATTATAAGATGATCCCTCTCACTAAATATCAAGTAATAAAGTGTTCACCCTTAGTTGGCACCGTTGCTAAGACTCGTCGTTTCGAAGCATCTCGTGATGATCGGATGTGATAGATTCTACGTGTGCATACAACGGGTGTAAGCCGGATTTGCACATGCGGAAACTAAGGTTATCTTGACGAGCCTAGCATGTACAGACATGGTCTCGGAACACGGAATACCGAAAGGTAGAGCATGAGTCATATAAATGATATGATGAACATGAAGATTGTTCGCCGATGAAACTACATCTTCTCTCGTGAAGATCGGACTTGGTGTAGTGGACTTGGTTCGTGTAATCACTAAGACAATGTGAGGGATGTTGTTTTGAGTGGGAGTTCACCTAGTTAATTTAAAATTAAATTTGAACTCAATTTATCATAAACTTAGTCTAAACTACTTGCAAATTTGTTGTAGATTATGGCGACCCCCTCCATCAATTTCAATGCGTTCCTAGAGAAAGAAAAGCTTAAGAACAATGGAAGAAATTTCACGGACTGGTTCCGTGGACTGAAGATCGTCCTCAGGGCTGGTCAGTTGACCTATGTGCTCGAAGCACCGCTAGGTGACCCACCTGCAGAAGATGCCACCGATGACGTAAAGAATGTTTACGCCACTCAGAAAAATCATTACTCCACAGTTCAGTGTGCCATCCTGTACGGTTTAGAAGCGAAGCTCCAGAAGCGTTTTGAGCACCACGACCCGTTCGAGATCATTAAGGAGCTCAGGCTAATTTTTGAGACTCGCGCGGCCATGGAGAGCTATGAGGCCTCCGAAAAGTTCTTTAACTGTAAGATGGAAGAGGGAAGCTCCGTTAGCGAGCACGTGCTCACCATGTCTAGGTACGCAAACAAGCTCCAAGAGTTGGGGATATCGATTCCTAATGAGTTAGGGATTCACCGTCTCCTCCAATAACTGCCACCAAGTTACAAGAACTTTGTGATGAACTACAATATGCACTGCATGAACAAGACGTTGCCTGAACTATCGTCCATGCTGAAAACTGCTGAAGTGGAGATCAAGAAGGAGCACCAGTGTTGATGGTCAATAAGACCACCAATTTCAAGAGACAGGGCAAGCCTAAGAACAAGGGCAACTTCAAGAAGGACGGCAAGAAAGCTGCCGCACCTACAAAGAAGCCCAAGGCTGGTCCTAAGCCTGAAACTGAGTGCTTCTACTGCAAGGGTGCTGGTCACTGGAAGCGTAACTGCCCCAAGTACCTGGCGGATCTGAAGAATGGCAACATCAAGAAGAAAGGTATATTTGATATATATGTTATTGATGTGTATCTTACTAGTAATCATAGTAGTGCCTGGGTATTTGATACTGGTTCGGTTGCTCATATTTGTAACTCGAAACAGGAGCTGCGGAATAAGCGAAGACTGGCGAGAGACGAGGTGACGATGCGCGTTGGAAATGGCTCCAAGGTTGATGTGATCGCCGTCGGCACGCTCCCTCTACATCTACCTTCGGGATTAGTTTTAAATTTGAATAATTGTTATTTGGTGCCTGCGTTAAGCATGAACATTATATCTGGATCTTGTTTATTGCGAGACGGTTACTCTTTTAAGTCTGAGAATAAAGGTTGTTCAATTTATATGAGTAATATCTTTTATGGTAATGCACCTGAGATGAATGGTTTATTCTTACTGAATCTCGATAGTAGCGATACACATGTTCACAACATAGATGCTAAACGAACAAGATTGAATGATAATTCTACATACATGTGGCACTGTCGTCTTGGTCACATTGGAGTGAAGCGTATGAAGAAACTACATTCTGATGGACTTCTTGAATCACTTGATTTTGAATCACTTGAAAGATGCGAAGCATGTCTAATGGGAAAAATGACTAAGACTCCATTCTCTGGTACAATGGAGCGAGCTACAGACTTATTGGAAATAATACATACCGATGTGTGCGGTCCAATGAGTGTAGTATCGCGTGGTGGATATCGTTACGTTCTCACTTTCACGGATGACTTAAGTAGATATGGGTATGTCTACTTTATGAAACATAAATCCGAAACTTTCGAGAAGTTTAAGGAATTTCAAAGTGAAGTGGAAAATCATCGTAATAAGAAGATTAAGTTTCTACGTTCTGACCGCGGAGGTGAATATCTAAGTTACGAGTTTGGCATGCATTTAAAGAAATGTGGAATACTTTCGCAATTGACACCGCCGGGAACACCACAATGTAATGGTGTGTCCGAACGTCGTAATCGAACTCTCTTAGATATGGTTCGGTCTATGATGTCTCTTACAGATTTACCGCTATCGTTTTGGGGCTATGCATTAGAGACAGCCGCATTCACTTTAAATAGGGCACCATCTAAATCCGTTAAAACGACACCGTACGAATTGTGGTTTGGTAAGAAACCTAAGTTGTCGTTCCTTAAAGTCTGGGGTTGCGAAGCATATGTATAGAAGTTACAACCTGAAAAGCTTGAACCCAAAGCGGAGAAATGCGTCTTCATAGGATACCCTAAAGAAACAATTGGGTATACCTTCTATCATAGATCCGAAGGCAAAGTTTTCGTTGCCAAAAATGGATCCTTTCTTGAGAAGGAGTTTCTCTCGAAGGAGGTGACTCGAAGGAAAGTAGAACTCGACGAGGTTATTGAACCTTCTCTCGGATTTGAGAGTAGCACAGCACCAGAAGATGTTTTTGTGCCGCCTGCACCAATTGGAGAGGAAGTTAATGATAAAGATCATGAAACTTCAGTCGAAGTTGCTGCTGAACCTCGCAGGTCAACGAGGGTTCGTACCACTCCTGATTGGTATGACTCTGCCTTGAACGTCATGTTGGTGAACAACGCTGATGACCCTGCGACGTATGAAGAGGCTATGGTGAGCCCAGATTCTGACAAATGGCTAGAAGCCATGAAATCCGAAATGGGATGCATGTACGAAAACCAAGTATGGACTTTGGTGGACTTACCGGATGGCCGTAAGGCTGTCGAGAACAAATGGATTTTCAAGAGAAAAACAGATGCCGATGGTAATATTACCGTCTATAAAGCTCGACTTGTCGCGAAAGTGTTCCGACAAATTCAAGGAGTTGACTATGATGAGACATTCTCACCAGTAGCGAAGCTAAAGTCTGTGAGGATTTTGTTAGCAATTGCTGCACATTTCGATTATGAGATTTGGCAGATGGATGTCAAAACAGCGTTCCTTAATGGTGACATTGAGGAAGAGTTGTATATGGTACAATCCAAGGGTTTTGTCGATCCTAAAGATGCTGACAAGGTATGCAAACTTCAGCGCTCCATTTATGGACTGAAGCAAGCATCCCGGAGTTGGAATCAACGTTTTGATAAAGTAATCAAAAAATTTGGGTTTATACAAACTTATGGAGAAGCTTGTATTTACAAGAAAGTGAGTGGGAGCTCTGTAGCATTCCTAGTACTATATGTAGATGACATATTGTTGATTGGGAATGATATAGAACTTCTTAATAGCGTCAAAACCTATTTGAATAATAGTGTTTCAATGAAGGATCTTGGCGAAGCGGCATATATTCTAGGCATCAAGATTTATAGAGATAGATCAATACGCCTAATAGCGCTTTCACAAAGTGCATACCTTGACAAAGTTCTAAAGAAGTTTAGAATGGAAGATAGCAAGAAAGGGTTCGTGCCCATGTTGTCAGGTAAGACTTTGAGTAAGACTCAAAGTCCAGCTACGGCAGAAGATAGAGAGAAAATGAATAATATTCCCTATGCCTCGACCATAGGTTCTATCATGTATGCCATGCTGTGTACAAGACCGGATATAGCACATGCTGTTAGTTTGACCAGCAGATATCAAAGTGATCCTGGAATGAAACACTGGACAGCGGTCAAGAATATCCTAAAATGCCTAAAGAGGACTAAGGATATGGTTCTTTCTTATGGAGGTGATGAACAGCTTGTTGTAAACGGTTACACCGATGCTAGTTGGAACACCGATCCGGATGACTCAAAGTCACAGTCGGGATACATATTTATTTTGAATGGTGCTGCAGTGAGCTGGAGGAGTGCAAAGCAAAGCATTGTGGCAAAATCTTCAACTGAATCGGAATACATAGCTGCTTCGGAGGCTGCGCAAGAAGCCATATGGATGAAGGAATTCATTACTGAACTTGGCGTGGTTCCCAGTGCGTTGGACCCGATGGCCATCTACTGTGACAACACAGGTGCCATAGCTAATGCACAGGAGCCAAGGTCACATAGCAAGCTGAAGCACATCAAACTACGTTTCCACGCTATTCGCGAGTATGTCCGAGATGGTGACATAAATATTTGCAAAGTACACACTGATCTGAATGTGGCAGATCCGTTAACTAAACCTCTCCCTAGGGCAAAGCATGACCAACACCAGAACGCCATGGGTGTTAGGTACATTACCATGTAATCTAGATTATTGACTCTAGTGCAAGTGGGAGACTATTGGAGATATGCCCAAGAGGCAATAATAAAAGTGGTTATTATTATATCTTTGTGTTTATGATGAATGTTTACATCCCATGCTATAATTGTATTATTAGGAAACACTAATACTTGTGTGTTTTGTAAACATGTAAGAGTCCCTAGTAAGCCTCTTGTTGAACTAGCTTGTTGATTATTAGATGATCATGGTTTCCTAGTCATGGACATTGGATGTCATTAATAACAAGGTTGTATCATTAGGAGAATGATATGATGGACACACACCCATAGTAAGCGTAGCATAAGATCAAGTCATTAAGTTCGTATTGCTATAAGCTTTTAAATGCATAGTGACCTAATCCTTCGACCATGAGGTTGTGTTAATCACCATCACCGGATGGGTACTTTGATGACATCAAACACCGCTTCGTAACTGGGTGGTCATAAAGATGTCGTTGGGTATTCTGAAAGTATGTGTTGAAGCGCATGGACCAAGATTGGGATTTGTCCATCCATACGACGGATACATATGCTCTGGGCCCTCTCGGTGGAATGTCATCTAGTTAGCTTGCAAGCATGTGACTAGGTCACAAGGGATGACATATCACGGAACGAGTAAAGAGTACTTGTCAGTAACGAGGTAGAACTAAGTATGGAGATACCAATGATCAAACCTCGGATAAGTAGAGTATCGCGAGACAAAGGGAATTGGTTTCGTATGTTAATGGTTCAATCGATCACGAAGTCATCGTTGAGTATGTGGGAGCCGTTATGGATCTCCAGATCCCGCTGATGGTTATTGATCGGAGAGGTGTCTCCGTCATGTCTACATATTCACGAACCATAGGGTGACACACTTAAGGTTCGAAGTTGTTTTTAAGTAGATATGGAATGTGCGTTGGAGACCGAATGTTGTTCGGAGTCTCGGATTGGATTCGGGACATCACGAGGAGCTCCGGAATTGTCCGGGGAGTAAGATTCATATAATGGGGATCTTTTTCTGAGTTAGGAAATGTTCCGGAGTGTTTGTATGGGGATTCTAGAAGGTTTCAGAATGTTCCGGAAGGTTCTAGAAGATATTTTGGAGTTTATTTGAAAACCAAGATAAGATAAGATAAGATAAGGGAAATTTAAAGAGGAGACTTGGGGGGGAGGACTCCTCCCCCCACCTCCTTGGTGCGCCGGCCCTAAGGGGTGGGCCTAGGGGTGGGAACCCTAGGCCGCACCCCTCCCTCTATATATAGAGGGGTGGAGGCGCCACCCCCCTTGGATCCTCCACTCTTGCCCCAAGCCGCCTCTCTCCTCCTCCTTCTTTCTGCTCAGGCTTAGGCGAAGCCCTGCAGAATTCTCCACTCCACCACCACCACCACGCCGTCGTGCTGCTGGGATTCCGTGGAGAGATCTACTACCTCCGCTGCTCGATGGAACGAGGAGACGAAGGTCTGGTTCGACTCTGCATGTGTGACCGACTGCGGAAGCGCTGCCGGAACGCGGCGCCGGAAGGATCGTCCACTCGATCTTGAGATCTTGGGTTAGTACAAGGGTCTACAAGGGTTAGTAACGCTTTCGTGTCTACAAGGGTTAGTACAGATCTATCTTGTTGCACATGTCTAATAGATTAGATCTTGGCTTTTATCTAGATTAGATCTGGGTTTTGTTCGTTCTTGCGGTAGAATTTTTTTGTTTTCCATGCTACGAACCCATCATAGTTCTCTCTCGAGGCTAAGGGTTCTACCGGTAGCTATGTGTTCATCTCTCTCTCTATGCATGATCTTATTGAGATCATGAGCTTATAATCTATAGATCTATTCTGCTACTCAAGTGCTTTAATGAATCTCTGCTCTCCCCATGTGTGTGAAACTGATAGCGTGCTCACCATGGTGGCACTTAGGCTAGAGATTACAAATACTTGTTATGAGTTATATTTGGAGTTGGATCTTTCTATGAAATTGTGGTGTTTGTTGGACTCATCTAGTGCTCAAGGTGACAGTGTGGGGTTTTCTAGATGGGAAGGCTTACTTTGAGGTGTGTTGTTATAGCCCTACCATGGATTAGAGTCTCCATCCGGAGAGTAGTTAAGAGTAGTATCATAAAGAGACAATATTTATATGAGAGTGTTCACTAGCGAAAGTATGATCCATATGCCTTGTTTCTAAGCATTGATACACCGTTTTCAATTAGATCTGTTACATGTTTGCTTGCTTCCATCTTTATTTCAGTTTTACTTTAGTATCTTCCACGCCATCAAGCTATCTTCTATCACCGTTACCACTTATAATTATCTATACCACTTGTATTTCACTATCTCTTCGTCGAACTAGTGCACCTATACACCTGACAAGTGTATTGGGTGTGTTAGGGACACAGGAGACTTCTTGTATCTTGATTGCAGGGTTGGTTGAGAGGGGATACCTTTGACCACTTCCTCCCTGAGTTCGATAAACCTTGGGTGATCCACTTAAGGGAAAACTTGTTGCTGTTCTATAAACCTCTGCACTTGGAGGCCCAACAACTGTCTACAAGAATAGAAGTGCGTAGACATCAAGCTATTTTCTGGCGCCGTTGCCGGGGAGGTAAGGTAAAAGGTACTCACATCCTCCAGTGTGAGTGCTCAAAGTTATTTCCTTTAGATTATGTAATTTTGTCTTTTTGTTTCTTGTTTTCACTAGTTAGGCTTAATGGAAAACAACAACAAAATTAGAGAGCTTTATAGTATTTATCTTGAGTTAGGACATGAAGTGTTTGAAGAGAAAATTTAAAAACCTATGGAACTTTTTTTGCATACTAATAGCAATGTTGTTAGTATGAATTCTTTGGACACCATTATTACTAATGCTATGAAAAAGTCTAAGCTTGGGGAAGCTAGTTTTGATGAAAATGATCTTTTTAGTCCCCCATCTTTAGAGGAGAATATTTACTTTGATGATACCAAACCCCCAATATATGATAATTGCAATGATGAATATGATATTTTCAGTCCACCTACTATTGAGGAGGAAAGTAATTCTGATTACAATATGCCTCCTATATTTGATGATTATGGTGATGATAATAATAATGATAGCTATTTTGTTGAATTTGCTCCCACTACAATAAATAAGAATGACTATGTTTATGTGGGGAATATTAATTCTTTTATGCATTGGCTCATGATAAGAATGTTTTATGTGATAGTTATATTGTTAATTTTATTCATGATGCTGCTGAAAGTTATTATGAGAGAGGGAAACATGGTTTTATGTATCTCAACAATATTAAGTTTCCCATCTTTATGTTGAAAGTCTTGAGGTTGCACTTGTTTTGCTTTACTATGCTTGTTGCTTTGTGCTTTCATGACTTGTTTCTTTACAAGGTTCCTATGCATAGGAAGTGGGTGAGACTTAAATGTGTTTTGAATTTGCTTCTTGATGCTCTCTTTTACTTTAATTCATATTTCTTATGTGAGCATCTTCTCAAACCATCATGCCTAACTTAAAGGCGTTAAAGAAAAACACTTATTAGGAGATAACCCAAAAGTTTTAAATGAGTCTTGGAAGTTATTACCTCTGTAATAACTGCTCCTTATCATTTTTATTTGCTTTTTGTGCCAAGAGTAACCTCTAATGAGAGAGAAGTAATGATTGGGAAAGTTGTTGTCCCAAAACAGATTTCTGTGCTTCACCGTAAAAATTTGTGTAAAATCTCTGTACGTTCTTTTGAGGCATGAATTTTGGTGCTTCTGCCCCATGTTGTTATCTAACTTTCGTTAGTTCAACACTTTTTGATTTGAGTAACAGAAGGTCTTTGAAAAAATTCGTGACTAAGGTACCCCGTTGGCGGTTCATAATGATACACATGTACTTACAATGACAAGAGCTTACTTGTGACTAAAGTTGAGTAGCATGAGGTTCGGTCTTCGTAAGTAAGGGGCATGAGATTTTGGTTTATAACTTGTGAAGCATATCCTCTTAGTTGTGTCACTTTAACCTTAATCACCTTCAAGATGCTTATGATAGGGGCAATGAGAGCTGAAAGCTATAAGTACCATAATTTTTGGAAGCTCTTTATGAGACTTGAATCCCTACTTCCTTCTATGAAGGACTTTCTTCCACCATTATATTGAGTCTCCATCTTCTATCTTTATGCACCTACTTTGAGAGCATAGTGGCCATTCTTAGTTATATGTGCATTGTCCCAAGACTTGTTGATTGATGCAAAGCTTTGATATTGCTTATTTTAAACTATCTGTATCTAGTCACTCTTATGAACTTTGAAGGTGTCCTGTGCATTTATGTTTGCTACTCTATGAGGGACAAGCTGAATACTATTATGCTATGTTTTCTTTATGTGAAACAAACAAACGTCTTGCAAAGCAGTGTTATTCATGAATCTTTTGTTTGTGCCTTTTCATGTTGCATCATAGTTTCTTTGTCTTATTGTTAGAACTTTGTCTTTCATGATTATGATTGAAGTACTATGATCCCAGCTTTGAATGTTTTACAAATACTTTGATCAAGTTTATGATGGTGCATGTCACCTCAAAAATTATTCTTTCTTTTTATCACTTACCTACTCGAGGACGAGCAGGAGTTAAGCTTGGGGATGTTGATACATTGCAAATGTATCTATAAATTTTTGATGTTCCATGCTTGGTTTTATCTACTTTCTTGTGTTTTGTCCACACTTTGGAGTACTTTTCATATGATTTCTTGGACTAACCTATTAACAAGTGCCACAGTGCCAGTTGCCTGTTTTCTGCTGTTTTTGGTTCCAGGAAAGTCAGAAAATCAATATTCTTGGAATTGGACCGGACAAAAGCGAAAGTTGATATTTTCCCGGAAGACTCACGGAGCCAGAAGGAGAGTCGGAGAGGGGCCACAGGGTGGCCACACCACCCCATGGCGCGGGTCCCCCCAGGCCGCGCCAGGGCATGGTGTGGGCCCCCTGGCTGCCCACTGACCTTGCCCTCTGGCCTATAAGAAGCCTCCCGAGGCATAAACCCTAGATCATCAAGCCTACAACCACGAAAAGTTCCGCAGCGCTGCCGCCACCGAAGGGGAGATTCGGGGGACAGAAAGTCTCTGTTCCGGCACCCTGCCGGGACGGGGAAGTGCCCCGGGGCCATCTCCATCGATCTCCACCGCCATCTCCATCACCATTGCTGATTCCCATGATGAGGAGGGAGTAGTTCTCTCTCGAGGCTAAGGATTCTACCGGTAGCTATGTGTTCATCTCTCTCTCTATGCATTATCTTATTGAGATCATGAGCTTGTAATCTATAGATCTATTCTGCTACTCAAGTGCTTTAATGAATCTCTGCTCTCCCCATGTGTGTGAAAGTGACAGCGTGCTCACCATGGTGGCACTTAGGCTAGAGATTACAAATACTTGTTATGAGTTATATTTGGAGTTGGATCTTTCTATGAAATTGTGGTGTTTGTTGGACTCATCTAGTGCTCAAGGTGATAGCGTGGGGTTTTCTAGATGGGAAGGCTTACTTTGAGGTGTGCTGTTATAGCCCTACCATGGATTAGAGTGTCCAACCAGAGAGTAGTTAAGAGTAGTATCATAAAGAGACGATATTTATATGAGAGTATTCACTAGCGAAAGTATGATCTCTAGGCCTTGTTTCTAAGCATTGATACACCGTTTGCAATTAGATCTGTTACATGTTTGCTTGCTTCCATCTTTATTTCAGTTTTACTTTAGTCTCTTCCACGCCATCAAGCTATCTTCTGTCACCGTTACCACTTATAATTATCTATACCACTTGTATTTCACGATCTCTTCGCTGAACTAGTGCACCTATACACCTGACAAGTGTATTGGGTGTGTTGGGGACACAAGAGACTTCTTGTATCTTGATTGCAGGGTTGCTTGAGAGGGGATACCTTTGACCACTTCCTCCCTGAGTTCGATAAACCTTGGGTGATCCACTTAAGGGAAAACTTGCTGCTGTTCTACAAACCTCTGCACTTAGAGGCCCAACAACTGTCTACAAGAATAGAAGTGCGTAGACATCAACCTCCAATTGAGTTGTGGAGATTGCCCCAACCTTTTACGGGTTCGGTGACCGCCCTCAAGTGTCCCATAGTGGAACGTGGGTAGGCCTTTGTGGCGAGCTCACGGGAGAATAGGGTGAGCCTATTGTGGTGTCGGTAGGTTGCGTGCTTTCACATCTTGGGGTGAGGCCTTGTGTGGCGTTGGGTGAGCATCGAGCCACCACACCTCGAGGTGAGCCACTTGTGGCGTTCGAAGTACATTGCGCCCCCACACCTCTCCAACGGAGACGTATCTTCTTTGGAAGTGAACTTCGGGAAACAAATCATTATCTCCGCGTCCATCGGTTATCTCTTAACCGAGCCTTTACTTATGCAATTTACAGTGTGATAGGCATCGTGCTTGAAGTATATTATTTTGCTATCACCTTGTTGCTTGTCTTGCTTGGCATAGGTTGTCGGTGCACTTAGTGAACCTAGTGGATATAGGTTTTGGCTTGATAAATTAAACGTTAAGTTTTATTCCGCATTTATTAGAGCCTAAACCGTAATATTTGTAAAACGCCTATTCACCCCCCTCTAGGCGACGTCCATTTCCCTTTCACTGGACCTTCCTTTATTCTCCATGGGCTTTGTGTGCCATAGGCCATTATTCAACTAGGGTAACTAATCATAAGCACCGATTAGCCAATGCCCATGTCACTATGAATCTCCTGAATGTGCTATCACTAGTAGGGAAATGGCTATAGGCGTAAATTTGTTAGTGGCACGTCTAAAAAGAGGAACACTACTAGTAATATTAGTGGCGTTCGGTAAAGGCGCATGCTACCAGTAAGATGCACACTACCAGTAAGTAAGGCCCACGTGCCTGCATGGCCGTGATACGTTGCAAACATATCTATAATTTTTGATGTTCTATGCTTGTTTTATATCTACTTTGTTATGTTTTGTCAACACTTTGGAGTATTTTTACACATTTTCTGAAACTAACCTATTAACAAGATGCCACAGTGCCAGTTACCTGTTTTCTGCCGTTTTTGGTTTCAGAAAAGCTAGTAAGGAAATATTCTCGGAATTGGACCAGATAAAAGCCTAAGTCAATATTTCACCAGAAGGAACACGGAGTCCGGAGGGGAGACAAAGAGGGGAACCAGGTCGTCCACACCTGGTGGTGGCGCGGCCAGCCCTAGCCGCGCCACCAGAGGGTGTGGGCCCTTGGCTCTCCATCGACCTTGCCTTTTCGCCTATATATTGCCCTCGAGACGAAAACCCTAAGGATCCGATCAAAATTCCATGAAAGAGTCTGTAGCCGCCGTCATCTCCATCCCTAGATCGGGAGGGATCTGAAGCTCTTCCCGGCACCCTACCGGAGGGGAGAGATCACCCTGGAGGCCTTCCTCATCACCATGACTGCCTCCGGTGTGATGCGTGAGTAGTTCATCCCTGGACTACGGGTCCATGTAGTAGCTAGATAGTTGGTTCTCTTCCTTTGTGCTACCATATTTAGATCTTGTGAGCTCCGTTCATGATCAAGATCATCTATTTGTAATCTTACATGTTGTGTTTATGGGGATCCGATGATATTGAGATGCTATTTCAGATTGATTATTGATTCTATCATGTCTTTGTTATTTGTGATCTTGCATGCTCTCCGTTGTTAGTAGCTATCTTGGCCGAGTAGATGCTAGCAACTCCAAGAGAGACTATTTATGATCGATAGTGGGTTCATGCCTCTAGGAATCTGGGGAAGTGATAGAAATCATGTCGCCACTTACTAGTAGAATGCTTAAGAGGATGATGTATCATGTTACTAGTAGCTTGCGCGAGAGGACGCTACTAGTAAGCAAAAAAACAACTTACTTGGAGTATATCCGCTCAGTCGACCCCCATTCATCATCTCCCCATCGCCCATAGTTGTGCCACTCACTCCTCCTCCCCTGCGCCCCACCCATCTTTTGATCCGCCTCGCCGCTGCCCACCGGGCTCTCCCTCCTCTCCTCTTCTACGCAGCCACCGCCACAACTAGAGATGCCCGCCGCCGCATCGATCCTCCTCCGCCGCCCCGTCACCACAACTGCTTGCATCCACCCGCCACCGCCCCATCGGTGAGTCCTCTACCTCCTCTTTTTTAAATTTCTTTTAGTTAATGATGTGTATATGGTTTTATAGGTGGATTTAAATAAATATATGTAGATAATTTTAGCATTTGAGTTTAGTGTAGTGTAAATAATTTAGTTGGTAGATGATTTTTGGATGTCAGTGTAGTAGATAGTGTTAAATAAAATGGCTAGATTGGTCATATAGTAGAGGATATGTGTAGTTGATTATAGTATTAGATAAAAATGGGTAGACTGATCTTATTGTAAAGGATATGGACATGCAATTTGGCTCCCAGGTCTAAATGCACCTATTATGTAAAATCCATTTTATATGAATTTCAAAATGTTGAAAAGTTCTGAAACAAAATCTCGGGTGTGCATCTGGACATGCTATGTCCTCACACAAAGTTTTGCGGTGTGAACACATTTTTTGAGGTCCGTACAAAAAAGGAAAAAAATGTCTTGTGCAAAACTATTTTGCAACACCAAAAATTGTCTTTTTTACACAAGCACATAAAATGTTTTTTTTGTGAAACTTGGTGTAGGAACATAGATGTCAACATGTACACCTAGATATTTGTTTTTTCAAAAATTTCAACATTTTGAAGTATGTCTTTTTGGCAGTGGGTGCATCTAAACGTAGGAGCCAAAGTAGATTTTCGAAAGGATATGTCTTATAGTGTTAGATTTATCATATAGCTAGTGTGACATAAATGTCTAGAGACTTTATAGTTGAACTTATTTTAGTATAGAGGATAAGGTGCCGTGTCAAGTTTGTTTCGGTGACTGTGATGAGGAAAGTGTGTTAACAGTCTCACTTTTCAGTGTCTATCTGATAGAGGATCGTTTGATCATTTTTTGGGTATGTATAACGTTCATATATCCATTCATTCAATTTTACTTTTATGCTATTATCATTTAAATAATTTGTGTTTTTGTGCACGGACTATTCCATGCATTGTAAGGTTGGAATTCAATAAAATAACAAGATTTAGTGTGAAATTTCGGGCTCTTGGGCAAACATATGATGTTGACGTGTACAAATAGCAAACAAGGACTTACATTGCCAGGTGCATAATGGAGGAGGTTCATTACCTACGAACAATATCCCACAAGTGTGTATCTAATTTTAGCAATGGGGGCTCCTGATCCGAAGATCAGTGTCTTCTATTTCAACGAGGGTGGCGACGAGGTGGGTGGCAGCGACTAATCCTTCATAGAGCTGGCATTTGTCACGAGCTTAAGGACACATATTGAGTTACACAATATGTTATGTTTTTTTCCAAGTTACCATTCTTTCTTCATTTCGTATTGTATTCGTATCATCTGATGGTACTCTATCTAACTTTAGCATCTTAACTTTTGCTTCTTAAAAACTACAGTTAAGGATGGTTTATTCTCTTCAAATTCCTCAAGAAGTCTTGGTTGAAGTATGCGTTGGAGCAAGAGGTGGTGTCAACACCGTTGCGTACAAGACTAGAATGCTGACATACTGGTAGCATGCAACCCACACGCTACCAATAGACATTACCTAGTGGCGCGTCAATGGTAGCGCGCGGAAGACACGCTACTAGTAGCAAAAGGCACGCTGCTGTTAGCATTTTTTCTATTAGTGTCTGGATCACTCTAAACCTCTTATCATGACCCACAACATGAAGAAACATAGAAATTGTCTCTTCAACAGGGGTGTGGATGCTAGCCCGCTGGATGCTGATGTTTGTCCACACGGACAGAATGGGAGTATACTTGGGCATCTCTAGGACTAGGCCGAACCAGAAAAAAACTCGACACAGATATCATAGGCTCGAGCCCTGTGTCGGGCCTAAAAATTCAGCCAAGGCCCAGCCCGAGCAAGACAGATTCCACCGGGCCGTCGAGTCAAGCTTTCCCTATTTTCCGCATTTCCTTGGCCTAAGCCCGGGCCACAGATGCTAGGCCCAAGCCTGGCCCATCGGGCCAAGCCGACCGGGCCAGATTTTTATGCCCAGGCTTGTTTGGGAGTCTCCGGTTTTGGGTCTCCGTTGGAGTTGCCCTTATGGAAAGAAAAGGACCCATATCTTCGACAAGACCACAGCAAACTTTCACGCTCTCATGGACTGCATTGGCGTCGAGCTGCGGTATGCGAGCCACGAGATATCAGTAAGACAGTAAACAACCTTACCATATCAAATCCATAGTAAGACAGTAAACTGCAACTGACGCCTTACAGGTTCAATAGGATCTCGGCATCTCTAGTGATTAACCGTGCTCCTAATTTGCATACACGATCGAGGTGAGCAGGGCTGTGACTACCATGAGGTTTCAACTTACATTTTCAAAGGTCAAGCAGTTATCGCAATTCAGCAATACGGTAAAAGTACAACCCAAAGCTAGTAGTGAATCCCTTCTGTGAGGAGGGGAACAAAGAGACGAACAGTCTATGGATCTAAACTGTAACAGTTTTCTGCTCAGATCAATGTCATATCAAATTAGAACAAAATCACTAGAATTGAGTAAATCCATGGCAATCTTTGGAGCAAAGACTTACAAAGGCGGTTCCCAGCAGATGGAACGATGGTTCAGATCACCAACGGGAGGAAAGCTTGCGACATTATGCCTTACAAGTTACAAGCAAAGGTAGAAAAATGACTGCCAGTATCAGCTAATCGCTCCCTCTGAATCCTAGATAAATGCACTCCGAAATGCCATATATGGCTCCTTTATTAACTAAGATTGCTGGCATCAAAGATATCATATATCATAATTTGTTTCTAAACCAATAGAAGTTCCCACCCATTTCCTTCATGTTACAGCTACATATACCATTAAGAACTGAAGCCCTCTGATCGAACAAATAACTCGCAGTAGTACACATGGTATAAAAGCGAATGAAAACTAAAATGTGGCTGTAATACCAAGTTAATTTAGCCATGCACTATGAGGTCACGTCCCAGGTACACATCTCTTCCCCGCTTCAACTAACTGAATTCCATCAGGATTCAGAGATCATGACAACAGAACAACTGATACATAATTTTGTCTATTGTATGTGCATGTTCCTGCTTCAGCAGGGTTAGATAAGCCACACTAGCGATGGACTTTGAATATACCTAGTAGATCTAATTCTGCAACTCCAGTGTAGGAGCATAGCGCATATACTCGAATAGTTATTTACTTGGCTGTTTGCACATCACTTTTTTGTTTAAACACCAAAGAAAATGCTAGAGATGTAACATCTGCGAAGTATATTTCCTAATTGATATCAAATACTCCCATTATATCTTTTGAAAATTTGAGTATTCTCGAAACCATAGAGTGGACTATAATGAATTGCAACTCAATTTATAATCAGTTAGTTTGTAACTCTGCAGAAGAATACAATATACTTCCTCTGTTTCAAATTATAAGATGTTTAGCTTTCCAAAACATCTTACAATTTGGAACAGAGGTAGTACTATTTTCCGTTTGGCAAATCATAGACCCTCTTCTTTTTACCCCTGCTTGGTGGATGCAACTGTAATGGCAACGTGCATCCAAGAAGCACCAACATACTGTCTTTTCTGCACAACCTCTCAACCACCGTGTGGACAGCAATAACTCGCAAATCTCAACACATTCCCTAAAATCAGTTTTTGAGGCATTACATCAAACACCTCGCCCAAATGACGATCTATATTACTCCCTCCGTCCAGAAATAAGTGACTTGGATTTGTCTAGATTCGGATGTATATAGACATGTTTTAGTGTATAGATACATTCGAATCTAGGCAAATCAAAGTCAGTTATTTCTGGACGGAGGGAGTACTACAAATTAGTTACACATGGCTGCCTTCCTCAAATCTATGTATAGCTATATAAAGTTTAGGAAGAAACCCTACCTACCAATAATATCAACAGTAGCTACATGAAATCTGCTTAAACTTATGTCAACTGGATCCTAGAAGCAAGATGGTTGTACTAGTTACAACTTGTCATACCATTGTTCCTGGAAATCACACTTAAAGATTATATCATGTATTGCAGGCATGTTCATATTCAACCCTCACAGCTATGTACAAGATCAAGTGGTTTGACATAGGCCTTCAATTTCAATAAACTATCAACAAACCGGTAGCAAAACTGAATGATCACAAGAAATTCATCACTTATTTCCATTAAGTCGATGTCATGGATTCCTCCTAACAATTTGTATTGAAGTGAAAAAACCTCCTCCCAGATAGGAACAAAGTGCCTACACTGCCGAGGCATTACATCGAACACTACACGCGCAAGCAGGGAAAGGCAAGCAGATCATGGGCAACTAACCAGAGGCTACTGCCCAGCCTCAGCGGCACCCTGCGCCGCGGAGGCCGCCTTCGTTGGCGGCGGGGCGTGCGAGACGACCAGCGGGGGCCTGGGCGCGCGGCGCTGCTCGTCGGCCAGCTTCCGCGCGTTGTACATCTCCTCGGTCTCGACGACGACGAGGCGCTTGACCTGCGTGAGCATACCGAGGAGGGAGGGCGTGGTGCGGTGCTCGACGGTGCGGTGGCAGCGGCGGAGGCGCATGGCCTCGAGGGTGCGGCGGTGGAGCTTGCGCGTGCCGGGGAGGCCCCGCACCAGCGTGATGTAGAGGCGCGGGCTCCACTCCACCGGCACCTTCGACTTGAACGCGTTGAAGGCGCTCCCGCTCATCTCCTCGCCTCTCTCTGTCTCTGCCCCTCCGTGTGATTTTGCTCCGGCGGCCGGAACCCTAAACCTATGCTGCCTTTTGCCGGAGTGGGGGAAGTTGGGCTGGTCAGCCTAAAGATCTAGGTAGAAATGGCAGTTGCTGTTAGCTGGGCTAAGGAGGCAGGCATAGTAAACAGGTAACGTGTTGGGCTGTCTGGGCTGTTGGCAGGCTGGTCAGCCCATGGTTGCCATACAATAACCCAAGACATGTCTTCTGCCAGAAGAAAAAATGTTGGCCCGACGAGCAATTTTGGTAGGCTCAGATAAGGACCGCTAGGTATGTTGTTTAGGGCCCTGCATCTGTTAGACGGCTAGGAAAAAAATCAGCCACCACATAGTCCCGGTTAAATAAAGTTTGTTTATTATTTTTTTGAAAAGGGTAAAGACTATCGCTCGATGCACACAACCTTTTAAATAAAGTTTTTTTTAGGGTGAAACAGTGGGGGAGAATCCCACTGCAATTATATATATAAGCTATTACAGCTTACATATTATGTACAAGCTCAAAGAAAAAGAAAAAAGATTACAAAAGTTCTTACAAAAGATCTAAACTTGGTATTGCAGCCATTCTTTGAATGTTGCTGCATGTTTTTTCTTCATTCTATAGTTAACCATTCTCAGTTCTTACTTGTAAATCTCTTTCCAGCTCTCAAAGCTAGGTCTTTGTTGATTAAAGAGCTTATTATTTCTTACTATCCAAATGCTCCAAGAGGCAAGGATGATAATCTCCATTGCGAAAGGTAATTGTAGCTTGTTTTTGATATCACTGATTGATTCCAGAACAGAAAGGTCTCGATTTCTTTGAGGACAGATGTGATCCCAACATTTCTCAAAAAAAGGGCATGTGAAGAAAAGATGAATGAGAGTCTCTTCTTGAATACAGTCCATTATGATGCAGGAATAAGACGGCAGGTGCATATTTTTCCTTCCCAGCAAGTTTCTTATGTTTAATCTATCTAGCAGTAGCATCCAAAAGAAGAACTTGTGTTTTGTCTGACAAGAAGTATCCCATATCCAAGCAAAATGAGGAGGAGCAGAGTTTTGTCCAACCATAACTTTGTAAGCTTTTTGTGTGGTGAAGACATTTGATCCCCAAATGTAACTCCAAGTATCTTTGTTACCTTCTTCAATTTGTAAAATAGTCTGCTCACATATCTCTTCTACTTGAAGGAACTCCTCATGAGCTTGGTGAGAAAGTGGCAAATGGAAAAGATCTTGCAGGAATTCAGTATTCACTAGTTCATGTATGCTCATGTCAGTTTTTTGGCATAAGAAAGTAAGTGAGGAAATTTATATTGCATACAGGAATCTTGCCAAATGTCAGTCCAAAAAAGAATGCTTCTCCCATCACCTAACACTCCTTTTGCCATACCTTCGTAAATATTCAGAACCTTCAAATGTGCTTTCCACCAGAATGAGCCTTCCATGTGGTTACCAGGCAAGATACCATTGCTATAATAGGAATGCCTCACCAGCTTAACCCAAGGGATATCATGGTTATTGTAGAATTTGTCCAGATTCTTTAGAAGTAAGGCATTGTTCTGGATGTTTAAGTTTAGCACTCCAAGTCCTCCTTATTCTTTTTGTATGCAAATTTTTGACCAAGAAACAAGTGCTGATCCTCTAGCCTGTACCTCAGTATCTTTTTTTCTCCAAAGACAATGCCACGGGTATTTGATCACCTGATTTTTGATGGTGATGGGTACATCAATGCAACACATGTAGAATAGTGGTAGAGAAGATAATACAGATTTAACCATTTCAACCTTGCCTCCATAATTGAGAAAATTAGCAATTCCACATAGTCTTTTTTTCCACTCTAGATACCATTGGTAAAAAGTATTCCAAGCTTGGTTTTGTGATTCCAAGGGGTAAAACCAGATATGTGAAAGGTAAATTCCCTTTTAAACAGTTTAGTGTAAGTGCAAAGTGAGTCAGCCTTTCATCATTCATACTTATAGGCATCAAACTGGATTTTTGATAGTTTACTTTTAGTCAAGTGGAACTAGCAAATGAGTTCAAGATTGCTTTCAAAGCTTGACGTTGAGGACCTTCTGCATTTAAAACCAGCAGAGTATCATCTGCATACTGGATGACAGGAAAATCAGGGCATGCAGGACAGTTGAGTGGTGCAGACAGAAGACCTTGTTGCATAGCCTTATTGAGAATGGATTGAAGAAGATCCACAGCTAAAACAAATAACATAGGGGAGAGAGGATCCCCTTGCCTAACACCCCTTTTACCGTAAAATCTCTTTCCCTGCACCCCATTTAGCAATACATAAGAAGTACCAGAAGTGAGGATTAATTTAATCCATTTGATCCATCTCTCTCCAAATCCTCTAGCCTTAAGAATTTCAAGGATGGTGCTATGTTCAATTTTATCAAAGGCCTTTTCAAAGTCCAACTTGAGAATAAGTATTTCTTTTTTGGATTGATGGCACTAAAAAGATACTCAAAAGCCCATCCTAAGCAATCTTGAATTGATCTTTGTTTGAGGAATCCATACTGATTCTTGTGCACCAATTTTAGAATAATTCCTTTCGGTCTAATAATTTTGTCACAATTTTGAGAACACTATTTAATAGTGAGATGGGTCTGAAATCACCAGGATGTTTTGGACATTCAGTCTTAGGTATCAGAGTGATCAGAGAAGAATTTATGCTTTCCATAGCAAGGTTTCATAGAAGTCTTCGATGAGGGAGATTATGTCATCTTTAATTATTGGCCAACAGTTTTTGATAAACTTATTATTAAATCCATCAGGCCTAGGAGACTTGTCATTTGGCAGCTCATTGATCACATTTTCAATCTCCTTAATAGTGAAAGGGGATTCAAGGGCATTGCCTGCTTCAAGATCCATTCCATTACCATAAAAATCATGTAAGTTAAAATGCATGGATGGATCATCAGAATTTCCCATTCTTTCTTTGTAAGCATTCCAAAGAATTTCAGCCTTTCCTTCATGATTAGTAACCTCCACATTGTTGTTGTCCTTTAACATGGAGATGAAGTTATGTCTATAGTTAATTGTTGCTTTTGTATGAAAGAATTTTGTAATAGTGTAATGATATGTGATTTCAAAATGTCTCTGAGATTCCATTCTGGTATACTGAGTGATCTCAAATCTTCCATGTTATCAAGTAATTCAATAACATCATTTACCTTGCTAATAAGAGATTTTAGACAAGGTAATTTTTTGGCCCAAAGCTTAATGGCTCTTCTAGAATTCTTTAGTTTTGCATTAATTCTTTTTGCACTATCAGAAAAACCAACTGGGATATTCCAAGAATTTTGCACAATTTGTTTAAAATCACTATGTTGCAGCCAATAGTTCTCAAATTTGAAAATTCTTGCCTTAGGGATCTTTGTTCCAATGGATATGATGCAAGGGAGATGGTCAGAAGTAGGTTTGATAAGAGGATAAACAAATGATGATGGATAAGATATTGTCTAGGAACTGGATGTAAAAAACCAGTCCAATCTCTTAAGAAGGGGGTCCTTTTGCATGTTACTCCAAGTGAGCTTCTTTCCTTTAAGTGGTAGTTCAATTAAACCTAAGTTGCTGATAGCTTCATTGAATAAGAGCATTTCATTTACATCACCACCCCTCTGTTTTTGTCAGAGACCTTTCTTATTAAGTTAAAATCTCCTACTATTAGCCAATCCACATCATCAACAATGTCAATGTTGCCAAACCAATCTAGAAACACAGCTTTCCTTTCAGGAGTACACGGCCCATAAATATTAGTAAGAAACCATGTGTTGTCAGAGAGTTTACACGTGAACTTCATAGACAAAGCAAACTCATTTGTATAGGCTAGGTCCCCTTCAAATAGAGCACTATTCCATATTGTAATTATTCCCCTAGAAGCCCCCACTGAAGGAATATATTCAAACTTATTGAATTTTTTAGGACATAACTTTCTTAGATAATCTAGGTCAAAGAATTCTTTTTTTGTTTCTTGCAGGCAAATAATGTCACAACTAGCTTCATCAATCTTACTAGCTAGGGCTAGCCATTTCTTTTCAGAGTTAATCCCCCTAATATCCAGTTCATTATTTCCATCTTTTTATATTATCCATGGAAAACTATGTTGTTGTTTGTTTTATGGCAGAAACAAGATATGCTTTCCACCAGTGATTAAAGATATAGAAGACACAAATCCAAATTGCCAGCACCCATTCATAATAAAGATAAGGTCTCACCATTTCAGTTAGAAAAGGGAATATCCAGACAGCCATATTGAGAACATAATAGGTGTCATACAGAAATGCTTTGCCATCATGGCAGCCAAAATACTTAGTTTGTGACAACATTAAGGAAACTTATTTGGGAAGCTTCTTTTTGGCTTGTTGGGCACAGGTTCAACAGACCCTTTCTTGGTAGCAACTTGTGAAGGTTTTGCAGATTCCTTCCCTTTTCCCTTCTGCATGGTGCTTGGACCAGGTGCCTTTTTTTTCTTCTCCAAGATCTTGCTTTTCTTTAGCAACTTGTTTTCCAGTCCTTCCTCTGCCACCTTACAGAAAGAGACAGCAAGATTTTTTACAATGCCAGGTTTATGTCAAGTGGAGCAGCATGACAAGATAGACAATCTTTGTCAGAACAATAAGCATGACTTTTAAAACCACCATTTAGTTCAATGACTCTAGGGCTTCTTCTCACCTCAGATTCAACCAAAGGAGGCCCATATCCGTTTCTTTTCCTTTTGGGGGTAATAGGTGATGAGAAGTTACTTTCAGGCTGAAAAAATATTCAGTGCCATCAAAGATCAGGCAAGAGGGAGCAATGGTGGTGGAGCATTTATCAGGAATCAAGAAAGATATACTCTTCATATCCAATTGGTTCAATTATAAAATTCCATAGAGTAGATTTCAGAAAGTTTCTTGTCCAATCAAACTTTTTAGGTGCCAATACCATTAAAATTATAAAGTGAAACAAACTTACAAGAATCTAACAAATAGGGCTGTCACGATCTAACTTCTTGGAGTGTGGAGCAATGTATCTCTTCCAAAGGATGACTCCTTGAGATGATAATGTTTGTAATATGGCATGTTCCTCAAGGATTTGAAAGAATTGACTATGAACCATCCTAACTTGGAGCTGAATATGAGCAATGTTTGGTGAATCTAGCCCCACATCCTCAAGCATACCATCATTGTTCTCTTCAATGACACCAGCCTGATCATCCACAACATCCAGATCTTCTTCCTCCCCTTGGTAAGCTTGCAGAATGTTGTTTAATCCCTCACCTAGGAAAGAAGTCATACCAAGTTGCTCAACAACAAATTCATTATTATTATTAGCCACCTCATACACAGAGTTTATACTGTCAGAGCTAGCAGTGACCCCACTGTTTTCCTGTGGTGGTAAGTTCAGAGGATCAATCTGCATATCAACAGGAGGCTCCACAATGTCTGCTTCAACATTTCCAGGAGCATGCTGTTGCACATTATTTCCCATGGCCCAATGGTCCCAGCCCTCATCATTGTTGTTGTTGTCAGGTTGGGGTGGAGGAGGAGGTGGCTGAAAGTTAACTACATTTTTCAATCCATTTGCAGGCAATGGGGGGGGGGGGGTCCATCCCATCATCAGGTAAAGGATCCTCATCTGCAGGTCCACCACCCAGCAGGTTATTGAACAACACTTCAACAGAGAAGGTCCAAGATTCAGAGTCAGGACTGTCCCCCTTAGTGAGTCTGACACTTTTAGGTATATCTATAGGATCAGTGACTCTCAGTTTAGCAAGGATTCTACCTTTTTTGTTTGGATCTCTCTCCCATAACATCATCTTACCAATATCAGCAAAAATTGCATTGAGATCTTCAGTACAACAATGGTCTAAGGGAGGACCAACCATCATCACCCAGCATTCAGTATTAAATTGTGCCCTCCTCCAATTAGTCCCCTCATTATGCTTGACAAAGGAAATGTGCACATCTTCAAAAGGAATAGGGTTATTTCTAATCAGTCTGTCACGATCACTGACATGGGAGAACTGCACATAAGCTTCCCCAAAAGGACAATCTTGTACATCAATGAAGCCAACTCTAGCGGAGTTGAGGAGAAAATCTTGCATCACCTCTCTGACATTTGCAAAGGGGATCTCACCTGGAGGCAGAGGATGGATAGAAGCGATTGCATACTGTTCATGTTCTCGGGGTCGACACGGCACCACAACCCTCTTGACTGAAGTTCTTCCTTCAACTTCCTGGATGTCGAAGCCATGAGGGAGAAAAGGCCTCGAATTGATGGGAATGTTAGCCATTGCCGCAGATGAGGAATCGACTGAAACTGTAGCAGTGGTAGGAGCAGAGTTGGAGGAGCCAGGGGCAAAGGAAGACGAGGAGGCAAGATAGAGCAGCTCCTCAGGCGAGAAAAAGTGCGAGAAATCAGCCGCTGAAAAAGTGGTCTTAACTTCTTGTGCCGGCCCGAAAGCCCTAAACCAAGAGAGGTAGTTTGCGTTGGGCCAAACCTTTCGAGGGAAGGAAGGAAATTTCCAATTTTTTAAGAGACCCGGTAAAAGGGCGACATGCAAATTAACTGATCAGCTAGGAGACAAGCGCTGATTCCACACAACCTTAGCGTAGGACAGTCCATTAAGACCATTAGTGTCAATTTTCTCCTGAAAAGACGTACTTGAATTGCAGTTAAGATTTCCAACGGCACATGACTGAGAGGTATTCACGGACAATATTTTGAAAACCGAAGTACAGTTATTATTTTTGGAAAATTTCTTGGACATGACCAACTGCCATTCCTTATCTTGCTCTTTGTAATATTTCAATTCTTCAAACCTCCAATTTGGCCCTCCATTGCCCCAAAGATGAACAAAGCAATCAAATGCCTTTTGAGAAAACTTGCGCGTGTTATAGATTTCAAAACCTATGACTCTTGATGCAACCGAGGATCGAAAGGTTTGATCCTGAAGGAGAATCAATTTGAATAAATTTTCTTTTCCTCTAAAGCAAGCTTGGAGCACAAGACTAACAATGTGAATATCAAGCTTGAAGTTGGCACGTCCAAAAGAAATGACCAAAAAGAAATCCCTTCTACTAGAACCACCAGGACAGTTGACAGCATGTCCAAACTTTTCTAAAGTAAATTTGTTAAAAAGGAGGCCTTTCTCAAAATCTAGTGAAGGAGCAAAAGATGATTTCACTTGATCCAACTCAACTTTGTACTTTGGCAAAACAACTTGTTCTACATTTGGCTCATTCAAGGTTGATTCACTTTTGGGAATAGTATCAATCTCAAAAATTTGATCTCCAATCAAAACATTATGGATGGGTAACTCCATTGTGGCTCCTTCTGATAGAGATTCACCCTGAAGGAGATATCTGGCATCAATAACAATTTCTTTTTCATTAAGAAGAACCAAACGTCTTGCCTAGGGTCTAAGAATCAGAACCGCATCAAAGGCTATAGCATCTGTCCAGAAATAGATTTACAACAAGCCTTCCATCTTAGGACCTTGGAGACAGAGTCATTTTTGAACCTAGCAGGTGATCTAGCCAGAGAAGCAGAAGATCCAATGACTATGGCCAGGTGAGAGGGGAACCTCACAGTCGAACCAATCCAAATAACTTCCCCATTTTCCAATTGTCTTCCAACCAAAGGAGCACCATTTGCCTTGATAAGAACCAACTAGTCCTTATTAGACCAAAAAGCCAGGGATCCATCGAAGAACTGACCACTTTATTTTGGGCCACAGAAAGAAACCTTCCAACAAGTCATGGGGGGAAGCATGATGGAGAGAAAGAAGTATATCACCTTGATCTGAAGAAGATGCTGGAGAGGAGGACTAGATTAGAAAAGGTAGATCACCGGTGACCAGGGAGATCGCCGGCGATGAGGGCTAGGTGGGGTGGGAGGGTGGGAGAGCCATATCCCCGCACATAATTTTTTTTAAATATCGTTGCATAATTTTGTTCCTGCAGTACGTAAGCTGAAAAAGGAATTCAGCAACCTCCATGCCGGTATGGTCGCAACAACAACATGTTTGTTGATGTGTTCGATCTCCACAACAGAAAAAGGTGCACATGTTTTTGTTCTCTGAAATGGTGATGTCATGTTCTTGTGGTATGTATAGCAAATGCAATAGCACGACAACATTTTAAACATAGACACACAATAAAGTCTTCTATGGATGCAACATAACCCTTTTGGTCCCATCAAGTCCTCGAAAAAAATCATATTATTTAGGGAGCATAAACCACCAACCTTTCCGATCAAAAATTTCGCTCCTCCCCTCGTTGTCTCAAGTGTGGACAACACATTCAGCCTGCTAGAGTCGGGGCGAGGACGGCGGCGCGCCTTCAGCTCGTGCTAGTGTCTGTAGTCGTCGCTAGGTGGTCCAGTGACCTATTTGTAATTTCTATTACTTGTAAGTCTCTTTGTACTACTGTGATGATTATCAATAGATTGGTGGAATTTCGCAAAAAAAAATCCATTCTCCTCATTGAGCTTGACAACATGCATGTACTCCCTCCGTTTCAAAATATAAGATGTTTTAGCTTTGTGAAAGGAGCGTATCTAGACCCCTTTTAGTGTCTAGGTTTACTTCAAACCTAGATGAACCTAGACACTAAAAGAGATCTAGATACACTTCATTCACAAAGCTGAAACATCTTATATTATATTTTGAAAGAGAGGGAGTAGAACTTAGTTTTGAGCTTGAACATTGTGTCCATAGCGGTGAGGTCTTCTACAATGGTATGAGGGGGTAGAGCGCTAGAGAATAGGTGGAGGACACATAACTGCAGGGGAGGAGCATCACCCTTGTGAGAACATCGTGGTTATGGAGGAGAAACGACCAATCGGCCTATCTGATCGATGGATTTGTTGAGCATAGAGAATCTGGAAAAAAATCATGATTTCTGTTCCCTATAGAGAAGACAATATTTTTGGTATCTTCAACTATCCCCGGTAGATCAAATTAAATGATAATTACTCGCTTTTTGACATGCTTTTCAAAAGGGCCTTTTAGAGCAAGGACAATACACTGGTGGAAAAATGGCCTCTAGTACCGGTTCATAAGGGCCATTGGTCCCGGTTCCAGAACCGGGACCAATCACTCGGGACTAATGCTAGTCCCGGTTCGCGCACGAACCGGGACCAATGGGTCTCCACGTGGGCGAGCGACGAGCGACGAGGGAGGGGTGGATCATTTGGTCACTCGGGACTAATGCTAGTCCCGTCTCATCCGTCTTCTTGGTCAAAACATATTATAATTACAAACGATACTCTCGCACGAATTTGATCTAATTTACATCTTCTTTTATACACTTCACCCTTCCAAATAAAGTGGGTAATAGTATTCTCCTTTCGGATCTATGACTTGTTCTAACAAGAATCCGGCCATTTCCTCTTGAATTGCTTGCACGCGTTCTTGTGATAGAAGACCGTCCCGCATCCATTCGATCTAATATAAAGAAGGGGATTAATATATATGAATGAAACTAAACACAATTGGTGGTAATAAAATAAAGTTGTGATTATTGTTTATCGTACTTCATTTTTTTGATGTTCTGGTCTGCCCCCTTCTCTTTGGTCGTCTGGCGAATGAACTCGCAGACATAGTATCCACATAAGTTATTCCCGGCTTCCTGCCTCAAGCACTTTACGAGAACGGAGTTCAATCAAAATAATAATCAAGCATGATAATGGTGGTATTGAAACTAGAATCAAAGAGATGCGTGGATCTAGCAAGTAGTACTTATAGTCAATGTTTGAAATGTAAGCTCTGGCTTCCAAACACCCCTAGTTTTGGTGGTGAACCGTTTCCAAGCCCTCTAGAGGCATTCCTGCATGTTCGCCCACTTTTCTAATGGTGTGCGTTTCGAGTCCAAGACTTTTACTACTCCGGTGTCAACAGAAATGATTAAGAGAATATAGTGGAAGCTTGACACACTAACAAAATATAACACGAGTCAATTATACGCTTAACATCGAGTAATCGAAAATAGAATGTGTACAAGACAGTAACGCTCACGCAGCGTCGTAAGGAAATAGTATTTCCCTTCTGTTGCTGAAATACTTCAACGCTTGGAACAAGTTATCCTCTGTCTCTTTGGGATTTGTTTTTAGAGTAACTTCATGAACGAAATTACAGTCAACAAACCCAAGGTCAAAGATTTGTCCGTTGTTGTATTCTTGAATCTTCATTCTGCATATATAATTAGTATAGTGATTAGTAAGATTATACAAGCAACGAATGAGATGAGCTAGAAAGACTTAATTACAGAAATTAATAATACCTACAAACAATAGGCACTGACGATAGTTTTGTCGAGGGCGTCTTGTTGGTAAAACTGAAATAATTTTGGAAATTCGATCAGTAGGAAGTCATCTCCATGACCGTAATGGTGGTGTTTATATGCAGCATAGATCCAGTTTTTGGAATCAGCATAGGCTTGGATGTACCAGTTATGCAATGTTCGCATTTTTGTTGGTAGATCTTTGACTAACTCGGGTTTGACGAGAGGAGCCCCGTACTGGTACACGTATGCTGTTTCTTGGTACCCCTCGAACTCATGCATACGGCTCATGTACTCAGTAATAGACAGTCCATATAATTGAGCTTTTTCTCCGTACAGTCGAACAAACTCCGGATCAATGTTCGGATCATGCCGCTCCTGGATCATCCACTCATTGGTATCGTACACTTTGAGCGGTTCGATCGATTGATTTTTCTGTTGTCCGAGCTGGGCAACTTCTTTCCCGACTCTCCGCTCTTTTGCCTCAGCCGACTTGGTAATAGAGCGATTATAGTCTGATGTGAGCGCTATGGGTTGGTGAAGCTGAATCTTAAGCGCGGCTGCTTTGGCTTTATCTTCTGCGGTGACCGGGAAAAATGCCTCTATCGGCTTTTTCTTGTTAGCCATGTCAATCTTCCACTTTTCATAATGGGCAGCTGCGGCCGCATCAGTTTCCTCATCTGTCTTCTCGCAAGGTAGCTTCTTCATATTCTGATGAGGTACTCTTGGGAGGGGCGATTGCTTACATTTCAGTGATCGGAATATGCTCTTGCTGCTGCTGGTGGTGCTGCCCCCCTTAGTATACTTCAGCTTTTGTCTCTGAGGCTCAGGGGACGGAGACGGCTGACACAGAGGTGGAGACGGCTGAGGCGGCGATGGAGACGGTTGCGCTGAGCGGTGAGGCGGTGAAGGCGACGGTTGCGCTGGAGAATGGTGAGGTGGAGGCGAAGGTGGATTGCTGCTCTGAGGAGTGGGTGGCCTTGGCGGCACATAATTTGGAAGCATGATGCGCTCCTTTAGCCATAGAATAGTCCCCCCCTTGGCTTCTCCTAGTTGAGTCAGCTCCATATCTTCCCCTGCAGGGTCGTCTAGCTTCAGCTCCTCAAAATCCTCCTTCACCTCATCCACCGTGACGACATCGTACCCTTTTGGAACCGGTCTGCAATGCCAAGTTGGGTTAGGCGCAATTGGTACCTCCATGCCGACCGCCGTCGTCACCCTTAAGTTCATAACCTGCACCTTTAGCTCACAAGCTGTTGTCTCCGTGATATCATCCACTGGGTAGCGTTTAGGAGGAGATGTCGTCGGTGCATCATCATCAACATCATGGAGCTGCGTGGAAGCGACGCTGCTTTTCTTATTCGATGGGGCGCCGGCACCCTCGAATGCAGCTTCTACCACGTGCCGCTGAGATTGCCGCTAGTACCTTGCTGGCTAAGTATGTCGAGTTGATCCTGGTGCCGCTTTAATGCTTCTTCTACATTACGCAGCCGGTCTGCAGCGGCCGCTTTCTCAGCTGCCTCCCTTTCCTTTCTCCTCTGATGGCTTTTATATCTCTTCATTTCCGGGGGGAAGGCAACCTTCCACGGCTTGGAGCCTGGTGTGCCTCGTGCTCGTCCGTCGTGTTAAGGATTTTTAAGGGCCCGTGTGAGCTCGTCGTTCTCTCTATCGGGAACGAACCGTCTCGCTGCAACATCATCTACTGCATTTCTAATATCGTTGATGGGCAGTAGGGGATCATCTTTGTGTTTCTGATTATATATTGCCCTCCCTTCTTTGTCCAACGTTCCCTCATGGCCGTAAAACCAGTTTCTCGCCCGTGGTGTCCATGTTGCGGGCTCTGGTCTGATCCCGGCAGCTACGTAATTGACCTCAAGTGCATCCCACTTAGGCATGCAACCGGCGTAGCCAGCGGCCCCATGTTATGATGGTACAGTTTCTTAGCAGCATTCTCCGTATTTATTCTAGACCTTTCCTTAGCTTTCTCCGATGTCTTGTACTTCACAAAATCCTCCCACTGGTGTCTTAACTTAGCATATCCGGCTTCATTGAAATTCGGAGTCTTCTCTACCTTGACAAAGTTATTGTACCGTTTTTTCTTCTAGTTCTTGAATGCATCGGCCATCTTGCTGAGAGCAAACTTCTTGACTCTTTGCACAAGCTCCCTTCTTGCTCTCTCCTCCTCATCTGGAGTCACATCTGGTTCCGGCAGGAGGAAATTAGTCATGAGCTTGTCAAAAAGCTTATCTTTGGCGTTGTCGCCGACATACGGGACTCCACCGCCGCTTGGCTGATTCCATTCTTGAACGGTGATCGGAATGTAGTCCCTCACAAGAACTCCGCATTGCTTGACAAATTTTCTTGCGACATCGACGGGAGCTTGCGGTTCGCCATCTACACCGACGACGTCGATCCTATACCTCACAGTGTCATCCAACTTTTTTGTTGGGGCTCGTTTCGTTCTTACGGAAGAAGTTCTCGGTCTAGAGGGCTAAAAGAAGAAAGAGTGTTAATATATGCATGTATATATAGGTAGCAGCATTTTAATTACAAAAATACATATATACACCTCGCCGGTGTTTGCGAGATTTAAGGTTCCACCGGAGCCGTCTCCTTCTTCCTTATCGGCTTCTCCCCTGTCCCAGGCTTCGGCTTCTACCTCACCGGAGCCGTCTCCTCGGTTGAGAGACTCTTCTCCCTGACCGGAATCGTTCAGAAACTCACTCGTGACATCGATATCGATATCTTCATTTTCGCAGATCATCCCTTGGAGGATGTTTTCTTGATGTGTTAGATCCATAGTATTTGCAAGTTAAACAATCAACACATGGCATCGATAATGATATGACAAGTTAAACATAGTTGAAATTTAACCCTAAGGCATGCTTGGCAATTTAAGTGGGATCCGAAGGGTCCAAACCCTAGTACAGGAGAGACCCCGAAATCACCTACGAGGGTTTGATTTCAATCTCTTATTAAACTTGTAATTAAATTTGTTGGACAATGCATTATTATGAGTCTATTGTGTAGATCTCATTTTTCTGAACATTTTGATATATTATACATATTTTTCTGACTTAGAAATAATTAGTTATTGAATTTATAAGATTAAACTCTTTTCTGAAATTATTCAAACAAATATTAAACTTTTACTGCGTCATTATGACGTCAGCTCGGGGTGGGGTTTTTTTTTCTCCACGGCTAAACTAGCCACAGAGACTGACGCGGGGGGCCCAAGCCACCTTAGATGCCACGCTGGCGGGGCTTGGTCAGCGCCCACGTCACGCACACGCGACGCCACGTCGACGCCATCGTGGCGCCACGTAGGCTCGCCGGCGAACTGCCAGGCGGTGGTGGAAGACGGCGGAGAGAAGCTCACGGAGTGACGCCACTGTTCCGGTTCGAACCAGCGCGATGCGAGCTACCTAAAACGAGCGGCGCCGCTACGGGAGGTGCGCCGGAGCAAGCCGTTTGACGGTGGCCGGCGGCCGACGGCGGCAGGTGCTCGTGGGGAGGACGATACAGTGAGGGAGGGAGATGTAGGAGTGGTGCTGGAGCACCAGTGGCTCACCAGGAGGCCGATGGAAGGTGCGGCGAGGCCGGAGGAGGCCGGACGCTGCCGGAATCAGTGGAGAACGCGACGGCCGGAGTCGAGGAAGGTGGGGTCGATTGTAGCGAGGCGGAGGTTCCTTGCCTGCTCGCGGCGGCGAACAGTGGCGCTCGGCGACGGGTGTCGACGACGTGAAGCGGCCGCTCTGGATTTGGGCAGCCTGCCGGCGTGATTTTGCTCCACCGCAAATTTTCCTTAGCCGCGCGTCGATGTCCTCTTTGAATTGGGGGAGTTGGGGAGGAGGAAGGCCGGGGCTGTTAACTATACAGACTATTGGTCCCGGGTCATCCCAATAACCGGGACCAAAGGTCTGGGGCACGAGCGTTGTTGTGCTGCCACGTGCACGGCCTTTGGTCCCGAATAGTCCAACCACCCGGGACCAAAGGATCAACGGTCCCGGCTCGTGCCAACAACCGGGACCAAAGGCATGTTAATGGCAGCGCCACGCATCCAGGATCATCGGTCCCGGTTCGTGAGACGAACCGGGATCGTTGACCCGTTTTTTCAGATTTTGGCAAACATTTTGGTCTTCCCACCATTTTCAAATTTGTTTCTTCTTTAATTAATAAGATGTTTCAATTTAAGATGATTATTTATTTGGAATTTCAAAAAACTTTTAATAGGAAAAGTGCTTCAATTTATAACTAATCAAAAACCATTTTCTGTTTTCAAATATTTTTATTTGGACTATACAATTTTACTATTTTTAATTAAAATCGCATTAACAAAATATTTATTGCATAATTTGGAATTTCAAAAAACTTTTAAGAGGAAAAGTCCTTCAATTTAAATAACTAATCAAAAACCATCTTCTGTTTTCAAATAATTTTTATTTGAACAATACAATTGTACTATTTACAATTAAAATTGCATTAACAAAATATTTATTGCATAATTTGGAATTTTAAAAAACTTTTAACAGGAAAAGAGCTTCAATTTAAATAACTAATCAAAAACCATTTTCTGTTTTCAAATATTTTTATTTGAACTATACAATTGTACTATTTACAATTAAAATTGCATAATTTAAATTGTACAATTGTACTTTTCAAGATTTGAACTACAAGTACATGATATAATGCTTGTGAATTTTAAAAAAAATCATTTATAGGTTCACAACATGCTATTTCATCAGAGATCCACTTCAAGTTTAGCGAGGCTCAGCCCCGGGCTAAGAAGCTTCATGCCCGCCGTTTTGAATATAGTTTGAAACAGGTATAAGAAATTCAAAAATTATCCAAAAAATGTGAAACCTTCACGGGTGTCATATTATGTGTCACAGTTGCAAGGAAAAATATTGAACTTAAAAAATTGCAAACATCATAAAAAATCCTTCACAAAATGACCTATCATGTTCGAGGTTTCATGTCATTTAGGTCAAACCACCAATGTTATGGCTAGAATCAGGGCATAGTTTGTGATAATGTGCCCATATTGTGCACACATGTGTATCTTGGGATGGCTTACGATGTTGCAGGAGGAAGTTTTCCCTTTCGACACACGAAAAAGCCAATTTCCATTTTTGAGGTGCCGAAATCGGGGTGTTCTGTGAAGCAACCACCAAATTAAAGTTTGGCATTGGTACCAAACCATTTTTCAAAAATACTATACCACCTTATATGGACAATTTTCCAACCGGTGTATTTGGAACCTTTCTGTCCATCCCTCATGAAAAAGACAAATTCCTGCCGAATCGGTAGGAGGTTGCCAAGATTTGAACTACAAGTACATGATATAATGCTTGTGAATTTAAAAAAAAATCATTTATAGGTTTACAACATGCTATTTCATCAGAGATCCACTTCAAGTTCAGCGAGGCTCAGCCCCGGGTAAGAAGCTTCATGCCCGCCGTTTTGAATATAGTTTGAAACGGGCATAAGAAATTCAAAAATGATCCAAACAATGTGAAACCTTCGCGTGGTGTCATATTATGTGTCACAGTTGCAAGGAAAAATATTGAACTTGAAAAATTGCAAACATCATAAAAAATCTTTCACAAAATGACCTATCATGTTCGAGGTTTCATGGCATTTAGGTCAAACCACCAATGTTATGGCTAGAATCAGGGCATAGTTTGTGATAATGTGCCCATATTGTGCACACATGTGCATCTTGGGATGGCTTACGATGTTGCAGGAGGAAGTTTTCCCTTTCAACACACGAAAAAGCCAATTTCCATTTTTGAGGTGCCGAAATTAGGGTGTTCTGTGAAGCAACCACCAAATTAAAGTTTGGCATTGGTACCAAACAATTTTTCAAAAATACTATACCACCTTATATGGACAATTTCCCAACCGGTGTATCTGGAACCTTTTTGTCCATCCCTCATGAAAAAGACAAATTCCTCCCGAATCGGTAGGAGGTTGCCAAGATTTGAACTACAAGTACATGATATAATGCTTGTGAATTTAAAAAAAAAATCATTTATAGGTTCACAACATGCTATTTCATCAGAGATCCACTTCAAGTTCGCGAGGCTCAGCCCCGGGCTAAGAAGCTTCATGCCCGCCGTTTTGAATATAGTTTGAAACGGGCATAAGAAATTCAAAAATGATCCAAACAATGTGAAACCTTCGCGTGGTGTCATATTATGTGTCACAGTTGCAAGGAAAAATATTGAACTTGAAAAATTGCAAACATCATAAAAAATCTTTCACAAAATGACCTATAATGTTCGAGGTTTCATGGCATTTAGGTCAAACCACCAATGTTATGGCTAGAATCAGGGCATAGTTTGTGATAATATGCTCATATTGTGCACACATGTGCATCTTGGGATGGCTTACAATGTTGCAGGAGGAAGTTTTCCCTTTCGACACACGAAAATGCCAATTTCCATTTTGAGGTGCCGAAATCGGGGTGTTTTGTGAAGCAACCACCAAATTAAAATTTGGCATTGGTACCAAGCATTAGTCCCGGCTGGTGGGTGCAACCGATACTAAAGATGTCGGTGGGATAAGGACACGTGGGTAACCTTTAGTCCCGGCTGGTGGGTGCAACCGAGACTAAAGCTGTCGGTGGGATAAGGACGCGTGGGTAACCTTTAGTCCCGGCTGGTGGGTGCAACCGAGACTAAAGTTGTCGGTGGGATAAGGACGCGTGGGTAACCTTTAGTCCCGGCTGGTGGGTGCAACCGAGACTAAAGTTGTCGGCGGGATAAGGACGTGTGGGTGGACGCACTGCTCGATGAGATAAATCATGTAGCGCACGACGCCCTGTCGGAGGAACAAGACAAAGTAGAAGCGGCGCCGTGCCTATAAAAGGACCATCGATACGCCATGGCAAGCAGCTCAACAAGCCAACATAGGTAGAGAGAGTTTCATCCCCATGGATGGAGGGTTGGGAAATCTCCCGTGGCGGAGCTTCTCAAAGATGTCATTGGTGCACACGCCCTACGGCATCTTCGGAAGCTCCGCCTCGGAAAAATTTCCCTGCAAGCCCGTGAAAGACTCCATCTCCTCTAACAGTGTTGGGGAAAGGGTTGAGAAATCTCCCGTGGCGGAGCTTCTCGAAGATGTCGTTGGTGCACACGCCCTACGACATCTTCGGAAGCTCCGCCTCGGAAAATTTTCCCTACAAGCCCGTGAAAGACTCCATCTCCTCTAACAGTGTTGGGGAAAGGGTTGAGAAATCTCCCGTGGCAGAGCTTCTCGAAGATGTCGTTGGTGCACACGCCCTACGGTATCTTCGGAAGCTCCGCCTCAGAAAAATTTCCCTGCAAGCCCGTGAAAGACTCCATTACATAAAGTTTCGATACATCACATAAAGTTTCCATACATCACATAAAGTTTCCATAGATTTACATAGGGTTTAGGGTTTAGAATATGAATCCTTCGTCGCGTATGTCGATCCCTTGCCTATGATCGCTTCTTAGGCCGTAACCATGGAGCATCTTCTTTGCTTAACATGATGCTTGGGTCAGTTTTCACGGTGAAGGGCGGAATTTCATCAAACTTATCATAATCTGCTGACATGTCTGTCTTGTCCTCGACTCCCGTGATGTTTCTTTTTCCTGAAAGAACTATGTGACGCATGGGCTCATCGTCTGATGTATTCGTTTCCTTATTTTTTCTTTTTTTCGGTCTAGAGGACATGTCCTTCACATAAAAAACCTGAGCCACATCATTGGCTAGGACGAATGGTTCGTCTCTGTAACCAAGATTCTTGAGATCCACTGTTGTCATTCCGAACAGCTGGTCTACCTTTACTCCTTCTCCATTCATGTTGACCCAACTGCACCGAAACAATGGGACCTTAAAAGTAGGTCCATAGTCAAGTTCCCATATCTCCTCTATGTAACCATAGTATGTGTCCTTTTTCCCATTCTCACATGTTGCATCAAAGCGGATACCACTGTTTTGGTTGGTGCTCTTTTTATCTTGGGCAATCGTGTAAACTGTATTCCCATTTATCTCGTACCCTTGGAAAGTCAATACCGTCGCAGATGGTGTCGCGGCCAACAAGTAGAGCTGATCTCCAATAGTGGTGTCATTCATGAGATGTAATTGCAACCAAGTGCCAAAAGTCTCCATGTGATTTTTTTTAATCCAGTAGTCATCCTTCCCCGGGAACGTGGAGCGTACAACATTCATGTGTTCCTCGATATACGAAGCCATGAAGGTAGAACTTTGGAGAACTATGTAGTGTGCTTGATTCAAAGAATGCCCGTCCCTAAATATCATTGCTTTCTTTCCTAGCTTTCCTTTTCCACTTAGTCTCCCCTCATACCGTGATTCAGGAACACCAATCGGCTTAAGGTCAGGAAGAAAGTCTACACAGAACCCAATGACCTCCTCTGTTCCATAGCCCTTGGAGATGCTTCCTTCTAGACTAGCACGGTTACGAAAATATTTCTTTAAGACTCCCATGAACCTCTCGAAGGGGAACATATTGTGCAGAAATACATGATCGAGAATGTAAATCTCTTCGACTAGGTGAACTAAGAGATGCGTCATAATATTGAAGAAGGACGGGGGGAACACCAACTCAAAACTGACAAGACATTGGACCACATCCTTCTGTAGCCTTTCCAGACTTTCTCGATCGATTACCTTCTGAGATATTGCATTGAGGAATGCACATAGCTTCACAATGGCTAATCGAACATTTTTCGGTAGAAGCCCTCTCAATGCAATCGGAAGCAACTGTGTCATAATCACGTGGCAATCATGAGACTTCAGGTTCTGAAATTTTTCTCTGCCATATTTATTATTCCCTTTATATTTGACGAGAAGCCATCCGGAACCTTGATACTATAAAGGACTTCAAAAAAGATTTCCTTCTCTGCTTTGGTAAGAGCGTAGCTACTTAAGTATTTACGTCCTTTATCAGTATGCTTGTTGTGTGGGTCTTTGATACGTTGCTGGTTCTCCCGTGCTTCTGGTGTATCTTTTGTCTTCCCATACACGCCCAGGAATCCTAGCAGGTTCACGCAAAGATTCTTCGTCACGTGCATCATGTCGATTGAAGAACGAACCTCTAGGTCTTTCCAATACTCAAGCTCGCAGAATATAGATTTCTTTTTCCACATGGCCATGTGTCCGGTAATGGGGTCTTTCGGAACAGATTGACCGCCAGGACCCTTTCCAAAGATTACTTCTAGGTCCTTCACCATACCAAATACATCAGCACCTTTAGGGAGCTTAGGCTTCTTCCGGTAATCTGCCTCACCATTGAAATTCTTGCCTTTCTTTCTTACTTGATGATTGGTCGGAAGAAATTTACGACATCCCAGGTACACAACCTTCTTACATTTATCCAAATATGTACCTTTAGTATTATCTAAACAGTGCGTGCATGCATTGTATCCCTTGTTTGACTGTCCTGAAATGCTACTAAGAGCAGGCTAATCATTGATGGTTACGAACAACAACGCTCGTAGGTCAAATGGCTCCTGTTTGTGCTCATCCCACACCTTTACACCTGGTTCTGCCCACAACTGCAAAATTTCATCGACTAATGGCCTTAGGTACACATCAATGTCGTTGCCAGGTTGCTTTGGTCCTTGGATGAGCACTGGCATCATAATGAACTTCTGCGTCATGCACAACCAAGGAGGAAGGTTGTAGATACATAGAGTCATTGGCCAGGTGCTGTGACTACAACTCTGCTCCCCAAAAGGATTCATTTCGTCTGTACTTAGACCAAACCATAAGTTCCTCGTGTCACCTGCAAAGTTCGAGTACTTTCTCTCGATGTTTCTCCTCTGCGACCCATCGGCGGGGTGTCTCAGTTTCCCGTCTTTCTTACGCTCTTCTTTGTGCTATCGCAACAACCTAGCATGCTCTTTATTTCTGAACAGACGTTTCAACCGTGGTATTATAGGAGCATACCACATAACCTTAGCAGGAACCCTCTTCCTGGAGGGCTCTTCATCACCCTCAACATCACCAGGGTCATCTTGTCTGATCTTGTATCGACATGCATTGTATACCGGGCATTTATCCATATTCTCGTACTTCTCACCGCGGTACAGGATGCAGTCATTAATGCATGCATGTATCTTCTCCACATCTAATCCTAGAGGGCAGATAATCTTCTTTGCTTCGTACGTTGTCTCGGGCAGCTCGTTATCCTTTGGAAGCTTCGGCTTCATTATTTTCAGTAACTTCTCAAATCCCTTGTCAGATAAGCTAGTCTCTGCCTTCCATTTCAGCAGTTCAAGTGTGGTACCGAGCTTTGTGCTGCTATCTTCACAATTTGGGTAGAACAACTTTTTGTGATCCTTTTGCATGGCCTCCAACTTAAGCTTCTCCCTTTCTGTATCACATTGTTGCTTTGCATCAGAAATGACCCGACGAAGACCATCAGCGGGCTCATCCGATGCCCATTGTTCTTCTTCATTGCTGCCTCCCTCTTCTTCATTGTCTTCCATTGTAGTATCACCGTATTCTTTAGGGGACAAGGATAGCTGTCATCATCCTCCTCTTCTTCATTTTCTTCCAGCCTAACCCCTCTTTCTCCGTGCATGGCCCAACAATAATATCCGGGCATGAAACCTCTCCGAAGCAGATGGCTTTGAAGGATTCTCGGGGCAGAGTGCTCCGTCACGTTCCGGCAGTCGACGCAGGGACAAGGCATAAAATTATCCACTTTGTTTGTCTTAGCCAAATCGATAAATTTATGGAGGCCTACAATAAATCGGAATGGCGTCGGTCGCCATACATCCATCGCATCCGTGCATCGATCTATGTCATAATAATTAACCATTACAATAACATTGTGAATAGTAAAATGACCACCCTACATGGACAAATGCAATATTTTTGTATCAGTTATAGATAAAGAAGATAAGGTTGCTAACCTCAGCCGAGGATACCGTGTTGTGCGTACTAAAGTGTGGCTTGGACATTTCATCGAACACCTTGTGTGCAATCAAAGAAAAAAAATCTAGCACCCACACCTCACACACAATCCAGCAAAATTTGGTGGGCAAAGGGCTGGGTTTATATATAGCCAGGGGAGGGTTTTTGGTCCCGGTTATTGCCACGAACCGGGACCAAAGCCCCTCCCGCGCGACACGTGGCCACCCAGCAGCTCGCAACCCATGCAGGTCGTTGGTCCCGGTTAATGGCACGACCCGGGACCAATGACTTCGGTGGGGGGCGCGCTGCTGGGACACCACGTGTCGTGCGGGAGGGGCTTTGGTCCCGGTTCGTGGCAATAACCGGGACCAATGCCTCCGTCGCTTCGTCGTCCCCATGCATAAATATGAGGCCACAACGCTCGCTTTCGCCATCGCCTGTGCCTCTCTGCAGTCCCTCTCCACCCCACCACTTTAGCAATCGCCTCTCCACCGCGCCGTCGTCTCGCCTCCCCTCTCTCTCCAATCTCCACCGCGCCGTCATGGAGGTTCCCACGCTCAACCACTACGAGGCAGCGCAGTTTGCGATCTACGGCATCCTCGCGCCGCCGCGCGTGACCCTTCCCCCCGGATTTCGCATCAGCGAGGGGGGTGTGCTGGTGGCTCCGCTCCTCAACCCCCGCGGATACGAGATGGAGTACGTCATCGCGGAGCGTCGCCGCCAACTGCCCGCGTGCATTAGGGTGTTGCCCCGGTACGCGGCGGGCAGCGAGTATTGGCCCCGGCTGTTGAAGAAGGAGCGGAAGGCCAAGCTTGGCAACCGTTTCGTGGACGGGCGCCTGGTGCACCCGGATCGCCGCAATCAAGAAGGGCGGGAGTTGTTCTGGTCCGTCCCTAGATGGACCATCTACACCGCCATCGACGCCGCTATGTGCGCAGACGAGCTCCGTCTCCCGAACAACGCCGAAATCGTGGAGATTTCGTCCGACGATGACGAGGAAGCCGACGGCACGGAGGACAACGGCTCGGAGGACAGCGGCAGCGGAAGTGTTGTCGACTAGGAATTTATAAAGTCACATCTTTATTTGTATGGAAAAATTTGTGGTCGAATAATAAAATGTCTCAATTTAGACCTTTGTCTCGATTAATTCGTGAAAGATTTGTTCAAAAATAGTGATCAATTAAATTTCTACCGTGAATTAATTTCTGCCTCGAATTAATTTCTGCCCCGAATTAATTTACATTAATTCCTGGACTACTGACCGTCGCGGGGTTTTGGTCCCGGTTGGTGGCATGAACCGGGACCAATGCCTCGCAGAGCGCCACGTGTGCGTCGCGGGGGCATTGGTCCCGGTTCGTGCCACAAACCGGGACCAATGCTTACAGATGAACCGGGACCAATGCCCTGGCGGCATGAACCGGGACCGGTGCCAGGCATTCGTCCCAATTACGGAAATGAACCGGGACCAATGGAATTTCGGCGCTGGACCAAAGGCCCTCTTTCTACTAGTGATAGTATAGCCAGCTACTGGCTATAAGCCAACTGACATGTCATCTATAGCCAACTTAGATCTAGCGTGTACAATAGTGAACTACAAAAATATATTATTTTAGCAGTACATGACCCACCTTTCACTCTCTTAAAGTGTCTATGAGCACATGCTAGAGCTGGCTCTTGCATGAGAGCCCACTCTTCTTCTGTCTCCTTTTCTCTCTCCTCCAACTAGGTAAGAAAATAATATTTTAATTCTTATAGCCAGCTGCTTAGGACTTATTGTACTTGCTCTTAGAGCAAGGTCAATAGTATAGCCAACTACTGGCTATAACCCAAGTGCCATGTCATCTATAGCCAACTTAGAGCTAGCATGTACAATAATAAGCTACAAAAATATACTCCCTTTGTTCGGAAATATAAGACGTTTTAGCTTTGTGAATCGAATGTATCTAGACGTCTTTTAGTGTATAGATTCGTAGAGGTTCGGAGTGAACCTATACACTAAAAGGTGTCTAGATACATTCATTTCACAAAGCTAGAATATCTTATATTTCGGAATGGAGGGAATACTATTTTAGCACTACATGGCTCACCTTTCACTCTCCCAAAGTGCCTAGAAGCACGTAGTAGAGCTGGTTCTTGCATGAGAGCCCACTCTTCTTCTCTCTCCTCTTCACTCTCTTCCAACTAAGCAAGGAAATATTGTTTTAATCCTCATAGCCAGCTGAATAGGACTTATTGTACTTGCTCTAATATAGCCAGCGGGCTATAAGGACATGTCATATCATCTAAGAGTCATCTTATAGCCCATCCATATAATAGATAAGCTATTAGTGGGCTCTTGAATAGACTTTAATTAAAATTTAGTTATTTAATACATGTATGCTGTACACGTAAGCCTATTTTTCTTGATTCTTGTGCTATAGCCAGGCCAGCTCTTCTCTCTTTTCTCCTTTCTCTATCCTCCAATCTCTATCCTCCAACTAGAACTTTTGATAATGTGGTAAATACTATAGCCTACTCAGAGCTTTTGCGCAGAGAATATTGCTGGTTATAGACCAAATCAAATGATGCTGGGCCGGCAACAGTCTCGAAGCATATGTGAAAGGTCAGAGGTCAATGCAATCGTATCATTCGTACACATTATCTGGTTCCGCTTGAAAACCGCTGTCGTTGTTGCTGCAACAACCACAAGCTAAGTTTCTTCTGTTCTTCCCGAAACGAGAACAGATTTTCTAGGTGACACCCACAACAATAATGCCAGAACAATTCGCACAAAGTTTCATTAAAAACAGAGCAGGTTAATAGAGTGCTTAATTATTTTCTTTTGGATGAGGGATTAGATGAACTGTATCCATCGATATGTGTATACGCCCAGATGATTACCACCGAAGACACTTTCTCCAAGTCAGAAGATCATCGTTGCAAAAGATGGGAAGGAGAAAGAAAGACACTACCACTCAATTACATCTATGTAAGAGATCTAAATTCAACAACTGAGCACAGAGTGTGTTGAGTAAGTAGCTAGTCATTATGTTTTTTATTTTAGAAATAGATATTTTATTGATTCTTTGCACTGCATAGCATGATATGTCGACCTCAATCATGCTGCTCCGGGAGAAATCCTAAAATCTTCGGGTCGGGCGATGGCGGCGTTGCGGTGTCACATTCTCTCTTGGAAGTATCACTTGTGGAGTAGCGCTGGATGGAAGGGGCAGGAGAGGTGGAGCGACTTCGTCTTGCACGGAGCTTCGGAGACGATGTTAAGTCATGTTTGAACGATATGTGCTACGCTGAGTTATGCTTGTTCGGCAGGTGCTACACAAGACAGATCATCCGGAGACTTCAAGCTGTGTTTGCTGGTGGTACTTGGCGACATGCTGCCACGGGGTATAGGTGGCAACCGCAGCATGCCTTGGAGATAGTGCGCAGGGGGTGGTGCTACTTGGCACCGTGGCGGTGTCGGTGGCTGGTGTGGAGATTGTATGCACATGACATACATGTTGACGATGGTTTGGCGGAAAATAGTGGAGACGCCGCCATCCGGAATGTGTCCGTGGGTGCCGTTTCATGGATAGGCTGGGCAGATCTGAACTCCTGGAGTGCACGAGGCAACTAGGTGTTTGCTAGATCTTGTCGGGAGCTGGCGATATAATTGTCGTTTTGCTCGGTGTTTTAGTTTTACAGTTTCGGGTTGCATGATCTTTGTAATGACTTTTGTCACATTTTATTGCTCTAATAATAAATAAAGGATGTGCGCATCGCTTGATGCAGAGGCCGGGTCTTCGCTGCCCATTTCAGAAAAAAAATGTAGCACGATATGTATATACAATCACAGAAGAATTTAGCTTCCCACGTCTGGATCTAGACAAGAAAAAATTAAGCTCGGACAACAGAACTAGAACAAAAGTTTTATTGGGTCATCATTGCTGCAATATGGGGTCACCAACTTAATAGTGATCAGTAGTGATTTATATAGTGAAGATTTTGGTAAGTATTACAGGTGTCTGCTGCCACCTGTGTCATCTCCATCCCGGAATATTAAGTTAGTAGCATGCGGTTGTTAGCTCTGTCCAAGCATGTCACACGACTAAGCGTAGTGTTTCAGTTTTTAGTCTGAATAGTAGAAACCGGGCAATTTGCCCCAGTTCGTAAGGGCCTTTAGCCCCGGATTTCAAACCGGGGCTGCAGAAACGGGACTAAAGGTCCAAGCTTTAGCCCCGGTTCAGTTACGAACCGGGGCTAGAGGTCCAACCACATGGCCTGCTAGGCGCGCTGGGCGGCAGGACATTTAGCCCCGGGTCGTGTTACGAACCGGGACTAAAGGTTCCCTGCCGCGGCAGCATTTTGGGCCATTTGGCTGCCGCGGCAGGGGATGGGGTTTTAGGGTTTTGTGTTTTTCTTTTCATTTTGTGTTTTGTGTTCAATTATTTTTCATTCTGTGTTTTCATTAGAAACAAGTTTTCGTATACATACAGAACGCTACTACACAGTACTTGGCCACATTGACGCAATATATAATATAATTACTCTTACAAGCATATATGGAGTCCCAACAAGGTTCAGAGCATGTCTATTTGATTACATGGAGATCATTACATTGATGCTTTAGGGTCTACTTATACAGTATTCTCCGCGTGGGTCTATGACCTCGTCGAGAAAAAATGCAGCAAATTTCTCTTGGATTGCTATTAGGCGGTCCTCTGGTAGGAGCTTGTGTCGCATCGCGTCCAACTATGTAAAAAGGAGATCGTATGGATTAGACTCAACACGATTTTTTTAATAAAAATAAAGGTGAATATATTGTTTACTTACTCGAACATTTTCCGAGGGCTTCTCAATACTGATGCGAATGAACTCGCACAAGTAGAATCCACATAGATTAGTTCCCTGTGGCTGCCTCGCGCACTTTACAAGAATAGAATTCAATCAAATAATAACGCTAGCATGATAAATACACATAAACTAGAATTAAATAGATGCGCGGACTTAGCTCGTACTACTTACCGAGTGTGATTTAAACAATAGCTCCTCACGCCATTGACCGCGGACATTTTTCTTGAACTGTGTCCAAACCCTACCCGACAAAGAAAATTAATATATGAGTTAATAGCTACTTGATATCACAGAAAATGAACGAAAGAAACCGATATAGTGCGATAATGGTTGAAATTACCTCTAGAGCGCATCGATAATGATGCGGTAGTTTTCAATGTCTTTGTTTAGTGAGTCCATGATGTGAACTCTTCCCATGTCAAGTGAAATGCTTAGAAGAATCCAGTGGTACCTACGCAAGGTTTACATACGTCAGTAACTCATCATTTACACTGAACATCGAGTAAGCAAAAGTTAATGTGTACAAAAACTCACTTGCCGTCGTGGTAAGGAAATAGTATTTCGCTACAGAAATGCTGTTTTGTGAGAAACCGCAACAAGTTGTGCTCAGTCTCCAGTGGTTTATCCTTTAGTATAGACCCATGAACTCGATGTGGGTCAATGTACCCAAATCCGTTGATAGCCTTTCTTTTACAATCGAGCATCTTCATTCTGCATCATTATATATAGCGTACAAAAGAATATAGTGAGTATACTTACCGACAATGAATTGAAAAAGCTGAGATAGAGACCTAATTACATAAATAAAGTAATCACTTACAAACAATACGAACTGAGGATAGTTTTGTCGAGTTCCTTTAGATTGAATAACTGAAATAATTCTATAAATTCAATAGGGACCTCGTCTTCAATGAAGTAATGCGATTTTCAGTATGAGCCAATTTCGCTGTTCTTTTGATGCTTTCATGTACCATTCATGAAATCGTCGCATTTGTGTTGGCATATCCCGAAGCCTCTCAGAACTGACCAGAGGCTCCCCGTTAACAAATTTGGGTGCTACCTCAGCCTTGGGCATAACGCCGTGAATAATTTCATGAATAGGCATACCACATTGCTCGGCCAATATCCTAGCCGTTTCCGGATCCATAGGTTCTTCCTCATATAGTTGAGGTTTGGGTATGTTCACCTGGAGTGGGGGGAGCGATTGGTTTTCTTGTTTCCCCAGCTAGGGAACATCTCTTTTGGTTCTTCGACTACCACTCGATTGTTTTGCTTGTTTCCCCAGCTGAGAGACGTCTGTTCTAATGCTTCCGCTACCACTCGATTGTTTTGCTTGTTCCCCCTGCTAGGGAACCTCTTTTTGGATGCTTCCTCTACCGCTTGATCTCTCTTGTTTCAATGTCTTCTGAAGACATCGTGTATAGTCATCTGGCACATTTAACTGAGCTTGGGATGGCTGTGTCAGTAATTTCCTAAAGTGCTCCTTGGTTTTCGGTTTTATTTGGACCTCTGGCACAGGTTGTTTCTTTTTAAAATGAGCATCCACTTCGGCACGTACGACCGCATCGGTCTCCTCATCGGTCAGGTCGTAAGCCCTCTTGGGAGGAACCGGCGGTACTCTTGGGAGGGGCGACAACTGTCGCTTCGGGCGTTGGTTATCGCTCGACGGAGCGGTGGTATTCTTCCGCTTTTGCCCCTTAGTGGGTGGTGGCGGCTACGTAGATTGAGATGAACTCGTGTTGGGGTCATGGATTGGACTATTACTGGGAGGAGACGGTGCACTTGGAGGTGGACTTGGAGGAGACGGTGCACTGGGAGGAGACGGTTGCCTTGGTGGAGAAGGTGGCCTTGGTGTCGAGCCTGGAAACTTGATGTATTCTTTTTTCCAAAGAATGAAGCCACTCGTGACTTCTCCCAGTGTCGTCTTGTGAGACCAGGCACATGGCTTAATAGGATTGATAGAATACTCATACCAACAAGTTGCAACTTCTTTTCCGGAAGTTCATTCGAAAAGAACTCTAAGGTTAAGCGTGCTTGGCCTAGAGCAATTCTAGGATGGGTGACCGACCGGGAAGTGGGTAACCGGGTGCACATGAGTGAGGACAAAGTGCGCAGAAAAGACTAGTGTTGGTCTGTGGGGCCAGTCTAGATATCCTATTAAGCTGCCAGGAGTGACACCCCCGGGCCTAGGAGTGGACGGGGTGTTACAAGTGGTATCAGAGCCGACCCTTACGATTACACGGGTTAGTGGCGGGACATGTGGAGCATGGCGCGTGTGGCCCGGAGTGGACACGGCATGGCACATGTGTCGGCACTAGACGCACAGACGCGTGCCAAGAGGGAACGTTCCTGGGGTGTGCTTGATCGATGAGGGCATCGATCTTCTAAAGGGTGGGTGTATGTGAGACCAGGCACAAGGCTTAATAGGATTGATAGAATACTCATACCAACAAGTTGCAACTTCTTTTCCGGAAGCTCATTCGAAAAGAACTCTAAGGTTAAGCGTGCTTGGCCTAGAGCAATTCTAGGATGGGTGACCGACCGGGAAGTGGGTAACCGGGTGCACATGAGTGAGGACAAAGTGCGCAGAAAAGACTAGTGTTGGTCTATGGGGCCAGTCTAGATATCCTATTAAGCTGCCAGGAGTGACACCCCCCGGGCCTAGGAGTGGACGGGGTGTTACACGTCTCCCCTTCACCTCCAGGGATGTCAAGCTGTAGTGACTGACACATAGGTAGAATTTCATCCACACCGACACGAGCATAGCCAGCTGGAATCGGATTGCAATGGTAGGTCGCTCCCGGTGCAGAAGGTAAAGCAAAGCCGACCACCACCTTCATGGGTATATTCTTCAGTTCAACATGCAGCTCACAACTAGTCTTCTCCTTAATTGCATCCACGGGGTACACATCCATCGTTGCATCATTAACGTGGCCATCCGTGGAAGCCACGCTGCTTTTCCGTTGCGATGGACCGACCGTACTGTCCGGTGTAGGATCTTGCTGTCGGAGTCCTTTAAGTTCATTAAGCTCTTGGCGATACTCCTGCAACGCGGCTTCAAACCTCGCGAACCGCTCCGTATCCTCCTCTTTTTGCCGCTTTGTTCTTATCGATCGGCTTCTGTACGTGTCACGGTGCTCGGGAAACCCGATAGCCCATGGATAAGAAGGTCCGAACCCTCTTGTTCGTCCAGCCTTTTCAGGATTCCCGAGAGCCTTTGTCAGCTCATCGTTCTTTCTGTCGGGAACAAACGTTCCCTCTTCAACCTCTTTGTTCACTTTAACAAGTTCTTTTTTGGGTGTAGAAATTTCTTCGGCTGCAACAATATCGCCTGTTTCTGGGTCTAATGATGCCTCATGCCCGAATACCCAATTTCTTGACCTCAAGGGCCAACTAGACGTAGCTGGAGTGACCCCTTTAGCCTCTAGGTCAGCCTCAGCTTTATCCCACTTAGGCATGGCACTCCTGTAGCCACCTGTGCCCATATGATGGTGATATTTCTTTTTGGCTGCATTTTCCTTATTTTTTGCTGATATTGCCTTAGCTAGTGCTGAGGTCTTGTATTCCAAAAATGCGGCCTAGTTATCCTGCTGCAACTCTAGTGGGCCAACGAATGGAGGAGTTGTTTCCTTCAAGACATACTTGTGGTACAATCTTTTTTCCATTCCTTGAATAGTTCGGCCATCTTCTTAAGAGCAAAGTGCTTGACTTTCCTCGTCATTTGCTGTGTGAGCTCATCAGTCTCCAAGATAGGTAGGGTGAAATGTGTCATGAGAGAATTCCACTTTGTATCTTTCGCTCTGTCATCTACAAAACTAGCCCCAGCTGGATCCTTTTTCTTTCCTAGCTTGTTTCAGTTTCGCGTGGTGATCAAAACTTTATCTCTAACAATCAGTCCGCATTAACTTGTAAATGCATACGCAGCTTCTTTGGGCTCCAGCGGTTGATCCTGCGGAGAGACTAAGTCAATGCTGAAACGGACATCAGCGGGCAACTTGTGTGTCGGGCCTCTTGTATTTGTAGAAGATTGGCCGGAAGCGGAGGTCTAAGAGAAGAAACATTCGTCAGTACATATATACGAATCAATTAGTGCATCTATACTAGTGAACCATCGACAGAGGCTTTATATACCTTGACGGAGTTTGTCATTATTATGGTGTCTTCACCATGGTCTCCACGATGGTCAGCACCATCGTCTCCACTATTTGGTCTACCATCGTCTCCTCCAGACAAATTAAGATATTCGGAGCCATCATAATAAGACCCCCAGTACCCTCATCTATCATGTTGAGAAGCTCCTCTTCATTCTGTCTACCGTCCATAGCTTAACTAATACAGAAAAAGAATATTGCATTAAGTAAAAGAATATTACAACTGCGACAACTCGGATACAGTACTTAGTGATTAAGATAAATTACAATAATATAAGATAAAGTACATTATTAATACATCACCGGAGAATAGCTCGGGTGCATTATAGGATAAAGTATAAGATAAAGTACATTATTAATACATCACCGGAGAATAGATCGGGTGCATTATAGGATAAAGTATAAGATAAAGTACATTATTAAGATAAACTAGCAAACGCGGCTGCTGCGTTCTGTGCTACGGGATCTCTACAGCCACAGAAGAGGAACCATCACCGGAGAATAACTCGGGTGAGATCTGTGAACCTGCCAGATATTGGAGAACTTAGTCTCCAAAAGATACATGTATCGCCGTACATGCTCGTCCTCCTCCCTGATACGACGACGTACCACCTCCTTGGGGGCTGGCTCCCTCTGCACCGCTCCTGGACCTCGTGGACGCCACCAAAGAACCTCCGGGTCGACGATGATACCTGGATTCCTCACCAAGGTACGAGTCCCGACAGGTAGCACCTCCCAGCGCCAACCCAGCGGAGCCCAGACTCAGACATCCCCGACGGAGTCCAGTAGGCTCGGACGAGATGGACGCGGCATAACTAAATAATAGCAATAAACAATCATAAACATAAACAGTAACTAAAACACTAAGTATATATTGCCCTAATAACAATAACCCTAAACCTATCACTAACTAAACTAAATCGCATTAACTAAGTATTCTAACTAAACCTAATCCCTAATAAAACCTTAAGCCCTAATAATAAACTAACTAAAATGCCTAACTAAATCACTACTAAAATCCACAACTAAATCCCTAACTAAATCACTACTAAAATCACTAACTAAATCACTAACTAAATCACTACTAAAATCCCTAACTAAATCACTAACTAAATCACTACTAAAATCCCTAACTAAATCACTACTAAAATCCCTAATTAACTAAATCCCTAATTAACTAAAATCCCTAACTAAATCACTACTAAATCCCTAATTAACTAACAAAATCACACTAATTAACTAAATCCCTAACTAAATAAAATCCCTAATCAACTAACAAAATTACACTAATTAACTAAATCCCTAACTAAATAAAATCCCTAATTAACTAACAAAATCACACTAATAATATCCCTATAATTAACTACACCTACGTATACCTCACCTGCTGGAGGCAGCGCGACGCGTCGGGAGCGACGACGACGAGCGACGGCGCGGGACGGGCGAGGGCGGAGACGGTGCGGCAGGACGGGCGGCACAGAGACGGTGCGGCGGGGCGGAGACGGGCGGCGCGGAGACGGGCGGGACGGGCGGCGCTTGCGGCGGCGCGGCGGACGGCGTGGAGACGATGCGGCGGGGCGGCGCGGGACGGAGATGGGCGGCGCGTTCGGCGGCGCGGTGGACAGCATGGGCGCGTTCTCTGCCGGGGAAGAAGAAACTGGCAATCTTCGGGTCGTGGCTCGACCCGGGGCGGGGGTGGTATTTATACCACCCCCCCTTTAGCCCCGGGTGGTAATACGAACCGGGGCTACCCTTTAGCCCCGGTTCATATTACAACCCGGGGCTAAAGGTGTTTACGGCCCGCCGCACTTGCCGCGCGCTGAAACCCTTTACAAACCGGGGCTAAAGGTTATTTTTGGCGCCAAATCCAAAAATGGTTTATTGTTTTCAGAAAATTATGTATTATATATCAAAATTTTCAGAAAAAAAGATCTATAATTTAAATCTATTATCATACTTTATTATACAACTTAAATGAAATTATCTATTATGTAAAAGTATTGCATTTAGTAGAAATGTTCACAAAAAACAATAAAAATATAGTTTATTATTTAAAAATGGAAAAATACATATAATATAGCAAAATATTCACAAAAATATAGTAGAAATGTTCTCCCGCCATTTCCCCCGCTTCACGCCATGTTCTCCCGCCATTTCCCCCGCTTCCCGCCATGTTCTCCCGCCATGTCCCTCTATATCTAGGCCGACCGCCATTTCCATCGACACATCCACACCTTCTCTCTCACAACAATGGACACCTCTTACTGGGCTTTTTTGACGCTCGAGGAGACCGAGGCGCTGTGCGCCTCCAGCTACCCATGCCCGCCGGGGTACCGGCTGCCCGCTAGCTGGATGCTGAGCGCTGGAGGGGTTCCAGTTCCTCCTATGTCTCAAGGTTCGGCCCGCCAGGCGGCCATCACGAACCACTTCTACCTCGAGCTCACGCCGGAGCAGCGGATGGATCCCCATTGGGATCCCAACAACCTCGACACCTGGAATGCCTTCTTCGCAAACCGGCAGGAAAGGAAGCTCGCCAGCTACGAGGGTGACGGCCCGCCCCCAGTGAACCACAACGAGGCTGGTCGCCGCCTGTGGTGGGCGAACCAGATTATCGCCGGTGTGATGCGCTACATTGCCATGGGAGACCATCCTCGCCTGAGGTACCCGCACTTTCACCAGCAGCATAGCCACAAGAATGGTGGTGGTGGTGAAGGCCTAGGACATACTGGGGTCGTCATCCGGGATCCCCCTCCCCCGCGCGTCGTGAATCCGAGGCCGGAGGATCCATCCGCGTGCTACGAGGATGGGCCGAGGATCCATCCGCGTGCTAGGAGCGACGACGATGATGATGACGATTCCGAAGACGACCCAGAAGCTGTGTACTACAGGGCTAGATATGATTATGATTAATTTTTACGTTTTAATATTAATAAATGTCTGGCCACAACAAGTTGCAATACTACCTATTGAGATCGAGAAAGTTCATATCCATATACATATAAGAAGATCATTAAAAATAAAGGTTTAATAATATTGTACATCACCAACATCCACACATGATAGGGTTTTCTTCTAATCCGTAACCATGGAGCATCTTCCTTATTTAACGGGATGCTTGGGTCATCCTTTACAGCGAAGGGCGAAATTTCATGAAACTTATCATAATCGTCTGACATGTCTGTCTTATCCTCCACCCCCACGATGTTTCTTTTTCCTGAAAGAACTATGTGGCGCTTTGGCTCATCGGATGCTGTATTCTTTTGCTTATCTTTCCTTTTTCTCGATTTGGTAGACATGTCCTTCACATAAAAAACCTGAGCCACATCATTGGCTAGGACAAATGGTTCATCTCTATACGCAAGGTTGTTGAGATCCACTGTTGTCATTCCGTATTTCTTGTCTACCTCAACCCCGCCTCCTGTCAGCTTGACCCATTTGCACCGAAACAAAGGAACCTTAAAAAAAGGTCCATAGTCAAGCTCCCATATCTCCTCTATATAACCATAATATGTATCCTTTTGCCCATTCTCATCTGTTGCATCAAATCGGACACCACTATTTTGATTGGTGCTCTTTTTATCTTGGGCGATCGTGTAAAATGTATTCCCATTTATCTCGTAACCTTGGAAAGTCAATATAGTCGAAGATGGTGACCTGGCCAACAAGTACAACTGCTCTCCAACATTTATGTCATTCATGAGATGTGACTGCAACCAACCGCCAAAAGTCCTCATATGTTCATCTCTAATCCAGGAGCCAGGCTTCCCCGGGTTGTTGGAGTGTACAATATTCTTGTGTTCCTCGATATACGGAGCCACCAAGGTGGAACTTTGCAGAACTGTGTAGTGTGCTTTAGTGAGAGAATGTCCATCCATACATATCCTTGCTTTCTTTCTTAGCGTACCTTTTCCACTAATTCTACCCTCATTCCGTGATTCAGGAACACCGATGGGCTTAAGGTCAGGAATAAAGTCAACACAAAACTCAATGACCTCCTTTGTTCCATATCCCTTTGAGATGCTTCCTTCTGGCCTAGCACGGTTATAAACATATTTTTTAACACTCCCATGAACCTCTCAAAGGGGAACATATTGTGTAAAAATACAGGACCAAGAATGTTAATCTCATCGACTAGGTGAACTAGGAGGTGAGTCATAATATTGAAGAAGGATGGTGGGAACACCAACTCGAAGCTGACAAGACATTGGACCACATCTTTCTGTAATCTTAGTAGACTATCTAGACTGATTACCTTCTGAGAAATTGCATTGAGAAACGCACATAGCTTCACAATGGGCACTCGAACATTTTCCGGCAGGAGTCCCCTCAATGCAATCGGAAGCAGCTGGGTCATAAGCATGTGGCAGTCATGAGACTTTAGGTTTTGAAATTTTTTCTCTGCCATATTTATTATTCCCTTTATGTTCGACGAGAAACCATACGGGACCTTGATACTGTAAAGGACTTCAAAAAATATTTCCTTCTCTTCTTTGGTAAGAGCGTGGCTAGCAGTACCTTCAAACAGCTCTGGATGCATGCCATCTCGGTCTTTTATACATTGTTGGTCCTGTCGTGCTTCAGGTGTATCTTTGCTCTTCCCATACACGCCCAAGAAGCCTAGCAGCGTCACGCAAAGATTCTTCTTCAGGTGCATCACGTCAATTGCAGAGCAGACCTCTAGGACTTTTCAATAGGGTAGCTCCCAAAATATAGATTTATTTTTCCACATGGGTGCATGTCCGACATCGTCCTTCGGAACAGATTGTCTACCTGGACCCTTTCCAAAGATTACTTTTAAATCCTTCACCATGTCAAATGCATCATCACCAGTACGGCGGATAGGCTTACACCGGCTGTCTGCCTCACCATTGAATTGCTTACCTTTCTTTCTTAGGATGTGCGAGGGTGGAAGAAAACGACAATTCCCCGGGTACACATTCTTCTTACATTTATCCAAATATATACTTTCAGTATCATTTAAACAGTATGTGCATGCATTGTATCCCTTGTTTGTCTGTCCTGAAATGTTACTAAGAGTAGGCCAATCATTGATTATTATGAACAACAACACTCATAGGTAAAATTCCTCCTGTTTGTTCTCATCCCACACACGTACACCTTGTCCGTGCCACAACTGTAAGAGTTCTTCAACTAATGGCCTTAGGTACACATCAATGTCGTTGCCGAGTTGCTTCGGGCCTTGGATGAGCACTGGCATCATAATAAACTTCCGCTTCATGCACAACCAAGGAGGAAGGTTATAAATACACAGAGTCACAGGCCAGGTGCTATGACTGCAGCTCTGCTCCCTAAAAGGATTCATGCCATCTGTACTTAGACCAAACCATAAGTTCCTCGCATCACCTTCAAAGTCCGGAAACTCTCTCTCGATTTTTCTCCACTACGACCCATCAGCGGGGTGTCTCAACATCTTGTCTTTCTTACGGTCTTCCATGTGCCATCGCAACAACTTGGCATGCTCTTTGTTCCTGAATAAACGTTTCAACCGTGGTATTATAGGAGCATACCACATCACCTTGGCAGGAACCCTCTTCATGCGGCGCTCGTCCTCAACATCACCAGGGTCATCTCGTCTTATCTTATACCGCAGTGCAGTGCATACTGGGCATGCATCCAAATTCTCGTACTCGCCGCGGTATAGGATGCAGTCATTAATGCATACATGTATCTTCTGCACCTCTAATCCTAGAGGGTAGACAACTTTCTTTGCTTCGTAGGTACTGGCGGGTAGTTCGTTATCCTTTGGAAGCAACTTCTTCATTATTCTCAGCAACTTTTCAAATCCTTTGTCAGTCACACCGTTCTCTGCTTTCCATTGCAGCAATTCCAGTGTGCTACCCAGTTTTTTGTGCCCATCTTCACAATTTGGGTACAACAATTTTTTGTGATCCTCTAACATCTTCTTGAACTTCAACCTCTCCCTTTCAGTTACGCATTCTTCCTGGACATCAGCAATGGCCCGACTAAGATCATCATCGGGCAGATCTGATGCCCGTTCTTCATCTTTTTCTTCATCAATATCTTCCATTGTAGTACCATCGTATTCAGGGTAGTCGTTGTCATTCTCTTCTTCTTCGTTGTCTTCCATCATAACCCCTCTTTCTCCGTGCTTGGTCCAACAATTATAGTCGGTCATGAAACCGGACCGAAACAAGTGGCTGCGAAGGACTCTTGAGGAAGAGTATTCTTTATGATTCCGACGGACACCACATGGATAAGACATAAAACCACTCCGCTTGTTTGCCTCGGCCACAAGAAGAAAATAATGCACGCCTTTAATGAACTCGTTAGAGAGTCGGTCAGCGTACATCCATTGCCAGCTCATCTGCAATATATAATTAATTAAGTACATCAAACATAATCATAATTAATTAGTACTAATCTAAAACCAGCAACCGGGACTAAAGATATGATGAACCTTTAGTCCCGGTTGGAGGCACCAACCGGGACTAAATGTGGATGTGGAGACAACATGTCGACACTATGTCCTCAGTGGGTAGCACTAAGCCAGTAAATTAAATGCCGACACTATTTTGGGTGGGTGTTAACACTATGCCAGCGTGAGTGTGTCGACATTATGTCATCAGTGCCCGACACTATGTTGTGCTGCTTAATCTATAAATAGGTATGCATTCTTGTGAAGAACTGCAAGATGGTGTGTGAGACCAGGGCACCACTACGGCGGAGCTTCTCGAAGATGTCTTAGGACCTCGTCCTCAGACATCTTCGAGGAGCTCGCCGTAGAGGCACTCTCTAATATGTGAAATTAGTTAGCTCCACCAGCATACTGATTTAGCTAGAGAAGATACAAACCGAAAGATGGTGTGGGAGAGCAGGGACACCACTACGGCAGAGCTTCTCGAAGATGTCTTAGGATCCCATCCTCAGACATCTTCGAGGAGCTCGCCATAGAGGCACTCCCTAATATGTGAATTGTGATGTCTTCTTATCAAGCTTTTATGAATTAACCCTATCTTTGTTACAAATTTTTCAGTTTGTTGAACGCAGGTAGACAAAGAAGGATATTTTGCCCAGCTAGCTAGTTAGTTAGAATGATGAACTCACGCATGTGTGTGCTTCTAAAATCAATTTTCGAGACTCTATGTACCAAAACAAGATATATATTGATAGAATAATCCACATATTGTGATATTTACCTTAGAGTTTCTTACATTAATACAAGATAGATAGAACCTAAACATTGATATCATGCTATCACTGCAAAAATTACTACCAAACTAAATCCACAAATCCATCTATAAGATAGAGCATGAAATGAGCTAATATAGCAATGAGAGTTCAAATGATGAAGTTGCTCACCTTTTAGAACCTTTGGATAGATGGAGCACCACAAAATCTTGAGGAAAAATCTAGACAAATCTTGAGGAAAAAAAGGACATGAACTCGAGCTTGAAGCAAGAAAGAGAGAGAGAGAGGAGAGCCACCAGCTTGAATGGTGGCTCGGGCAGGGGAAGAAGAAGATATAGCCAGACCTTTAGCCTCGGTTCGTGTCTAGAACCGGGGCTAAAGGTCCACCTTTAGCCCCGGGTCGTGTAACAAACCGGGGCTAAAGGGTCTGACGCCCGACCCGGCCTGCCTGAAACCCTTTAGCTCCGGTTTATTACACGACCCGGGGCTAAAGGTCCTATTCGAACCGGGGCTAGTGTCTGCCACCCTCCTGGGCCAGTTCTAGCCGTTGGACCGGGGCATTAGTCCCGGTTTGTAGCCAAACCGGGGCTAATACCCCTGGACCAAAGGTCTGTTTTCTACTAGTTTAGTCTGTGTTTCCTACACATGTTCACGTCACGGTCAGTAGTGCTGTTTCAGGATTCAGACTTAGTCTAGATCGCCGCGATTAACGTTCGTGGGATGGCACGAGGTTCTGTGATCGTGTTGAGTTTGTGGGGGAGAGGTGATCGTGCGGCAGTGGGATGGCGCTGTCCTGTAAGCCTGGTCGTTGATCCTGCTTTGTAGAAGTCGGTTGTAACAGATCGAATAAAAAGAAGAAACAACAGAAAAGTGGAGCTGTTGAATCCGCGCAAAACTACCGTGTTCTCTCCTCTCTGTCTCTCTGAAAACAGTCTCTACCATCATTGGCAACTAAAACGGTGGCCTGAAATTTAATATTACACCCGGATTTAAACTAACAAAAGCCCCAACCGGCTGAACCGATACAAATTACTGAGAAAAAACAGTTGTTTTCGTTTTGGATCTCTCTAGTATTTGGTGTCAACATTAGCATTAGTCTTGGCCAAATACTACCGCATAGGTAAAGCAAATGTTTTCATGGACTTTATTCAGCCCTAATTTGCTTTCGAGGTTTTTCAAATGTATTTTTCCGAGTTTTCTTGCATCGTTTCTTGGATGCAGACGACGGGATTCTGAACCGAGCGTCTCACCTAGATGCTAGTTTGGTGAATATAACCTAACTTCATAATGTAATCGCAGTCCAACTACTACTTATACTTAAGTAAACAAATGGAATATACCATATCATTCACCGTTGGCTGTCGTCCTAAACAAATCCTTAAGTAGTAGCTGTCTACGTACGTTGAGTGAACTGAAACTACTTCCGTCGCCTCCCAGGTCAGTATGAAAATAACCACCAGTGTCTAGGTTGGATGCTTCCGGTGTATGCCATTGCCAACGCTTGTTGACCTGTGTGTGTACGTTTGGCCTTGCAAAATTTTATGCATGCATGTGTCCGCCGGCTGAATATGTATGGTTGGGATCTGACAGCAACATCTCACCAAACTGAACTGGGTTAGGTGAAACCTGTGACAAACTTGGGAGTGAGAGATCAGCGTATATACGTACGTCCATCAGAGACCACATACCAAAGCAACAGGGCCTGCCGACCGCCTTGTTACATGCTGCAAGCCAATGTAGGCAAGCATGTCATCCAAATATTTTTGGCACGCAAAACATACATACTAACAATGGGAAAATTCATCTGAAAAACAATGGGAATAAATTTCCTTTTGAGAGAACAACAATAGGAATAACTTTCCTTCAAAAAACAATGGGAATAAGTGGCCCCATGCATGCCAAATGACATGTTTTTCACTTCCTTCTTGGAGTAGGCAAATACCATTTGATTCTGAGCGACCATGATCGATCAAAGATTGCAACAAAGCTTGCATAGCAATCCCGTTATTTTGCAAAAATCTTCTCGGCGGTGTTGTGTGATATAGGAGTATCTGTTGTGATCCCAGTCGTGTCATGTGCCATGTTGCACAACGGCTGATGTTGGCGTTTGTGTCATGTTTTTTCGCTTCCTAATCAGGCATCATATTCCTCGATCTTAGTCAACGAGACGGGGCAATGTTTTTGCTACATTTCAAAACAAAAGTATGCAAAGTTCTCAAGTACATGAACATATGCCTATTTCCCAACAATGATGTGTACATCGATGTAGTCGTCACCCCGTGGTCGCTGCTGAAACTCGGAGCTCCCATGTTTTTCTGTCTAACCTTCGCATCAAGTTGATATAACCATAAGAATATTAAACCCTGATTTTTTTGTGTACTAAGATGCACGCAGACCAAAAGCTTAATCAGTATTTTCTTCTTCGTGTAACCAAATCAACCTCCCACAATAAAAAAAACTACCAAGCCCGCCAGGGACCCAAGGGAAGAAGAACTGTGAAGAGTACATCGAGAAGAAGCACATGGACTATTTTGCAAGCATGAATCCCTTCAAACAGGGTCTAGTCACTCCGCATTAGGAACATGTCTACACCGGAGAACAGAGTGTCGACCTATTGGCAAGCAGTGGGGGTGCGCAAGCTGCCCACCCGGGTTTGAGTCATGAGCTCGGTGGGTGCTCACGGTTGTTTCTCCTACAAAACCACACCATCCAAGGTTGGTATTGGCTTTTTACATCGGTGCGAAAACAAGGCTTTACCACCTGAAAAAATGTCGCAGTGGGTAACACGACGACACAAAGATGGAAGAAATCGTTGACCAGACCCATAAGAACACGCCCTCGCTCAGGGGGCTCCCTCTCGGTGCCAAAGAAGATGTCACCTGGACGGGGAGGAGCCTAAAAGACTTGTCCACACCATCGTGACACCATGATCCGAAGCCATAAAACTAAAAAACCTATGGCATGACTATGCGCTGGCCGGTGCCACCATCGCCACCCGACCGACTGTCAATATAGTGCAAGAGTAATGTATCGTTAATTGCACTCTAGTGCTTTGAATCCTCTACCACGGGACAAAAACCGTGACACTCTATCACGCTATTGATATCAATAATCCCTCTCCATTTTCCATGTGGCATAGCTGTAGTTACTTTATGTGCATGTGGTTTGTACCACGTTCGTGTTAAACCCAAGGATCATCCAGAAGACCACCAGAACTAATAGTCATGCACAGAATCTGTACTCATGTCGACCCTTTATTCTGAACATGGGACAGCGATGAACTGGTTGTAGCAGCAGCCGCGCAGTGGGAAATTAGCAACCTCCAGCACGCGGTTTGCTACCATCTAATAATAAATGGATATTAAACTTAGTCCATACAAAAGAAGGGTATTAATATAATGTACTAGACTACTAGTATAATATAATTTAGAGCATTTTATTTTTTTATGAAGTTCCACCGATCGATTAATAATCATCAACAGTCGTATAAAAAGTTTTAAGGTAATAAAAATTACAAATAGGTACTTAGACCACCTAGCGACGACCAGAGACACTAGCACGGACCAAAGGCGCGCCGCTGTCCTCGCCCCTCCATCGCCAGCGTCAGGCAAAGCTTGTCATAATAGAACTTGTTATAGCTCACATGCATGAAATCGTCATGTTAAAGTCCCAAAAGTCAACATCACCAAAGCAACAACCATCACCGATGATGACAACCGTAGTCCACAAGAGACTAACCTGAAACCACAGGAACGTAGACGAAAATCGACGAGATCCTGGAAGAACCGCCAACCATAAAACTCCATGTGTCCTCCATTGACGCTAGACGCAAAACCGGAGCAGTGATAGAGCAGAGTGTACTTTATTCTGACACCAGGATGTAGCTGTTGCCTCACCATCCAAGCAAAGACATGAAAGCTTGCTAAAAACATGAAACAGAGACCCTCCCGTAGATGAGAGACCGAGATGCTCCATCACTCCAAGGCCTAAAATGCCATCGGAGGTGGAGCAGGCGTTGCCGGTGGAAGGCACGTGAACCCAAGCCGTCGCCGCTAGTTATCGCCTTTTGAAGGCATATGTTCGATGCATCGAGGGAGATGGGGTTGAGGCCCGTGGATGTTACACTATAGTGGTAACCCAACCTATGTGATCGGAGATACCATGAATTAGGTCATGGGAAGAACAAACTAGTGGTTTAACTAATGAGAGTATTTGTAACCCTCTCTATGTGAAGATTATAGCTAGGTGTGGGCATCTTAGCCCATCTTGCCCCGAGAAAATCCCGACGGGCCAGGTTTTTAGGCCCACCGGATGGGCCTGGGCTTCAGATTTGTGGCCCGGAGGCTGCATGGGCCAGACTCGAGCCGAAGGAAATGCACAAATAATGAGAGGCCCGGCCCGTGGCTCGACGACCCAGAGGATTTTGCATAGCAGTGGGTCGACTTGGGTGTTTTTAGGCCCGACAACCGGGCCGGGTCAGGCTTGGGCCTGGGAAATGTGCGGACAGGCTTTGTCCAGCCTGGCCCGGCCCAAAAAATTCCTAAGTGTAGTGAAGATGTATAACTCTCAAAATCTGTAAAGCAGGTTGGCAATATGCCTTATTGGCTATAACTAGCAAATATGTTGTCCTACATGGTATTCTTGAAAGAATGTACCTATATGAGCTCGACTGTATACCGCAGTTTATGAGATTTTGGTGTCTCTAGTAAACTTATGAAGACACCAGAGAGTATGCCGTATAAGCTCCAACCTGCGAGATAGGCTACTCGTAGCCAGGTACTAGTTATGATTTTGAGTAAAATCTATTAGCACCAAACTTGTTCAAAATTTGTTCATTGTTCAAGTTGCTGTAGACGTAGCTCAAGACTCTAGTAGAAAGTTCAACTTGACAGTCTCTATTGAAACACCAGTATATAAACAAATAACGAGGATTGACAAATCTTAAAATAGATATTTAAGATCTGTAGGATTGTTGAAAATAATGAACTAAATCATTAGATTCACGTGTGATTTTAAATTTCCCTAAATCGCAATACCTATATGGGTGGAAGCCACATGTGAAGGCAGCACAAGACTCTAGTAGGAAGCTTGGTGTAGGCCGGCCGGCCAGTAGTACACTAGACAGTCGGGACCTTTTCAGATGGATAAGATACAATACGATGTGCAAGTTGACGAATTGCAACGACCCTGATTCCATAGCTAGCATGATGCACGACGCGACCAGCTATATCCAATTCACGAATTGACAGTGCCATCTTAAAGAAAATCCAGGACTTCTGCCGTCTATCAGCTCGATCGTACAGGACAAATGACAGGGAATCAGGGATGCTTTCACTTCATAGCGCTAGAAAAGTTGCTACTTGCAACTTTCTTGTTGGAATGATTGACTCTGGCTTGCAAGCATGTGCTTACGGATTCGGCACCTTCGTACGTCTTGGATTGTACATTGCTTTTGGCAGCAGGATTTTTCGAGTGTTATTAATGGAAAATGCCTTAAACAACTGTCCACAAGATTTATTTTAGATACTCCCTCGGATCAAGTTTATTAGGCGTACACGTAGTTTAAGAAAAAAATTGACCATCAATTTTGACCGATAAAATATGCAATATGTGTCCCAAAAACTATACCATTAGAAACTATTTTTAAAGATGAATCCAATGGTATAATTTTTGTGACATATTATGTAAAATTTGTTGACCAAAATTAATGGTCAAAGTTATTTTTAAACTACGCGTGTGCCTAATAAACCGGACCGGAGGGAGTATGAGAAGGTTGTGTGCATTTCTCGAGAAAAAAAGATTGCGTCAATTATTATCGGACCTAAAGGATACTAGCTAAATTATTTAGATGTCTCCTCTTTGTCACTTGTTTTATTTTGTAGTTATAACTAACAAATGCTTTTGTATATGATTCGCAAAAAAAAATACTTTTGTATATAAATTCATCAAAACAAAATCTTTTGTATACAAGCTAGCATTAGTTAAACGTTTTGCAAGTTGGTGCACGTTAACTTTCTAGATTAGAGTAAACTTTTTTGTACTATGTCTTTTTCCGGAAAAGAGGAAAGATCCTGACCTCCGCATAGGTAGATGTACATAGCCTTCATTTCATTATTACGACTGATTTTTGTGTGCTTGTGAACATATATCTATTTCTTTAGCTTGTATCTGTCTTAACATCCTCTCGCACTATGTGTGTCGATGGAAGCTAATTTGAAACCAATTTCAAACTTCAAAGAGTCGTAGCTCTCAAACAAGAGGGTCATAGTTTACTTCTTTTTCATCATCGTATTCGTTTCAACATCTCCCACTATGTGTGTTGATGGTATTTTCCTCTCTACTACATTACAATAATGTCTACTATGTTCTTACATCAATGTGTACTAGTACAACTTTTGGAGGCAACTACACTTTGCACTAGTTTCTACTGCAAATTTTACATTAGCTAAGAAGAATTGGCCTATGTTAACCGCCTAGCTGTCCCTCCTCCCGTGAAAAAAAAGAGGCGGCGGCTAGGGTGAAAAACCTAGCAGCCGCCACAATCTGTTTCGTCCTCACCGTTGATGTCTACGCACTTCTATTCTTATAGACAGTTGTTGGGCTTTCAAATACAGAGGTTTGTAGAATAGCAGCAAGTTTTCCCTTAAGTAGATTACCCAAGGTTTATCGAACTCAGGGAGGAAGTGGTCAAAGGTATCCCCCTCAAGCAACCCTGCAATCAAGATACAAGAAGTCTCTTGTGTCTCCAACACACCAATACACTTGTCAGGTGTATAGGTGCACTGTTCGGCGAAGAGATAGTGAAATACAAGTGGTAACGGTGGTAGAAAATAGCTTGATGGCGTGGGAAAAGACTAAAGACAAACTGAAATAAAGATGGAAGCAAGCAAACATGTAACAGATCTAATTGCAAATGGTGTATCAATGCTTAGAAACAAGGCATAGGGATCATACTTTCATTAGTGAACACTCTCATATAAATATATCATCTTCATGATACTACGCTGAACTACTCTCCGGTTGGACACTCTAATCCATGGTAGAGCTATAACATCACACCTCAAAGTAAGCCTTTCCCATCTAGAAAACCCCACACTGTCACCTTGAACACTAGATGGTTCTAACAAACACCATAATTTCATAAAGACATCCAACTCCAAATATAACTTATAACAAGTATCTGTCATCTCTAGCCTAGTGCCACCATGGTGTGCACACTGTCACTTTCACACACATGGGGAGAGCAAAGATCTATTAAAGCACTTGAGTAGCAAGGTAGATCTATAGATTACAAGCTCACGATCACAATATGATCATGCATAGAGAGAGAGAGATGAACACATAGCTACCGGTAGAACCCTTAGCCTCGAGAGAGAACTACTCCCTCCTCATCATGGGAATCAGCAACGACGATGTAGATGGTGGTGGAGATCGATGGAGATGGCTCCGGGGGCACTTCCCCGTCCCGGCAGGGTGCCGGAACAGAGACTTTCTGTCCCCCGAATCTCCCCTTCGATGGTGGCAGCGCTATGGAACTTTTTGTGGATTTCTGATTGACTATATAGGGTTTATGTATCGGGAGGCTTCTTATAGGTGAAGAGGCATGGTCGGTGGAGGCCGGAGGGGCCCACACCACCTGGTGGCGCGGCCAAGGGGGACCCGCGCCACCCTATGGTGTGGCTGGACCCTGGCCCCTCTCCGTCTCGTCTTCTGGCTCCGTGTTCCCCTCGGTGAAATATTAACTTTGGCTTTTTGTCTCGTCCAATTCCGAGAATATTCATTTTCTGACTTTCTGGAACCAAAAACAGCAGAAAACAGGCAACTGGAACTATGGCATCTTGTTAATAGGTTAGTCCAAGAAATCATATGAAAAGTACTCCAAAGTGTGGACAAAACATAAGAAAGTAGATAAAACCAAGCATGGAACATCAAAAATTATAGATACATTTGCAATGTATCAACCGTCTACGATCGAGAATCGACGGGTCCCTGCTTCCTCTGCTTGCTGTTCCGGCACCGGGAGGGGGTGGGGACCTCGGACCTGCGCTCTGCGGTGTAGAAGGGCCCCTAAAGTTAGAGTTTGGTATGGCTATGGCGGTGTTGTGCGGGACAAGAACAAGGCATACTCGCCTCCTCTTCCACCTCGTCGGCGACGATCCCGCTGATGGCGTTGAGGAGGGAGGGGATTCCTCTGGTCGTCGTTTCCATGGAGTGGTGGATCTTGTCCAGTCTACGTGTTTTCTGGATCTTGTCTACTCTACATGTGTTTTAGGTTTGGTATTACAAGCTTCAGATCAATTTAAGGGTTCAATAGCGACAACTTCAGCTCTAGGGCGATGGTCCTTAGGGGCACATGCACGAAGACTTCCCGACCATCATCAATAACGTCAGTCTGGCTCTGATAAGGGAGCGGCGACAACGGCTCGCTCTGGCGGCAGTAGTGGTCGTTAGATGGTCCAAAGATCTCGATGTAATTTTTATTGTGGTTGGGGTACGTTTTTACTTCTTATGAACTCATAAAATAGATCCAGATCTTTTCCCCACAAAGAAAAATTACATTAGCTATATGGCAATTTACGTAGTTTCTACTGCACTTTTTGGGCGTCAATTTCATTTTGCACTAGTTTCTAGCCGATTCTACATTATTCACTAATGCATCTTAGCACAAATTTGGATTGGACTTATGGTCTAATGCATTTAATATTACTTTCTACCTTATTTTACACTGCTTTGCACTTAATCTCTTGCCAAAATGTAGTGTATTTTTACACTAGTTTGTTTTCCATTTTTTACATTACTTTCCCTATCATATTTTTAGGGAGTGTACTGCATTTTTAATTTTGTTTATATTACCTTGTTGAAGTCTACTAGTACCTTTGATGCATAACTTTTTTTGCAATTGTACGACAGAAATTTTAACCAAATTTATAGAAAAAATATATAAATGTATACCTCTTATTTTCAGGAATGAAGGAAGTTCATTTTTACACAATACTCCACTCTTACAATTTTATCTATTACATAATCATGGAGATATAAAGGAAAAGGAACGAAATGATGAAATAAACTACTCCCATAGTAAGAAGGAGAAAAATTACTACTCCCTCCATCCCAAGGCTTAAGGCATATAATTATTTTGAAAAGTCAAGCCATGTAAAGTTTGACCAAATTTTTAGAAAAATCTATTAAGAACTATTATATTATATAGATACCATATGAAAATATGTTTTATGATGTATGCAAGGGTATAGATTATATAGTATAAATATTAATATTTTTCTCTAAAAACTTGGTCAAACTTTAGTTGGTTTGACTTTAAAAAAAATTATATACCTTAAGCCTTGGGATGGAGGTAGTAGTAACTACTCGATCCGTGTCCTCGGATGCTAAAACAAAAAAGAATGCTACTCCGCCCTCTGCCTCAGTTATATGGTATCTCCTTGTATTTCAGGATTTAACTTTGATCATCAATTGGGTCGACAATATGTGAGTATGACGTATAAAATCATGATTTCGAATACGACGTGAGTGGTATAAACTTTTGGTGGCATATATAAACGACATTCCGGTAGCCAAATTGATGGTCAAACCATGTCAAAAGAAATTGATGGTCAAACTTTGAGCAAATTTATAGGGAAAATATATCAGTACAAGGTAGACCACAAGGTATATTTTAATAAATTTGTAAACCTTTTTTTTTGCGAAAAATAAATTTGTAAACCTTGTCGATGTAGTGAATATCTTTTTTTTCTAGAGAAGAATGAGAGAACATACCACAGCCCCCTCTTGCAATGTACACAAGTTTCAACAAAAAAATTAGTACGTTTGTATATGATTATGCACACGAGACGGGACGACAGAGGGGCGGACATCCATGGCGTTGTTGGGCGATGTCTGTCACTCTGTCCACACACATGCCCTAATTTATGAACTAAACTAAATCTATAGATTAACATGGGAATCTTTCGGCCTGATCTCACACGGAATCTTTCATCGATCTGTGCATCAGCATCGCAATGCATGAGCCAGCTTCTGCAGCTGCAAGTGCCAGAAAACAATGCGCGCGGTGCCTGACACTGACAAGTGACAAGAGGCGCGTTTCTCGCGGTACGTACGTACAGGCCGATACAGTTTCGTTGCCCTGTCGACGACGGTCCAGTCCACAGTCCACACACGCATATGGGTTCCTAGCTACTTCCGGCCGAATCTAGGACAAGACCACGAAAAAACGGCATATCAGCTAGAGAGTCTAAAATTACATCAAGAATTAATTTGTGTCCACTCTTGCACATTTTTACACTTCAAGTTGCACGCGTGATAAGCGTTTTTTTTGTCATTCCTATCACCGTGACTTAACCCGAATCTCAGTTTTGTATTTTGATCAACTAAAACCTCAATCTTGCCACTGCTATATACAATACCCCTCAGTTTTACCATTATGTCATCCTTCACCGTTGGTCTATAATGAGTTTTGCCATTCCAGCTTCTCCATCTTTTCTATTTATATCTCCCCGATTGGTTGGACCAACATGTTAATACTTCGACAAACTGAAGTTGTAGTTCATCAGATATTTATATCTCACCGATTGGTTGGACCACGTCGTGGTGTCTCCTTAGATTTGTTATTTATTGCAATTTGTGTCATGTCGATGGTCAGGCTCACATGAGTAGCAACAGATATTGTAGTCTACTGCTTATCTCGAGTTAAAATCCAAACCTTCATCCATGCTTGCCGAAGAGCTTCTATCACTTCTGGTACCCCGTTTCGAGTCGACTTGTTCGTCTTTGATGCCTAACTTTGTCCTCCTTTTGAAAAATGGATAATATATGGTTCTATGTATAACTTATGTAAATGCCGAGAGTCCTCCCTTTTGAGAAAAATAATACAATATTGTGCTAGCATTTTCTTATACTGACCGCCACTCCTCAACTATAGGCCAACTCAATTCATGCATGCCAACAACAACAGTTGTAAGACCAAGTGAAGAAATTTGTGGATATGTGCCTTTGTAGAAAGAACATTTCCAACTCTTTGTTGTTAATTCCAACATTGAACTCTTTGCACGTTTGACATATTAAATGTGTTTTGCACTACCCCCACTCTCCAAATGGAAAAAATGATTATAGACTAAGGTGGAAAGTATGACGAAATGGCAAAATGAAAGAGTGTTTAATGGAGCAATGGCAAGATTGAGGTTTCATCGATTAAATGGAAAAAATGAGATTCAGGATGATCATAGTGGCATGAATGATAGAAAAACCATGATAAATGGAAATTATACATATGAGGATGTGATAAGGTTCATGATCAAGTTGGTCGACTTTGAAATAATTTCATCTTAGTCAACTGAGAAATAAAGGGTTTGAACTATAAAAATGTACTTTATTTATTTTATGTTACAAATTACTCACATTTTCCACTTCTACCACCATCTCTTATTTCTATTTTATGTTTCATTTTTTATATTTTCTAGGACCGGTAATCATGAGATCCTCTTTCAGGATGAATATATTTTTGTAATTGTTTTGTCAAAATTTTATTACAATAGTTGCCAGCTTTTGCTTTCTTCTTACAAAACTTACGCCATCAGAGCTTCCCCTACGGTGTTATGGTCAAAAACAATATTTGGCGGGTTTTTTACTCTATGTGAGACATGATAAATATGGCTACTGCACTCGAGAGCTTTCCTAATATTATTTTTTTGAATAAATCAAATAATAGTTATTGTAGTTATTTCTTACTATGAATGTAAGTTGGTGGTCATCCATCGCTCCCTTTTCTCCCATTGCTCGTCTCTGCTTTCACAAGTGTGAAGATATAAACCGCAAGCTATATTCTCCTATATCGTCCCCTGATAAATGATAGCGTCAAAGTGACACATTACTTTTTTTAAGAGAGAGTAAATTGACATACAACATGGTAAATTATGTTTGACATCATTTGTTTTTGGTTTCGTAGAGTAGGATGGGCGTCTAATGGTTCCTTTGATTTATAGGATAGAAAAAAAATGTAGGAATTAGAAACTTGTAGAATTGAGATGGCATGTCCTACTTAAACCTTATGAGAAGAGGTATTCATTCTTTTTGAATGTGGTGAACAAAATTTTCCACGAGGTTTATCCTAATGCTACTTCAAAATTTACACTGCAAGAATTCTATCGAATTATATTTCTCCTATCTATGAATCAAAGGGATCCCGAAGAAAAAAATTCATAGGATTTTCAATCCTCGACCAATCTTTTGAAAATCTTATGAATCAAAGTGGCCCTAATTAACTAGTTGATGCAGAGGTTCAAGGTGCATTATAGCTATGGGACAATATTATGACAATAAAATGCGCAAGTCAGACAATGTCTTGACAACTTTAATCGGCATGCCATAGCTTCCAACTTGCAAGTTTTCAGAAACACTTTCTGGTTGTCCTGTGCTGTGCACAGCCAGAGTGTCAGACACATGACATCGACGACGGTAGCGCACGCACACACATGCATGGAAAAGAGATCAGCAGCCCCGCATGTATTCTGTTCCAAGCGAGCGAAAGAGAAAGTCTAGCCAGACAAACACTGTCAGTCTGTGTCTTCACAGTAGTAGGAGTACGAACGAACTTGATATCACTATACCTCTGATGCTGAAAAGTGAAGAGAGGGAGAGGGAAGTACAACAACAGTAACAGAGAGGGGCAGGGAGCGAGAACCCCCATCAGATCCCGTGTCACGCTCACATACACGCACAGCTAGGCTAGCTGTTACCGCATGCAGCGCTGTCACGCACGTGCATGCGCATGCATGCAGCCGTGACACGGGAGTGATTCCTTCAATTTTCAGTACGCTACTACGTACACAAATCAATAGAAAAAATCGCGGTAAAAACAATTAACACACACACACCTTCGATCATTTCGCCATTGATCTTCTTCTTCTTCTTCTTCTTCTTCTTCTTCTTCTTCTTCTTCTTCTTCTTCTTCTTCTTTTACGTGGCTTAATTACTCGGATTTACATCATCGTCAGCTTGCCGGCGGCGATCAGCCCCGCGGACGCCGCCGGGTCGTGGATCAGGCCGCCGCTGCCGTCGGCGCCGCCGGTCCCCGCGGTCATGAGCAGCTGCTTGATCTCCTCGTAGCCATAGTCCAGCTGCGCCTGCTGCTGCTGCTGGTGGTGCTCGAACAGCTTGTGCTGGTCCTCCTCGGCGCACCCGTTGCTGCTGCTGTAGGCGCCGTATACGCTGCTGTACCCGTTGTGGTCGAAGCTCAGCTCCCTACCATTGTGCCGGCCCCCGAACTGTGCTGCGCCGCCGTACTGCGCCGCCGCCGTCGTCCCGTCCGACGAGCTGCAGCTCTGCTGCTGGTCGCCGCACCCGAACGCGATCATGGCGCCCCCGCACTCCTCCTTCACCTGGAACTGGCGGTGCGTCGTCGCCGTCGCGTGCAGCAGGTGCGGGTTCGCGCCGGTGCTGTGCGCCATGGAGTTCAGGGAGCTTGAGCTGCTGAGCATGTAGTCTTGCTGGTGGTGCTGTAGGGTTAGGGCATGTGCGAGGCTGGGCTCCGACTGCTGCTGCTGCTGATGGAGGAGGGTGCCGGTGCCGGGGAAGAAGTTGCTGTAGTTCGGGTGGGGCGACGATGAGTAGGGGAGCAGGACCGGCCGGTGCTGGTGGTGGTTCTGCCGTGGCGCGCGCGGCGGAGGGCCCCCGCCGCCGGCGCCCGTGCTGGAGGAGCCCAGGAGCTTCTTCTTCAGCTTCGTGTTCCAGTAGTTCTTGATGTCGTTGTCCGTCCGGCCCGGCAGCTGCGACGCGATGATCGACCACCTGGATTCGAACATTGGATCATTCATGCATACTACAACTCTATTTAATGAGTTATTACTCCGATCCATATATGTGCACATTCCTTCCATTTATTTGCCTTGATTCTTATGTCAGTCTCTCATTATATTAGAGCTTGCTAGCATCAAGCAAATTAGTAACTCTCACTAGATCTATGAAAGCTGGATCTTGGTTTCTGAATTCTGAAAACACAAGATATATAGTACAAATATATCCCTTACTTTTCTGCAGACTCTTCTTGGGGGGAATTAAGAAACAGTCATGCAAGTAGTGTAGAGTTAGTTTGGTAAATAGTGCATGCTACAATCTGGAAACCTTTCAAATTTCATCCTAAAAATGACCATTTTGTGCCATGCAAAAAAGAACTTAGGAATCAGATATTAAAGGAAGTTTTTTCGCAAAGGCACCAAATATTCCGATGAAAAAGGAAGATGATTTAACATGTTGCTAGCTACATCCATGAACTTTCTCATAATTGTCTTACAACTTGGGCGTGCCTAAATCTATACGAGATTAATAGAGCACATGGTCTCTTAAGAGAGAGACGAAAAAACAGCCTTGGATACCTGCTTCCAATGCTGGCATACATGCTGCAGATGACCCTGTCTTCGTGCTCGGTGAACTCCCCATGCTTAATGTTAGGCCTTAGGTAGTTTAGCCATCTAAGCCTACAGCTCTTGCCACATCTTCTCAACCCTAATGAAGATATATACCAAATTGAGGCCATTAGTAATGTCTAGTTAAACTGAAAGCTACAATGTTTTGTAGAGAGCAAAAGGTAAGAAACGATGGCATGTAGGATTATTGTAGCATACAATTAACCCGGGCAAAAGCAAGATACATACAATTAGATGCATGAGAAGGCTAAGAAAGGGGATTCAGTGTCAATCAAGAATTCAAGAGTGTCACAATTGCATGAAGTACGCTAGATATATAGCCCTAGGAAAAGGGCGTGCGCCTTATTTGTGGGAGAGACAAAAAGGGGTAGAGAATGATTACAGGGTCTGTTTGGCCCTTGGAACAAGCGATGATCCTAGAGAAGGTGCTGATCATGATTAATTAAGGGGAAAACTATAAGTGGAATAAATTGGCAAGGAAGAAGTTACCACAAAAGACGACAGCATTTCGACTTAGTGATGTCTCTGTCCATCTTCTATAGAGAGAGAGAGAGAGAGACTCAAGAGTCATGACATGCTTAATTAGGGACCATTAGTTCAAGACGCGTGGTGTGTGATGTTTAATTTTTCCATCCGAATTAAAGTGACCCCAAATTAATGACCAAATCAATAACAAGGAAAACGGAAACAAGTCAAAGGAGAATTTCAAGAGAAATTAAGAAGAAAATCTCATCTTCAAATCAAGAGGCCGGCCGGCCGCCGGCCGGCCGGGTTGATGACCCCGCTAGCTGGTCATCATAGTACGCACCTGCTTTCTGCGGGAGCGCTATCCAGTTCCCGCCGGTGCCGTGCTTGTCCATGAACTCCTTGAGCTTGGCGTCCTCCTCGGGCGACCAGGGCCCTTTCTTGACGTTGTTCTTGTCGCAACATGGCGCCCTTCCCATCTTATCTCGCAGCACGTGATCGACCGACCGACCGATCGACGCGAGGAGGAGGAAGAAGAAGAAGAAGAAACAAAGCTAGCTACAAAGGCGACGACGACGACACCTAGCCACCGAATCCCACTGCTGCCGCTGCTGCTCCTAGCTATCTAGCTACCCCTCTTTTGTTAAACACTCCCGAGCTAGCTAGCCGCCGAGACAGGCAGTCAGGCAGCTCTGCGCTGGGCTAGCTAGAAGACAGAGAGACACTGGCTTTCAGGATGAGAGAAACATATATCGGAGGAGGGGGCACAGAAAGCAAGGAGAGCTCAGCTTGAACAGATGAGCTAGCTTGAGAGAGAGCTAGTAGCCAGCACAAGGCAACAAGAGTGCCAGAAAAATATATAAGACTGACAGGAGACAGTTGATCAGAGGGAGGGGAGAGATGAGATGGGGGAGACGATGTGGATGCTCTAGGAAGTCAATGTGTAGGCTTGTGTTTGTCTGTCTGGTTTGGTTCCGGTCACCTCCTCTGGCTCTGGCTCGCTGGTTGGCCCCTTCAAATCGAAATTTCGTAGCCTAGCGGTACTGTCTCTAGCAGCTTGCCCCACACGCGCGCCCCTCCCTTTCCATTAACAAAAGTACACTTGCACATGGAATCGTTCGTGGTTTCTGTTATGCGCTAGTCCAGCCAAGCTTAAAGTAAATAGTAACTGTTTCTGGGAAAATCGAAAAAAGGTGCGCCATGGACCATGGTACGCGTTGTTGTAGCTTCAGGACGAAATTCGTATATTTTGGTCTGAAATTTTCACACGTACGTATTATGGAGATGACTGGCTTCTACGTCGGTCAATGTCAACGAATTTAAGAAACATTATATACATATTTGACCGGACTAGAATTATTTTACTTAGTAGTTTTTTTAATTCAAACTCATCTATCAATAATCATTAACCGCAGTATAAAGAGATCCAAAAATAATAAAAATTATAAATAGGTCACTGGACCAGCTAGCGACGACTACACACACTAGCGCGGACCGAAGATTCGCCGCCGTCCTAGCCCCTCGATCACCAGAGCCGGACAAGGCTAATTGTAGTAGAGCTTGTTTGCAGTTATAGTAAACAGACGGGAAGTCGCTGTGCCAAGATCATAAAGGACCAACACACCAGAGCAGTAACCATCGTCAAGGATGACAACCGTAGATTGGAAGTGACATGGGTATACCTACAGGTACTCGAGCTTCGCATATACGGTCCAGATACGGCAGAAGCCCACGGCGTTGCCAAGGCCCAATGCAGAATTCGGGTGACCCACAGACTCTTCGATTGCTTGCGAGACAAGAAGTTTAAGATAGAAAGTTCAAAGGACGAACCCTAATCTGTAACCGACTCGACCTGCTACCCGAGACCTAGCCTATCTATATAAAGGCTAGGAGGGGGCGGCGAGGAGGACAATCACAACCCTAGTTTCCACAACTCTCGCCAGATTGCATCTGCGTACCCTTATAATCTTCATTACTTCGTTAATTCCAAGAGAAGAGAAGCAGGAGTAGGGACCTCTACGAGGCCTGAACCTGGGTAAATCTTGCGTCCTTGTGTGCTTGTTTGCTAGCCGATTGATGCCTCCAGCGCTCTCTCCTTCTCCAAAACCCAAGTCCATAACAATGGACATTGATGAGTTGAACCCTCGTCAATTGGCGCGTCTGTGAGAATTGAGAGTGCTGATGTCGCGGCTTCTTCGGGCCCGTCAACCGCGATCTACAAATCTGCAACAACGGAGATTCGCCAGCTCTTCGGCGTGTTCGACTTCACCGTCCACACGCCAGCCACTCGCCCGGCTTCCGAGTCCGTGGGCGATGGGATCAGCCTGGCGATTGGGAGCTTCCGCTTCCAGGTTGGCCAATTGGGCACGCTTCGCATGCCTGACCAGCCAATGGCACCCGCGATTGCTCCAGCATCGTGGTTCCCGCCGCCAATCGGTACCCTCAGCGAGCTCAACATCTCAGCAACAGCTGGGAGTATGGACAGCGACAACAGTCTCGGATCCGATCTGGGTGACCTAGCCATAGAAGATGGAGCCTACGGCTCCAGATCTTAAAGTTGTGGGAGCAACAGCTTCCCCAATCACTTCATGTGCGCCGTCATCAACGCGGGCGACACCGGCGTCAATCGTGAAAATGTCGGCACCGGATCTGGCACCGGGCCACCCAACGACGGTATACCCAACGGCAACGCGCCCAACGGCGGCCCCACCGACGGTGGCAATGGCGCGCCCGTCAATAATGGGACGGGAGGAGAACCGTCGTTCACGGCGAATGAGAACACCGAAGAGCGCATGCTGATCAAGCTCAACAACAACGAATGGGCCCGCTGTCGAGAAGCTTTACAAGGCAATCCTCTAACCCCCAATACCTCGCAAGACATGCTGATGGGCTACCATTGGCTGCTGAAGGAGGAGTTCAAGCGCCAACAACAGGTGATCGCGCAACTCGAAGCGCGCAGAAAGGCGGCGGACGAGTCGAGTCCTCGATGAGCTGGGCTCTCCTCCCACGGAGGATCCTCCTCCAAAGGCAACGAGTACATGGCCAACGAGAGGTGATCTCGACTGGCCCACCTCACCGAGCAAGAACGCGTAGAAGCCGCGAAAGTCCTCGACTTCGGCTCTATGACGGTCGACACGCGGGGCAACATGCTCCCAAAGACGTCGCAAGCTACGGTAACATCGGCCACCATGTACCTCCTTAACAACCAGCCACCGGCTGGAGACCCGCGAGCTGCCATGCACCGATCTACGATCGCAGGCTTGGGGCTAATCGAGGCCGCCCTAGACAAAGAGCCAACACCAGAGCCGAAGAAAAGCAAGGCTCTGGACAAGTACTACTACTCGTACTCCTCGAGTAAGGACAGTCACGATCTGTCACGATGACGTCGCTCATGGCGACATGACCGCGACTACGACACGCGTGATGACATCACGCAGTGCAAGGCTGACAAGATGCGAGCAAGGCGTGCTTGTTCGACTAACTCGGAAGAAGACGAGACTGAGCTATGCGGCGCCAGATGCTTCAACAGGGCCATCAGACAGAACCGAATGCCTAAGGGGTTCAAACTCCCGTCGGAGACCCCAAAATTTGACGGCCCGCAGGGCCCGAAAATCTGGCTGGAGGACCACATCTCCTCCGTCAGGCTGCACGGCGGGAGTCAAAGCACGACCATGCAATGGGTGCAGCCTCGCGCATGGCTCAACAACCTCCCACGCTGATCCATTCGCAGTTGGGAAGAGCTGGTCTATAGTTTCGTGCGCAACTTCAAGGGCACTTACAAAAGGCCCGCATCAATCGAGGAACTGAGAAGTTGCCAGCAAAGATCTGGCGAGTCGCTACACTCGTACATCTAGAGGTGGTCCATCATTAAGAACTCCGCAGAAAACATCTCGGAGGACCGCGCAATCGACGCATTCAACGGCGACGTTCGCCGTATAGAGCCCAGGGAGGAGCTGGGCCGCTCAAAGCCCAAAACAATTGACCACCTGATGGAAATCGCGAATCGGTAGGCTGACGGAGAAGACTCGGTAAAAAACCGCACCTACTCTAACGATGACGACGGTCTCGGGCGTAGACGCGACCGCCGAGGCAAACGTCGAATGCGCGTCTACGATGACCGCGACGAGGTCAACATGGTCGCAGCCGGCTATGCCGACAAACGCGACGACAACCACAACAGTGGATATCGTAGTGGTGGATACCGTAACAGTGGAAAAACCACGCAGGTGTGGCAGCGCCGCACTCGCGAAGAGGCACCCGCAACATCTATCGAGGACAAACTGTCCGGACCATGCAACATGCACTTCTACATCGATAAGCACGACGACAATAATAAATCTAGCCACCTTCTCAAGGACTACCGCGAGTTCCTCAAACTCCATGAGGGCCTGTCTCAGATGAATCGTGACATGGTCAACAGGGGCTATGGAGCCGCCCCAGGCGCTGTGGCACATGGAGCTCCTCCTCCACCGCCTGGACCACCACCACCCGCGGCCGCACCGGTCCAGCATCACGGAGGCGAGCCATACCCACGAGCCGTGGGCAACATGGGGATGATCCAAAAAGGGCGTCCCTCAAATCGAGTTCATAAGGCCATCACTCGCCAAGTCAATCTAGCAATAAACTCTCCACCCTCCACCACTGAGTACCTCAGTGGAAGCGACTCCTGCATCACCTTCGACAAGCGCGATCATCCGCGTCAAGTTCCTCGTCGAGGCCACTATCCCCTCGTACTCGAGGCACAGATTGGGGGCTTCGATATGAGTCGCGTCTTCATGGATGGCGGAAGCGGCATCAACCTCATGTTCGTGAGTACCTTGCGCGCGATGAGGATCCCTCTGACTTGCCTGGAAGTTTCATACACGATGTTCCACGACATCGTCCCAGGGAAGGGCGTATATCCCCTGGGAAAAATCAACCTCGACGTCATCTTCGGCACGCTGCAAAACTTTCGGCGAGAGCGCATCGACTTTGAAGTCGTCGACTGGCCCTCACAATACCACTACATCCTCGGACGTGTCGCGTTCGCAAGGTTCATGGCAGTGCCGCACTATGCCTACCTGCAGATGGAAATGCCAGGTCCAAACGGCGTAATCACAATCAAATGCAACTTCGAGAGGTCCGACAACTGCGACGGGGAATTTAACAGAATCTCCCAGTCCTTTGGCATGCAGGAGGAACTCGCAAGATTGAAGGAATCGACAGACAACAGTCTGCCTCCCCTGAGCAGGCCAAGTTCACCTGACCTGTCCTTCGACTCGTCGGTGCACACGAAGAAAGTCTAGGTCCACCCAATGGACCTGACCAAGACGGCCCTCATCGCCAACAACTTGAGTTCCACATAGAAACTCGCGCTCGTCGAATTCCTCCGTGAGCACGGGGAGATCTTCGCCTGGTGTCCAGCGGACATGCCAGGAGTTCCCAGGGAATTCGCCGAGCACTCACTCAATGTGAATCCAGACGCAAGGCCAATCAAGCATACAATTCGGCGACTGTCTGAACCAAGAGCAAAAGCAGTTGGAATGGAGATCAACAGACTCCTCGACACAAAATTCATACGCGAGATCAAGGAAAGCACCTGGCTTGCTAACACAGTGCTTGTGCCTAAAAAAGACACGGATATCCTGCGGATGTGCGTGGACTTCACCTCCTTGAATAAGCACTGCCCAAAGGATCACTTCCCGCTGCCATGAATCGACCAAATCATCGACTGCACCGCGGGATGTGAGTGCCTCTGCTTCCTCGATGCCTACTCAGGCTACAATCAGATTCGAATAAAGGAGGAAGATCAGGAGAAAACCGTGTTTATGACGCCCTTTGGTGTGTTCTGCTACAACACAATGCCCTTCGGGCTAAAAAACGCAGGAGCCACCTATCAGCAGTGCATGCATGCTTGCCTTCAGAATCAACTTGGTCGCAATATCCAATTCTATGTTGACGACATCGTCATCAAAACTAAAGAGGAAGCCTCGTTAATAAACGATCTCCGTGAGACCTTCACCAACCTCGACCGCTACCGGATCAAGCTCAATCCGGAAAAATGCGCCTTCGGCGTGCCATCTGGGTAGTTACTCGGGTATCTCATCTCTGCGGGGGGATCGAAGCAAACCCGAAGAAAATAAAGGCCATACTAGCCACTATTTTCAGGAGCACCCAATCGTGGTGGTTAACGACGCTCCACTCGGGCATATATTCAATAATCCCGACACCACCAGGCGAGTCGCGCTCTGGGGAATCGAACTGTCTCCATGAGACATCACATATGAAAAGCACGACGCGATCAAATCGCAAGTTCTCCCGGATTTCCTCGTACACTGGATGGAGAACTAGGTCCCTGACAAGCTAGACATGTTCTATCTATGAACAATGCACTTCGACGGATCCAAGCAAAAGGATGGAGTTGGCGTAGGTGTCATACTGACATCGCCCCAAGGAGACACGATGAAATACATTCTACGAATGTAGTTCACTGCCTCCAATAATGAAGCCGAGTACGAAGCCCTAATCCATGGGATGCGGATGGCGAAAGCCTGCAGTGCCAAGAGGCTCATCATCTATGGCGACTCCAAACTGGTGGTCAACCAAATGATGCATGAGTGCAACGCACTGAGCAACAACATGATCGCCTATCACGACCTCTACGACACACTCAAAGGGGATTTCGACGGCTGAAAGCTGCGACACGTGGGCCCTGAAAGCAATGAAGAGGTGGATCTACTCGCCAATATTGGCTCCACTTGCGCCCCTATACCACCTGGGGTATTCCTTGAGCGCATCTACGAGCGCTCCATCAAGCCCAAGGATCCAGAGAAGAAAGCAAGTACGACAGCAGACTCGGGGGCTACGCCACCCAATGAGCCAATGGAACTTGACAACCTAGAGCCTGATACAGGACTCGAAGGACCAATGGGTGTCATGATGATCGAGCCATCTTGGACACAACCCTACATCACATATCTACTAAGCAAGAGACTGCCAGACGACCCGACTAACGCGCGACACATCGCGCGACGATCCAAGGCATTCGCCCTCATCAACTGCGAACTGTACAAGCGCAGCATCACGGGAGTACTTCAACTGTGCGTCTCCAATGGGGACGGAAGGGCCGCCCTCCTCGACATCCACGAAGGCACTTGCGGGCACCATGCTGGCAGTCGCGCCCTCGTTGCCAAAGCTCTGCGAGCTGGATTCTGCTGGCCCACGGCCATGCGCGACGCAAAGGACATCGTCCAAAGCTGCAATGCTTGCCAACAATTCACAGACAAACCTCACGCACCTAGCACGGAACTCCGACAATACCATTGGCTTGGCCCTTCGCGCAATGGGGACTCGACATGGTCGACAAGCTCCCAAAATCCTCGCGAGGAGGTTACATTTACCTCTTGGTCGCAGTCGACAAATTCACCAAGTGGATCGAAGCCATGCTGGTGACGAATCAATCAGGGGCCAGCGCTGTCAAGTTCTTCGAGTCCATTGTCTACCGCTTTGGAGTGCCACATAGCATCATCACGGACAATGGGACAAACTTCACCACTAAGGAATTCTAGGAATTCTGCGAAAACCTGGGAATCAACATAAGATACGCCTCGGTGGCTCACCCACAGACCAACGGCCAAGTCGAAAAGGCCAATAACCTCGTCTGTGGTGGAATCAAGAAACGACTCCTCTGACCACTCGAACAAGCCGCTGGATGCTGGCCAGACGAGCTGCAATCCGTACTTTGGAGCCTACGCACAACTCCAAACAGCGCCACGGGATACACTCCATTCTTCATGGTGCACGGTACTGAAGCGGTGCTACCCGCAGAAGTACGCTACAAAGCACCACGGGTGGTCACTTACAGCGAGCAGGAGTCAACTCTTGCACTCGAAGACTCCATCGACCTTCTTGACGAGGCACGGGAAATCGCAACGGAGAGATCAACGATCTACCAGCAGAGCCTCCGCAACTACCACAATAGAAGGCTATGCCCCAAATCCTTCATCGAAGGAGACCTGGTCCTGCGACTGAAGCAATAAGGGCATCTCAAGCTCGAGTCCCCTTGGAAAGGACCTTACGTGATTACATAAGTAATCCCAAGTGGTGCCTATCGCCTTAAAGATTTCAAGACCGGAGTTGCACACTCCAACCCCTGGAACATCGCGTAGCTACGTTGCTTCTACCCCTAGTTGTTTTTACATTACAAATAAGGCTATTCAGCCAGGCTACTTAGCCACACATTGTACCTCGTACTATTCTACGAATAAATAAAGCTAAGTGCCCCAAAACTCTATGTTTTCCTTATTTTCTTGCAATTTTATCACTCGGGGGCTACACTACCCTTTACACTTTTGTTCTACGAACAAATCACAATATCCTGAGTAGCTGACTCAACATCAATCGAACCCTTGATAAACACCAACCTAGTTGCAATGCACCTGATAGGTTGGCAAGGTGCTGAGATAAACACAAGTCAGGCTAATGAAAGGGAACTGCATAGTACAACACACTCAAAAAAATACAAGCTAGCAAGCTCTTCGCATATCAATGGGTATTAATTACACCCAACATAATCATACGAACTTTACAACACTCATACATCTATGTGAACGATACAAACTACGCTACTGCTGTAAAAGATGAACATTCGTCTGCTCTTCAAAGAAGTCGACGATGTCTTCTGCTGGCTGATCAATCGCCTGGTAGTTCGACACCATGTTCCAGGTCACCCCTTTAGGCGATGGCGGCGGTCCAGCAACAACAGATGCCATGTCCACATCTGGCCGATGCAGTCGTACCATCGACAAAGCAGCTTTCGCACCTGCGACCAATTGCCGACGAAACGCCCTCACGCACCGCACTTAAATCTTGAAACTTCGCGAAAAGGGCCAATAGGCTTGAAGGGACAACATCTAGAGGAAACATCGTCTGGTAAATGTGTCTAAGGCACGACTGCACCTTCTTCAAGCATTGAAGCACTCGAGAAGAACGATCCTGCAGGGTGCAATGGCACGGTCATGGTCCACCCAAAAGTACCCACTCGCCTACAGCTTCTCCTGGGTCAAGTTATTCATTTGAATGGCCACCCGATCCTTCTCATCTTGTGGATTACGAGCGCTAACAACTACACCAAGCAAACATCAAAGTATGAAGACAAGGCATCGCCGTGACTGACTAAAAGAAAATATGAGAAGGTAGAAAGCTAACATTTGAACTGCTCATTCAACTGCGCCACTTCCTCCAAGAGATACTTCTCACGGGCGGTAGCCTTCTCCGCCTTCGACTTCCACACATCTGCACTACCGCGGATGATGGGAAACTCACGTTCCAATTGTTTAATGCGATCACGCAGTCGCGAAAGCAACGACAATTCCTCCACCTTCGAACGCGGATGTGCCGAGGTTTCATCGGTGGGAGGAGAATCATGAGGACCACTCGAAGGAACACTCGAAGGACCACTCTAAGGGCCCTAGGTACAATCAAGCAAGAGGCAAATGAAACTCATCAGTCATTGATAAATAAAGAACTGCAATCAAGTTTGATAAATGACAAGGGAACACCCCCCACAAAGAGCACGGTCCAGAAGAAAGGCTAAGCTACAGCTATTACAAATAAAGTCTAAGGAGCATTTTGCTTCTTCGACTTCGACTTTGACTTCGGGGGCTTCATTGCATCCGTGGCAATCTCTAATGCCACGGACTTGCCGGTGGTAGCACCAGATGCCGCGGCCTTCGCCGCCTTCGCTCGCCGCCGCTCCTCGGAGTATTTGGCGACTGTCTCAATAAGCTATGGCCCATACTTAGCGCAGCTACCAGCGAAGGGAGCAAACACTACCTGCTAGCCTCCGGCGTCGATAGGCATCGCCTCAGAGATCGCTGCGGGATCCAACTCCACACCATAGGCTTGCACCATCGCGAGTGCCATGGTGGCGCCGACGGACCGCTGAGAGTTCTTGAATTCCGCAGGAATACCTCCAGCAAGGGATTCCACCAGGTCATTAAGGTTGTCGATCAGCCCGGCCTTGGGAGTTAGGTCCTCACGGATGCGACTGAGCACATCCTTGGCCTTCCCCAACATCTCCTGGAGGGAAACACTGCTTTCTTCGACTGCAGCAATGGCGCCAGCCAACGCATCCACGCGACGCAGAGGCTGGGCGTCAAAGCTCAGGCTGCCGGCATCTGCATACACAAGGTGTTACCACAACAACATGACATGAAACAAGGAGCAACACAAATAAAAATTGGGAATTACCTAAGAGGGCCTTGGCAATCGAGAAAAAGTTGTTCTTCAAACAACTTCTCCCGTTCAGTAGTGGAGGAGCGCAATTCCTCTCCGCGCTTTCGTGACTCCTCCAGGGCTGCGACTGCTTCATCATGATTCTTTGCCACCACGGCAAGCGCCTTCTCGAGGGAAGCAGCACGACGAAGAAGTTCATTGTGCTCAAGTACAAAGCATAGGGTGTATCATCAATTGAATTTTGAAATTTCACGAAGACAAAGACAAAACCAAAGCTAACCTTCAACAATACGGTGGCGGTTGTCCAGCAGAGCATGCTGTCGACCCATGACAAGGACTTGCTCCGCAAGGCGAACATATTCCTTCACAATGAGCTGCATCAAAGGAAATCAAAAAGGTTCAACAACAACACAAAGTATAAATTCGACTGCCAAAACAGCAAAAAGGACGCTTACGTGATCCTCCAGGGTCTCCGAAGATGACTGTCGTGCAGTCGTCGGGGCAACCATTTGGTGCTCCCCAGCATGTGGGGAACTCGAAGAATTGGTGCCGGTGTGGGCCACCACCAGACGAGAAGGAGATCGTTTGGCCACCTCCTTGGCCTTGGAGTCTGCGACTCCGGACTCTTTCACAAATTGGACGTCGTCATAAGACGACAACGCCACTTGACTACAAAACATGCACAATGCCATTTCAGAAAAAGCAACCTTGCAGAAAATCAAGACGAACTCGCAAGAATTAAAAAGATTACCAAGCGAATTTGTCGAGGTCAAAGGACTCATCCGATGACTCCTGCGGCAGTCGCAGCTTCTTCCGAGTAGGAGGAGCCATGGCGCGCACAGGCACGGCTGGGATTGGCTCCTCTGCAGCAGTAGAAGGACCTTCTAGCATCATCAGCGAAGAAGCGTCAGAGTCCTCGCTGCGGGACCGCTTGCGAGTGTCGTGGCTGCTAAACTCGGGGGCTCCCTCTTCTTCTTCAATTGGGACGGTCGATTCCGACTCATCCTCTTCGTCCACTCTGCGAGGGATAACCCCCTCAGGACGAGGGGGAAAATTGGAAGACACCTTCAAGTCCTGCATTCAGAAGATACATCATTATATATCAAGTACTTGATGGCAATCAACAAAGAAAACTACTTCATAGTACAATTCTACCTCAGGAGGAGGGTTAGAGGCATCGAAAGGAGGCACGACTGGTTCGCCTGGGAAAAGCTCCTTGGCGGTATGCTTGGCCACCAATTGCAACCTCCTGTCTACCTCACCCGCAGAAATGCCTTCCGCAGATATGCAAGTGACATCGCTCGCCCCAGCCCAGCATTACATCGGGTGGACTCTAGCCTACAGAGGCTGGACGCGGCGACGCAACCACGTGCGAATGAGAGCAGCGTGATACATTGCAAATGTATCTATAATTTTTTTATGTTCCATGCTTGGTTTTATCCACTTTCTTGTGTTTTGTTCCAACTTTGGAGTACTTTTCATATGATTTATTGGACTAACCTATTAACAAGAGCCAAAGTGCCAGCTGCCTGTTTTCTGCAGTTTTTGGTTTCAGGAAAGTCAGAAAATGAATATTCTCGGAATTGGACGGGACAAAAGCCAAAGTGCCTATTTTTCCGGATGTCATCAAGTGCCAGAATACGAGACGGAGAGGGGCCAGGGGGCCACCACACCACCTGGCTATGCGGCCAGGCCTAACACGCGCCAGGGGGTGGTGTGGCCTCTCCCGGCACCCCCTCGGCCTCTCCTTCCGCCTATATATTGCCCTCGGGATGTAAACCCTAAGTACCTGATCAAAAATCCACGAAAGAGTCTGTAGCCACTGTCATCTCCATCCCTAGATCAGGAGGGATCTGAAGCTCTTCCCGGCACCCTGCCGGAGAGGGGAATTCACCCCGGAGGCCTTCTTCATCACCATGCAAGCCTCCGGTGTGATGCGTGAGTAGTTCATCCTTGGACTACGGATCCATGTAGTAGCTAGATGGCTGGTTCTCCTCCTTTGTGCTTTCATGTTTAGATCTTGTGAGCTCTGTTCATGATCAAGATCATCTATTTGTAATTCTGCATGTTGTGTTTGGGGGGATCCGATGGATATTGAGATGCTATTTCATATTGATTACTGATTCTATCATGTCTTTGTTATTTGTGATCTTGCATGCTTTCTGTTGTTAGTAGCTATCTTGGCCGAGTAGATGCTAGCAGCTCCAAGAGTTAGTATTTATGCTCGATAGTGGGTTCATGCCTCTGGTAATCTGGGGAGGTGACAGAAATCTCTAACGTACTAGATGTGCTGTTGCTACTAGAGAGAAAACAACAATCCTTTGTTCATAGAACAATCATATTGTTTACTTTACACGTAGTTCGTAAAGCAATAATCTGTTGCTTGCAACTTAATACTGGAGGGGGTTCGGATGATAACCTGAAGGTGGATTATTAGTCATAGATGTAGTTGGATGGCGGTCTATGTATAATGTTGTAATGCCCAATCAAGTCTCAAAGGAGTCAAGATGATTAGTATATGCATGTATTGCTTTCTCGGTGTTTGTCAATTGCCCCGCTGTAATTTGTTCACCCAGCATGTTATCTATCTTAAGAAGAGGCCAAAGTGTGGCTCGATTTCGAGCCAGCACTCGCAAAGAGTGATGAAGCAAGAGATATGGAGAATGGAATTTGGGGACAGCTGGTGCAGCTGGAGCCCATAGAAACAAAGAAGACCCCTGAAGAAAGGATGCAGGGGGAGAGAGACCTCGGATGATGAACACAAGGAATATCACCCAAAAACCTGGAGGAGGACAAGTGATTACCTCATCGCCAGGCACTCGCGAGTCATCTTCCATGGGCAGAAGAGCTCCATCTTGACGATAAAGGTGCAGCTCAGAGGACTTGATGATGGATGCGCGCCAGGCACCGTTGGTGACGCGGGTGCTCGCACCCTTCTGCTTCCCAGCACCGGCGGCGCTGGTGCCCACGACGGTGGTGCTGCTCTTCTTCTTGGTGGCGGCAATGGTGGCCGCAGATCCAGCGGCGGCGCCTCCCTTCTTCTTACCCATCTTTCGATGGTTGTGCTAACGGAGAAAGTAACTGGGGAGAACACAGAGCTGGTCCACTGCCGTGAAGAGGAAGCGCGCAAGGAAGCAAAGAGAACAACAATGGCGAAAGAGGCACGAGCAAGAAGAGAGATGGGGAAAATTACCGTAGTTGCGCTGCTACTTAACCTCCTCGCGGATGCCATCCAACGGCCAGCAGAAACCCTACTGGACACGTGGCGCACATCGCCCTCGACACGTGGTGAAGCTGAACCATGAACCGTCCCCCACTATCCCCATTACACACGGAAATTGAGGAGGCGTAGTTAAAATAGAAGATTACGCACGCCCAGTCAAATCGAAGTCAGAAAGTGGGACCCATGGCTCGTCACGTCCCGTCAAAACCGCTCACGCGAGCAACTGAGGTCATTACATCGTCAGCACTGACGTCATCGATTCCAGCAGTAGAAGATTTTGACTACTTTCGTCCTTGCTCGAGTCTTTGACTCAACCAAGCACTTGGGGGCTACTCCTAACAAGAGCGCTGGCCGTGCACCCGAAAGAATTTTTATGTAGGTGTATGAGCATTCAAGACAAACCCATCACTCGAATCAACGATTCGATTGTGAATTACTGGTTACTCCCATAGGGAGCACCAGAAGCATATTCGACTGAAACAAGCAACCAAAGACGACAGCAGGCGCAAATGTTTTTAGTCCCCACTCGAGCCTACGTCTCGAGTAGGCACTCGGGGGCTACTCCCATAGGGAGCGCTGGTCGCGCACCCTATGATTACTTTTTCTTGTACATCGTACTGTGTGTCGATAATATCCACACTCTAATGCTATGGTGATTCCGCCTCATATTTCCCCTACAAAGAGATTACGTCTCCTGGGCCACCTGAATCATCTCCGCGATGACCAAAAATTCAGATGCCACGCTTGCAGCGTGAAGATAAGACCTGAATAAGGCCTGGCAATGCATCTGCTGCACAATACCAAAAATATATCCGTACCTACAGGTACGATGAACATGCCTTGACAGACGCGTTGAGTACTCACACTTATACACTGGAATTCGACTCCTGTAAGACCTTCGCGACCTAAGACGAATTACGCCAACACTTTTCTGAATTCGAGTCCGGGGACTCGAGTTTGAGTAGATTGTGTTGTTTTGCCCTAAGGCAGTTAACTGATACCGATACATCGGGTAAATCAGGCACGTATATCAACAATCCCTATGACACAAACAGAACACTCAAAAATATGCTCAGTCATGCACTCGAAAGGCTTCATAAAGTCTCTAGTTGAATCTACGATTCCACTGGACACTTGGGGGCTACTGACATGGGTATACCCTACAGGAACTTGAGCTTCGCTTATACGGTCTAGATAAGGCAGAAGCCCATGGCGTTTCCAAGGCCCAATGCAGAATTCGGGTGACCCACGGACTCTTCGATTGCTTGCGAGGCAAGAAGAAGCTTAAGATAGAAAGTTCAAAGGACGAACCTTAATCTGTAACCGACTCGACCTGCTACCCGAGACCTAGCCTATCAATATAAAGTCTAGGAGGGGACAACGAGGAGGACAATCACAACCCTAGTTTCCACAACTCTCGCCAGATTGCATCTGCGTATCCTTGAAATCTTCGATTACTTCATTAATTCAAAGAGTAGACAAGCATGAGTAGGGACCTCTACGAGGCCCGAACCTAGGTAAATCTTGCGTCCCTGTGTGCTTGTTTGCTAGCCGATTGATGCCTCCAGCGCCCCCTCCTTCTCCAAAACCCAAGTCCATAACACTGGGCATTGACGAGTTGAACCCTCGTCAGGAAGAGACTGACATAAAAACAAACTAACAAACACGAAAACGACGGGATCCTAGAAAAATTATTTTGTTTAGTAGTTACGCTTCACCTGCAAATCTTTTGCACAAGAGTACCCACAAAAAAAATCTCTTGCACAACAGATTTATATCAGTGGTTTATATATATTGCTCTAAAGTGTTGAAGACGGATCTGCTCTCCGCCCTAAAGCACTATGGGTGAACAGGCAGACGCCGACGGCCGCATGCTATGCCGACGGCAAAGTGTCGGGCCCGTCGGCGCAGATGCACGGGCTTAGCAGCCTGGCTACACGGCCGTCGGCCCAGAAACCCCATCAGCGTAGGGAAACAAGGGAAGACGGCAGTCGTCAGCATGGCCCGCTAATGAACCGATGGTAACCACCGGCGTCGCTTCTCCCGTTGGCGTATACATCCACGTGGCCTAGGTCACGGGCCCGTTGGGAGCGATACGGCATTAGGGCACGCTGATACGCCGATGACATAGCTAGGTCTACGCGGTATACGCCGACGACAATGCCGTCGTCCTAGCTACCAAGTTTTGTTCTTTTCCTTTTTTTGATCAGATTCATATACTCCCTCCGATCCATAATAAGTGTCGCTCCTCTAGTACAAAGTTTGTACTAGCTTAGTACAAAATGAGCGACATTTATTATGGATTAGAGGGAGTAGTTGATTTATTTATTTCCCACTATAATTTTAATGTAGATATAATATATAAATAACTTGGAGATTGTACCTCAAATTTTGGTATCCCGTGCCACCCGCATAGAATGACAACGCGAATCTCTCGGAATGGGTCAAAAACGGAGGTAAAGTGTGGGTCGAGACTTCGTTTTGCATGTCGGTATGACCTAAACAAACCTAAAACACCAAAAAAGTACATTGGTTAACCCTCATAAGGAAAATGCTAGGGTCTAGACCTGCAGGGCCCTCGGATTAGGGTTTCATCGGAAATAAACCGCCTAAGTGGCGGAATGCCACAAAAACATGCATGTGGCCCTAGCATACATGTACAAGTGTGGTGGAAGCTTCATATATGCAGCACCTAGCTCCTGGGTGTGATCGTGTATGGTTGCATACGATGACACTTAGAAAAGTGCTAAACATGTAGGAGGAAATTCCCACCGCGGGTCAAATAGAGGGAAACCGGTGGGATATTGGGCCGAGCCTTGGTTTTCAATGTAGGCATAACCTAAAAATATGATGCATTTAGTTCCATGCTATTATTTGATATGATATGCTATATTTATTGTTTGGCTACCAATAGAAGATGACTGATAATGGGTGGATGTGAAGTGGCCGTACTAGTGTTGTTGACAAAACAGAGGAGTAGGTAAGAAAGACCGATATCTTAGTGAAGGAGTTAGCACGTGGTTCAAGGGCAGACCTACTTCCAACTTTCCCTTGTGCTTATTGCAATAAGTGTTGTCGTCAGTCAAAGGAGGATATGAGAAAACACCTTTGGAAATCTAGTTATATGCCGGACTTCGTCACGACGATCGCCTTTATTCAGTACGACCGTGACAGAGGTGAGGTGATGCGGCAGCGGATCAATGGCAATGAGGGTGATGGGATTAGGAACTTTCTAGATGATTTCCGTGATGCCGACACGCCAGATTCACCACCTTCATGTGAACCAGAGGAACCACCAGAATCAGAATAACCGCGTGAACCATAGGAACCGGAGCCAACCGCGAAGGCCTTGTATGATATGATGGCCTCGGCTAAGAGGCCTCTATACGAGGGTTTAAAGATTTCTCAGCTCGATGATATCTTGCAAGTACTAACCAAAAATCTACAGTACGTCAACACCTGTTCATGATTTGAAGATCATCTGCAAACATATGGTAACATGTTGCCCGAAGGGCATTGTCTGCCTAAAACCATGTACGAAGTGAAGAAAGTAATATGAGCGCTCAACATGGAATACCAAAAGAGATATTGTTGTCCAAAAGGTTGCCTCTTGTTTTGGAAACAGTTTGCGGATCACAAGTACTATAGCAAGTGTGGGGCATCTAGGTATCATGAGATAAAGGGAGCCGATGGTCAAATGACATAGTCAAAAGTCGTTGAAGATTCTTCGTTATCTCCCGTTCATAAAAAGAATCCAGCGGCTTTACGTGACCAAGGAGTCTGCCACACAGATGACATGGCACAAGACGGGGAAGAGATACGAGGACGAGCATGGACGGGTAAAGATGGGACATCCATCTGATGGTAAGTATGGAATAACTTTGATAGAGACCACTCTGATGAGGCAGGAGAGGCTCGAAACATCAGAATTGTGATAGCAACTGATGGATTCAATTCATATGTTATGTTGACTGCCTTGTACAACTGATGGACCATTTTTTATTCCGCTCATTCTCCCTCTCGGAGCCCTAATGCAAAGGAAGATTATAATCTTGTCGCTGATCATTCCAGGGCCTGAATACCCGGAGAAGAATTTGAGTGTCTATATGCAGCCGCTTGTGGAAGATCTAAACCACTCTTGGCACCACGGGACATTGACATACGGCCGTGCATCAAAGACAAACTTCTACATGAAAGTTTGGTTCCACTATTCCATGCACGACATGCCCGAGCATGCCCTATTCTGTGGATGGTGTACAACTAGTAAGTGTCCATGCCTAGTGTGTAGGCACCTACTTCTATTCCTTTGGCTAAACGCGGGTAACAAGTATACCGCATTTGACACGCATTGACCGTACCTCACAAGAGAGCATCAGTTCAGACAAGACAAAAAGAACTTCATCAAGGGCAAAGTTGTGCTTGAAGAAAAAGAGATACCAACATTCTATGGTGTAGCTATTGATGTCGAACTACGTGCTCTCGTGCGTACTGCGTCTGGTGTCCCACAATTTGTGGGATATGGAATAATGCACAACTGGACTCACAAGGCAGGCATAACGAAGCTCGCATATTACAAGGACCTCAAACTTCCCCATAACATCGATGTGATGCATACCAAAAAGAATGTCGCAAAGTCCCTCTTTTACATAGTCCTGAACATTCCCGAGAATTCAAAGGATAATTTCAAGGCTAGATTCAATGTTGAGGAGCTATGTGATAGGAAGAGACTACACATGTAACCTCCTGAACGCAATCCAAAAAATTGGTTCAAGCCGCATACCAACTACTGCCTTGATATCCTCCAAAGAAGGAGTCATTCTGGTGGCTCAAATTCATCATGATGTTCCCTGATGGTTATTGTTCGAATATGAGCAAGGGAGTCAATCTTTTAACTCAAAAAGTTACTGGGCTCAAGAGTCATGACTATCATATATGGATTGAGCAGCTGATGTCGGTGATGGTTCGAGGGTATCTCCCTGAGCATGTCTGGCGAGTGCTTGCGGAGTTGAGACATTTCTTCTGCATGCTCTGTGCTAAGTAGATATGTCCCCTCATTATTGAGAAGTTGCATGATCTAGTGCCGGAGTTGCTACGCAATTTAGAGACGATCTTTCCACTAGGCTTCTTTACTCCAATGTTACATCTCATTGTGCATCTCGCGAACGAGGCACTCTTGGGTGGGCTGGTGCAGTTTTGTTGGCCGTTTTGTATTAAGAGAGAGTTTAAGTATATTCGATACAAATGTGGACAAAAAAGTTCTATTGAAACTAGCATAGCTGAGGCAACTATCCTCCAGGAGATAACATATGCCATGACAATGTACTAGGCTGATGATGTTCCCACTATGCATAACCAGGTCTATCGGTACAATGTCAATGAGCCCAAGCATGACTCCAAGCTCCTCCTCTTTCAGTGTCCTGGTGGCAAGGACGGTGGCGCAACCATTTATACCTTAAAAAGGAAGAAAAGTATTGAATAATGCTCTATGTGCTTATGAAGATGAAGGAAGTGGTCCGTGGTGAGAAGGAAGAGGAGGAGGAGGAGGGAGAAAATCAAGTGCCCAGTTTCCTTAGGTAAAATGGTGAACAAATTACTTTGCAAATAATAACTCAGTTTCGATCTAATATGTATTTTCTCCTTTTAGCCAATTCATGGATGAAATGTGGTCGGGAACGACGGATCCCTCTGATGTGGAGTTGAACACTCTTCTGAAATAGGGTGCCCCCGGAAAGAAAAAAAATTCACGTGTTGGTTCTATGAAAAGGTAATTTGTAACATGTACCTCTTACCTGGCAATCCGTGACTTGTCCCTCTTAGTACACGTAACTAATGCACAATTTGCACAAAACTTGTAGGGAGATGATCCCAATGCTGAGATATCGGATGAGTTGAGATGTGTCTCCCAGGGTTGTAACCGTAGAGTCGAGATGTATGAGAAGTATGATGTGAATGGGTATCGCTTCCACACAGAGTCTCATCAGAACCATCGGCCTAATTTAATAGCTATAAATATCGGGGTATTCACAAGAGGAACCAGTGACTTTGATTACGAGTGAAGGTTACAAAATATATACGAGCTGATGTCCAATAATATGCCCCTAGAAATCAAGATCGTTGTGTTCAAATGGCACTAGTTCAACCAACACAGTGGACAGAGAAGTACCCCTTCCATTGGGTTAGTTGAAGTTAGGCCTTCAACCACCTATAGCGGATCCAATGTCTATGTTGTGGCTCAACAATCCAAGCAAGTTTATTATTTTCCCTACCCATTCTAGAAAGAGGAACTCACAGGCTAGGAAGTCCTGTTCTAGGTAACTCCACATGGTAAGCTACACATGCCCTCCAACGATGATTATGTTGGAAATATGCCCTAGAGACAAATAGTAGTAAGGACTATTATCATATTTCATATAGTTTATGATTAAGTTTTATGTCATGATATAACTGTATTGAGTGGAAACCTCAATACACGTGTGATATACAAACAAACCAGGGGTTCCCAGTGAAACTCTAGTCACCGGTTCATTGGTCAATAGATGATCATGTTTCCTAATCATGTGGCATTTATGCCAGTTGGAAATGAGGTCATCTCATTCTGAGAATGAGATGATGAACCAATACCCAACCTAAACATCGTGATTCGATCATGTCACGAAGTTCAAGTTATGATGATTAGAAATGGATCCTCATAGACTATTCCTTAGACCATGAGGCTATATCAATCACTATCTCCCGAGAGTGCTTAGATAGCATCAAACGCCATCTGGTAAAACGGTGGTTATAAAGGTGTGTTCAGGTATTCAGAGGAAACCGTAGAGGCAATATATGTCAAGAGCGGGATTTTTCCGTCCATGTGACGAGAAGATACTCAAGGGCCCACTCGGAGAAGTTATATCCAATAGCTGCGCAGCGTGTGATTAGATCACGGGGATATCACTTGTCGGAATGACTCAAATAGCATTGTTCAGTAACGAGATTGAACACGACATGGTGATGTCATTGATCAGATCTTGGGAAATACAAGTATCGAGAGACAAAGGGAATAAGACACGACTGTCCCGGTTCAAACGACGAAAGATCTTCGTGGAACGCACAGGGGTCACATGGCCATCTAGGTCCCTCTGTTGATCATTGGTGCGGGAGTGTCCCGCCATGTCTGGAGTGTTCCCGAACCGTGGGGTATCACGCTTAAGGGCTTGATGATGCTTATAGAGCATTTATAGGATCGGTAGAATCGCCGAAGAAAAGAAGGGAGAAAACCGGAAGGGTTTCGGTAAGTCTAGAGGATGTCCAGAGTGGAGGTGGAAGGTGTTCCATAGCCACGGAGATTAAATGACATGTGAATGAATGCTAAATATTGATTTAATCATTTATTCACAATTATTTAATAAAGAGAAAATCAATGAAAAGGTCAAAAGGCTTAATGTGCCAATTTCTGGAGGGAGAGGGCCCATTAGGGAAAGGAGGGAGAGGGACCAAGGGGGGCTGGCCGGCTGGGCCTTGCCCCCCCCCCCCCGCGGGGCCCACTAGGGGCTGGCCGGCGGCCACCCCACCCCCTCCTCTCCTTTAGTCCCACCCCGGGACTTGAGGGGAGGTAGTACCTCCCCTCCCCCTATATAAAGTGGGGGTATTTGGCCTAGAAAATACACCCAATAATCAATAAAGGTCTCCCCACTTTTGGGAGGAACTTCAATTGATATTTTCTCTCTCTCTCCCTCTCTCTCTCTCTCGTGACCGTGGTCCCAAGTCTGGACTGTGCGAGCGAGAGACATCTTCACCGCGGAGCACCGTCACGCTGCGGTATTCGGATCCGGGAGCTCTACTTCCGCAACTGCTGCTGGATCGGGGAAGCGGGAGTCATCGTCAGGCACCGGACGTGTGTAACTCCCCACGAGGTGTCGCACTTGAGGCACTCAAGTCGTTGGAGACAGAAGGAGCGCGAGGACTTCATCACGACCTTGAGGTCGGCTTCGGCTCGTCTACATCAACCACACTCTCCTGAGCGTTGCCAACGCTTTTCGGTCTTCAAGGGTAAGTTCGCGAAAATCCCCTCCCATTACTGTATTACTAATAGATAGGTCCTGGCAGCTTCAGGGGTTCAGGGGCGTAGAGTAAAATTTATTGTTTTTATGCGCAGAACCCCTACAGTGGTATCAGAGCTAGATCTATGCGTAGTAATGCTAGTACGGGTAGAACACACGAGATGCAGCGTGTGGGCGTTGATATTTTAGTTGGTACCCTCCCACGTTTACTTGTGTATACCGCAGTAATGCTTGATGAAGCAGCCCCAACCGACTTTACGCGTTCATTCGCGAGACTGGTCCACGCTTGACATACGGCTTGTAGCGTATACAGTGGCTTAGGGGGTGTATGTCTCTCTCACATTAGTTGGTATACCATTTGCAACGGAGGGCCCCGAAAGGGGTGTAGTAGGGACAACTACTTGATCATCGTTGTGCTGAAAGTTCGTAGGTAAGAACGGTTCTTGTGCGAAAGCCCATTCAGCCACGTAAAACATGCAAAGATAAAGTAGAGGCGTCTAACTTTGTTTTGCAGGGGAGCGTTGCTTTGTGATATGGTTGTGGCAAAGGTAAAGAAATTACCTTTTGTTGCATAGTAGTAGATAGTCACGAAGGTGACAAACTACCACGCTGGAAAGACACCGGTACCCTGGTGTCTACGACGCCGAAACCCTGGCGCCGGAACCTGGTGACGGCGGATGGAGATCACGATGTGAAGGACCATATCACATAGCATTTACATTCAATGTTATTGTTTGTATGTCTTATTGTGTGCTAGTATTAGACGGTAGCCTAATAAGATGATCCCTGTTAAAATTACCAACGATTGTGTTCCCCCTTAGTGTGCACCACCAAGAAATTTCTTTGGTATGAGGCGATCCAGGGTGACAGGCCTGGGTGTCATACATACCTACGTTCACATACAGTTGGTGCAAGACATGTTGCACAGCGAATACACTAAGGTTGAGTTGGCGAGCCTAGCACGCTAGAGAAGCGTGGCCTCGGAACGCGGACGGTCGAAAGATCGAGCACGAGTCGCATGAATGATGTGACCGACGTTTAGTGTCCAACCTTGAACGCACACTGATGGCCGTGACGATCGAGGGAGATGTGGCTGATAGGGGTCGTGTTATCACTAGGAACCCTCACTGGGGATAGGTGTTTCTGAGTGGAGTTATTATTAACTCATTTAATTATAAACTTAGTCTAAAGTCCTTTTGCAAATTATAAATGTAGATGGCTCATCGTGAAGCTTACTTTGAGATTGAGGATTGGGTAAAGGGTGAAAAACTTAGACTTGATGGATCCAACTTCCCAAGTTGGCTTGTGCGCCTAGATGATCTCCTTACTAGGAATCATGTGGTAGACTACATACGCCACACGATGGATTTGACTGAGCCAGACTACTATGAGACTCCACAAGAGCTGGCAGATCGCTACTATCGCCAAGAGATGTCCACTTACATTCAGATAATAATGCGTTACGGGATGGTGGATGAACTGCATCCGCGCATGGGTGATCTTGACCCATATTCGATGGTAGATCAGCTGAGAGCAGAGTTCATAGGCCATGTGCGCGTGTGGAAGCACGAGTTGCTTGGAGAGTTCCTTTCCATACAGATGGAGGAGCACACATGTCTGAGGAGTCACTTGGAGCGCATGCTTGATGCACACATGAGACTGGTTCATTTCATGGATTACTGGATGGCTGATCCATTTGCGATAGACGTACTGCTTCGGTCATTGCCTCCCAGCTACAAAGGACATGTCCGGAGTAGCATCATGAGCGGTGATACGGAAGCATTGGATTTCCATGAGTTCATATTACGTTTCTGGAACGTAAAGGTTGAACCAATCGCCCGAGAAGTCATCGATGACCAAGGTATATATTTGATATACAGTTTTATAAATGTTATAATCTTGCAAACACATTGCAGTGTTAAGTATATCTGATACTTGTTCTGTTTTACTGAAAACAGGTCCTTCTGCATGAGAGGTGCTTGCTAGAGAGGAGGTGACGTTGCGTGTTGATGGCGAGCATGATGATGACGGCCAACGACGCTCTCCCTCGACATTTATCATTTAGTTTGTGTTTTAGGATGATTTTTGTAATCAAGAGATTGTGAACTTCTTTAGTGTGTCTCACAATTCGTGAGACAGTTATTCATATCAGTTTGTAACAAACAATTGTTCCACTTTTATGAATGATTTCTATTCGTGTTCATATCTTTTTTGATTATGTGTGAATTGTCCTTGTTGTTTGAAACTAATTGATAATGTATGAACATTTGTAAAACATTAAAATGCCTTGTTTAAAATACCCAACTTAATGATATTTCATTAATGAATGAAACCATTGTTTAAATTCAAAGTTATGTGATAATATGTGAAAGTCATTCAATTTCTTGTCACATATAAATCATGCCTAAGTTAGGCAAAATAACTTGAACACCGTGTATTACTTGAATACGAAGTGTTTAAAGAATTGTTAAAAGGAAATACATATTCGATGTATTGTGTTTTAACGAAAATGGTAATTATCATTAAATGATTGTTTAAATGTGTAAAGTAAGTTTACCAAAGGAAACATGAATATGAAACTATTTGATTTGATCAAAGTGTTTCATAAACAAAGGGTATAAGTATAAAAGAGAATCCAATTACTATGATTTGATCAATAGTAATGAAATTCGACTTTATAAGAATGGCATGAAAGACATTGTGGAATGCAAAGTGTTTTGAAACGTCAAAATACAAAGCATCACAATGTGATATTAGATATCAAAGGGGGTTGAATAGAAGGCACCAAATAAATCGTTGTAGTGTAGATGTAGAGACCATAAGTTAAGAAATAGTTAGCACTCAATTAGAATTGGTAAACCATTTGAATTCGTGAAAGTTTTGGGGTTATTCGATATAACCAAAACAATAGCGAATAAGTCCTTGTAGAGTATTCATTGGAAACTTTGAATACGAAATCCATAGCTGAGACTAAAAGGAAAGCAAAATTTGTATTGCTGGGATTTTGGTGCATTCTTGAGAAAGCTCACCTCTAGTGAAGTTTCTCAATTATGGAGCAAATGGAAAATAGTGTGAAACACGATGAGGATTCAAAACCCTGCATCAGAGTGTTGAGAAGTGCAACGGACATCGTTCCTGAATGATTCTCTTCACAGAAGGAAAGAATCAATGATTTTGATCATTGTGTTTTTCCCTCCACTATTGTTTTTCACTATATGAAGTAGGATTCAAAATGTAAATCCATATCTTGTATGGAGACATTTGTGAATCACTTGTCATGATTTTTGGAACATGACATACCTACGAACTACAAAGGAAATAATGGTAAACTAAATTATGAGAAATCCTAGAAGCAAAATTCCCTTGAGATTAGAAAGCAATTCATTGCTGAATCCCACAATTATAAGGAGTCACTTGGAATTTTTCCAAATGACTGCAAAGCCATAGTAGGAAAAAGGGGTAAATGACAAAACCACAATTTGTCAAGTATTGGACAAATTCAAATGAATTTGATTCATGTGTGCTAAATGTCTAGTGGATTTAAAACTAGTAAAGTACTAGTATCTCATAGAAAATCTCCAAGTTTGATATTTGATCAAAAGATTTTGAAGTTATTCAAAACAGTGAGGAGATATGCAATTTGCATAAAATTGAGTGGGAGCTATGAAAGTCTTCCTGAAACAATATGTGATTGACATATTTTTAAGTGGGAGCAACATAAGACTCAAATTCAAATATGTAGGAACATAGTTTGAGTAAGAGTACTGACTCATACCCAAATATGTTAGCAACATAGTTTGAGTGGGAGCTTATAGGAGTAATTCTTAAGTATGTTAAGGATGAAACCGCAAATACTTATAAATAAGGATTTATAAGATGTAGAAGTTGATAATAACCGTATTATTGTATTATGTAGTATTCCTTAAAGGATTCTGAAAGCTGTTTCAGAATAGAAGTTAATTAAGGAACTAGTCCTTAATGACTCAAATTAGGAATAGTATTAAGTTTGACATCATTGGTTAAAAGAAAGAAAAGGATGATCGTCATCCACTGTGTTGAGACATAGGTTCTATCTTAGTAAACCATGATGATAACTTAGCATAATATGTGATCCAAATAAGGAACATTTGAAAGTGATCAAGTTCGAATCGCAGAATGTTGAGCTAAGTTTGTCCGCAGTGTCTATTATAGAACTGTGGACATATTTTCCAAATCCATAAAGGATGACATATCTTAAAGCATAAAGGGTTATGTTATAAGGGAATATGTTGGGAACTCCTGTAAATACCAATCAAAGTCAAATAGGAAGCGAGGTGAACAAAAACATCGAAAGTTGCACAGAGTGCACTAGTGTTTCGATGAATACATTTATAATAATAGGTAAGGGTACCATCTAAAGTGTTGTATAATGTTATGGCGGGGCTAATTCACTTTTAACTAGAATGATGTGTCCCAGGGCACAGTGCCCATGAGAAAGCCCGCGAGGTTGATCTAACGTCACTTTAGGCTCCTAGAATCAGGCCTCGTTCTGCTGCCATAGCAACGATGCATACACACAGATGCTGTCATGTGATGATAGAATATTAATGTCAATCAAAGTGACATTAGTAAGTTGGAAAGGATTTGGGACTGTAAAGTACAGACCCAAGACTCAACCTCTTCCATGAGCAAGCGTGTTCTAGGAACCAGATATAAGGTACCAATAATTAAGAACAAATGCAGCTAGTGTATTTGTACTCTAGTGCAAGTGGGAGACTGTTGGAAATATGCCCTAGAGACAAATAGTAGTAAGGACTATTATCATATTTCATATAGTTTATGATTAAGTTTTATGTCATGCTATAACTGTATTGAGTGGAAACATCAATACACGTCTGATATACAAACAAACCAAGGGTTCCCACTGAAACTCTAGTCACTGGTTCATTTGTCAATAGATGATCATGTTTCCTGATCATGTGGCATTTATGCCAGTTGGAAATGAGGTCATCTCATTCTGATAATGAGATGATGAACTAATACCCAACCTAAACATCGTGATTCAATCATGTCATGAAGTTCAAGTTATGATGATTATAAAATGGATCCTCATGGCTCTGTGTATGGCGCCCAGAAAAGTGCTGGTGCGTGGTTGATGTAGAGCTCGTTGGGAACCCCAAGAGGAAGGTATGATGAGCACAACAGAAAGTTTCCCTCAGTAATGAAACCAAGGTTTAATCGAACCAGTAGGAGCAAGGAAACACCCCAAAGGTGTTACTAGCTGAGCTTTGGCAGGGCACACTACCGGTGCTAGTAGCAACGTGGAGACCTACACAACACTACCACATAACTTTGTCCCCAACTTGCGATGAGGTTGTCAATCTCACCGTGTTTTGTGGAAAACAAAGGATTAAACGTATCGAATGGAAAGAAGTAAAAGTTTTGCAGAAAGTAAACACAAAATAGTAAAAGATTGTAGATTGTATGTAAAGAAAAAGGACCGAATCCATAGTTCACTAGAGGTGGCTCTCCTTAAGATAGATAACATGCTGGGTGAAAAAATTACAGCGGGCCAATTGACAAACACCGAGAAAGCAATACATGCATATACTAATCATCTTGACTCCTCTGTGACTTGATTGGGCATTACAACATAATACATAGACCGCCATCCAACTGCATCTATGACTAATAATCCACCTTCAGGTTATCATCCAAAACCCCTCCAGTATTAAGTTGCAAGCAACATATTATTGCTTTACGAACTGCGTGTAAAGTAAACAATATGATTGTTCTATGAACAAAGGATTGTTGTTTTCTCCCTAGTAGCAACATCACATCTAGTACCTTAGAGATTTCTGTCACTTCCCCAGATTACCAGAGGCAGAACCCACTATCGAGCATAAATACTAACTCTTGGAGTTGCTAGCATCTACTTGGCCAAGATAGCCACTAACAACGGAAAGCATGCAAGATCTCAAATAACAAAGACATGATAGAATCAATAATCAATCTGAAATAGCATCTCAATATCCATCGGATCCCTGCAAACACAACATGTATGAATTACAAAAGATTATCTTGATCATGAACGGAGCTCACAAGATCTAAACATGAAAGCACAAAGGAGGAGAAACCAGCCATCTAGCTACTACATGGATCCGTAGTCCAAGGATGAACTACTCACGCATCACACCGGAGGCTTGCATGGTGATGAAGAAGGCCTCCAGGGTGAATTCCCCTCTCCGGCAGGGTGCTGGGAAGAGCTTCAGATCCCTCCCGATCTAGGGATGGAGATGACGGCGGCCACATACTCTTTCGTGGATTTTTGATCGGGTACTTAGGGTTTTTGTCCCGAGGGCAACTTATAGGTGGAAGGAGAGGCCGAGGGGGTGCCGGGAGCCACCACACCACCCCCTAGCGCGGGCCCAACCTGGCCGCGCAGCCAGGTGGTGTGGCCGGCCCCTGGCCCTTCTCCGTCTCGTAATCTGGCACTTGATCCCTTCCGGAAAAATAGGCACTTTGGCTTTTGTCCCGTCCAATTCCGAGAATATTTATTTTCTGACTTTCCTGGAACCAAAAACAGCAGAAAACAGGTAGCTGGCACTGTGGCTCTTGTTAATAGGTTAGTCCAAGAAATCATATGAAAAGTACTCCAAAGTTGGAACAAAACACAAGAAAGGGATAAAACCAAGCATGGAACATCAAAAATTATAGATACATTTGCAATGTATCAAAGGCTAGGTTTGACGACAACGAAAAACACAATAATACTTTATTTATTTTCAATGAAAATCATCGCTTATTCTCTTGCTAGTTACTTAGGCCATTGTAGTTCATGAATTGCGTTGTCCTGTATGACACTTCATACCAACCATTTCGGTATCCAATACCGATATCCAATACCTCAGAACCACATTATTTAACAAGCAAGGAATACAACCATAACATGTATATCTTCTATATACCTAAGTTGGACATCTCCAACCTTTTCTTTTCTGCCAAATATTTTATAGATTCTCTTTCAACAATTCCTTTTCTTTTAAAAGAATCTATCAACATCAATAGTGGTGTCATTCACATGACACATAGTACAAATTGTATATAGTCAAATACTAATACCTTTGAACTTGCACTTTGAAGTGGATCACCATCATCAAATGTTTGGTATTCTGGCACTTGATCCCTTCCGGAAAAATAGGCACTTTGGCTTTTGTCCCGTCCAATTCAGAGAATATTCATTTTCTGACATTCCTGGAACCAAAAACAGCAGAAAACAGGCAGCTGGCACTGTTGCTCTTGGTAATAGGTTAGTCCAAGAAATCATATGAAAAGTACTCCAAAGTTGGAAGAAAACACAAGAAAGTGGATAAAACCAAGCATGGAACATCAAACATTATAGATACATTTGCAATGTATCAACATCCCCAAGCTTAACTCCTGCTCGTCCTCGAGTAGGTAAGTGATAAAAAGAAATAATTTTTGAGGTGACATGCACCATCAAAGACTTGATCAAAGTTTTTGCAAAACTCAAAGCTGGGATCATAGTACTTCAATCATAACATGAAAGACAAAGTTCTAGCAGTAAGCAAAGAAACTATGATGCAACATGAAAAAGCACAAACAAAAGATTCATGAATAACATGCTTTACAAGACGTTTGTTTGTTTCACATAAAGAAAACATAGCATAATAGTATTCAGCTTGTCCCTCAATAGAGTAGCAAATATAAATGCATAGGACACCTTCAAAGTTCATAAGAGTGACTAGATACAATAGTTTCAAACAAGCAATAACAAGTTATGCATCAATCAACTAGTCTTGGGACAATGCACATAGAACTAAGAATGGCCACTATGCTCTCAAAGTAGGTGCATAAAGATAGAAGGTGGAGACTCAATATAATGGTGGAAGAAAAGCCTTTTTGTAAAAGGAAGTAGGGATTCAAGTCTCATAAAGAGCTTCCAAAAATTACGGTACTTATAGATTTTAGCTCTCATTGCCCCTATCATAAGCATCTTGAAGGTGATTAAGGTTAAAGTGACACAACTAAGAGGATATGCTTGACAAGTTATAAACCGAAATCTCATGCCCCTTACTTACGAAGACCGATCCTCATGCTACTCAACTTCAGTCACGAGTAAACTCTTGTCATTGTAAGTATATGTGTATCATTAAGAACCGCCAACGGGGTACCCCTTGCACATGATATAGGAGCTTTCCCATAATCAAAATGACAAGGCAAGCAGACAATGAGCATCTCAACGATCTTTTTATTTGCTATTTGCATAGCTTTTTATTGAGGATGCTTCATAGAGTGCTCATTATGGTGATGCTGCAAGTTTCCACCATGATTATACATGGCTTAGGCTAGCGGCCCATGCGTTTCTCTAACACACATACAAACTCCATGATCTTACAAGTTCCACATTTATTTCACACCGCCGGGATCCATAAGCAAAAGAACATGATATCAACGGGGTACAAAGTACAAGTGCAATGTTGAAAACGTTCCCCATGAAACATGGTTCTGCTAATTTCAACTTATAAAGCGAAAGCATATACGCAGCAAAGAAGGACCCAATGGATCAAGTTTATTAGAGGCAAAAAGTAAAGTGTGCCATCAAGTTCGTGAGAGCTTTAATCACTAGTTTTTTCATAACAAGTGGAAGGTAAACAAAAGCATGAATATACTTGGAATAACATAAGCTAGTAGGTAGGTATGGTGGACTCTTTGGAAAAACTTGGTTTAGGGAGTTGGATGCATGAGTGGAACTCATACTTTGTTGTGGAGGCTAGCAAAAGACTAGGAGCGAGAAACTAAGAGAGCAATAATGGCCATAATCATGCAGAGCGACAAAACATCATTGATCAAAGCATAAAGTGATACTACAAGTTGAAAACTAAAGTATCATAAAGGCTATGGTTACTTGATATAGTCATAACATGGTGTGAGCATGTGTGCCAAGTCAACCCAAATAAAGCATCAAAGGAGAATACCATTATGCTATGCTTTAATATGCTAAAACAACGCATGATTCATCCAAGGCACATTAAGCAATCTCAATTGTTTATAACAAGCCATGCTACAGCAAAGAATACTAAGCATAAATTCAAAACAATATCAAGCATGGCATGACAAAGCATAGCCACAGTAAAAAACGAGCTCTTTTTACCACATAAGCTTGAGCTTTCCTACTCTTTTCCAAACCAAACCAAACTATTTGCAAACCAATGTATGAAATAAGGGGTCCAACCAACTTATTCAGAAAGCTAAGCAAAAAAGCAAACTAAAAACCAAAACAAAAATGAAAAAGAAGACGCTCCAAGAAAAACACAACTATGCATGAAACAATAAAAATGAAGCGTTTTGAAGAAACCTGAGATTTTTATTGATGAAGAAGGGGATGCCTTGGGCATCCCCAAACTTTGACGCTTGTACTTCTTGGATATTTCTTGGGGTGACACGCGTGGCATCCCCAAGCTTGAGCTTTAGTCCATCCTTCATCTCATTACTCATTCCTTCCATACACCTGAAAATTTTCCTTCATACAAAACTTCACACAATCTCATTAGGAACATTAGTGCACTTAAGATAAATAAGTCTCAAGGTTCAGTTCTAACACCAAATAAACTTCCATTAAAACACTAGCTACTCTAGCACTTCCCTCAAAAAGCTCAATTCCCCAAAGTAACTCAAGAAGGAACTAACAAGAAGCAAATGCAGAAAAATGGCAGAAATCTGTCAAAACAGACCAGCAGCTAAAGACGAATTTTTTCGAAGACCTTCTGTTGCTTAAATAAACAAGTGTTGAACTAACGAAAGTTAGATAATAACTTGGGGCAGAAGTACAAAAAATTACAGCTTAATCCCACGTACAGAGCTCTCGCAGGAATTTTTACGGTAAAGTACATAAATCTGTTTCGGGACAGCAACTTTCCCAATCATTACTTCACTCTCATTAGAGGTTACTCTTGGCACAAAAAGCAAATACTCCCTCCAGTCCGGTTTATTAGGCACACTCGTAGTTTAAGAACAAGTTTGACCATTAATTTTGGTCAATAAATTTTACATAATATGTGACAAAAATTATACTGTTGGATTCATCTTTAAAAGTACTTCCCAATGGTATATTTTTTAGGACATATATTGCATATTTTATTGGTCAAAATTGATGGTCAAACTTGTTCTTAAACTACGTGCCTGCCTAATAAACCGGACCGGAGGGAGTAAAAAGGATAAGGAGAGGTTATTACAGAGGTAATAACTTCCAAGACTCAACTAAAACTCTTGGGTTATCTCCCAACACGTACTTTTCTTTAACGCCTTTAAGTTAGGCACAAGAATCAAATAAACAATTAAGTGTTCTCAAATAAAGAAGCATTAAGATCAATACCAGAAATATTTTCAACAAGGCAAGGTATATCATCCAAGTAAGTTCTAGAGGATCCTCTCTCAGTGCTCTTAGGTTCACTATTCTCATCAAAAGGGTTTGCAGGAACAATCCAATCAAGATTATTTTCTATTGCATCATGCATTGCTACTAGTTTGAAGGGTATTGGTATCTTAGGTTCCTCCCCGTTAGGTTCAGTTTTGTTCATCTTTTCTCGTGTACGAACCACATCTACACATGAGCCTAGCATATTGAAACGTTCAAAAACTTTTCTAGCTTCTTTGGCAACATCATAGAACTCCTTAAACAAAGTTTCTAGAATAAAATCCCTCTTTTCAGGGTCTTCAATTTATTTAAGCTTAAGAAACATTACTTGCATTAAGGGGTTGAGGTTAACAAACCTAGCTTCTAACATGTGAATTAAAGAAGCTGCAGCAATCTCATAGTTTGGAGAAAGTTCTACAAGGGATCTATCCTCAGTATCTTCATGCTTACTAACATGATTAAAGAATTCTTCAATGTTATCTTTCCCAATTATAGAACCACTACCAATTGGAAGGTCTTTCAGGGTGAATGTAGGGATCAACATGGTGAGCTAAGGGAGAGGTGACAACTAAAGGAGACTTAATTTTTGTGTGTTTTTGATAAAGAAAGCATACAAGTAAAACTAATTTTTTTGTGTTTTTGAAGAACAAAACAAGCAAACAAAGCAAAAAGAAACTAAGCAAAACAAAAACAACAAAGTAAAGAGATTGGTTATGAGGGACTCCCCTTGTGAAGATGTCCTTGACTCCCCGACAATGGCGCCCGAAAAATGCTTGATGGCTCTGTGTATGGCGCCCAGAAAAGTGCTGGTGCGTGGTTGATGTAGAGCTCGTTGGGAACCCCAAGAGGAAGGTATGATGAGCACATCAGCAAGTTTCCCTCAGTAATGAAACCAAGGTTTAATCGAACCAGTAGGAGCAAGGAAACACCCCAAAGGTGTTACTTGCTGAGCTTTGGCAGGGCGCACTACCGGTGCTAGTAGCAACGTGGAGACCTGCACAACACAACCACAGAACTTTGTCCCCAACTTGCGATGAGGTTGTCAATCTCACCGTGTTTTGCGGAAAACAAAGGATTAAACGTATCGAATGGAAAGAAGTAAAATTTTGTAGAAAGTAAACACAAAACAGTAAAAGATTGTAGATTGTATGTAAAGAAAAAGGACCGGGATCCATAGTTCACTAGAGGTGGCTCTCCTTAAGATAGATAACATGCTGGGTGAACAAATTACAGCGGGGCAATTGACAAACACCGAGAAAGCAATACATGCATATACTAATCATCTTGACTCCTCTGAGACTTGATTGGGCATTACAACATAATACATAGATCGCCATCCAACTGCATCTATGAATAATAATCCACCTTTAGGTTATCATCCGAACCCCCTCTAGTATTAAGTTGCAAGCAACAGATTATTGCTTTATGAACTGCATGTAAAGTAAACAATACGATTGTTCTATGAACAAAGGATTGTTGTTTTCTCCCTAGTAGCAACATCACATCTAGTACCTTAGAGATTTCTGTCACTTCCCCAGATTACCAGAGGCATGAACCCACTATCGAGCATAAATACTAACTCTTGGAGTTGCTAGCATCTACTTGGCCAAGATAGCTACTAACAACAGAAAGCATGTAAGATCTCAAATAACAAAGACATGATAGAATCAATAATCAATCTGAAATACCATCTCAATATCCATCGGATCCCCGCAAACACAACATGTATGAATTACAAAAGATGATCTTGATCATGAACGGAGCTCACAAGATCTAAACATTAAAGCACAAAGGAGGAGAAACGAGCCATCTAGATACTACATGGATCCGTAGTCCAAGGATGAACTACTCACGCATCACACCGGAGGCTTGCATGGTGATGAAGAAGGCCTCCAGGGTGAATTCCCCTCTCCGGCAGGGTGCCGGGAAGAGCTTTAGATCCCTCCTGATCTAGGGATGGAGATGACGGTGGCTACAGACTCTTTCGTGGATTTTTAATCGGGTACTTAGGGTTTTTGTCCCGAGGGAAAATTATAGGCGGAAGGAGAGGCCGAGGGGGTGCCAGGAGCCACCACACCACCCCCTGGCGCGGGCCCAGACTGGCCGCGCGGCCAGGTGGTGTGGCCGGCCCTTGGCCGTTGTCCGTCTTGTATTCTGGCACTTGATCCCTTCCGGAAAAATAGGCACTTTGCCTTTTGTCCCGTCCAATTCCGAGAATATTCATTTTCTAACTTTCCTGGAACCAAAAACAGCAGAAAATAGGCAGCTGGCACTGTGGCTCTTGTTAATAGGTTATTCCAAGAAATCATATGAAAAGTAATCCAAAGTTGGAACAAAACACAAGAAAGTGGATAAAACCAAGCATGGAACATCAAAAATTATAGATACATTTGCAATGTATCAGATCCTCGTAGACTATTCCTTAGACCGTGAGGATATAACAATCACTGTCTCCCGAGAGTGCTTAGATAGCATCAAACGCCATCTGGTAAAACGGTGGTTATAAAGGTGTGTTTAGGTATTCAGAGGAAACCGTAGAGGCAATATATGTCAAGAGCGGGATTTGTCCGTCCATGTGACGGGAAGATACTCAAGGGCCCACTCGGAGAAGTTATATCCAATAGCTGCGCAGCGTGTGATTAGATCACGGGGATATCACATGTCGGAACGAGGCAAATAGCATTGTTCAGTAACGATATTGAACACGACATGGTGATGTCATTGATCAGATCTCGGGTAATACAAGTATCGAGAGACAAAGGGAAAAAGACACGACTGTCCGGGTTCAAACGACAAAAGATCTTCGTGGAACGCATAGGGGTCACATGGCCATCTAGGTCCCTCTGTTGATCATTAGTTCGGGAGTGTCCCGACCATATCTGGAGTGTTCCCGAACCATGGGGTATCACGCTTAAGGGCTTGATGATGCTTAGAGAGCATTTATAGGATCAGTAGAATCGCCGAAGAAAAGAAGGGAGAAAACCAGAAGGGTTTCGGTAAGTCCGGAGGATGTCTGGAGTGGAGGTGGAAGATGTTCCATAGCCACGGAGATTAAATGACATGTGAATGAATGTTAAATATTGATTTAATCATTTATTCATAATTATTTAATAAAGGGAAAATCAATTAAAAGGTCAAAAGGCTTAATGGGCCAATTTCCGGAGGGAGAGGGCCCATTAGGGAAAGGAGAGAGGGAGAGGGACCAAGGGGGGTTGGACGGCTGGGCCTTGCCCCCCTGCGGGGCCCACTAGGGGCTGGCCAGCGGCCACCCCACCCCCTCCTCTCCTTTAGTCCCACCCCGGGACTTGAGGGGAGGTAGTACCTCCCCTCCCCCTATATAAAGTGGGGTATTTGGCCTAGAAAATACACCCAATAATCAATAAAGGTCTCCCCACTTTTGGGAGGACCTCCAATTGATATTTTCTCTCTCCCTCCTCTCTCTCGTGACCGTGGTCCCAAGTCTAGACTGCGCGAGCGAGAGACATCTTCACCGCGGAGCGCCGTCGTGCTACGGGATTCGGATCCGGGAGCTCTACTTCCGCAACTGCTGCTGGATCCGGGAAGCGGGAGTCATCGTTAGGCACCAGGCGTGTGTAACTCCCCGCGAGGTGTCGCACTTGAGGCACTCAAGTTGTTGGATCCAGAAGGAGCGCAAGGACTTCATCACGACCTTGAGATCGGTTTCGGCTCGTCTACATCAACCACGCTCTCCTGAGCATTGCCAACGCTTTTCGGTCTTCAAGGGTAAGTTCGCGAAAAGCCCCTCCCGTTACTGTATTACTAATAGATAGGTCCTGGCAGCTTCAGGGGTTCAGGGGCGTAGAGTAAAATTTATTGTTTTTATGCACGGAACCCCTACAGATTACAACAACATTGACCCTAAAACATACGAGGGAATTTTCTATCAAGAGAAAGATAACTTTGGGGACTTTGACTTACAAGGTCTTGAGGACCTCAAGAACGATGCACAAACTCGTGGTGAGGTAGTCATGAATATAAAGGACATAGATATGCTCACCAAGTTACATTCGGACAATGGAAACAATGATGAGCCTCCACCGTGCGATGAGCCTCCAACTTTCTTCTCACGCGATACTGATGTTGATAGTGCTGATGAGAACCCACGACATAATCATGAGAGTGATGATGAGTGGTGAGGGTCTTTTATATCTTTATTATGCTTAGTATTTATTTTTCATCTTAATTGCATTATGTTTTTATGCTTAGTGTCTATGGTTTATTATGTCTTTATTATGCTTAACTTTTATTTTCAACATTCTTCTTAATTGCATTCCGTCTTTATTATTCTTAATTGGATCATCTCTTTATGCTTAATTGTTTACCTCTTATCAATGCAGGTGAGTGACAAATATGAGCCAACGCAAGGAATCATCGTCCTCTTTGCTTAAGTCGATGAAGCAGAAGAAGGTTACTAAAAGTGGAAGAGCACCCATTCCCAACTCGCGTTACAATGACGATAGTGACGGAGGAGGAGGACTTCCCCCGAGGGCAAGACGAGGTGAGGGAGGAGGGGGACTTTCCCCGAGGGCAGGATGAGGACGAGGTGCAAGATGAGGATGAGGTGTACACCTTATGAGTGACCTACCCTCTGGTTCTAGAGACATGTCTTCCTAGTCCGCTTACTTAGAGTCTCCTAACAAGGAGGGGGAGTCTCGAGACCAGGATGGGGAGTCTCAAGACCAGGAGTCGGGGCCGTCGGCACCGCGAAGAAGCCAAAGATTTGTGGGGAATCAGGTGTCCTTAAGGAAATAAAGGAACCACCTTCCAAGGAGGATAACCCATAACTATGCCTAACGCATTGAGTAAGTGGCATGTAATTTCGTTTTGGTCATAACAATTTGGCATGTACTAATGATTGATTATTGTGCAGCAATTTGACATTTCCTCCGGGTACCCATGCGCTTAGCACCTTGGTTGGAGCTATGATTAGGAAGTTTTGGTGAGGCTTTTACACTACCGTCCCCAATGGGGAGAAGAAGCTAGCCACCATTGGGCACACTATGAGGCTGCCGATTACCTGAACTACGGGAAAGCTTCTGATGCCATGATCAACAAGTTTTGGGTAAGGAAAACTTTTTGACTTTCGTTCATAGTTAATGACCCCATCATGCTAAATCATGACTCTCACAATTTTTTTATGCATGATTGAAGAGATTCTACAGGGTGCTTCAGGAGGATCAAGACAAGGCAGAAAGGACTTTGCAGGGGGCTTATCAGAGATTGACACGGTAGCAGTTCTACAATCAAAAGCATACATGCACCAATCAATATAGCTCCGAGAAGTTGGGCAATAAGGATATGAAGCATGTGAATGTGAAGAAACAACAAAAAATGTCCGAGGAAGATTACACCAAGGTAAGTAAATTGTCAATCAGATTCTATGTTGTTGCCAAGTTGCAATTGCATTATCCGTTCTTGAAAGGAGTATTGTTTTTTTAGTTTATGCCCACATGGGCCAATGGTAAGGAAGATGCATGGGCGACGTTGACGTCAAGGTGGTGCAGGGAAGATCCCTAGTTCAGCGCCTTGAGCGAGAGAAACAAGGAAAACCGCGGATCTAGGGGGACACATTGTGTGGCAAATCTCAACCATGATCGCTTCAAGGCCAAGATGGTATACATATACATGGAACAACCTGCATTTATTTTCCCTCGAGTTCCTACTTGATACGCAAAAAATTTCTTTGACTATGCAGGAGGTACATCTAGGGAGGCATGTTTCCGACTATGAAGTCTGGGAAAAGATAAAGCGGAAGAGGCCCGATCTGTCCCACTGTCATCCCTCGCTTCCCGAGTTCTATGACATTGCCAAGGAGGATGGTGCTAACTACCTCTCGGTGCTCAGTGGTTTTTATTCGGAGGTGGAAGACCGTAGATCTGAGGAGACCAACAAGAGAGCGTTGGTCGTGGCGGGGCACGGCCAGGAGCATGACCGTTTGAAGGTTCTCGATAGGGTGACCCTGCGAACTCCTACTGTGAGCCTCAAGCGGATCAAGGCTACCCTCACCGCCGACGACCCCGCTATCTCGCCTCCTCAACGTCCTTCCTAAGCGAATGACGATGTAAGTTTTTCTCATTTCCATCCTTTTTCCGACATTCCTTCCTGAGTGGCTAAGTTGACGAGATTCATTATTTTTGAAATTGTAGCCTGCTTTGGAGGCGGCCTACAAGGACACTCATGTGGTACATGTGGTGGCACTTGGGGCATGGATGAAGGCTCGAGCGGCCTACGAGGAGTGGGCAGAGTGTCGTGATGATGTACGTTTCAATCTTTATTTTTGCAAAAGATGACAAGTCCTGCTTTCCCTAGTTTGAACATTTATTTCTGCAACGCCTGACATCTAAACTATCTTGCAGGCTGACGAGAAGTTTTATTCCACTGGAGAGCGGGATATTGTACCACCACGGCCAGCTAGGCCGGGGTTGCAGCCAATCTTCTCATCGAAGAACGAATTCACTTTGACCTTATACTTAGGGACCCCGGTAAGTTATTTGCCAAACCAGTTGTCACCGTGCAACTGTGCCTTGGTGGTTGCTAACTCTGGCTCAAACATGTAAGGAATGGGAGGCTCCACCACTGGACACTTTGGTCATGCTTCTGCCACGCCGACTTTGGTGCTTCCGGTGGTGGTGCTTCTCCTTCTTCCGGTGGTGGTTCAATGACGGTTGCCCCATGTTGTCCTTCGCCTGTTCACAGGCTGGGAGAAATGAGTCTCTCGGACTCTCCTTTGCGGGGTGGCTTGACGAGTGCATATTTTCATCATGTTTTACATCATTATTTTGCATTGTAGATGTAGGATCTTGGTATTTTACGGTGTTCACGTGAACATTTTATGTCTATTTTCACCAGGATCAGGACAGATGATGTATGCAATGGATACAATTCTTGGAGCAGTTGTACTATGGAGAAAAGGAGTCAAAATGACATAAATCGCTTATTTGGGAAATATTAATAGTACCAGAAGAAAACACTACTAGGGAAAAGCCTACTAGAGGCGCATATGAAAGGCCATTAGGGTCGCATTATGGATGCGACTCGAGTGCCGCGACTCAAGTATTTGTTACCCGAGTCGCATACGAGATGCGCCTCCTATAACCTATATATGCGAGGCACATATCAATATGCGCCTCCTATATATTTATCGGAGGCGCATATTGATATGCGCCTCGCATATATAGGTTATGGGAGGCGCATCACATATGCGACTCTAATATGTATTAGGTATGCGCCTCCCATAAGATTACATATGCGCCTCTAACATGGTCACATATGCGACTCAAATATCAATTTCGAATTTTAAATTTTATAGACCCACAATACAGTCCAGAATACACAGTATATAGGTATTATGCAGTCAATAACAGTATAAATAACACATAATTTTCAGAAAGTTGCATCACACATCAACACTAATACAAGTACATCACTAATACTATTATATCACACATCAACTTGAATTAATCCGCGACATACGAGTGTTCACACATCAACTAACTAGAGCATACATCACACACACAACACCAAGTTCACATCTCCCAAGGGACCGATCGAGTACAAGTTCACAATCGCATTACAACTACATGCATGGCGGAGCTCTCTAGATAACTAGGTGAAGTAGAGCACACAACCTACTACAATGAAGAGCAATGTGGTGATCACAATGAAGTTCCTCCACTTCTCTTCCGCCACCTCACTACTCTTGTAGCCTTTGTAGCTGTTGCCCGAGAATTCTTTCACTTGCTTCTGGCAGTCCTTCCACTCCTTGTACACAACTGGAACCTTGCCGGCATACACGACATAACACTTCTTCGCCATCTCCTATACACAAGATAGATGATATTATCTATGTCAGTGCAAAGCAATAATGGTTCACAAGATAAGATCATGCATATATATGGGTGCAACAAGATGTAAGAAATCACGTTCTAATCATCGACATTTTGAAGAAAGACAAAAAAAAGCAAACCAAGAATGACTTGCATTAGTGCCTCATACTTAGGTTGGGCATGGAAATAACAATGCTCGCTGTTTGATCTCGTGCGGCAAGTAGAGTATATGCCCAAATTACTAGTCTACTTGGCACACGAGATCAAACAGCGGCATAGTCATACACATGACGCCACAACACATTCTAATCATCGGCATTTCAAAGAAAGAACAAAAAAATAAAACCAAGAATGACTTGCATTAGTGCCTCATACTTAGGTTGGGCATGGAAATAACAATGCTCGCTGTTTGATATTGTGCGGCAAGTAGAGTATATGCCCAAATTACTAGTCTACTTGGCACACAAGATCAAACATGAGCATAGTCATACACATGACGCCACAACACGTTCTAATCATCGGCATTTCGAAGAAAGACAAAAAAAAATCAAACCAAGAATGACCTGGATTCGTGCCTCATACTATTCGTATCGCCAAAGACAAAAGAAGAGAAATACTCCCACGATTCATATAGCATGGGCATGATAAGGCAAACCAAAGAAAGGATTCGGTCTCCACGGCAATGACTCATTTCGAGTTTGGTGTGTCTAAAGGAGTCATTGCCGTGGACCCAGAACCCTTTCCTTGGCTTGCCACTCGACATATTATGTTTTATGTATATGAATCTCAAAAATATTTGTCCTCTTTTGACTTTGGGGCTACAAGATGAAATAGTTTCCTCATACTTAGGTTGGGCATGGAAAATGACAATGCCGCTGATGGATCTGGTGTGGGAAGTAGAGTATATGAACAAACCTTTAGTCTACTTGGCACACCAGATCCAGCAACGACATGGTCACGCACATGACGCACAACACGTTTTAATCATCGGCATTTCGAAGAAAGACAAAGAAAGCAAACCACAAGAAGTAGGGTGACAATAACGAAAGAAAAGCAACAGGCACTTAAAATAGTTCATAACACAAATAACTAGCTAGTGTCAGTCACAATCAAGTTCAACGGTTGACGAAATATACTCTAGAGGTTTTGCTAGGCAAGTTTAACATAGTGATAAGAGGTTACAACACGAGTTCGGAACTAACAACTAGCTACCCAGGCAATGCAATCATCAAGACTTCTTTTGCTGTTGAGTCAGCTTTAGGGGGGGCATTGATGAAGCCCGACCGAGTTTTCGCCATCTACATGAACGTCTTGCGGTCACCCTGCTGCGCTAAGCGTTCGTCTATCTCCCTGTTGGGCGGTGTATGGCCGCCGTAGAAGAGGCCCCCGGATTTCATGACTCCCTGGTGCACGATCGTCGCGAGCTCCTCCTGGATGTCGAAGATGTGCTGCCTGAGGTTGCGATCATGTATTGTTGCAAGCCTATCAGACCACTTCACAAGGTCAGATGGCAACGTTTTGCTCTCCATGTCTTTGAAGAACGCCTTCATGTGGCAAATGGCGTAGAAGGCATCCTTCCTACTGCCAGATGGCTGCTTGACGCAGGCAAACTTGGTGTTGTGGCGAAACACGTGCGCGTTGAACTTCACATATGGCGTTGCCGGTTTGATGCCTCCCGCTGCGACTTAGCCGGTGAGAGTACCATCAAGAATATTCTTGATATTGGTGTAGTTTTTCGGGTGCGCACTATTTGAGTCGAGGTACACGACTATTGAGTGTTTCAAATTCAAGCATATGAGCACACAGCCTATCTGATCATCCTCCGTGATGGGATGGTAGGGAAGGAGAATCACATCCTTGTCCAAGTATGTTTGTAGGATGGTTGAGAGGTAGTCGGTCGCCAACGCTATGTTCTCGGCATCTTTCAGGACGACGTCCCGCATGAAGTAGGGATCCACTATCTAGATTCCCGGGATCTTGTCTCTAGTGATTTGCATGGCCATATTGAGGGAGAATAGCCAGACCAGGGTATTGTGCAGCCGGAACCCGTTCAACATGTCGAAGATGTCGGAATGCCACAGGTAGAAGATATTCCCGAGGGGTACACTAATGAAGCACGACACATAAGGCACCTTAGACTTGAAAACGAGGTACGACTGATCGTTCTCGCGAATGCGGCGCTCCTTAATTGTGAGACATCTATAATGAAGATTGCACATTTGAGAGCCTGCGACCTCGAGCAACGAGTTACACATCATCGGTGCACCTGCCATGTGCTGCTGATTCCTGGTGAAAGGAAATTTACTGTCATAATCACTTTTGGTGTTCATTAACAACTAGTAGACCCTTTTACAGTTTGCTATTGTCTACAGGGTGATATTCTACAAAGGAAAAAGGACCATTGGCCTACGGACCATTCCTTGCATTTGATCTTGTAACTTGGGGATTCCAGACCGGAGTCTCCGGTCTACACAGACCGGAGTCTCCGGTGTGGTCCGGAGTTTCCCCAGGAGTCTCTGGAGTGGCCTCTGTTTTCATGCCTAGGTCAGCCAGTAAGGTGGTCCGGAGTTTGCTCCGGAGGTTGGTTCGGAGTCTCCGGTCTCTATCTCAGGCCGGAGTCTCCGATGTAGAGGGACCAGAGTCTCCGGTCCACTTGGCTCCCAATTGAGCTGGGTCATTCTATCAAGGGGTCCGGAGGCTAGTCCGGAGGTGGACCGGAGTCTCCGGTGTGGTGACCGGAGCTTCTTTTCCAACGGTCAGAAAAACGGTTCGCTGACAGAAGGGCTAGAAATAGGGGACCTTATCCCCTTGTTCTAGCGGCTCGTCCACCTCAAGAACACCATGTCCATTTGATCCACCAAATCAACAAGATCTCTTCATCCAACCATCCAAAGTCTTTGATCTTTGGAGAATCGAAGGAGGAGGCCTTGATCTACAGCTTCACCAAGAGAGATCTTCAGTTCCCCCTCATTCACTTGAGGGCCCCCATGCTCTAGTGTTTCATTGGAAACCCTAGGTTTTGATTTGGTTCTTACAAGCTTGCCTTTGATTGTTTAATAGCATGCTTGTATCTGGGAGCCTCTAATTAAGTTGTGGATGTGTGCCCCGAACTCGTTGTAAAGGTGCCGGCTTCCACCTCAAAGGTTGCCATATAGTGGAAGGGGTGAATCGAACCCGTTGGGGTGAGGTTCATTGGATAACAAGGGAGGCCTCTCGTGGCGTTGGTGGTTTGAAACCCCCCCTCTCCAAACGTAGACGTACTTCCCTTCAAAAGGAAGGAACTACGGGAAACAAATCCTTGTGTCTCCGTGTGCTCCACTTTGGTTCCTTCTACCCTTTACTGCACCTTACTTATGTAGTTATTGTTTAGTTAGTGCTTGCTTGTCATATAGGTAAATTCACCTTAGTTGCACAATCTAGAGAATTTACCTTTCTTGTCAAACCCTAATTTGAAAAGGAGTAAAATTTGAAGTAGCACCTATTCACCCCCCTCTAGGTTCCCATATGATCCTTTCAATTGGTATCAGAGCCTCGGCTCTTTTTTCGGGCTTAACCGCCTAAGAGATTATGGGCAACCTAGAGGAGGGAGAAAGTGAGGCTAGCCATTCGGTGACCATGGTAGATCTCAAGAATTTGGAAACAAGCTTGAGCTCTACCTTGGGCAACGAAATCCTACAATTGCGTCAACTTGTTGAGCAACTTGTTAAGGATAACCAAACCTGACCTCCTCCCTCTCAAGTGGAAACACCACCAAACCCAAAGGCTAATGTTCCGGCAAACCCTTTGGAGGAAGTGGTAGGGGATGAACATAATTCCACTAACTCCGCCACCAAAAAGGGTGGTGGGAAGGAAGAGTTCCATACGGTTCCCGGATGGTACTCTCCCGACCCTCCTATCCCTCATCCACATATAAACAATAGAGGAGACCCACCAAAGTTAGCTGCACATACTTTTGCTCAATGGAAAGTGTTAATGAAATCTCATGTGCGCACCTCTTGCATTGATTTGTGGAATATTATTGAAGATGGACTCAAAATTGAGGATCCAACCAACTTGACGAGAAGAGAAGTGGTCAATAGCCAACTCAATGCGACTGCCTTGCACATGATCCAACTTGGGGTGGGGCCAAAGGATTTTCCCCACATTGAGCACTACAACACCGCCAAGGAAGCATGTGATGCTCTCATTGACTTATTTGTTGGTAATGAGAGTATGCGGAGAAATAGATATGATGCCTTAAGCAATGAGGCCGGAGGTTTCTTCATGAAGGATGGTGAGGATCATGAAGACATGTATCGAAGACTCAAATCCACAGCCACCGCTTTCAGGAATGTTGGCGCCACTCACATTGATGACGCTTGGATCAAAAGGAAGTATGTGAGTGCTCTCATGCCCTTCGAGCCTACTGACTTGAAAAGTCTCCAAGGAAGACACAACTACCATCTCATGACCTCCAATGAAGTGATGCAAGAGATGGCAGCCTTCAAGGTTGCTGCCAAGAATGCCAAAGATGCCCGTGCTCGTGCCATTGGAATGAGTAGTGGTGTCAATCTTGCCTTGAAGGCCAAGGTTGTGGTGTATGATGAAGCTGAAGGAAGTGATGATGGACCTTCAATGAGCCAACCTGACGATGTCAAGGCTGCTCATGGTGAATACATGGCCTTCTATGCAAGAAACTTTTGGAAAGACCCCGCCAAGGCCAAGATGGAAATGCAATGAAGAAGCAACCCCAATGGGAGAGAGACAATGGGTCCAAGTTGAGAACTTGTTTCAATTGTGGTGACCGTTATCACTTTGTTGCAGCTTGTCCCTATGAGAAAAGAGAAGATAATGGAGGTAAACTTGTGTTGAAGAAGACCTCCAAAGTTCCATACAAGAAACCCTTCATCAAAAGAAATCCAACCAACAAGAAGACGGGAGAAATTGTCTTGATCACACATGAAGAGTACTCCTCCCCCGATGATGATGATGAGGAAGAAGAGGATACACCAAGTGGTGTGGAGGCTCTTGCCACTACTTCTACTCCTTCATTCTCACTCTTCGCCTCTCCAAATGAGAATATCTCCAACAAGAATGTCACTTGCCTTATGGCAAGAGGAACAGAGGTATTATCATCATCACACTCCACTTCCTTAATCAATGATGATTTTGATGATGAGTTATCTCTTGAGGTCAAAAAGGAACTAGTTGCTTTTGATGTGTTTATGAACAATTTGCAAGGGGAACACAAGAAACATGTTGTGGACCTCCTAAATCAACTTTCACACACACAAGAACTTCTAGATGAGAGATGGCAATTAGGAAGAGAGCACATGATTGAGGTAGAAGCTCTTAGTAATGCTCTAGAAGAAGAACAAGAAACTAGAATATCTCTTGAAACTAAACTAGAGGGCCTTGATGAAGCTAATGACCTCAATAAACGTGATCATGCTATTGCTAAATACAAAAAGGCTAAAAAGGATAAGATTGAGTTTGATGTTGTTCATAAAAAACTTGCCAAGGACCTTAGGTCACTTGACAAGGCTCACAAGGCCTTGGAAAGTGAACTCCTGTCCCTCACAAAGTCTCGTGAAAAGCTTCAAACTCAATTGATCAATACTCCCTCACCTAGTACATTCATTCCTTCTAGTTGTACAAATATTCTTGAAGAACATGGTAGGTTGAAGGGGGAGCTAGCTCAGACTTCCTTTCCCAAAGGAAACAAGTCTATTGATGACCTCTTAAACAAGCAAAGGTCAAATGGTGAAAAAAGGGGCCTAGGCTTTGTCTCTAAAGCCAAGAAGAAAAAGAATAACAAGAAGAAGAAGGCCAAGCCCGCTCAAGAAAAGAACAAAGGTCATTGTGGGAAGTAAGACCACAAGTGGCAAAACAATGTATCATGATGATTTTGCGGGTTGTGCTAACCCTCACTATGTCTTAATGCGTGATTACTATGGTGACGTGTATGCACAATATGTTGGCCCTTTTGATGGTTATATTGCATGGTCGATTTGGGTTCCCAAGACCCTTGTTGCTAACAAAAGAGGACCCATTGAGAAATGGGTACCTAAAAACTAGTTTGATCTTTTGTAGACCTATGCTTCCGGAGGGTCAAAATGGGTGCTCGATAGTGGATGCACAAGTCATATGACCGGAAGCACTTCTAGTGTCAAGGAATTGAGACCAAATGTTGATCAAATATCTGTGACACATGCTGCCAAATCAAAGTCTAAGGTAATGGGTTTCGGCAAAGTTGTGGTGGCACACAATATCACTCTCGTGGACGTCATGCTTGTTGAAACCCTTGGCTATAATTTACTTTCAGTCCGTTCTCTAGGAAAGATGGGTTTTGCTGTCTTCATTGATGTTGATATTGTGATCCTCTTGTGGAGCAAGACTCTAAAGGTTACTTTCGTTGGGTACATCGAGGATGACTTGTATGTGGTGGACTTCTCCGGGAAAACCACTACATGTCCGATGTGCCTATTCGGAAAGGCCGACGTGGGTTGGCTATGGCACCGCCAGCTAGCCCATGTCAACATGAGAACTTTTCAAAGCCTTCACAAGGATGGTCATATTGTTGGACTAAAATAAATTTTTTGCTTTGCCAAAGATCGTGTTTGCAGGGCATGTGTTGAAGGAAAGATGCATGATTCTCCCCACAACCCAAAGAACTACATCAAGTCCAAGAGGATCTTGGAGCTTCTTCATGAGGATCTCTTTGGTCCCCTGTCTCATGCAAGTCTTAGTGGGAAGAAATATTGTTTAGTGACTGTTGATGATTACTCAAGATACACTTGGGTATATTTCTTCAAGTTAAAAAGTGAGACCCAAGAGAACTTCATCGACTTCCTCAACATGGCTCAACGTCAACACAATATCTCAGTATTAACAATAAGAAGTGACAATGGTACCGAGTTCAAGAACTACACATTAAATGGATTTCATAGTGATGAGGGATTAAAACATCATTATTCCTCTGCATATACCCCTCAACAAAATGGTGTAGCTGAGAGGAAGAACCGGACTCTCATTGATATGGCTAGGACTATGTTGGCAGAATTCAAATCTCCATACAATTTTTGGGCTGAAGCTATCTCCACCGCATGCCATGCATCAAACCGTCTCTACCTCCGCAAAGAATTGATCAAGACTCCATATGAGATCCTTACCGGTAACAAGCCTAATGTTTCTTACTTCCGAGTATTCGGTTGTAAGTGCTTCTATCGCATTAAGGGCATTTGTTTATCCAAGTTTGATTCCAAAGCATTAGAGGGTATTTTTGTTGGTTATGGTCTCGAATCCCACACTTATAGAATCTATGACAAGCTCTAAGGAATTGTCATAGAATCTTGTAGTGTGGTGTTTGAAGAATATGATGGTCCCCAAGCGGGGCGTGTTAATGTTTCTGATGTAGATGATGAAATGCCTCAGGATGCCATGGGAAGAATGGGTGTGGGTTTCATCCGCCCTGTTGAGGAACCCCTTATGGTGGATCAAGAAGAACTATGCTCTACTCACGTGGAGCCCTCATCTTCACAAATTCAATAAGCTACTGACGAGGTGGACAACGACCCATGCCAAAGACAAGTTGTGGACCCTCAACCTACTGATTAAGAAGATACCTCCAGCCAAGAGGTGTTTGAGTCTCCGTTTGCCAGGATGTCCAGTGGTGCTAAGGCCATTAAACAAGCAAGATCTATACAAACTGCCATAAATACAGCTGAATACCTGGCCAGTTGTGGGACTAATCATGACCAAGGTCAATCCTCTCCTTCTATGGAAGAGAATATTTCCATTGATGATCAAGGTGAAGTTAATGGTCAAGACGAGGACCAAAATGATGAAGTGATCCCACCTAGAAACAACAAGGAGATCGAAACTCGTCGCCAAGCTAGAATGGATAGAATATTGGAATTAAGAGACCAAACTCTTGAGAATGTGGTTGGAGATCTAAGAAGAGGGATATCTACTCGAGCTCAATTGAAGAATTTTGGTGAGCACCAAGCACACATTTCCATGGTGGAACCAAAGAAAGTATGGGAAGCTCTTGAAGATTCGGATTGGTTGGATGCAATGCACAAAGAGCTCAACAACTTTGAGAGAAACAAAGTATGGAAGTTAGTGGAAAAGCCAGCTCAAGCAAGCCCCACACACGTGGTATGAGCACCTTAGAGAGTTGTTGTTAGATCGTGGTTTTGAGGTTGGGAAAATCGATCCCACTCTTTTTACCAAGAGGGACAATGGGGAACTTTTTGTATGCAAAATTTATGTAGATGAGATTATCTTTGCCTCTTCTAAAAAAGCGTTTAATGATGAATTATCTAAGCTAATGACTGACAGGTTCATGATGTCTATGATCATAGAATTGAGAGTATTTCTTGGTTTTGAGATTAAGCAAGTGAGAGGCGGTACATTCTTCAACCAAGCCAAGTATACTCAAGATATGCTCAAAATATTTAACATGAAAGATCTCAATGGAGCTCCCACTCCCATGGCAACAAAGACTCATCTTGAACTAAACCCAAATGGTAAAGATGTGGACCAAAAGGTATACCGGTCCATGATTGGCTCTTTGCTTTACCTTTGTGCATCTAGACCTGATATTGTGTTGAGTGTAGGAGTGTGTGGAAGATATCAAGCGGCTCCTAAAGAAAGCCATTTGATGGCAGTCAAGAGAATCTTTCGATATTTGGTTCATACCCCAAACTATGGTATTTGGTATCCTAGGGGCTCTACTTTCTCTCTTTGTGGGTACACGGATTCGGATTGGGCTAGTGACAAGGATGATAGAAAATCAACTTCCGGGGCTTGCCAATTCCTTGGGAGGTCCTTGGTGTGTTGGTCCTCCAAGAAGCAAAACTGTATATCTCTTTCCACCGCCGAAGCCGAGTATGTGGCAGCGGCTAGTGCTTGCACACAATTGCTATGGATGAGGCAAACTTTAAAGGAATACGGTGTCCATTGTGACAAAGTGCCCCTTCTATGTGACGATGAAAGTGCTATCAAGATTGCATATAACCCGGTGGACCATACAAGAACAAAGCATATTGATATTCGTCATCACTTCATTAGAGATCATGTTGCCCGAGGTGATATTGAGCTTTCATATGTGTCAACCAAAGACCAACTTGCCGATATTTTCACGAAGCCACTTGATGAAGCAAGGTTTTGTTATTTGAGGAATGAACTAAATATCGTGGATTTGAGGAGCTTGACTTGATTACCTAGCATACTCACCTATGTCTTGACCCATATTTGGTGTAGGCGTAGGCATGGAAATAGGGGAAGTGTGGTTCTAATTCATTGGACTATCCCTCCCCCATAATGCCAACATTAAGAAATTCAATTCTCTTAGTATCATTTAGTGATATGTGAGCATCATTGATGAGTAGTGGCTATGAACCCAAGGATAACTCTTCGCGGTCTCACGTCACAAACTCCTACATGGTGGCTTCGACCACCAACCTCTCCTCATTTGAAGAGTTGGTTCTTAGCTCGGATTTATTTGGCGCTTTGATGAACATTTGGAGAGTTTTCCGTGGTTTTCTTGAGTTTTCACAGTATGTCATCTTAACCCAAGCCCTCTCTCACTCTTGAAAACCCTCTCTCTCTAATATATGCCCACATACACACACCCTGGAAGTATTTGGTCGAGGAGGACCGGAGTCTCCGGTGTGGGCGATTTCTATCCACTTTAAGGGAGGATCGGGTGAACTGAAACAACAGTTTCATTCATCCACCCCCGTCCTCCCCTCTCTGCCCCTGTCGCCTTCTCTCCCAAATATTGTCCCCGAAGGTCAAGAAGCCCCCGGGATCCACCGTGCCGTCGGCCAATCATCTTCTTTCCACCATTGGGTGATTCCCACCGGTGGAATCTCCTCCATGGACAGATCTGGTACCTCTCCTCCTCTTCTTCACCTAGGGTTCTTCCCTTACCTTATTTTTGAGGATTGGTACTAGTTTTGACCATTGGAATTCCTTATTTGCGTGCATCTGAGTACTTTATCATTGTTACCATGCCCGATTTGCTGGATTCAACCCCATTGGAGCCTCCCTGATCTTCCCCCGAGTCTCAAGACCGGAGACTCCGGTCCCGTGGACCGGAGACTCCGGTCTGAGCCGGAGACTCCGGTGTGGACCACGGAGACTCCGGTGTGGCTTGAATCTAACACATTTTTTCATGGTCTCAATGATTCTGTGCTACCTCCATGGGACATATATACTTACCTTCATGCTATCTCCCTCGCTGCTGTTCACAGGCTCTGGCTCTCGTCGTCCTCCTCGCAAAAAGGCCAAGATGAAGAGAGGGGATCCTCCCTATGATGAGTCTGAGGGTCAGTACATTATGCCCCCATCCAACCGCAGACAGAAAGCCCATGATGCAGAGTATATGCATTGGGAGCAGGAAAGGGCTGAGGAAGAGAAACGTGCCAAGAGGGAAAAATATGACATCATTCAGTCATTGGCTCGCATGTCTAAGAAGGACTATCGTGAGGTGCGGAAGACCAATTTCTATGAATTGCCTCGCACTAGTGATGACCCCTGTTATTAGAGGAAGGAGCAAGCTGTCTTCATGAAAGACATTTACTGTGTGCTCAAGAGATCTCCTGTATGCCCCCAGAAGTACTTGAGTGTTGAGCAAATGAGGAAGAGCCCCTACTTCTATGATGCTCTGTGGATTAGTGAGAAGTTGGGGCTGTTCAACTTGATGGAGATCCGTGAAGACTACAACATCACCCTCGTGCAACAGTTCTACACCACAGTTGTGTTTGGGACTGACCAAGCCAGGACTATGACTTGGATGACTGGCAACCACCGCTGCTCTGCCACGTTCTATGACTTTGCTGAGGCCATCTTCGAGAATTTTCAGGGGGTATCTACTCATGTTGGAGTTCGCATGCACTCAGCAGCTCTTGGGGTGAACAAGAACAAGCTTGCCCCTTTATATGGTAGTGAAGGGGTTGTGGGAGGGTCCAAGGGACTCAAGCCTCTCTACAATATGATGTGGGAAGGGGTTGCTGGCAATGATGATGCCATCAGATGTGGTTTGGTCAACTTGCTGTATCACACCCACAAGACTTACATGGCTGGCCCCGACGCTGATGCTGATCCTATTGATGTGATGGACTACATATTTGAGGAGATGTATCATGCCATCTTATACAGGAAGGCCCCTCCATATGCACCTCTGGTCATGAGACTCATCAACACTCAGCCACATGGTTCGCCACTTTCTATGCCTCCCAACCTTACCGAGCACACCCTCGTATCTCTACAGAAGAAAGGGGCTATGAGTGCTCCTCCTAGACGCTCCCATGCACATGAGGAAGAGGAGATTTCAGAGACTGACCGGGCCCCCTCACCTCCTAGGGCTCGGAGGAAGAATGCTTCCAATGCACCTCTTCCACCCATGACACGTGACTATGTCCATGAGAGGGTCAAGAAGGCCTCATTCTGGGAGAGGACCTTGTGTTGCATGAATGTGGACATCCGCAAGCAACAACATGATTCCTACAAGAGCAACCGCTGCATCGAGAAACTACTCAAGGAGATCAAGGCTCAGGGTGAAGCGTATGATGAGGAAGGTGAGGATGAGTACACTGATGAGCATGGGGCTCAGCCGTCCACCGAGTCAGATCACACTCTTTCATTTGGGGCGTGGAATGCCCATCAGGACAACTTGGTGGATTGGAAGACCTTCTCTGATGTCACATCTGGGTTTGGGTATCAAGGTACTTCCTCTTCTCGCCCTCACGGCAAAGGGCCTGTAGCTCCAGATGATGATGAGGACTATGATGATGATGATGAGGATCAGGATCTGGATGAGGAGGATGATGACGAGGATTACTGATCCGTTGGGACGCTAGCTTAGGTCTTTTCCCTTTTTTTGGTGTTTCGATGCCAAAGGGGGAGAAGACATTGTCATCGGGATTTGCATGGGTTTGGGCTACTTGATTCGTATTTTCCTTCTCGTCTCTATTTGCCATATGTTATTGTGGGACACTGATTTTGCAGCCGGAACCCGTTCAACATGTCGAAGATGTCGGAATGCCACAGGTAGAAGATATCCCCGAGGAGTACACTGACGAACCACGACACATAAGGCACCTTTGACTTGAAAACGAGGTACGACTGATTGTTCTCGCGAATGCGGCGCTCCTTAATTGTAAGACATCTATAATGAATATTGCACATTTGAGAGCCTGTGACCTCGAGCAATGAGTTACACATCATCGGTGCACCTGCCACGTGCTGCTGATTCCTGGTGAAAGGACATTTACTGTCATAATCACTTTTGGTGTTCGTTAACAACTAGTAGACCCTTTTACAGTTTGCTATTGTCTATAGGGTGATATTCTACAATGGAAAAAGGACCATTGGTCTGCAGATCATTCCTTGCATTTGATCTTGTAACTTGGGGATTCCAGACCAGAGTCTCCGGTCTACACAGACCGGAGTCTCCGGTGTGGTCCGGAGTTTCCCCAGGAGTCTCCGGAGTGGCCTCCGTTTGCATGCCCAGGTCAGCCAGTAAGGTGGTCCGGAGTTTGCTCCGGAGGTTGGTCCGAAGCGTCCGGTCTCTATCTCTGGCCGAAGTCTCCGATGTAGAGGGACCGGAGTCTCCGGTACACTTGGCTCTCAACTAAGCTGGGTCATTCTGTCAAGGGGTCTGGAGGCTGGTCCGGAGGTGGACCGGAGTCTCCGGTGTAGACCGGAGTCTCAGGTGTGGTGACCAGAGTCTCCGGTCTGCTTCTTCTCCAACGGTCAGAAAAAACGGTTCGCTACAGAAGGGCTATAAATAGGGGACCTTATCCCCTTGTTCTAGTGGCTCGTCCACCTCAAGAACACCGTGTCCATTTGAGCCACCAAATCAACAAGATCTCTTCATCCAACCATCCAAAGTCTTTGATCTTTGGAGAATCGAAGGAGGAGGCTTTGATCTACAGCTTTACCAAGAGAGATCTTCATTTCACTACTAGGAAACAACTCTTCTATGGCACATGCAAATACATCTTCTGTGGTGCATATCCTAGTCGCCACTGGTATCTCGCCACTGATATCTTCTTCCTGTGGCGCGTATGGATATGCGCCATAGAAGTTCCAGACTTCTGTGGCGCATTGCTTATTATGCGCCACATGACGAACTTCTGTGGCACATTTACGTGTATGCGCCACAGATATGCCATGCACCACTGACTATATAATTATATGCACCACTGATTGCATAACACATATTCAAAGTAAAATACTTTCCTGGTGTATAATCAGGTATTTATACAGGATTTATCTAGATGAGTATAAAATACATTGCACAAGTAGTAGATGCATGAAAACCGACATATATATAATACATAGAGCCCGATCGAGATACATATATAGTGTCAAGTGCCAAATTTTTACACAAGCGCTGAATACAAAGTTCATATCATCTCACATTACAAATATGAAGTGGCCACCGCCGCCTACACTAGGATCAAATAGAATACAGCTGTGATAATGGTGAGCAAGAGCATTAGCCCGACCAATATCTTCATCCGGTTCTTCTTCCACAAGTGGTTCCTCCCCTTGGCTATCGCCTCCTCTCTAGTCGCGTATCCTTTATAGATGTTGCCGCTGAACTTGTTCACTTGTTTGTGGCAATCCTCCCACTCCTCGTAGACTCCTGGAACCCTACCCATGTACACCACATACCACCTCATCGCCATCTCTATAGACGACAAGGCATATTAGTAAAAATACAACGAAAAGAATGAATAAAGGGTTCACATCCATATATATATATATGTTCATAGAATATAAAACAAAGGATCCATAAACCTAAATGTTAGATCATCATAGAAGCAATAAGTTCAACGACAACACGACCACAAGGTAGTTTAAGTCTAACAACAATGACCATTTCGACCACGAGATATTAAAGTTTATGATACACACACACACACTAATACATCAGGCGTCCATCAAGAATATACACACACTGGATCATGCTAGAGGCACACATCGATCATGGTGAAGACTTCCTCTTCTTGCTCGGCTTCGGGAACGGTAGATAACCCTCTTTCGTCATCCACGTCCTTGTGTCACCCTGCTTACGGAGGCGTTCTTCGATCTCTCTCTTACTCAACCCTCTGGCTTGTTGTAGGGCACCGCCCCTTGTGTTGACATCTTCAATGATGATTTGCGAAAACTTCATCTGAATGCGATGGAAGTCTTCTCTAAGATCAACATCGTCGATTTTCACCAAAGTTTCGGCCCATCCTCGGAGACTAGATGGCAGCGTTAGGTTATGGCAATCCCGAGCATAGCCTTTAAGGTGATGGAGGACGTAGAAGGCCTCCTTGGCACCAGTAGTCGACTGCTTGATGCAAGGTAAGTAGAGCACGTGCTTGAACACGTGTTTGCCATCCTTGATACATTCCTCCTTATCTACGAAGGTGCATCCCTTCTTGGTGTAGCCCTCGAGAGCCTCATTGAGAACACCCCTTATTCTGGTGTAGTCTTTCTTCTTCGTCAAACTCCCCGAGTCGAAATACGTGGCTAGCGAATACCTCGGGGCAAGGACGATGAGTGTGCAATATTTGTCTCTGCGCAACACAATTGGAACGGAATGTTGGAAAAAGAGCAAAGGAAAGAAATCTATAAGAAATGCATAAGTTACGGTGGCGATGAGCGAGTGTGTACACTTACTCGGGAAAGAAAGGCAGAAGAAGTGTGCCCTTCCTCTTGTTGTCCACCATGAACTTCTCGAGGTACGCCGTCGCCTTGGTCCGTGCCTCTGATCCTTCGACCAACTGGCTGTCCCGCATGTAGTAGGGATCCACTATCGCGATTTCTGGGGTACTTTCTCTCTTGATCGTGAGCGCCAGATTGAGCGCGTATAGGCGGACCAAGTTATAGTCCAGCCGTTTCGTGAGAAACAGCTTGAATATGTCCTCGAACACTATGAAGAATATATCCGCGGGGGGTTCATCGACGAAGCCCACGTCCAATGGCACCTTGCCCATGAAAACCGGGTAATTCGGATCTTCGTCTTTAAGAAGGAGGGCCTCTAGTGTCTTGACACCCTCGTGCAAAGTTAACATGGCTCCAACCGCAATGTGGATCATATCCGGAGTCAATATCGGATCACCAGCTACATGCACTCGGGGCAAGCCAAATTGTGTGGATGGTACGACGACGGCGTCCTGACCCCGGATCCTCTTCGGAAGAGGCTAGCTCGCACCCTTTTTATTATTATTACCTCTCTTCCTGTAGTGCTTCTTCTTCACAACAGTGTCAGCCACTACCATCTGCTCATCAGTCGCCTTTCGGAGTGTGTTGGGGCTGAAAACCAATCCCGGTTTCTCTTGTGGTGGATCGGAGGCCAGAGGCGTCTCTTGAGAAAGACCATGGAAGACCAGGCGTTGCGTGCATGTATTGGGCCGACCAGCTTGATGGTCATCGCGAGCTGCGAAGGGTTATTCATCCATAAAAGGCATATACAATCCTTTGGTGGCGGCGGTGTTGATGAAGTCGTCAACATTGACCAATTCATCGTCATCTTCATGGGAGCCATCATGTGGTGGTGGTAGCGGGGGCGACGGCGGTTGCGGCACAACGTCTTTGCCATGTGGCGGTGCACACGCTGCCAAGAGTTGATGGTGACGGCTGGTGGTGGCGACAACGGCGGCTACTGGCTTCCGAGGTGGTGGCCGGGCGATGATCGTTCGAGAGGTGGCGCCGGTGCTCCCCCGCGCAAGACGAATCTGGGTCTTCGGCCATGTCAAGGGCTAGTTGTAGCATTCCCCAAGGGTCTTGTGTTTGTCGGCTCCCTGAGGTTAAAAGGGGGGTCCATGTCGTCGCACCCTGGCAACACCCGAGCCAACCTGACCCTCATCACATCATCATCCATTGGATTGTTGTGCATCGTGTGGCTCGCCGGTTGTATAAGAGTGCCCTTGGCAACATCCTTCAACTCACCGCCGACATCTTTAAGCAGGAGTACGCAAGAAGTGTCCTGAGGCAAAAACATGTTGTTGGGCGTCATGAGATGGCAACAGTCATGCATAAAAGGCATAAAGGAGATGACGTGCACTCACTAATTAGTTACCTTGGTGATGGCGTGGATCTCGGCTAATGTAGAGACACGGCCGATGCTGGCGGCCAGCCTATCATCATCTGCAATGTCCCGCTCGGGTGCCTCACGAAGCACCACCGCCGTCGGCTGCGCCTTATTGGTATCTTTGGCGGGAGGGGGCGTCGGTGTGACCAAGACGAGGGGCTGCGTCCCGACGTTGACGGCCGATGGGGTCACTAGGTCCGGCGACACGGTAACATTGATGCCCGAGTTGCTGCCGCTTAAGCTAGGCAGATGTATCAGCCCCTGTCGACCTCCCGCATTCCAAGCAGTAAGCCCCTCGAAAAACTCAGGGGGGATCATCGAGCGGAGCTTCTCTTCCACTAACTTGTCCACCGTTTTCTGGTCCACCGCCTTCTCCTCCAGTGTCTGCACCTTCATCTTCAGCTCTGCAACATCGGCTTTATCCTGGTTCTTCCTCTCCCTTCTTTTCTTGGCGTCCTCTTTGTAGTACTCCTTGAACTTCATGCTCGTACCGAAGCCGGACACATGGCCAGCTGAGGACGGCGGCAACCCCTTGTCCCTCTTCTTGTACAAATTGGTCGCCCTGTTGAAAACCGTGTCCCACGGCTCCGTCGAATCCTGGGACGACTCTGTGGCAGTAGCGTTTAGTTCCTCCTCCTGCAGAGACAAGGAAAGGTGAACCCATTTAGATTCTTCACTTCATTATCTTAATTATAACGCAATAGACTTGAGATCGGCGATAAATTCCTTACCAGCTTCTTCTCGAATGCCTTCACCTCCGGATCGTCCGTGATGAACTCCCCTGTTTCCTTGTCCAGGTAGTAGCGGGCCCGAACAAATTGCCTAAGCTGCAAGTCCATGATTTTAAGCCAAGGGTTATCTTTACCAAGGCGTTCAAGCTCGGCGTCCTCCTTGTCCCAAATGGCTTGTTTCCCCTATAACCGCCGCTTCCAAGGCGGGGGTTACCTATGTTCTGTTCCCGCGTACTCCTTCCCCATTGAGTCCATTTTATAGCGTCAGTGGTAGCTATATCCGCCTTGAAAATCCTAAACTCCTCTTCGTCGAGCATCGGATTTTTCTTACTAATAACCTCCTAGCTTTCACCTTTGTCAATGCTATTCTTCACCCGGGTTTTCCAGCTGCTCAAGGCGTTGCTCATCTTCGTGAGGGCTAGTTTGTTCACCGGGTTCTTATTTCTCTCGAGGTTTCTAAACTGCTCTGGGAATCTATATCGCTTGTGAAGCTTCTTAAGGAGGTTATCGACCAAAGCTGCATGGTCAACATGTCTGATGTACTTCGTGTTGATCGACATGCTTTCCCGGACGATGCACCCGAGTTGCAGGCCATACCCTTTAGCAATCGCCTCTGGCGCAATGGGTTGGCCACTTTCTGTGACCTTAGTGAACTCATCATAGACGGTGGCGAGCACTGGCACCTTCCGCTCCTTCTGTTCCTTCTTCTTCTTCTTCTTCTTCTTCTTCTTCTGAGAAGCTGCCGGGTTGCCGCTACCGCCATCCGTGCGCTCGCCGCCATCGGTGCGGGCGCCGCCATCGGTGGTGTCATCCTCTTCGCCGCCGCCTTCACTAGTTCCATCGTAGTCGTCTTCGTCCCCCTCGTAATCAGGATCTCCTCCCTCATTGGCCCCAGCAGCTCTGGCGACGGTCGCCTCCTCCTCCGGTGGTGGTGTCATCCTCATCGCCTCCTCCTCCTCCTGTTGGGACCCCTGCCAGAATGATTGGTTGGCCTGTCTAGCTTGTTCTTCGACGCTGATCATGTGCTTAGAAGGGCCAGACTCCTTGTTTCCCGACATGTTTGCACTACTCTATTTAAAAGAGGCAAAAAGTTAGCACAAATGTCAGCCGAAAAATTCGCATGACCTTTGCTAATTTTTTGACCTAGGAGTGCCCATTTCTCAACCGAAACGGAAGTGAATCGACACTTCGGGAGAAATGGGCAACTCAAATGAAATCCCTGCAAGACAAAACACCCCATCCCCATATTGACAGCCCCATGCATTGACCCCAACATCCATCATATCCATCATCCACATGCACAGTATATAGTACCAGATATAGTATATATATAACAGATATAGTAACAGATATAGTACCAGTCTAGGGGATATCAAGTCCACATCCATCATCCACATGCACAGTATATATAACAGATATAGTACCAGTCCAAGGGATAACAGATATATAACAGATATAGTAACAGATATAACAGATTGTGTACTGGGCAGATTGCCTACACATCTCACTACCAGTAGAAACATAGTGTGTACTTTCAAGTTAACAACATCGACACTATCAAGTATTCCCCTAGAACTAAACTAGAGTATATGCAAAAATAGCCCCCTTTATTTTTCGTCGTAGCGTGAATCAATTGTTTAAATATTAAGTACTAATAAATACACTAGTAGTTTATCTGCAACACCAATGGAGGTTTATTTTCAGAGCAATGTTCCTGGTGGCATATTGTTGAAATAAATAATAAAGCATAATGAGTGCGATCAGTTTATACATTGAACTCGATTTAGGACAACCGATGAGTGCGATCACCCATGCATTCACCAGTGCAGAAGTACCAGCAGAACAGATAAGTGATGCCAGCCTCAAATATGGCGTCATTCGACTCTAGAACCAGAACAGTGTCAAATAAATGCAGCCATGCCTACCTAAGCAAGGCATGATCAAGTCCACACAGTATCCAACAAGTGGCGTTCATGAGAAATAGTAGACCAATAGCACAAAACCACCAGCCATAGTGGCTTACCTAAAATTCTACCTATAACAACCAGCCCTACCACCACTACAGCCAGCATAGCAGTAACACAACAGGAGCCAGACCAAACCAACACAAGAGAGCACCATTTGCAATTGTAGACACAAATGACAACAAGCGAATTGACAACTATGTTCGATCGCTTGAAATTACAATCACTCAAAAACGGGGATTCTTTTAAACCATCATTTTTATAATCAATTGCAATTACCCCTCACTCAATGACAAGGATATTTTAGACCATCATGTTGTGATTCCTCTGTACAACACAATCTGCATGCATTTCCTTTATAACCATTTTTTTATAAAAAAACAAAGAACAACATGCATGCATGTGTTACCCTCTCCCCGACAATCTATTACTACTACACTGCCACGTTTAAACAGAGTAGTTCGAGCTCATCCTATGGCATGGGAAAGCATGCACGACATGGCACTATGTTTGCTTTGGTCCTATATATATGTGCATGTACACCAAAATGCAGGCAAAGGCTTCATACTTAGTTCTGAAGGTTGTAAGCACCAGCTAATAGAGACATCATAGGTAGCTGTACCTGACAACAACACTAGGTGGGCACTAAAAGAGATACTCCTTTTTTCTGCGTCAAAGCATGTGTTTAGGGGCAACAAACCTTGATAGTTTAACAAGTACTCCTACTGGTGTCAAGACTCGAGATTAAGAAGGTGATGTGACTGAAAAAATACTAGCTTTACACGGTAATCTAGCAAACTATATACCCACATGGCAGCCATGTCCACTCGAACCCCGCTGCACAATGAGAAGCTCTTCAATACCAAACGCCCTCACACATCCCAATATATGACAAAACATCTGCCAATTTTCAAATATCCTTGTGCTAAAATCTAAACCAGCACAGAAGTACCAGCAGAACCCCTAGCAGACATCAGTGCAGGTTCATTCACCAGTGCAGAGGAAGGGTGGGGGAGTGAGGGGGGCGAACCGTAAGTGTGCACTGCGGTGGTCGTCGACGACGAGGGTGGAGGCGGTGCTCCTGCTGCGGGCGGGGCGGCGGTGGGCCTCCTCCTCCACGGGCTCTAGCGTGGTGATGGCGGTCGGGCCTCCTCCTCCACGGGCTTCAGCGCGGGGGCAACGGGCCTCCTCCTCCACGGGCTTCAGCGTGTCAGTGGCCGCTCCTGCAACGAGGGCTAGCGCGGCTCCTCCTCCGGCGCGGCGGTGGCTAGGGATCCGGCGAGACGAGGGTTTACGCGTGGGCGAAAGATCGATTGGCTAAGTGTGGATCGAGAGAGAGAAAGGGGGATTAGGGGGAGAGGCTGAACCGTTCTGTGGCTAAGTGTGAAAGTTCTGTGGCGCATTCCCACAGAATGCGCCACAGAAGTTGGAACATCTATGGCGCATGCTGAAGGAATGCGCCACATAACTTCTTGACAGAGTACAAAAAGCGTGGCGTCGTTGTATGACATGATCTGATACTTGTCCTAGTGGTCTTGCTCGCTTGCTCTCACCTGGGGCAGCCAGGTTCGAATCCTGGCTGTCTCACACATTTTTTTCTTTTTTTTAAATATTTTTAATTACATACATATGCATATTTATTAAAAAAAAGTAAGAACATATACATATATGCATATTTATTCACATATGCATATTTATTCAAAAAAGCAAGAACATATACATATATGCATATTTATTCAAAAAAAGCAAGAACACATATGCATATTTATTCATACATATATATTTGTGTGTTTGCTTGTCACCAAAAACTAATACACCACGCGAATTAATACACCAAAAAGTCACACAATTGCTAGTGTCTCTTCACAATCTTCTTGCCCTTTTTCGTCGCGGTTGAATATTTTAGCCCGTGCACTTTGAGATTTCTTCTTGTGAATGGACAACCTTTAGTAGGCAGTGCGGTCTTCCTTCTTACTTTAGTAGTAGTAGGCATGTCGAAGTACTTGTCGAATTCCTCTTCGATCTTCGGGTCGCCGTTTTTGTCGAAGTTTTGCTCGTTGGCGGCTCCTTCCATTCCGATGATGCTCCTCTTGCCCCTCCTAACTACAACACGGTTGGGCTTTGACGGGTCGGTAATAAAAAAGCATTGATCAACTTGGCTAGCGAGTACCGAAGGCTCATTTTTTGCGGAGGCGTTCTTTGTTGATTTGGCATTTGGTATAACCATTGTGGTGAAATAGCGGCCTTCTTTTTCCACGTTCTTGGCCCATCTAACACGGAACATCGGTACGATCTCTCCACAGTAGTCGAGATCCCATATCTCCCCGATCCTTCCGTAGAATCTTTCTATCACAGTAGTCTTGTCATCAGCAAAGGATAACATAGTTACTCCTGAGTTTTGATATTCACTTTTCTTGTCCTTTTCCTCGATGTAGAATCTGTAACCGTTTATGTCGTATGACTGATAGGTCCTTAGGTTGTGCCTTGGGCCCTGCGACAAGGAGAATATGAGTTTTTGATCTTCCGTAGAAGGCGTCTGTGGGGGATTGTCCAGTTGCCTTTTCTTGAACCAACCCATGAAGCTGGAGTTGTGCTCTCTGGTTACGTCTCCCTTCTTCCTCGGCCGGCCCTGGTCGACGTACTCCTGCTCGATTAAGCTTCTGTGCTCTTTGACCCAAGGGCCGACCACTTCAATGTGTTGTAGCGCGACTCGGTGTTCCCTTTCAAAATCAGTGCGTCGACCATCAATGCCGACATGTAGTGAGCGGCAGCCCTCGCGGTGACCATATCCACCGAGCCTGCCGAGGTGCTTCTTTGTGGGTATTCCAACATCCTTGTTCTCGGTGGTTAGATAATTCTGGTAGAAGGAGATGCACTCGTAGATCAGAAAGCCCTTGGCTATGCTTCCATATGGATGAGACATGTTGCGAATGAATCCTTTGATGACACCGTTTAGCCTTTCAAACGGCATCATGTTGTGCAGGAATGTCGGCCCGAGCTGGATGATGTCGTCCACGACATGTACAAGCAGATGCACCATGATGTCGAAGAATGCGGGCGGGAAGTAAATCTCAAGCTCGCATAGTATCATCACGATCTCTTCCTGTAGCCTGTCGAGCTGCTTCACACCGATCGACTTCCTAGATATGACGTCGAAAAAGTTACAGAGGCCAAACAACATCTCACGGACATGCTCGTCCATTATCCCACAGATCGCAACGGGGAGTATCTGCGTCATCAGCATGTGACAGTCGTGAGACTTCATACCGCTGAACCTCTTCTTCGCCACGTCCAGATATCTGCTTATCTTCCCCGAGTAACCGTGAGGAACTTTCACTCCTAAGAGGCACCTGAAAAACTGCTCGAGCTCCTCCAGACTCAGAGTGAAGCAGGCAGCGCGAAGCACCACCTCATTCTTCTTAACTCTTTTGCGGCGACCTTGAGTCCCTTCCTGATGATCATCATCTTCATCATCATCACTATCAGGGTACTGAAGATCTTTCTTTATGCCAAGCAATTTAAGGTCCTTTCTTGCTTTCGGCCCATCCTTGGTCCTCTCCGGCATGTTCAGTAGAGTGCCAAGCAGACTCTCGGTAACGTTCTTCGCGATGTGCATTACATCGAGGCTATGGGGAGTGTGAAGGACCTTCCAATACGGCAGGTCCCAGAAAACAGACCTTGCTTTCCATACACCCAGCAGCGGCTTTGTCCTCGGTCATTTTTTTCCAGGCGCAGGGCAATCTACCCAATTATTCAAAAGCTCCTCGATTTCTTCGCCGCTCCTCGGACGCGGGGCTCTTTCGAGCTCGTCCTTACCATTGAACATGTCACCACGTTTTCTCCACGGGTGATCCATGCGGAGCCACTTTCGAGTACCTTGGAACACGGTTTTCGAAGACCCGGGATCCCTTGGTAGCTGGAGATGCGGTGTCTCATCCATGCACTTGACGCATGCATTGTGTCCGTGGTTCACCTGGGCCGATACATATGCGTAACCAGGATAGTCCTGCACGGTCGTGAGCAATGCGGCTCTTAGATGGAAATATTCTTTAGTGTAGGCGTCCCACGTACGGGCCGACATCTCCCACAAGCTGGCTAACTCCTCTCTCAATAGCCCGAGATACAGATGCATATCGATACCTGGTTGTTTCGGCCCCTGAATAAGAATGCTCATGTGTACATACCTTTGCTTCGTGCATAGCCACAGGGGGAGGTTGTATGGCCATACAAATACGGGCCAGGTGCTATGCGTGCTACTCTGGTTTCCAAAAGGATTGAGTCCATCGGTGCTCATACCCAGCCTGACGTTCCTTGCATCGCCCCCAAACTCTTCGAACTCGATGTCTAATGCGTTGCACTGCCTAGCGTCTGAAGGGTGTGTCAGGATCTTGCCCTTCTCTGGATCATCTTCGGGTTTCTCTCTTTCCGCGTGCCATTGCATGAGCTTTTCTTCCTTAGGATCTAAAAAATATCACTGCAGACGAGGGGTGATAGGAAAGTACCATACCACTTTTCGAGGAACTTTCTTGTTCCCTCTCTTGTACCGTCCTGGCCACACACCAGACAAGTGGTTCTATCCGTGTACTCGTTCCGATAAAGTGCGCAATCATTGATGCATGCGTGGTATTTAATGTGTGGTAGGTCGAGAGGGCACACGATTTTCTTGGCCTCCTCGATACTTGTTGGCAATGTGTTCCCCTTAGGAAGTCGGTCGTGCCAGTATTCCATGTTCGCGTTGAAGATCACATCGGTACATTTGTGTTCGGCCTTCATCTCTAGAGCCTTGAGTGTTACACTCAAACGTGTATCCTCGGGGTGACACCCAGGATACAATGGAGTCATCCCATCTACCTCCATTTGGGCCAGCTTGGCTTTCTCTCTGGCTGCAGCTTTGTCGTTGCTCGTCTCCTTGAGGAGCAATTCTTGAACATGAGGGTCCTACAAGATCGAAGTTAGCAGCGTCTGTGTGTTCGCGTCTTCTCCTTCTTCATGATCATGCCCGTCATCATCTCCTTCTCCATGCTGATCATGCCCGTCGGCATCTCCTTCGTCATGATGATCATGCCCGCTGGCATCTCCTTCGTCATGATAATCATGCCCGGTAGACTCTTCGTCTTCTCGCCCGCCCACGTCTTCGTGGCCACCACCATGTCCTGCCGGCGCCTCATTGAGGTCGCGCATGAAACCGCGCCTGCGCAGGTGACCCTCCAATTGTCCAGATTCAGGGTTGATCCAGCGCTGCAGTTTGCATGTTTGACATGGACATCTTATCATGGTCTTGTTGTTCAGAATCATGTCCTCCTTCACGCCTTTCTTGTACCTAGCAACGACCTTCGCTCATCGTGAGGACCATGGTTGCCTGAGCGGTCAAAACAAAGTATAGGTGAGAACCACACCATATGAACACACACATGCATGAATGGTAGCCGAAAAAAATTCGGCATGTCCTTTCCTAAAATTAGGACATATGGGTAGTGCAAAAATTTGCCAAAATGGAAATGAATCAACATTTCGGCAAACATCCATGCAACCACACCGGCCGGGCCCAACAACAACAAGTAAACAACAAGCAACCAACAAAGAACTTCCTCCCATTGCAAACATTCATGCACCACACAAGCATCGTCTCGCCATGGATCGCACACACACACCGCCCGCGCGAAAAGCTTCACCTACATGTTCATGATGGCCAAGTACTCACCTATAGTAGATAGAATAATAGCAAGACGAGACCGCGCGATGAGAGAGTGTGGATAAATAGATCTACAATGCAAGTTGGTGTAGAGGAAATTAGTAAACAAATAGAGATGTGAGAGAGAAAAGTAAGGAACTTTTAGATCTAGAAGTTGGAGCGAAGCTTCCACTTACCATCTATGGATTAAAGTAGGTTTAGTTACAAGAAAATGGAGAAACTATGGGCAAGATGGGGTGTGAGGGAGGAGGAAGACGAGTTGGGAGGAGGTAGAGATGTGAAATGGTTGGTGGTGGATAGATAGATAAGAATGGTTGGTGGTGGATAGATAGATAAGAATGGTTGGTGGTGGATAGCTAGCTCTTGTCACCTTTTTAACATGGATCTGGACGCCCTCATCTGTGGCGCATATGGAGAGAATGCGCCACAGATGTGAAACTTCTGTGGCGCATAAGTCCATATGCACCACAAAAGTGGGTGAATAAGATTCGCTGTGTGGTTCCCACCTCCAAGTTATGTGGCGCATGGCGGACTTATGCGCCACAGAAGTGACACACATCTGCGGCGCACATGCGCCACTGAACTTGGGTGAATTAGATTCCGTGGTGGGGCCCCCCTCCATGTTCTGTGGCGCATGAGGAAATATGCGCCACAGAAGAGGCAACTTCTGTGGCGCATATTTCAGAATGCGCCACAGAACTTGGATCAACCCACCCTGGCCGGCGGTCCCACCAATCTTCTGTGGCGCATGTTCTGGAGAATGCGCCACAGAACTTCCAATCTTCTATGGCGCATACTCTCTGGTGCGCCACTGATGTCTTCCTGTGGCGCATAGTTTGGCATATGCGCCACTGATCATCTTGTCTATCTATAGGCCGTTTCCTAGTAGTGTTTCCCCCTCATTCACTTGAGGGCCCCCATGCTCTAGTGTTTCATTGGAAACCCTAGGTTTTGATTTGGTTCTTACAAGCTTGTCTTTGATTGTTTGACAGCTTGCTTGTATTTGGGAGCCTCCAATTAAGTTGTGGATGTGTTCCCCGAACTCGTTGTAAAGGTGTCGGCTTCCACCTTGAAGGTTGTCGTATAGTGGAAGGGGTGAATCGAACCCGTTGGGGTGAGGTTCATCGGAGAACAAGGGAGGCCTCTTGTGGCGTTGGTGGTTGGAAACCACCCCCTCTCCAAACGTAGACGTACTTCCCTTCAAAAGGAAGGAACTACGGGAAACAAATCCTTGTGTCTCCGTGTGCTCCACTTTGGTTCCTTCTACCCTTTACTACACCTTACTTATCTAGTTATTGTTTAGTTAGTGCTTGCTTGTCATATAGGTAAATTCACCTTAGTTGCGCAATCTAGAGAATCTACCTTTCTTGTCAAACCCTAATTTGAAAAGGAGTAAAATTTGAAGTAGCACCTATTCACCCCCCTCTAGGTGCCCATACGATCCTTTCACCTGGCTTGCCCCGCAGGGCCGTCCTGATCCCGGAGAAAAAGATTTGGACCCTTGCTCTGGTCACCCTTAGGCTTCCTTTTGAGACCGCCCTTCTTCGGTCCCTTTGGGGCGTCGGACACCGCGTTCACCTCAGCGATCACCTTATGAAGGGTGCTAGGGCTGATCAAAGGAACTGCTGGCCTCGGAGGCTCGGTGAAGGGGGCGGGTGGCGGCGTCTCCTGACTAGTTGGGAAGAGACGCACCTGGCAAGGGGGTTTCACCGGTGCTGGTTGGGTATCGGCAACTTGATGTGTGCCTGATGGTCCCGGCTCATACCAATAAGAAAACCTTGTGTTAACGAACTGGTCGCCGAAGTTCGGATCAATTTCTCCATCATCATCGTAGGGATCATGTACCATGTTGTCCAAGTCTTCCATCTCGAAGTCTTCATCATGTGCTGGTTGTGCTGGCCGTGCTGCCTCTGGGGTGATGTTGAGCTGGTCCTCCGTCCCCAAACGGATCTGGTTCTTCGGCCATAGGTACAAGTAGCTGAAGCCGGTATTGAGGATTTCCACCGTCTCCTCATCATCCCATCCTTGAGATTGAGAGGGAGGTTCCACTTGCTCGTAGCCCGGAAGCACCATACTGTATCTCACCCTCATCATGTTGGGTGGCATTGTGACATTGTGCATTTTGTGGTTATCCAGTTGAACGATAGTACCCTTAGCAACATCCTTCAACTGGCCGCCCACGCAGTGCATTAGAGTGCAAGGAGTGTCTCCCTGCAAAAGACATGTACGCCGGGCGTCAATAAAATGAAGATCAAGTCATCGGTGTGGTTAAGCCTCCCAACTCTCGTTTTAATTAGTTAGTTACCTTGAGGGCATCGAACTCGGCCAAGGTCGAGGCACCACCGCCGGCAGGATTGAGCGCGCAAGTGGCGGAGTGGCTGCCTGATGGCACGGTGGTGCGGGCCATAGCGGGCAAGTTAAGCTCCGGAGCTGGAGGAGTCTCCACCACCACCGGACCCGCTGGAGGAGTCACCAGCGCCTCCGGCCACGCCATGTTGTCCGATTGGGCGCTGTCGAGGTTGGGAACCGGTGGCGGCCCTCATTTACCACCCTTCTGCCACTTAATGTACTTTTCCATGTACGCGGGAAGGATGGTGTTGAGCTTATCGTTCATTTGTGTCTGGACTTGTGCCTGGACTTGTGTATGAACTTATTCTTGGAACTTTGTCTCGACAGCCGACATAGCCTGGTTCATGACATCTTGGACTATATTAGGAAAGGCTTCCACCTGTTCCCTTAGGTGTCTTACCTCGGCGCTTTCGGCCTGCTTCCTGCCCTTCCGCTCCGTGGTGCCATAGTACTCGGACCATGTTATGCCGCCAAAGCCGACCACACGACCAGCCGACGACGGGGCCACCAGGGGCTTGACATTCTTAGTCCGGTTCAGCGCCCTGTTAAAAGTGGTGTCTCACTTGGCGACAGGAGCCAACCCCTGGGATGAGGAGCTCCTACACTCCTCATCCTGCGCACAAGGAACGCGAAGCATTTGATCAGAAAACTAGACTTCATTGATTAATCATGAACGCAATTAATCGACTTGCATGTAAACTACTTACATATTTTCTCATGAAGTCTGTTACCTTCATAGCAAAGGGGCCGACAGGCTCTGAGGAATAATCAAAACTCCCTTTCGGCTTGGCAAAAGCGGGCCCTAACAAAGTGCTTTGCCTGCGTCTCTTTTATGTCATCAAAGGGAGGTGTCAACCCCTTTGCACGAGCGTCGCCATCCTCCTTCTCCCATTTGGGAACTGCAGCTCTATAACCGGCAGAGCCGAGATGGTGGGTACCAATGTTCTTCTCGTACAACTCCTTGAAGTACTGACTCTTGGCCTTGCCCATGGCGGATTCACATCTGGCCTTGAACACCTTGAAGTGTTCTTCCGTGACCAGAGGCTCCTTCTTGACGACCTCCGAATTACTTAGCTCGTCCTCGAAAATCAGCTTCTTCACCTGGGCCTTCCAATTCGACAAGGCCTTGGTCATCTTCTTGAGGGCGTACTTGTTCATCAGATTCCCTTTGAGATTGTCGTTATTGTACTTGTGTTCCTCATCGCCCGGGAACGCGTATCTTGCGTGCAGTTTCCGGAAGAGCTGGATGCGGAAAGCCCTGTTCTCTTCAGCCTTCAGGTTCTCCGTGTTGATCGTGACGGTGTTCCGGAGGATTGCCGTGAGATGGTTTGAGTAACCCGCGACAAACTCGGCCGACTCCAAAGGTGCACCTTCATCATTCACGCTTGTGATGATGGACCTTTTGATGTCGACCACGGTTGGGGCACGCTCCTTCCGGGCCTTCTTCAATGTGCTACCACCGTCGGTAGTAGCTTCACCGCCACCATCATTGGTAGTGGCGTCGCCATCCGTGTCCCCCATCTCCTCATCGCCTGATGACATATCCTCGTTCGCCTCCATCTCGTCGTCCCACGGAACAAATTCCGGGTCCTCTTGGGATTCCATCTCCGCCTACTACTCCCAAAAGGACTTCTTGCTAGAAGGGCCCTGCTCCACCGACATTTCGAAACACACAAATAAATGGAACTAATAAGCACAAAAATTCACAGAAATTTTCAGCATAACCTTTGGTAATTTTCTATGTCTAGGAGTGCCAGAAATTCGCTGGAACGGAAATGAATTAACATTCCGGCGAAACATTGGCAACTCAAAAAGAAAAACCTGCACAAAAATAGCCTACATAGGCAGAAACACGGCCATTTTGCTGCCAGCATACACAAACACAACCATTTTGGACAGCATACACAATATGTGCATAAAATAAATATTAGGTGTTGAAGCAGTACAAGCAGTTTATTAGTACCAGATGTACATCACAAAGAATTAGAACCATATGTACATGTTGTAGTACTAGATGTAGTCAGTTTCTGTCCTGCTGCCTTGGAGAACTGACCAATCTGTTCAAGTCAGTTTTTGTCCTGCTGCCTTAGAGAAGCATGTTGTTTGATAAACAATTTGAACAAAAACATGGTAAATTGGTACTAAATCTAGTGCTCATAACTATCTGAATCCAGTGCACAAAACTATCTAAGCACCATATTGACAGAAAGAATCAAATAAAAATTCATTCATGTGATTAACCAACCATAGAATCAACATGTCCGTCATTCCCTCCTCATAATATTTTTTCAGTAAGAAATCGTAACTCTACAAGATACACTGACTAACTAGATTGATGGTTACCTAAGGAGGGGGTAGCTCAGGTGTTGGGCAAGGCCAGGCCAGGAGAAGATCAAGGAGGAGGAAGGACAAGCTTGTCAAAGCAAGGCTAGGAGAAGATCTAGACTACTAGCTGCTTGCCAGTTTGGGAGGTGCCTGCGTACTCTCTATTGTACTAAGTCTTTGATGTTCACATCAGCTACGGGCTTGGAGATGAGGGAGCAAATGCTGAACAGATCTGGTAAATGAGTTTGCAACAACTTGATTTGAATACTAGTCGATGATGCATGGTTCCAAGGTCATGAATTAAAATTATGGATGGGCATATTATGACGAAGTACTTCACATGGTTGTAGGTGGGCTGAATAGAATAATACAGTAAACGAACTGTAGTTATGTGCGCTTTTTTCCCTTCTTGTACACAGTAAAATAAAATAGCATGTAAATCGTCGATGCTAGTTACTATTCTCATCTACTTGTGTTGGCTAGGATATATATTTTTCTTCTGTAAATTACAAGTTCTGTTAAACTCCTTATCGATGATAACCCACTACAATTATATTCTTCTTTGTCTAGATTACTTGTTAACAAGATGATCCAATTAACATTCATTATTTTTTTCAAGCATCACTTGGTACTCATTTACACTGAGGTCTTAATGTTGAGGTGGTGTCCGAGATGAACACGGATACCATGTCTGTGGTGCCTCCATTTGTGATCTTAGTATGCAGGCTTTTTCCCCTCACAAAGACCAAACAGAGGAATCCTATGTGTATTGTATTCTGATGGGAGTTTACTTAGTGGACCTGTTTCGTTTTATGCTGACTTGATTATTGGAGAACGTAGCACAGCAGCAAGGAAGTAGCAGGGTTCCTTTTAAGCAAGTATGTCAGCAAAAACTGCTTTGAAATTATCCATTGATTCAGAAGTGAATGGTTTCAGAAACTTTAGTCCCCGATGTGGACTTCTATGAAAATTTACCAAAGGTAAACTTAATGTCAATTATTTACGAATTAATTTTTTCCAATGATTGGAACAGTTATGTAGTTTATTAGAACCAAGTAGAACCAAGCAGCACCACTTGATGCAGATTATCTTTAGCAACTAGGGGCAGAGTTGTGGTTGTAATTGAAAGTGCCCAATAAATGCAAAATATCATTGAAGTGGCAACTGGCCAAGAATGGAGGTCAGATTATTTCCTTGTATTCGATTTGTGATCCCTTCTGTTTGAACTTAAAGCTGGTATATGAACTTAACCCTAGATCACAGGGAGAGGGGAGAGGGGAGGGAAGATGGATAGGGGGAAGGGGAGGGAGAGGGGAAGGGGTCACGCACCTCGATGACGGTGGACGGTAGGCACACACGATGGCAGGAAGGGGCGACGACGGCGCGACAGAGGAAGGGGCGATGCGGGTGGGCTCCTCCTCCTGGGGGCGGGCATGCTCCTCCTCCTCCTCTCCTCCTGGGCACGGCGGCGAGCGGGCTCCGCCTCCTCCTCCTCTTGGGCACGGTGGCGCGAGCGGCAGAGCGATGGCGACGGTTGCAGAGTACACACAGGCTCAGTCATCGATCCAGAGAAAAAGACTCAGTCGATCATAGACATGTACCAGCTTATGCGAGGCGCATATTTGAAAATGCGCCTCACATAAGTTTACGCGAGGCTCATTCTGGCCATTTGCGCCTCGGCTATTTTTCACTACTAATCAACTAGCACAGTGCGCTGTATCTGTCAACAAACTGACGCTAGCCCACTGGTATCAACCCTTGTCTTGTTCTAAACCCTAGCCACCCAGGTTTGAATCCTGGGGGCAACATATTTTTGAAAACTTTTTTTGAAGGCCATTTTTCATGTAAAAAGATTGTCTAAACACAATATGAACTATAAAATATACTACAAATATTTTAAAAATTCAAATATTGCCAAAACAACAAAAGTGAGTATTATGAATGTGTCTCGTCGATACATAATATTCTCAATGCAATATTATAACATACAAAAAATGATAATTATGAATGCGATACATAATAGTATGCCACACACACACGAGGATTTTTGACAATGGTCGGAGCGCGCTAGTGTTTCTTGACATTCGTCGTCTTCTTGCCCTTCTTTGTCGCGGTTGCATAGGTTAGGTTCGGTACGTCTTCACTACTTCTTTTAAAACGGGAGTCCTTTCTTAGGTAGGGTTGTGGTGTACGGTGCTTGGTTGCCGTATCCGTCTTCCATCTTCGGGTCACCGTTCTGGTCCAAGTCTTGCTCATTGGCGACTCCATCCATTCCGATGATGTTCCTTTTGCCTCTGCTGATGAAAACCCAACTAGGCTTTGACGGGTCTGTGATGTACCAGCATTGGTCGACCTTGCTAGCTAGAACCCAAGGCTCATTTCTCGCAGGTGCGTTCGCGCTAGTGGTCTTTGACGGTATAACCATGGTGGTGAAATATCGGCCTTCTTTCTCGACGCTCTTGGGCCACCTGACACAGAACATCAGCACCTTCTCCGTAACATAGTCGAGCTCCCATATCTCCTCGATCCTTCCGTAGTATCTTTCCGGGACGTCGCCGGTGTAGAATATCCCCGTAACCCTTGAGTTCTGGTAATCGCAGTTATTGTCCTTTTCCTCTGTATAGAACGTGTATCCGTTGATATCGTATGCCTGATAGGTCATCAGGTTGTGTGAGGCGCCCCGTGACAAGGAGAATATGAGTTATCTTCCTCCGAGTACTCGCCCTGTGGTGGATTAGCAATGACCTTCCCCCTGAACCACCGCGTGAAACCGGAGTTGTGCTCCTTGATAACATCTTCCTCCGAGTACTGGCGCCCCTGGTCAGCATAATTCTTCTTGATAAACTCTTTGTGCCCATATATGTATGGATCGACCACCTGCAGGTGCTGTAGCCCGACCAGGTTTGCTCTTTCAAAGTCGTTGGTTCGACCCTAGATGTTGACATGCTTTGGGCACCGACCCTCGTGGTGACCGCATCCAGCGAGCCTCCCGAGGTGCTTGTTGAATGGCAGACCAAGAGGGGTCTCGGTTTGTAGAAAGTTCGAGCAGAAAGAGATGCACTCTTCGGCCAGGAAGCCGTTTGCTATGCTTCCATCTGGACGGGACCTATTCTTAACGTATTCTTTGATGTGTCCATTAAGCCTTTCGAACGGCATCATGCTTCGCAGAAACGGAGGACCGAGCTGGACGATATCCTCCACGACATGGAGAAGCAGATGAAGCATGATGTCGAAGAATGCGGGGGCGGGGGGAATAGATCTCGAGCTCGCATAGTATCACCACGATCTCGTCCTGTAGCCTCGTGAGCTGCTTAATGCCTATCGACTTCCGAGAGATCACGTCAAAAAAGTTGCAGAGGCCAAACAACGTTTCAGGGACGTGCTTGTCCATTATACCTCGGATCGTGACCGGGAGTACCTATGTCATCAGCACGACGACGTCATGAGACTTCATCCTGCTGAAGTGCTGCTTTGCCTCATCTAGCCATCTGCTTATCTTCCCCGCGTAGCCGTTCAGAAATTTGACTCCGAGGAGGCACTTCATAAACTGTATGGCCTCCTTCTTACTCAGAGTGAAGCATGAGGCCTTGAGCTTGACCTCGCCCTTCTTGACCTGCTTTTTCCCTTGCGACGATGGCTATTCTGCGTTTCCGTCTCCTCCTCCTCGTCCTCCTCCTCGTCATCGCTAGGTGGTGGTTGAAGTTCATCCCTGATGCCCATATGCTTCAAGTCATTCCTTTCCTTCGGCCCATCTTTGGTGTTGTCGGTGTTAAGGAGGGTGGCAAGCAGACTCTTGCCCACGTTCTTCGTGATATGCATGAGATCGAGGCTATGAGGCACGTGGATGATCTTCTAGTATGGCAAGTCCCAGAAAACAGACCTCACCTTCCATACCTTCAGCAGTGGCTCTGGCTTCTTCTGGGTCTTACCCGGTGCAGGGCATTCCTTCCAGTTATTCAACAGCTCGTAGATTTCCACGCCGCTCCTCTGGTCCGGGATTCCTCGGAGCTCGACCGCCCCATCGAACAGATCTCCTAGCTTTCTCCAGGCGTGATTCTTGGGAAGCCACCTCCAAGCCCCAAGGAACACGGTTTTCTCGGACCTAGGATATTTTGTAGCTGGCGGTACATTGTATTATCTTTGCACCTAACGCACCCATAGAATCCTTGGACCACCTTCCTCGAGAAGTATCCATAACCGGGATAGTCTTGCACCGTCGTGATCACCGCCGATCTCATGTTGAAGAATTCTTGTCTCGAGGCGTCCCACGTACGGGCTCCTTCTTCCCATCATGTGGCCAGCTCCTCTTTCAACAATGTGAGATACAAATTGATGTCTGTACCGGGTTGTTTTGGCCCTTGAACCAGCATACTCATGGTTACGTACTTCTTCTTCATGCACAACCAGGGGGAGGTTGTAGATCCATAAAAACACAGGCCAGGTGCTGTGTGTTCTGCTCTGGCTTCCGAACGGATTGAGTCCGTCGGTGCTCACGCCCAGCCTGAGGTTCCTTGACTCTTTCCCGAAATGTTGGTAATATTGGAGGTCCAACGCCTTCCACTGGCAAGCATCCGAAGGGTGCCTCAACATTTCCTCCTTCTACGGATCATCGTCTTCCGGCCTCTTTCTTTCCGCGTGCCAGTGCATGAGCTCTGCTTCCTTAGGGTCCACGAAATACCGCTGCAGACGAGGAGTTAGAGGAAAGTACCACACTACCTTTCTAGGAGCTTTCTTGGTACCTCTCTTGTATCGAGAGGTCTTGCACGCCGGGCACGTGGTATTCTCCGTGTCCTTTCCCCGGTAGATGATGCAATCATTTATGCAGACGTGGTATTTCATGTGCGGTAGATTGAGAGGGCACGCGACTTTCTTGGCCTCAGCGATACTAGTCAGACATGTGTTCCCCTTCTTGGGAAGAATATCGTGCCAGAATGCAATGTTGTCGTCGAAGCATTCGTCGGTCATTTTGTGTTTCGCCTTAATCTCCAAAGACTTGAGCGTTACATTCAGACGGGTATCACCGTCGTTGCATCCAACAAACAATGGAGTGACCGCGTCTTTCTTCATTTGCTCTAGCTTAGATTTCTCTTTAGCGGCGGCTCTGGTGTTACTAGTCTCCTTGAGAAGCAGATCTTGGACATGAGGGTCTCGCAGCCATCTCAAATCATGGTTGACACCTTGATCTTCGTGTTCATGCCCGACACCACCTTGATCATCTTCGTGTTCATGCTCGACGCCACCCTAATCTTCATGATCATCACCTGCCCCGTCGTCCGCGCCTTGATCTTCATGATCATGACCGGCATCTTGATCTTCACCATTATTGACATCCTCATCATCATCTTCGTCATCACGTATCCACCGAGTGTAGCCATCCATGAAACTACGTCGGAGAAGGTGTGACTCCAGCATTCTGGAATCATGCCTTATCAGATACATCAGCTTGCAGTCGCGACACGGACATCTTATCTCCGTCTTGTTTGCGCGTGCCATATCGGTCCTCGCGCATCTCATCCACCTATCGACGAGGGCTTTGCGAATCAGTGGTCGGACCATGATCACCTACGCGTGGTACAAAGAACAAGAGAATAATTAGAGCATATATGGACATCTGGATCGCCCGAAAAATTCGGCATGACCTCCCCTAAAAAGAGGACATCCGCGAGTGCCAGAAATTCGTCGGAAAAGAAATTAATCGACATTCCGGCGAAACATTAGCATCTCAAATGAAATCCCTGCACAAAAAGAAGCATGCACCATAACACAATCATATAGTCACGGTGTCGCCGACAACGTGCATGAGCATACAAGTAAACGCCTTCACGCTTCCTCCAACGAGAACTTGCGCAAGAGAGATGGAGGAGAAGTAAAGGGACATGTTGTAGATCTAGAGGAGCAAGAAACTTCACTTACATGTGAGTGTCAACCAATGGAGATTGAGCAAGCTTCTATGGTGAATCAATGTTGGAAATGAGGTGGGGAGAAGGAGGGGGCAACCAAATCTATCTTTGGGTGGAGAGAAAGAAGTGAGGCAAGTGAGTGGGGTGCATGTGCCAAAAAGGTGCAAAAACGTCAGCCAGGTTATGCGAGGCGCATATTGAAGTAAATGCGCCTCTGATAGTCTAAACTATTTGAGGCGCACATGCCAAGATGCGCCTCGCCTATGCGGCCACCCGGGCCCGTAGGGGTTGCTTGAGGCGCACGCTCCATAATGTGCCTCGCCTGTTGTAAGTATCGGAGGCGCATCTTACAATATGTGCCTCGCATATTGGACCAACAATGTCCACCCGGGCCCGCCCAAGATATGCGAAGCGCATTTTCGACATATGCGCCTCGCCTGTTTAAGTACTAGAGGCGCATGTCCCGCTGGTGCGCCTCGCATAAGATGGGGGTGCCAGATTTCGTACGTACAGATGATAGAGGAGACGCATCCTATAGATATGCGCCTCGCCTATTAAATTTCTAGAGGCGCATGGCTGCATGGTGGGCCTCGCCTATATTATCAGCTACATGCGCCTCTAATATGCATGTCTCCTATAGGCTTTTCTCTAGTAGTGAAACCGGAAGCGAATAAGGGAGGCCGAGAGTCCAACAACCAACTATACGACCAGTGCAATTTTTCTGGCCGTATAGCTCCGGCCGTATAGTTGGCGCCACCTCCGCCTCGTCAAATAGTTTCACCCCGTGTAAATGGTTCGAAGAGACGACATACAGAACACCTAGAAATCGCAGAAACCTCACCTCCGAAAGGCATCTGGAGGGGGCACGCATCTGCCAAGGATCCATCATCGCCCTGCACAGATCCAGGAGGCTAAGGCATCGATCTTCATCATCCACCGCTGCATCACCACCATCTCCATCCATCCCATCTACATCTAGTCTAGATCTTGTTGTAATTCCTATACTCGTTGTGGATTTATACAAGTACTATTCATCTATGATTGTTTCCATTCCCATTGATGTGATGCTGATTACCTCCATGTCTGAGTAGATCATTAGTTCTTGGGGAGATGGAGAAACCCTACTATGAGATTGAAATAAGATAAAGTCTATTATGATATTCATCGCTGTGACCATGTGTTAGATTTTCTACATCTTGATGTTGAGAGAAGTCGACCTCTCAATATTTGCCTCTCGTGGGTACTTGATGGAGGAAACTACTTGTTGGTAGACGGATGCGTTCTAGCACATATAGTGATTATAAAGCTATTGGCACCCCTTACGTATCAACTTGGGAAACTGAGGAAACTCAAGGAACACTATCCATGCCATGGGATACGTCCTACGGGATTACATCCCTTAATAGCACAGTAATTCGATTAATATCGATTGTTGACTATTGAGGTTATGAGGATGATGTCAGCAGCGGTTGCTGCCTATTCGTCCAAATACGGAGTTCCTCCCACACATACATAGTTGAGAATGTTCATGATGATAATCTTTATCTTAGATCTTTACAATACTAGTGGTGTATCCGCTACTCCCTAAGAACGCTTTCCCTAATGCATTTCCAATCTCTCTTACATACGCGATACTTACTTTCTGTACTAAGTTGTTTACTTTACTTTATTATTGTTCTTATACCCAAAACCCAAAAACACCTTTTTACACAATACTAGCATTTTATCTTGTCACTTAGAACTTAATCTAGCATTTCTATCGTAATATTTATTTCAAGAGTTATTAGACTTCAGACTCCTGCTCCCTGTGGGATCGATATCTTTATTTCGAAACTAGCTACAAACGATCTATGCACTTGTAGTCATTAAGCTATTTTTGGCACCGTTGCTAGGGAGCTAAGTGTTGTAGGTCTTTTAGTTTTTGCTTATTTATTTTTCTCTTGCTAAATTTTGTTTTGAGTTACAGGTTTCTACCAACATGATGGAGTTTGAACATATGACTAGTTATAACCCACTCAACCACTTTGGGAAGCCGTATGATATTTATAAAAGAGACAACTCTAATAAGAAGATAAGGGGGTTTGAAATAAATCCTCTACTACTTAGTGTTCTACATAAGTAGCAATTTACTAGAGATGAAGAAGATCCTGATCCATATGAGCAAATTGCATGTTTTAAAGATATATGTGGCACTTTTCTATTGACGGGATATACTGCTGATGAGGTAAGGGTTAAACTTTTTGGTCAAACTTTGACAAGTACAACTCTCTCATGGTATAGATCTCTACCCCCTAAAGCCACTACTACTTGGGATAATCTAGCCTGTGAATTTCTATCAAAATATTATCCATTATCAAAATCTTTTGGAATCAGGCGTCTTATAATGACTTTGAAGAATCGTTCTAATGAAGGAGTAGTAAGAGCTTATATTAGAGTTAAAGATTTACTACGACTATGTCCTCATCATGATTTGCCTGAATGGTATTTACTACAGATCTTCTATGGCAGTTTAATTGAACCTAATAAAATTGAACTAGACTCTTTCGTGGAAGGAGCCTTTATGAATCTTCCTATACCTAAAGCTTCGGCTTTACTTAATAGAATTCGTGATCATAAAGTTTCATGGAATTTTTGTCTAGGAAGTGAAGGAGGCGTAGAAATAGAGCATGATTGTATTCATGACTATAATAAAAAGGCCATGTTAAAGAATTATCTAAAGAACTTTATTTGGATTCAGATCTTGTGTTGCAAGTTGTTAAAGCTTTTATAGAACATATTAAAGATCCGAAGGAGGGTCCAGTCAAGTATGATCCACCACCTGAACTAGAAAAGAAAAGAGAAGATAAAGCAACACTAGCCTCTGTAGAACCAATATATGAAGCGCCTTTCCCTAACACTGCACAAAAGCATATTTTTGAATATGAACAGGTCAAAGAAGTACAGGAAAAGTGGGAAGAGGAAAGCATTCCAGAAGTCGTGGAACATCTGGAAGAAACCAAAGATGAAGAGATAACCAATGAATCAATTATGGCTATGTACTCACATTGTAACATAGTTAAACTTGATGAAGAGACTTCCATATTGGTTGAAGGTAAAACAAAGGTAAAAGATGTGGGTAAGCCTATTATTCCTTGCATAATTAAAGAAACCTCTCATTACGTTTTATGTGATCTTGGCACCGAAGTTAATGTTATATCTTATGATTTCTACTTAGAAATAAAAGAAGAAATAGAACGGGCTACAATTGAAAATACTGATATGACAATTATGTTAGCCAATAAAAATCTGAAATTCCAATGGGAGTAGTTGACGATGCGACTGTCACTAGTGGCAACAAAACTTTCCTATCGATTTTGTAGTTCTTGATATGCCAGCTGACACACTTTGCCCAATTATATTTGTAAGGAACTTTTTAGGTGATATAGGTGTCTATGTTAACTTCAAGAAGGAGATTTTGTCTCTTAAGCTTAGGGGAACAAAAAATAAATTCCATTTATCCAAATTTAAAGATAGGCCTCCACAAATACAACAACAAGAAGAAGAGAGAACTATTGAGGAAATGGCAGCTCTTTCTTTAGTAATCAAGAAGGAGAAAAAGATGAAGATCCAAATTATGAAGAAATAGTTATGGAGGACAAGTCCCTGGGAGAACTAGAAAATGAATTAGATTCACTTCCCATTTTGGGACCTCCAACCGACGAGGCTTTTGAAGAGCCAGAAAAGAGAGGGGACGAGGAATTAACACCCCCCAAAGTTGAAGACTCTACCAGAGAATCTTAAATACAGGTTTTAGATGATACCAATAAATTCCCTGTTATTATTAGTGCTAAACTTTCAGGAGAAGAAGAAGAACTCATGAGGATACTTAAGGAGCATCGCCAGGCCTTTGGATACTCAATGGATGACTTGAAGGGCATTAGTCCCATGATAGCCGTCCATCGAATATTCATTGAAGAAGGTGCTAAACCAGTTGCAGAATTTAATAGAAGATTAAAGCCTGAAATGAAAGAAGTGGTAAGAAAAGAAATTGTAATCCTACTAGACGCAGGTATAATTTATCTCGTTAAAGGAAGTGATTGGGTAAGTCATGTTCATTGTGTCCCTAAGAAGGGCGGTTTTACTATTGTTCCTAATGAAAACAATGAATTGATACCTACTAGAACTACTGTTGGGCACAAGATGTGCATAGACTTTAGGAAATTAAATAAAGAGACTAGGAAAGATCATTATCCATTACCGTTCATAGATAAAACTTTGGAAAGGTTAGCAAACCATACTCATTTTTGTTACTTGGACGGATACTCTGGTTTCTCTCAAATAGCTGTTCATCCGAATGACCAACTTAAAAAACCTTTCATCAGTCCTTACGGTTTACATGCGTACCGACGTATGCCTTTTGGTTTATGTAATGCTCCAGCTACATTTCAAAGATGCATGACTGCTATTTTTTGCTGATTTTATAGAACTTATAATGGAAGTGTTTATGGATCACTTTTCTGTCTATGGAACTTCATTTACTAGTTGCTTGGATAATCTCAAAAGAGTTTTGCAGCATTGTGAAGAAACTAATCTTGTTCTAAACTGGGAGAAGTGCCATTTTATGGTCAAAGAAGGTATAGTCCTCGGACACAAGGTATCAGGTAAGCGAATTGAAGTTGATAAAGCTAAGGTTGAAGCAATAGAGAGAATGCCACAACCTAGGGATATTAAAGGTATAAGAAGTTTTCTTGGTCATGTGGGTTTTTATAGAAGGTTCATTAGAAATTTCTCTGGAATATCTAAACCTTTGACAAACCTCTTGCAAAAGGGAATGATATTTAATTTTGATGATAAGTGTCTTGAAGCCTTTGATAGACTCAAAAATGCTTTATCTTGTGCTCCTATTATTAAACCACCTATCTGGGATATAACCTTTGATTTAATATGTGAAGCTAGTGATGATGTTGTAGGAGTAACTTTAGGACAACATATTGGCCATAGATTTAATATTATACATCATGCTAGTAGAACTCTCAATGGTGCTCAAAAGAACTACCCTAAGGAAGAAATGGAACTTTTTGCTGTATTTTTCTCTTGTGATAAATTTCGTTCCTATATAGTTGATGCAAAGGTAAGAGTTCACACGGATCGTGATGACTTGAAAGAACTGCTTGAAAGGAAAGACTATAAGCCAAGACTGATTCGTTGGATTCTTTCACATCAAGAATTTGAGTTGCAGATTATGCAGAGGCAAGAAATAAAAATGTTGGATGCAATTTCCATGATTGCCCCGCAAGGCACCAATCTTTTTGAGAGGAACTTTAGTCCTGGTAATTTTCATTTATGGGAATTATTCAATGAACTAAGGTCAATTCCTCCAAAAGAGAAGAAGTCTTTATTATGGGAGGAACTTTTCATCCCTGAATAAACAATTGTAAGTGCAAGGTAAGTGTTCTTACCCAAATAAGTGATTTGTTTTAACAATTTTTACTTTTGAAAATTCTTCCATTGAATTCCATGTGTTTTTCTGAAGATTTAGAGTGGTTTTACCAACTATATGGGCGGAGCTATACGACCAGAGAGGAAGCTTCCGCTGTATAGTTGGTCGTTAAAGTCTCTGTATCACCTCCGTGAAATTGTTTTCGCTATCTGAGCCTATACGGTTGCAACTATACGACCAGAGCCAAAAATTCCGGCCGTATAGTTGGTCGTTAAACTCTCAGATGGTTTTGCTTTAGGTGTCTGTATCTATACGGTCGCAACTGTACGACCGGAGCAAAAATTCCAGCCGTATAGTTGGTCGTTAAACTCTCAGACACTTTTGATTTTTGGTGTGTGTATCTATACGGTCGCAACTATACGAACGGAGCCAAAAATTCCAGCTGTATAGTTGGTCGTTAAACACTCAGACACTTTTTTGTTTGATCTTTCATTTATTCATCTAAAAAACATTATTGTCGGTTCCGAGTCGTGATTTAATCGACCTGGACTCGAGAGATTTGGAAATATCTGCCTAGAACCAACTATACGGACAGAGCTATACGGGCCGCGCTCGTATAGTTGGTTTTAGGCAGGACACTTCCAAATCCGTGATTTGTTTCCCTGTTTTGTTCAGATTCTTTTCTTGGGCGACAATTTGGTGTTTCTCGCGAGTTTTACTGACCTCTGACCCCCCTTATATACTGCCATTGTTTTTCTATCTTATCATAATCTCCAGGAACCAATCTACCTCTCAACCAAGGGGTAGAAGTCAAGAAGACAAGCACCCATGGAGACCAGGAGCAATAGCGAGCGAGTCAAGGAGATCAAGGCCATCCCTATAAAGTTCCTCGACGCCGACCATGGGTGTCGGAAGAGGGATTTGAAGGCCCGGGAGCTGAAGATTGAAGAGTTGGACAAGGAGAAACCAGGGACACCTAAACACCTTCGATTGCTGCGACTTTATCTTGATAAACTAGATGAAGATATGAAGCGGACAACCGAAGCAGGTTTTTCTATGAGTCTTAAGGGGCTACAAACGCTTCAGTATAACAATGAGTTCATTAAAGAACAAGTGAAGGTGCTGGAGATGAACAATCTTTTCTACAAGCTGCGTGTTAAAGAATTAGAAGCTGTCAATCAATCCCTCCGCCTTAGGCTGGCCCATGAGGATAAGATACCACGTGCCATGGTGCCATAGTGATCTACAACAATCACGGTATCAAATAATCGCAAGGGATTATTTGATCCCGCCTGGCTTGATTTCAAGCTTGGGGAGATCTTTAAGACCTTGTAATCTATCCTATAAGTTTTTATTACTATTTTCTCATTAGTTCAAACTAGCAATAAAATTTGCAGCATTAGAATTCCCTTCAGGAATAGTCGATCCCTTTTATGAAATTCCGTGTTTATTATTATATATGGAGAAATATTGAGTTTGTGTTTGCTCTATTGATATATGAATGACTTGAGTATAATTTTACTTGCACTTGATGATAGCAATAGGAGTCTTCCACACAATTGGTATTAATGGAACACCTAAAGATAATTTAGTCAATATGCTATGAGTCTACGGTTTGATTTACAAGAAAAATTATCTATATAGTTAAGTTGAGAAAGAAACCTTGAATAAAGGAAAATGAAAGTGCTATCAAAATAGAGTGAGAATAAGATGAGGTAGAATCTTCAAGTCATGAGAATGCTTCAGATACACTTGGAATTTGATAATTGAGATCGCTAAACTTTGGATTCCTACATGAATTGGAATGTATGGCTAGTTCCTTTGCACAACACTTAAACAAAAGTGTGAGCATATATACAAAAGAAAATAAAAGGAAGAAGAAAAAGAGCGAGTGTGAAAAGAGAAAGTAGGCATATACCACTTTATTGTAGTATGACAAAGATACACTTTTGAGATTTTGAATCCCAAGTGAATACGTGAATCCTAAAAACACTTGGGACTACCTCGCTAACTCATTCGGTTGAACTAGATACTTTTACATTATGTTGCAATTCATCTTTTATGAACTGTTGATCACTAAGGTGTGCAAGCCTGCTAATACTATTCAGATGGTTCGAGTAAGGTACTATTCAGTGAACTTATTCCTATGTAACATACATGATAAACACATGCTGCAATTGCCTCATTTATTTTATCGACTCAGCTTCATGCATATGGGGATCATATCCATTAAGTTAAAACTTGCTCGGGACGAGCAAGAGTCTAAGCTTGGTGAAGTTGATGAGTGCATATTTGTATCATGTTTTACATTATTATTTTGCATTGTAGATGTAGGATCTTGGTATTTTACGGCGCTCGCTCGCGCGCACATTTTATATATGCTTTCACCAGGATCAGGATAGATGATGGATCCAATGGATACAATTCTTGGAGCAGTTGTACTATGGAGAAAAGGAGTCAAAAACAACATAAATCGCTTATTTGGGAAATATTAATAATACCAGAAGAAAACCGGAAGCGAACAAGGGAGGCAGAGAGTCCAATGACCAACTATGCAACTGGAGCAATTTTCCTGGCCGTATTGCTCCGGCCGTATAGTTGGCGCCGCCTCCGCCTCATCAATTAGTTTCACCCCGTGCAATTGGTTCGAAGAGACGACATACATAACACCCAGAAATCGCAGAAACCTCACCTCCGGAAGGCATCTGGAGGGGGAACGCATTTGCCAAGGATCCATCTTCACCCTGTGTAGATCCAGGAGGCTAAGGCATCGATCTTCATCATCCACCGCTGCATCACCACCATCTCCATGCATCCCATTTACATCTTGTCTAGATCTTGTTATAATTCCTATACTCATTGTGGATTTATACAAGTACTATTCATCTATGATTATTTCCATTACCATTGCCGTGATGTTGATTGCCTCCATGTTTGAGTAGATCATTAGTTCTTGGGGAGATGGAGAAACCCTAGTATGAGACTGAAATAAGATAAAGTCTATTATGATATTCATCGCTGTGACCATGCACTAGTAGAAAATGGGCCTTTGGTTCGGGCCACTAGTCCCGACCGTGGCTGGGGCCGGGACTAATGGTCCGAACCAGACGGCCCGAGGAGGCCGAGGCACTTTGTCCCGGTTCGTAAGGAACCATTAGTCCCGGTTTGAGATACAAACCGGGACAAATGGGTCTGGGCCAGCGCGCATGCTCCTGGCAGAACCTTTAGTCCTGGTTTGTATCTCAAACCGGGACTAATGGCCTGGCCCTATATATATGCACCCAGCCCTCCACTCTCTCCTGTTTTTTTCCTATGTGAGAGTTGGGTATAACTTTGTGCTAACTTTTTTCTTCATATGCACTAGAGGTGTTCGGTGAAATGCTTGTTAGAGCGATGCCACTTGAGTTCACACAAGACAAAATATGATATGAGGTGCCAGAGCGACACTTAAGGTTTCTCCTCTTTGTTTTGAAGTGTCCTAAAAGGTTAGCAACTATTTTCTCGTTTTGACCGCGCGGTACTAATTTAAGCATCGTGATTGCGTTTGATATATATGCATGGTTATATGATGCAGATGAGCCACCCATGGATGTACGGTGACCGACACTCTGACGCTTATAGAGAAGGCGTGCGTTCTTTTCGCCTTGTGTCCGAGGCGAACAAGCGGCGGGATGGTTTTATGTGTTGTCCATGTGTTGAGTGTCGGAATGAGCAGGCTCACACTTCCTCAAGAGTCATTTAGAGCCACCTACTTCGGTCCAGTTTCATGTATGGCTATAATGTTTGGACCAAGCACGAAGAAAGAGGGTTTATGATGGAAGACAGCGATGAAGAAGAGAACAATGAGGACAACTACCGATCTATGTTCCCTAAATACGATGATACCGCAGATGAAGATAATGAAGAAGAAGGGGGTGAAGAACGGGAACCAGATGAGCCCGTTGATGATTTTGGTCGGGTCATTAGTGATGCAAGGCGAGACTGCGACACAGAAAAGGAGAGGTTGCAGTTCGAGCAGATGTTACAGGACCACAACACATTGCTTTACCCAACTTGTGAAGATGGCCAGAAGAAGCTGGGTAGCACACTTCAATTGTTGAAGTGGAAGGCAGAGACCGGTATGTCTGACTTGGGATTTGAAAAGTTGCTCGTAATAATGAAGAAGCTGCTTCCAAGAAATAACCAATTGCCCTCCAGTACGTACGAAGCAAAGAAACTTGTCTGCCCTCTAGGATTAGACGTGCAGAAGATACATGCATGCCCTAATGACTGCATCCTCTACCGCGGTGAGAAGTACGAGAATATGGATAAATGCCCGGTATGCACTACATTGCGGTATAAGATCAGAAAAGATGACCCTGGTGATGTTGAGGGCGAGCCACCTAGGAAGAGGGTTCCTGCCAAGGTGATGTGGTATGCTCCTATAATACCACGGTTGAAACGTTTGTTCAGAAATAAAGAGCATGCCAAGTTGTTGCGATGGCACATGGAAGACCGTAAGAAAGACGTGATGTTGAGGCACCCTGCTGATGGTCGGCAGTGGAGAAAAATCGAGAGAGACTTCCCGGACTTCGCTGGTGACGCAAGGAACTTATGGTTTGGTCTAAGTACCAATGCCATGAATCCTTTTGGGGAGCAGAACTGCAGTCACAACACCTGGCCCGTGACTCTATGTATCTACAACCTTCCTCCTTGGTTGTGCATGAAGCAGAAGTTCATTATGATGCCAGTGCTCATCCAAGGCCTGAAGCAACCCGGCAACGACATTGATGTGTACCTAAGGCCATTAGTTGATGAACTTCTACAGTTGTGGGCCAAACCAGGTGTACGTGTGTGGGATGAGCACAAACAGCAGGAATTTGACCTACAAGCGTTGCTGTTCGTAACCATCAATGATTAGCCTGCTCTTAGTAACATTTCAGGATAGATGAACAAAGGATACAATGCATGCACGCACTGTTTAGATGAGACTGAAAGTATATATCTGGATAAATGTAGAAAGAATGTGTACCCGTACAATCGTCGTTTTCTTCTGCCTAGTCATCCCTTAAAGAAGAAAGGCAAGCATTTCAATGGCAAGGCAGAAACCCGGACAAAGCCTGTCCCCCATAGTGGTGCTGATGTATTTGGTATGGTCAAGGATTTGGATGTAATCTTTGGAATGGGTCCTGGAGGACAACCTGTTCCAAAAGACCCCATTACCGGACACGCACCCATGTGGAAGAAGAAATCTATATTTTGGGAGCTACCCTATTGGAAAGTGCATGAGGTCCGCTCTGCAATCGACGTGATGCACCTGACGAAGAAACTTTGCGTGAATATTCTAGGCTTCCTGGGCTTGTATGGGAAGTCAAAAGATACCCCGGCAGCACGGGAGGACTAGCAACATCATAAAGGACGAGACGGCAAGCATCCAGGGTAGTTTCAAGGGCTTGCCAGCTACGCTCTTACCAAAGAAGAGAAGGAAAGCTTTTTTGAAGTCCTTTTCAGTATCAAGGTCCCGTCTGGCTTCTTGTTGAATATAAAGGGAATAGTAAATATGAAAGAGACAAAATTTCAAAACCTTAAGTCTCATGACTGCCATGTGCTTATGACGCAATTGCTTTCGGTTGCATTGAGGGGAATTCTACCAGAAAATGTTTGACTAGCCATTGTGAAGGTATGTGCATTCCTCAATGCAATTTCTCAGAAGGTAATCGATCGAGAAAGTCTATCAGGGTTACAGATTGATGTGGTCCAATGTCTGGTCAGCTTCGAGTTGTTGTTCTCGCCATCCTTCTTCAATATTATGACGCACCTCCTAGTTCACCTAGTCGAAGTGATTAGAATTCTACACAATATGTTCCCCTTCGAGAGTTTCATGGGAGTCTTAAAGAAATATGTTCATAATCGTGCTAGGCCAGAAGGAACCATCTCCAAGGGCTATGGAACAGAGGAGGTCATTGAGTTTTGTGCTGACTTTCTTCCTGACCTTAAGCCAATTGGTGTTCCTGAATCTCGGTATGAGGGGAGGATGACTAGAAAAGGCACACTAGGAAGGAAATCAATGGTATGTAGGGACGAACATTCTTTCACTCAAGCACACTACACAGTTCTACACAATTCCACTGTGGTGGCTCCGTATATCGAGAAACACAAGAATATTCTACGCTCCGAAAACCCGGGGAAGCCTGAAACCTTGATTAAAGGGGAACACGAGAAGAATTTTGGCAATTGGTTGCAGACACATCTCATGAATAACACCACTGTTGGAGATGACTTGTACTCGTTGGCCAGGTTACCATCTTCGACTATATGTACTTTCCAAGGGTAACAGATAAATGGTAATACATTTTACACGATCGCCCAAGATAAAAAGAGCACCAACCAAAATAGTGGTGTCCGCTTTGATGCAACAAATGACAATGGGCAGCAGGACACATATTATGGGTACATAGAGGAGATATGGGAACTTGACTATGGACCTACTTTTAAGGTCCCTTTGTTTCGGTGCAAATGGGTCAAGCTGACAGGAGGCGGGGTACATGTAGACCAAAAGTACGGCATGACAACAGTGGATCTCAACAATCTTGCATACATGGATGAACCATTCGTCCTAGGCAACGATGTGGCTCAGGTTTTCTATGTGAAGGACATGTCTACCAAACCGAGAAAAAGGAAAGATAAGCAAAAGAGTACAGAATACGATGAGCCGTATTCAGGGATCTTTCAGGGAAAAGAAACATCGTGGGAGTAGATGACAAGACAGACATGTCAAAAGGTTACAATAAGTTTCATGAAATTCCGCCCTTCAAAGTGAAAACTGACCCAAGCATCCTGTTAAATGACGAAGATTCTCCATGGCTACGGTGCAGAAGAAAACCACAACACTAGATGTTGGTGATGTGTAATAATGTATTAAACCTTTTATTTGAGACATAAATCTATGTAATGTATTAAACCTTTTATTTGAGACATAAATCTATGTAATGTATTAAACCACAACCCTTTCATGTAATACATCTTGCTCAATCAAACTAGATATTGACGACCGGGTTCTGAGCCATGGGAGGTGATTACCCAAAGAGAAGGAACCATCACAAGAGAAGGAACCCACAAACACTAAGGATACATAACACAACTGAAAATTAAGATACATAGCACAACTAAAAATTAAGAAACATGCCTAATGTTGGAGTGATTCAGTCATGCTCCTGCCTAGCCCTGTAATACGCGCCACTGTAGTCGTCGTAGTCACCGGCGCCGTCGTCACTGTCGGGGTCGCCGTAGTCGAACCTTGAAGGTTGGGCACGTGTGGGCTGGATTTGAGGGTACCGCAGGCGGGGGTTATTGCCGGTCGTGTTGTAGGCCATGACACTCTGGAGAGTCCGGCCGTGCCACCACAGCCGATGGCCAGCCTCGTTGAAGTTCGAAGGAGGTGGGTCATCCTCCTCATACCTGGCGAGCGCCCTCTCACGCCGATTTGATGAAGAAGGCTTCCCAAGTCAGGAAATAGTCGGGATGCCAGTTGGGATTCCTCCGCTGCTCTGGCGTGAGCTCGAGGTAGTAGTGGTTCGTGATGACCATCCGGCGCTCCACACCTAGAGGGATAGGAGGGACCGGCACGCCTCCGGCGCTCAGCATCTAGCCGGTGGGGACGCGGTAGCCCGGTGGGCAGGGGTAGTTCGAGGCGCGAAGCGCCTCCGCCTCCCGGGTGGTTAGAGATACGCTGGAAGCCATGGGAAGGGAATGATGAGTCTAGATGTGATATTTAAATGGAGGCCAAGCATACATATATATACTGAAAAAATGGCGGGAAGACAGAGGTGGGAACCGGTGGAAAGCGCGGGAACGCAGTGGTGCGGGAAACTTTCATCTCGGGTGGGGGCTCAAACCGGGACAAAAGATGGGGGGCCTTATCTGGGGGAGGCTTATCTGGGGGTGGCTAACCTTTAGTACCGGCTGGTGGGTGCAACCGGGACTAAAGGTGGTTTTTGTGTCATCTAACAAAACTATCGGTGGGATAAGGACGCGTGGGTAACCTTTAGTACCGGCTGGTGGGTGCAACCGGGACTAAAGTTGTCGGCAGGATAAGGACACGTGGGTGGACGCACTGGTTGATGAGATAAAGCATGTAGTGCACGACACCCTATCGGAGGAAGAAGATAAAGTAGAAGCGGCGCTGTGCCTATAAAAGGAGCATCGATACGCCATGGCAAGCAACTCAACAAGCCAACATGGATGGAGAGTTTCATCCCCATGGATGGAGGAAAGGGTTGGGAAATCTCCCGTGGTGGAACTTCTCGAAGATGCCCTTGGTGCACACGCCCTATGGCATCTTCGAAAGTTCCGCCTCGGAAAATATTTTCCTGCTAGCCCGTGAAAGACTCCATCTCCGCCTCCCTGGGGTTAGAGGTATGGTGGAAGCCATGGGATAGAGTGGAGAGAGGCGGCAGATTGATCCACCAGTGTCATTGCATATGTGTTCTTTTCACAAACCACATCTAGAGTCATTGCATGTGTGTTATTTTAACAAACCACATATGGATCCACCAGTGTGATTGCATGCGTGTTCTTTTTACTAACCGCAGCTAGAGTCATTGCATGTCTGTTCTTTTCACAAACCACATATGGATCCACCAGTGTCATTGCATGTGTGTTATTTTCACAAACCATAAACCCTAAACCCTAAACCCTAAACCCAAAGGGGATACCCTCGTATGGAGAAAGCTACAGGGGTAGACGATCCAGGGCCTCCGGTCTAGGGTTTCGCCGGAGGAAGACCACCGGAGCGTCGGAATCACATGAAAATAGCAAAATGGTTAATAGTTTGACTATTTAGAATAATTATTTTATAAAACAGAAAATGGATTTGAATCTCTTATTCAAATTCAAGCACTTTTTATGTTAAAAATTTAGTGAGATTCAAAAATATGCAAAATATAATACTTAATGCATTTTTAAATTGGAAATGGCAAAATGGTTATTAGTTTCACTAGTTAGAATAATTATTTTATAAAATAGAAAATAGATTTGGATTACTTATTCAAATTCAAAAACTTTTCATGTTAAAAATTTAGTGAGATTCAAAAATATGCAAAATATAATAGTTAATGCATTTTTAAATTGGAAATGGAAAAATGGTTATTAGTTTCACTAGTTAGAATAATTATTTTATAAAACAGAAAATGGATTTGGATTACTTATTCAAATTCAAAAACTTTTCATGTTGAAATTTTTCTCAAATTCATAAGTATGCAAAAAATATATAATTCAAATGTTTAAAAAATATAATAGTTACAAATTGTAATATTTGAAAAAACAGGCGCCAACTTAGGCCCAGCGCGCGCAAATTTGGGCCTTTAGTCCCGAACCAGAACACCATCCGGGACTAAAGGCTCTGTAGGCGAAAAGGCATCCAAAGCCTTTAGTCCCGGTGCGTGGCTGGAACTAGGACTAAAGACGCCCCCCTTTAGTCCCGTTCCAGCCACGCACCGGGACTAAAGGGTGGGGGTATTTAAGGCGCCGCCTTCTTCCCCGGTCGAATCCATCGACCGGAGCAAGGAGTAGCACTACGCTGCCAGGCTACCGAAATACCTCGCCGCCTCTCCGCCCGTCCGCGTACCCCGCGCGCCGTGTTGCCGCTCCGCGCCGCCGCCTCTCGAGACCCCGCGCCGCCGCTGGGAGGTAATCCTCGCCGCCTCCCCCCATCGGGCGCTCTGCCTCCTCTCCGTCCCCGTCCTCAGCGAGCCCCGCGCGCTGCCTCCATCCCCCAGCGAGCCCGGGCGGCGCCCCGCGACTGGCGAGCCCCAGCGAGCGAGCCCGCTCTTTGCCTCCTCTCTCTTGTATTTTTTGTATATTAATTAATTAAGAATTATTACTAGTAATAGATAGAATTATTACTAGTATGTCTAGTGTATTTTTTTGTATTACTAGTATCTTTTTTGTAATAGATAGATAGAATTATTACTTGTATTACTAGTATTACTAGTATGTTTTTTGTAATAGATAGATAGAATTATTACTAGTATTTTTTGTATCTTTTTTATATTTCTAGTGTATGTTTTTTTATTAATTTCTACTATAGTATATATTAATTTCTAGTATAGTATATATTTCTAGTATAATATATATTAATTTTTAGCGTATGTTTTTTATTTCTTGTATCTTTTTATATTGTAATATTTATTACTAGTATATAAATATAGTATATATATATATGTTTGTGTATATATATTTATTACTAGTAATAATATATATAGTAGTATATTATATAGTATGTAGTATTATAGTGTCGATTGAGACAGACAAACATTAGTGCTAAATAAAGATAAGCTAAAGAAATAACTACCCTAAGTCCGGTAGTGCTCGCGGGACCCCGGACTTAGGGTTAGGGTGGTGGTGCTCGTGGGCCACTGGACTTAGGGTTAGGGTGGTGGTGCTGGTGGGCCACCGGACTTAGGGTTAATGTGGTAGTGCTCGCGGGCCCCCGGACTTAGGATTAGGGTGGTGGTGCTCGCAGGCCCCCTGACTTAGGGTTAGGGTGGTGGTGCTCGCGGGCCACCGGACTTAGGGTTAGGGTGGTAGTGCTCACGGGCCCCCGGACTTAGGGTTAATGTGGTAGTGCTTGCGGGCCCTCGGACTTAGGGTTAGGGTGGTGGTGCTCACGGGCCACCGGACTTAGGGTTAGGGTGGTAGTGCTCGTGGGACCCCGGACTTAGGGTTAATGTGGTAGTGCTCGCGGACCATCGGACTTAGGGATAGGGTGGTGGTGCTCGCAACCCACCAGACTTAGGATTAGGGTGGTAGTGCTCGCGGTCCCACCAGACTTAGGGTTAGGGTGGTGGTGCTCGCGGGCCCCCAGACTTAGGGTTAGGGTGGTGGTGCTCGCGGGCCCACCGGACTTAGGGTTAGGGTGGTAGTGCTCGCGGGCCCACTGGACTTAGGGTTAGGGTGGTGGTGCTCGCGGGCCCCCGGACTTAGGGTTAGGGTGGTGGTGCTCGTGGGCCCACTGGACTTAGGGTTAGGGTGGTGGTGCTCGCGGGCCACCGGACTTAGGGTTAGGGTGGTAGTGCTCGCGGGCCCACCGGACTTAGGGTTAGGGTGGTGCTGCTAATGGGCCCCCGGACTTAGGTTTAATGTGGTAGTGCTCGCGGGCCCCCGGCCTTAGGGTTAGGGTGGTGGTGCTCGCGGGCCACCGGACTTAGGGTTAAAGTGGTAGTGCTCGCGGGCCACCGGACTTAGTGTTAGAGTGGTGGTGCTCGCGGGCCCCCCAAAGATAGGGTTAGGGTGGTGGTGCTCGCGGGCCCCCGGACTTAGGGTTAGGGTTAGGGCATCACTAGAATTTTGCTATTGTTTAGTATTATTGTAGCAAATTGCGTGTTCATATTATTGCTTAGTATTATTTTATGCAGCAATATTGAATGAAAAATGTTATTGTGTGCATTTTGTACAAAACTATGGATCCAATCCAGAGAGACCTAGCACAGGAAGAAATTCTCGAGGATATGATCAACGACACCCCCCATGTTGATCCACCCGAATCTCCGTCGATTTATCTAAACACCTCTGGTGAGGGAGAGGAGGTCGACCGAAATGATCAAGGAGAAGCCGACGGCTCCGGTGGTGGAGAAGCCGACGACTCTGGTGGTGGAGAAGCCGACGGCTCCGGTGGTGGAGAAGCCGACGGCGAGGTATATATATGAAGTCTGGTGATCAGTAGATGCATTAACTGAGTTGTATATATATAAATTGACGAATGTTTCTTCTCTTAGGCCTCCACATCGAGCAAAAAATATTCCAAACGAGGCTCGGCCAAAAAGTTGGATGCATATACGCGTTATACAATTACGCGGGTATCACCACGGGGTGAACCGTTGGAACCTGAAAAGGCTAAAACTGTATTTAAACAACAATGTGGAGTTATGGTTAGGGATCGCATCCCGATCACCGTTCGAGAGTGGAATAAGACCAAAGGGGCGAAAGAGGGTGAGTATGTCGCCGACAGGTGCAAAGAGGGTCTTTGGAATGACCTCATGACACATTTCACCCTGCTAGAATGTGAGGATGATGCCGACACAGCTGCATTGAGGAAGAAAGTCAAGCAGTGGACTCTTACGAAGATGGCCGAACTATTCAAGAACTGGAAGAAAGCATTATGGCAAAAGTATCAGAAGACGAAGAAGTCTCCTAAATTTGAATGCTATTTAACGAAGCAGCAGGCTAACTGGGATGCATTTGTGAAGTACAAGGAGTCACAACCTGCTATGGAAATGTCAGAAAACAACAAGAAAAATGCCACGATGAAGAAATATCACCATCACCTGGGGCCAGGGGGCTACACGGCTGCCATGCCAAAGTGGGATGCTAAAGAGAATGAGCTTCTTGCTAAAGGGATCACTCCAGAACCAATACGCGAAGAATGGGATCTGAATGCAAGGAATTGGTTCCTTGGGCATGGGAGTGAGTATGACGGAAATACAGGGGACCTTATTTGCAGTGACGGGATTAGGATACCCCGGGATACATGGCAGAAAGTGGTGAAGGAGATTAAAGTAGGGACAACAAAGTTCCGTCCCGATAGAGAGAAAGACTTGCTGACAAAGGTCCTCGGGAATGACGAACGCGGAGGACATGTACGAGGCCTTGGCCCTAGTTATATGTGTGAGATGGAGTTTCCCAAAGACAGAGATACTTATAGGAGCCGAGAGAGAGCAAAGAGGCGATGGCAGGAGGAGGAGGGAGACAGGTTCACCGAGTTGCTAGGAACACTTCGAATGCATCAGCAACAGATTGACGAACTTCGAGGAGCAGCGCACCTACAAGATCATGTACTCGATATTACCGCCGTCCCATCTCAGCAGAGAAGCAGCGTGGCTGAATCGGAGGTCCCTTCTGACGATGCACGTATGGTAGATGGCAGTGCCGGCTACCCCGTGGATGGAATCAAGGAGCAGGCATCTTGTGAGCTCCATCATAAGGTGAAGAACCTATCCATCAAGGTGGCGGTCGGATGTGCTTTACCTTGTCCACCTGGCGCACGCTGGCATGGCCGTGAGATTCCAGCTGGCTATGCTAAAGTTGTTGTGGATGAAATCGCGATGGGGTGGGACTCAATGGAGCTTGACATCCCTAGACCTGAAGGTGAGAGGACACTCGGAGAAGTACTGGGTGGTATCATTCTATGGGACAAGAACAATATCAAGCTTCCAGGCTGGACGCCAAAGCCAACACCGCCTCCGAGTGGTCACATGTCACCTTCACCTCCATCACCTCCAAGAAGCCCACCCCATGACTATGACCACCACAGCCCGAGTCCATCTCGATCTCCGCCGCAGCCTCCGGTTAGTAATAAACGACGTAGGAGCCCAAAACGACAAATGTCGCCCCTCCCAAGAGTACCTCATAAGAATCTTCCTATCAGACCTTACGATCGTACTGACAAGGAAACTGACATGATCGTAAAGGCCGAATGTGTTGCGCAGCTTCAAAATAAGAAACCTGAGCCCGCCCCGGTATACACCGAGATGCAAAAAGCATATGCACTTTCTTTTCTGAACACAAAATTGCAATATGACTTGCACCATAAGCCAGATGACTATCGACGCACACTTCAGAAGGAAGTGAAGAACAGCAAATCAAGTAGAAGTGCAAGCGGGAGAAAATCATCAGGTCAAAGTGCAACCGGGAAAAGAAAGGACGTCCCCCAGCTCAGGGAACAGGCCAAAAAATCGACCCCACCCCTCAAGGTGGTATCCCATGACATTCCCTAGCAGAATATGGAAGAAGCTGCGAAGCTTGCGGCCTCTATGAATGTGACTGTTGAGGAATTGCTAGGTTCCCAGGACGACAAGTTACCCAAGGCTCAGGTAGTCCCTACATATGTCCCAGGGAAGCCTCTGGTCAGCTTTGAGCAGTTCCAAAAACTGCCAACACAAATGCGGGGTTTACATAAATGGTACTTGAAAGCCGTAAAGCAGGAGAGAATAATGATCGTGGCAAAAGTCCCACATGACTACTACTTCTGAGAAGAAGAGGTCCATGTTGAGTTTCCAGAACTCTTCCAGTTATACATTTTCGACGCCCTTGACAAAACTCTCATGAGTTGCTATTGTCTGTAAGTTGTTGAATTCATTGTCTATATATAAGTTGTTCATTTTTTTTCAGTTGTTCAGTTCATTGCATGTAATTATCCTAATTATATCCTTTTGTACTCTATTATTATGCAGAATGAAGATCATGGAATGTAAAAGAAGGTCAATCTTTAGTGTTGGGTTCATTGACCTAGATAAAATACATGTACAGACGCTAACGACAAAACCCGAGGACACGCAGGAAAACCTTCTAAGGTTTCTAACGGAGCAAAATTTCTGTGACCACATACTGTTTCCTTACAATTTCGCATGAGGGTCTTATTCTATTGTACACATTATCTTTTGCTTACTTGATGTTAAGTGTAATTGATGAGTTACTGATGTATATATAAACGTGTACAGTTTCCACTGGATTCTCATGGACATTGAACTTGATAAGGGAAGAGTTGAAGTCATGGACCCATTAAAGAGACCCCTGGAAATGTTTAGGGACATGCAGGACATGCTCTAGAGGTGATTTTCGCGCTACATCGGTCTCTTTCGTTGATTTCTTGAGATATCACGTAATAAATAACTCATTCATTTTCTTTACCGGGTAGAGTTTGGAACCAGTTCAAGAGTGCGGTTACGGGTGGCTTTAGTGAGAAGCTGACGTTTAAGCCGGTCTCAGTAAGTAGTACGCGCATCTCTTTACTTCTAGTTTTAATACAATTATGATGCTGGATTATTATTTTGATTGAATTATATTCTCGTAAAGTGCGCGAGGCAGCCACCGCAGACGAATCTATGTGGATTCTATGTTTGCGAGTTCATTCGCACGTTTACCAGTGAGCTGAATGATTATAGAGTCGATGTAAGCAATACATTCATAACATTATTTTTATTACCGTCACTTTTTGTTATCATGATTGATATTCATATTGATCTCCTTTTCTTATATAGTTCGAGAAAATGCGGGATCAGCTCCTACCAGAGCAACGCATAGTAGCAATTGCTGAAGAACTGGCAGGATTCTGGATGAACGAGATGATAGATGACGCCGAAGAATTTAGTGTGAATAGGCGCCGATGATCCCCGACCGTGTAATTGAATAGACGGGCTCTAGTCCCGATAATTGTGATCTCCATGTGTAACTATCATGTATATATTTGTATGCTCGATCTTAAGAGAAGTTATCTTATGTATGCACGAACACGTACGGTATGTGGTAGCGTAGAAAACTATTTTGAAATGAAAAAAAAGGATACAAATTGAATTCTCTGCCGCGGTAGAGAAAGTGCCTAAAATTCTGCCGCGGCAGAGAACCATTTGTCCCGGTTCGTAGTAGGAACCGGGACTAATGCGGGGCACCAAGCGCCCGCAGAGACAACCACGTGGATGCCCATTGGTCCCGGCTGGTAAGAGGGCCGGGACTAGTGGGTGGGCCTTTAGTCCCGCCCCTCCAGTCCCGGTTACCAGGACCGGGACTAAAGCCCCTTACGGGCCGGGACTTGAGGCCCATTTTCCACTAGTGATGTGTTAGATTTTCTACATCTTGATGTTGAGAGAAGTCATCCTATCAATATTTGCCTCTCGTGGGGACTTGATGGAGGAAACTACTTGTTGGTAGACGGAGGCGTGCTAGCACTTACAGTGACTATAAAGTTGTTGGCACCCCTTATGTATCAACTTGGGAAACTAAGGAAACTCACGGAACACTATCCATGCCATGGGATACGTCCTACGATATTACGTTCCTTAATAGTGCAGTAATTCGATTGATGTCGCTTGCTGACTGCTGTGATTATGAGGATGATGTGAGCAGCGATTGCTGCCTATTTGTCCAAATACGGAGTTCCTCCCACACATAGTTGAGAATGTTCATGATGATAATCTTTATCTTAGATCTTTACAATACTATTGGTGTATCCGCTACTCCCTGAGAACGATTTTTCCCTACTGTAGTTCCAATCTCTCTTACATTATTATTGTTCTACTCAGTTGTTTACGTACTTTCTCTACTCAGTTGTTTACTTTACATTATTATTGTTCTTATACCCCAAACCCAAAAACATCTTTTTACACAATAGTCACATTTTATCTTGTCACTTAGAACTTAATCTAGCATTTCTATCGTAATATTTATTTCAAGAGTTATTAGACTTCATACTCCTGCTCCCTGTGGGATCGATATCTTTATTTCGAAACTAGCTACAAACTATCTAGGCAGTTGTAGTCATCATGGCTCTCCGGAGGTGTAGGGATACTAGCTATGTTATCAGGATGATGATGTACCTATGTGGATGATCTATCTATGATATTTTGATGATGATGAAAAACTTTAAGAAACCAGCAGCCTCTACGTCGACGGCATTGCCGTCAGCGTAGTTTTAACCATATGGCGCCTACGTAGTTGGGATGATGGGAAGGCCATCGGTATAGAGGCTTCTACAGCCCAGTGAGCCCATTTGGGCCGAAGTTAAGGCCGTAGGCGTAGTGACCTAGGCCAATGGTGAGGTCGTCAGCACAAGAGCCTCGTAGGCGCCTGCAGGGGCGACACGTCGCAGCATGGGCTGACGGCAGTGCCATCCGTGTATATCGCCTAGAGCTAACGGCGGTTAGCTGCAGCAAGTGGGCCCCGCAGAGCCTACATCGACGACATGTACACCGATGGGTACGTGTAGCCGTCACCCTAGGAGTATACGCCGACGGGGACAGAGGCTACGCCTACGGGGCAGTACAGTGATGCTTATACACCGATGGCAGCCGTCGGCGTAGCCTGCGCTGAAGGGGATCGAGGGCTATGCCGACGGGCTCTGGCCGTCGGTGCTAGTCACGTTTCCTATAATGAAGTGTAGTATCCATTTTGAGATTAATAGGAAGAACCTTAGATCTGCTACATGTTCTCTAAAGAAATTCTATAGTCAGCGATACGCCGGTTTCAAATTTAGGAAGATTGTGATGGAAATATGTCCTAGAACCAATAATAAAATATTATTTATATTTCATATTTCATAATTAAGTCTATTGTTCTATGCTAGAAAAAGGGATTTCCATCCAGAGTATTAGTCCCGGTCATGTTTGGACCCGAGACTAATGTAAGCATTAGTCCCGATTCCAATGGCTAGTACCGCCGCAGGGGCACGACCAGCTCTAGTCCTGGGTCAAATAGGACCTTTGGTCTCGGCTGGAGATACCAACCGGGACGAAAGGGGTGTATCAGGCTAGGTTGTGCGAGCCTTCTTAATCCCGGTTGGTGTCTCCAACTGGGACTAAAGGCCTATCTTTAGTCCCGGTTGGCTCGGGACTAAAGGCTTTCCTATAACATCGTCTCCCTCCCAAGCCATACTCCATTCAAGCTTGCGGCGTCCCATCTCCAAGGGTTCTAAAATGTTAGCAACTTGATCCTTTCAACTGTTATTGCTAGTTTAGCTCTTTTTATGCTCTAGAAGTAGAGGGATTTCTAGATTTTAGTTTGGGAGTAATTATGTGAGAGTTTATTTGATTTATATGCAATTTAAGCTTAGATTAGCTTCTTCGTTTGTATATGCGTAGATGTGGTTTACTTAGTAATTGATCAAAATGACAATGGAGTAGAAAGTTTTTAAATCAGTGCATAGTTTTTTATTTTTGCAATGATAACATTTGGTCTCACTATTCTACTTTGGTTTTAATGTGATGAACTTGTATTAATTTGGTCACTTCTATATTCATGATGTTGTGTAATGGTTTTTGATATACTTATATAATGCAGACACCAACCGGGGCTAAAGTTGTTCCTATATCATCTTCTTCCCTGAGCCATACTCCATTCAAGCTGCTTTCTCCTCTTTTTCCTCCCTAAGCTCGAGTTCATCCCCATTTTTTCACACTATTTGTCAATATTTGGCGGCGCCCTATCTATACAAGGGATCTAAAAGATTAGCAACTTCATCATTTCATATCCCATTATTAGTTTGGCTCATTTCATGCTCTAGAAGTAGAGGGATTTGTGGGTTTTTAATTTGGGAGTAATTATGAGGCAGTTTATTTGATTTATATCAAATTTGAGCTCAACAAGCATATAAACACCATAATAAACAATAATATTAACCACTTCATCTTCAAATTCCGGATGGATATAAACACCGAATACTAACCCGGATAACAAGAAAGATTCGCAATCACTTTGGCATTTGTGCCGTGGCACCATATCTCCTAAAACAAATAACATCATCATTATTCATAGACATATATATGTACCATAGTAAACAATAATAATCACAAAATTGTAACAAAAATAGGGTTAATTCATAAAAGCTTCATCATAAAGCACACTATCCAAAAACAGAATCTTTCTCATATCAATACGCCCGAGAGCTAACCAATTTTATATATATGGGAGTGCCTCTATGGCGAGCTCCTCAAAGATATCTGAGGACGAGATCCTATGGACATCTTCGAGAAGCTCGCCATAGTGGTGTCCCTCTTGCACCATCTTGCAGTTTATAATTTCACAAGGATGCATCTTGCCTATTTATAGTTTAAGTGCCCAAACATTTGTGATGCCACCTCGAAAGCATAGTGGTACCACTAATAGTGAAATAGTTTCGCCACCCACGACATAGTGTCGCCAATCACGTCATAGTGTCTCCACCCATCGAATAGTGTCACCGCTCATGGCATAGTGCCGCACTCACAACATAGTGTCGCCACTCACCAATGACATAGTGCCGCCACCCAACCTAATAGTGTCGCCACCCATGATTAAATAAATCTAAACTTAGTCTATAATTATCTACACATCCCTAAAATCTAAACATTTAGTCCCGATTAGTGTCTCCAACCGAGACTAAAGATGGAGGAGAAAGTTTTGAAATTAGTGCATAGTTTTTTATTTTTGCGTAATAACATTTGGTCACTACTCTACTTTGGTTTTACTGTGATGAATTTGTATTAATTTGGTCACTTCTCTATTCATGTTGTTGTGTAATGGTTTTTGATATACTTATATAATGTAGATGAGCCAGCAATGGATGTACGATGACCGATGCTGTGACGAGTTCATTAATGGCCTACATTATTTCCTCGTGTGACCGAGGCAAACAAGCGGAATGGTTTTATGTGTTTTCCATGTGGTGTCTATAAGAATAAGAATGATTACTCTTCCTAAAAAATCCTTCACAGCCACCTGTTTTGGTCATCTTTTCATGTACGACTATAATTGTTGGACCAAGCATGGAGAAAGAGGGGTTATAATTGAAGACAATGAATAAGAAGAGGATGATGACAACTATCCTAGGTTCCCTGAATAGGGTGATACGATAATAAGGGAAGGTGAAGAAGAGGCATCAGATCATGAGCATGCTGATGATATTGGTCGGGCTATTATTGATGCATAGAGAGACTACAAAAGTGAAAAGGAGAGGTTGAAGTTGGAGATCATGTTAGAGGATCACAACAAATTGTTGTACCCAAATTGCGAAGATGGCAAGAAAAAACTGAGTAGCACACTGGAATTGCTGCAATGTAAGCCAGAGAATGGTTGACATGGGTATGCCCTATGAGTGCCCAAGATTTGCCTACCCTGTTCATCCTAGCGAGGGCCCACAAGATGTCCATTAATGAAGCCCATGAAGATTCGGGTGGCCCAGGCCCACGAAGGAAGCGAATCCTTGGAGGATACATCAAAGTCTATATAGAAAGTTTAAAAGAAACCTGAATCTGTAACCGACTTGGTGGTATCTTGAGACCCGGTCTCCTCATATAAAGGCTAGGAGGGAACCACGAGGAGGTCTACCGCAAACCCTAGCACGTACACCTGCCAGATTACATCTGCGCACCATCACCATAAAGGCAACCTTATAATCTTCATTTCTTTCTCAATAAAAGAGCAGACAAGCATGAGTAGGGTTTTCCCTCAGGGGGCTGAACCTGGGTAAACATCGTGTCCCTTCATTGCTTTCCTGTTAGCCGAACGATATCCTCGACATCCCCCTCTTACTCAAATCTAAGTCCATAAACCATGGGCATTGACGTGTTAACCCCACGTCAATTGGCGCGTCTATGGGAACTGGGCGCACTGGTGTTGCAATCTCGATGGCCCCATCACCTGACATCTTCGACTCATTTGCCTTGGAGGGACGCCTTATCATCGTCTCCTTCGACTTCACCATGCACTCGCCGGGCATGCACCCGGCCTTCAACTCCATTGACACCGAGGTCGACATAACGATCAGTAGGGTCAACTTCCAAGTTGACCAAACCTGCACGATGTGTGTCCCGGAGCAGTCGAACATACGGTCGATTGCATCGGCCTCATGGATCCCACCACCAATTGGGACCCTTAGCAAGCTAAATGCCAACTCCTTGGCCTATGGCTCGAACAACAACAATAGCTGCGAGTCTGATCTGAGCGATCTGCCCGAAAACGACCACAACTTTGTATCTGATCTGGAAAGCTCCGGAAGAAACATATGCACCAACCGCCACTACTGCACCGTCGTCAACGCCAACACCGGTGCCACCATCGGCAACAGCACTGACACCAGTGCTGATTCTGAAGCCGGAAACGGAACTGCCCATGACAATAACAACAATGACAGCGACAGGCCGCAGATCTGCCTCACCGATGCGGAGTAGCAAAGGGTCTAGCAGGCCCTGAAGGGTGGCGCGCCTCTGCCCTCCCGGTTCGTCACAAGACATCCTGGTGGCCAACCATTGGTACTTGGACAAGGAGTTTCGCCTCTAGTGGGAAGTTGTGGCCTAGCTCGAAGAACAACGACGACTCGCTAATGAGCCTAGTGCCCGACGGGCGAAGCTCTCCTCGATTGGTGGGTCCTCCTCGAAGGGTAACCATAATGCTGGGCGTCCAAAAGACAGCCCCAAATGGACCAGATGGACGAGGAAGCCAGACGTGAAGCCACCAAGAGACTGGACTTCTAGTTCATGTCCATAGACATGCACGACAACATGACGCCCAAGACCCCGCAAGCCACCATCATGGCGGATACCACCTACCTGGTATCCAATCCCAGTAGGCCAGGGATCCACGTACTGCCATCCATCAGTCCGCCCTCGCTAGACTTGGACTGGTTGAGGCTGCACTCACGAGAGAGATGACCCCGTAGACAAAGAAGACATTCACGAAACTCGTGAGAAAACGATCCCCGTCATATGACGAAGATTACTAGCCGCGATGGCAGGAGCATCCTCCTTGGCATCCACAAAAGCACCTATGGGCATCACGCTGGCACTCATGCGCTCGTCTCCAAGGCTTTGTGAGCTAGCTTCTACTAGACAACCGCGATGCACAATGCCAAGGACATCATCACCAACTGCAATACATGTCAAAGGTTCGTGGACAAGCCGCACGCACCTGGCTCCGGGCTATGGCCAATACCGCTAGCTTGGCCATTCGTGCAATGGGGACTCGGCATGGTCGACAAGCTGTAGAAGTCTTCACCTAGAGAATATGTCTTCCTTCTCGTCAATGTCGACAAGTTCACCAAGTGGATCGAGGCCACGCCTCGTCACCAACCAAATAGACACTACCATTGTCAAGTTCTTCAAGTCCATCGTATACTGGTTTGGGGTGCCACATAACATCATCACCGACAACGGAACAAACTTCACCTCGAAGGAGTTCCATGGCTTTTGTGATAATATGGGCATCAACATCAGTTATGCCTCTGTGGTACATCCCTACACCAATGGTTAAGTTGAAAAGGCCAACGGCCTCGTCTACAATAGCATCAAGACGCAACCCCTCCAGCCCCTTGAGAGAGTTTCTGGAGCATGGGATGGAGAGCTTCCCTCGGTTCTATGGAGCCTGCGCACAACTCCAAACAACGCCACCGGCTACACACAATTCTTTATGGTCCACGATGCAGAAGCGGTCCTACCCACCGAAGTACGCTACAAGGCCCCATGTGTCGTTGCTTACAATGAAGCCGAATCGCTGCCGCGTGATGAATGGTGTACTAGTAGAGCCTCCACAACGACCACAGACGACGACTGCATCCAAGATCCTTCATCGAAGGTGACCTTGTCCTGCAACTCAAGAAGAAAGGTAACCTGAAACTTGAGTCCCCTTGGGAGGACCTTACATTACGCCTCAAGGACGTACAAAGTGGAGTCAAGTACTCCAATCCTTGGAACATCTCGCAGCTGCGATGTTTCTACCTTTAGTTTTTTTTACCTTTCAATAAGGCTACTCAACAAAAACATGTACCTGCTACCCTTCGATAAATAAAGCTAAGTTCCTCAACCATGTGTTTACTTTTCTCTTATTCTTTCATATACAACACACTCGGGGGTTGTGCCTCCTTGGTTACCCTATCAAAAAAGTAATCTACTGCATACGCCCTAGTAGCTGGCCAAACCCCCAATCTAATCCTTGAAAACTCCAACCCAATGGCTATGCAACTGAAAGGTTGGCAAGGTACTGAGACTTGTCAACGTCAGGCTAACGAAAAGGCACAACACTAATGCACGTGCATCAATATATACAAACGCACAATAAAGTCGTGCGGGCCATAAATCCTTCTCAAATTACATCAAGTTTATATTATGTACATGTCTTGTGCATGATAACTTTCATTGTTGCCGCTGAAGTAGGACAGTGGTGCGCTCGTCAAACAATTGAATAATATCCTCTGCAAGATGGGACACTGCCTAGCAATGCGACCGCATATTCCACGCCATGCCATCCGGAGGCGGCGATGGCCCTTGAGCGATGGCCTCCAGGTCCATATCCGGACGTTCCATATGACAAAAGACTAGGGAAGCCTTGGCACACGCAACAAGTTCTTGGTGCACGCACTCGCGTACAACACCCACATCTTGAATCCTATGTAGGAATACCAAAATGCTAGAGGGAGCTTCATCCAGCGGATACATCTCCCTGAAAATGCACTTGAAGGAGGATTGGGCTTTTTCAAGTAATATAGCACTTGAGCAATGCAATCTTGAAACGTCGCCAGCATGGTCTCCCAACCCTAATCAGTTCAGAAGAACCCACCAGCCTCTAGTTCTGCTTGAGTGAGACAGTTCAGTCGAATACTGACGCGCTCTTTCTCCTCCTTCGAAATGAGATTGACAACTACACCAATAAAGTGATGAGACTCAAACTGCAAACACCAAGCAAAAATCCGAAAGCAAAAAATCAGCCAAGTGTACTTACATTGCAGTTGCTCATTGATCTGGGATACCTCACCAAGAAGATACTTCTCCCTATCGAGTTCTTTCTCTGTCTTTGACTTCCACACATCAGCATTACCTTGGATGATAGCAACAATCTTCTCCATGTCCTTTACACGGTCACGAAGCACCAGGAGCTAAGATAGTTCGTAAACCCTTGCTCGTGGTGAAGGAGAGGGAATCGCAGAAGATGGAGAATCCAATTCATCACTAGAAGGACCCTATAGAAGTGAAAATTTAGCAGATGAGAATATCCTTCGACCAACGACACATAGGCGAACTTCACACAAAGTAGCATCAACATCAGTATCAACAAGTAATCCAAAAATACCGAGGTTTCAGGGACAACCGCAGAAGTACTCGCGACCACAGTCTAGGAGGCTACCAACCAAACTACAGAAGTACTAAACTCTATACAAAAGATAATAGCAAGAAAAGGCACAACATCTTCTACGCTGTCACATCTGAAAGCTTCGTGGTTCTCGTAGTAGCCTCTCACGGTGTTGATTTAGTTGCGTCCAGTTGCTTCTGCTCCACAGAGTACTTTGCGAGCATGTCGATGAGCCGCGAGCCATATTTTTTTGCAACGATTTGCAAAGGGAGCAAAAGATACATCTTTTCCTTCCGTCATCACCGACATCTTGGAGGTGACCCTACTGAGGTCCAAGTTGGCACCACAGGCTTGTGCCATCACCGGCCCAAGGGATGCACATGTTGCCTTCTATGCATGCTTGTACTCCTAGGGCGCATCTCCTGTCAAGGATTTTGCAAGGCCCTCGACGCCGTCTATTGCCACAGCCTTGGGAAACATCTCCTGGTGGAAATGCCCAAGGGTGGTCTTGGCCTTCAGAAGGACATCCCTAAGGTATGTGATATTGGTCTTCGACTCCAGCAACAACACCAACCTGTGCATCATCACGTTCAAGCACTTGATAGTTGAAGTCAACGCCAGCAGCATCTGTAGATACACGGTTATGGATCACTAAATCTAGTACAAGACAAAGAAGTACACATACCAACAGTACGGTGACCAAGACTTACCAGATAAGGCCTGGGCGGTTGCCATAAGTTGCTTGACTAAGGCCTTGTCACGCTCCACTATGACATCTGCCTGATCTTCCTCGCGTTTCTTCGACTCAGTCTTGAAGAGCTTGAGGGCTTCCACTGCATTTTTCTCCTTCGTTTCTGTTGTGCTAATGTTATTTTCAAAAGTTTCCAAGTGGCAAAGAACTTGGTTATTGTGCTCTAGGGAATCAAGCATGAAGCAGCTTATCAGCCAGCTCGAGCACTTCACAATTCAAGAAGCAGGGATAGAAGTACCTTACCTTGAAGTTGTTTGAAGTCTGAGTCCAATCGCTATACTGCTGACCGATTTGCATCATTGTTTGAAGAAACGGTTGTAGGAGTTCATTTGTGGTCAGGAGAATAGACTCAAGGGCTGCAACACACGGAAGGTACAGGAAACTTACATGATCACCCGAAGACTGCGGCCAATAGGGTAGCTCTAAAAATATAGATTTCTTCTTCCACATGGGTGTGTGTCTGTTATCATCATTCGGAACAGATTGTCTACCAGGACCCTTTCCAAAGATTACTTTTAAATACTTGACCATTCCAATATATAATCACCAGTAGGGTGGATAGGTTTCCTCCGATGATCTTCCTCGGGTGATCTTGTAAGTTTCATGTACCTTCCGTGTGTTGCAGCCTTCGAGTCTGTTCTTCTGACCACATAGGAATTCATGCAGCCTTTTCTTCGAAACATGATGCAAATGGGTCAGCAGTATGTGCGATTGGACTTGGACTTCAAACATCTTCAAGGTAAGGGACTTTTGTCCCTGCTTCTTGAATTTTGTAGTGCTCGAGCTGGCTGATAAGTTCCTTCATGCTTGATTTCCTAGAGGACAATAACCAAGTTCTTCGCCGCTTGGAAACTCTTGAAAAGAACATTGGCATGGCAGAAACGAAGGAGAAAAACACCATGGAAGCCCTTGAGATCTTCAAGACTAAGTCGAAGGAGCGCGAGGAAGATCAAGCGGCTGCCACAGTGGAGCACGAAATGACTTAGTCGAGCTTCTTATGGCGGTCGCCTAGGCCCTATCTGGTAAGTCCTAGTCACCGTACTGCTAATATGTGTACTTCTTTGTCTTGTACTAGATTTAGTGATCAATAGTCGTGCATCTGTAGATGCTGCTGGTGTGGACTTCAACTATCAAGTGCTTGAATGTGATGATGCGCTGGCTGGTGCCATTGCTGTAGTCGAAGACCGTAGATCATACGCTAGGGACGTCCTTCTGAAGGCCAATACTACCCTTGGGCATTTCCACAAGGAGATGTTTCCCAAGGCTGTGGCAATAGACGATGTCGAGGGCCTTGCGAAAGCCTTGATGGGAGATGTGCCCCAGGAGTACAAGCATGCACAGAAGGCGGTGGGTGCATACCTCGGGCTGATGATGGCATAAGCCAGCGACACCAACTTGGACCTCAGCAGGGTCACCTCAAAGATGCCTGTGCCGGCGGAATGCAAAGAGGTAGCTATATCTCCCTTCGCGAATTATTGCAAAAAATATGGCTCGTGGCTCATCGACATGCTCACAAAGTACTCCGTGGAGCAGAAGTGACTGGATGCAACTAAAGCCACGGTGTCGGACGTTGCTACGGGTAGCACGAAGCTTTCAAATGCCACAATGTAAAAGATGAAGGGAATATGCCCGAGAGGCAATAATAAAGTGGTTATTATCTTATTCCATGTTTATGATAAATGTTCATTTTGCATGCTATAATTTTATTAATTGGAAACATTAATACAGGTGTGTTTAATAAACAAATAAAGAATTCCTAGTTATGCCGCTCATATAAACTAGCTCGTTGATTAACAAGATGATCAAGGTTTCCTGATCATGGACACTAGATGTTGTTAATAACGAGGTCACATTATTGGTTGAATGATGTGATGAACATTCATCCAAAGTATAGCAATTCGATCAAAGTCATTATGTTTAAATTTCTGTAACATGTACGAAGCAATTCTAGTCCTTAGACCACAAGATCATGTCAATCACTAACACTAGACGAGTAACTTGATAACATCAAACATCACACCGTAACAGGGTGACAATAAAGGTGGGTTTAGATACTCTGGAGGTGTTATGTAGAGGGTCATGGATCAAGAGTGGGATTTGTCCATCCTGATGACGGATAGATATACTCTGGGCCCTCTCGGTGATATTACATTGAGATAGCTTGCAAGCAAGTGATGTGATCACTAGAATGTTATATCACGGGAACAATAAAAGAGTGCATGTCAGTAACGAGATCAAACTAGGTATGGAGATACTAATGATTGAATCTTGGACATGTAATATATCACGAGACAAAGGGATTTAGTTACGACATTAAATGTTCACACGATCACTAGAGTCGTCGTTGAATATATGGGAGTCAGTATTGATCTCCAGGTCCCGCTGCTAATTATTGATCGGAGAGGGTTCTCCATCATGTTTTCATTATTCGTGAACCGTAGGGTGACACACTTAAAGGATACCGACACCATTTGGAGCAAATATGTTTTAGATAAAGATTTAAGAAAGCGTTGGAATCATTTCGATGGTAACATGAATTGTTTCGGGTGAAATTGCAGAAATTGGTTATGCATGTGATATTGAAATGTTGCATGGGGTTTTATGTGAATGTTTTTTAATTAAAGTAATTAACAAAATTCTGAATAAAATAAATAGAAGAGTTTTATTAAATGAGAGTTGCATTCAATTTGGTGGAAATTTAATGCATGTGAGTGGACATGAGTGGAGGTGTGTGTTATGTGAGTGGGATCTCCACTCACGTGAATGAGGGAGAGGTGGGGGCACCCACCATGGATGGCAGCCATGCCCCTTGGGCAGCCCCCTCCCCTATATAAGGAGCACTTCCTCCTCCTCCACTCTCACACCTCCTCGTGAAGGATCTCTCTCCGCCTCTAGAAATTTTTCCCCATGGTCTCGGATTAGAGAGATACATGTTCCCGGTGACTTTATCTGGAAAGGAGTTGCTACTTCTGCTACATCACTAGAGCGAGGACATGGAGGTTGTCGGGGTACCGGATGTGTGTGCGATCACGGATGCAACGATGCTTTGCGGTGCTGGAGATGGTGGTGCTGGACCTGATGGACTTGCTAGTGAGGGACCTGCTGGACTCGCTAGAATTCATCATGATCTTGAGATCGGCAAGTGTACCACTACATCAACCACGAAATTAGTTTCATTAACAATGCTTTGTCGCTCTTCAAGGGTATGTTCTCTATGGATGTATATCCACCCGTTGATTGTATCTAGGTAGATAGATCTTGGTGCTTAGTTGACCACTTTGTAGGAATTTTTTGTTTTCTATGTTGCAAACCTAATAGTGGTATCAGAGCCTGATCTATGCATAGATGCTTTGCATGGGTAGAACACATAAGAGTATGTGGGTGATGATGATCATGTTATTGCATCTTATATGTATTTTGGATATTGGTGGCATAGTGGGATGAAGCTGCCCAGACTAACTTTACATGTCCTAGCACATGAGACCTATTTCACGCTTGACATACAACTATTTTTGCATAAGTGGCTAGCGAGTGCCTGTCTCTCCTACTATAGTTAATATCTGGTTTTCAACGAGTTGTTAATGATTTGGTTATCATCGTTGTGGTTCCATGTTCGTAGGTAAGACCGGTTCTTTCTTCGAAAGCCCTAAGCCACGTAAAAACATGCAATTGATAAATTAGAGGCGTCTAGTTTAGTTGTTGGGCGAGTTTCATGATATGGTAATGTTATAATTTGAAGTATAGTTGATACTCTTGGAAATTATAGCATACCTAACGTGTAAGTTCCATAGACCTTGGCCTTACACATAAAGGAATGATATAGATCATACCACTATGCACATGATAGTGATAAGGTGCAATAACCATATCATTTCAGTTTATGCATATGATGTTTTGTTTGCATCTTATATTGCTTGAATTGCACTTGAGTAGAATTATAAGATGATCCCTCATTTGGATATCAAGATAAAATGTGTTCTTCCTTAAGTATGCACCGTTAAGAAAGTTCGTCGTTTCAAGACATCACATGATGATCGGGTGGTTTTGACTCTACGCTTTCAAAAAATGGCTGTAAGATAGTTTTACACACGCGAGTACTAAGGTTCTTACTTGGCGAGCCTAGCATGTACATACATGGCCTCGGAACACGGACTAAAAGGTTAAGCATGAGTCATATGGTTGATATGATGCCGATATAGATGCTCTCCTTTGAAGCTACACTGACTCACGTGATGATCGGACTTGGTGTAGTGGATCTGTTTCATGTAATCACCAAAAAGACATGAGGGTGTCATTTTTGAGTGGGATTTCATTTGTAATTTGGATTAGTTGAACTCAATTTGTCATAAACTAAAATCGAAGTGAATTTTCATAATTTGTTGTAGTCATTGGCATCCGTTTACTACCTTATGCTTAGTTTTAATTGAGATAATAGAACTATAGAATTCTGGGTATTTACTTTACGAACTAGTATCGTATTGTTTTAAGTGTCAATTTAAAGTTTAGAAGTCCTATTGCAAACTTTCAGCAAACTCTATTTAATCTATGAAATTTAATAAGTAGTATTAAATAAAGAGTAATAATTCCAGTGTTAGTATCTAAAGTATCATGTTTGCCTCCGTGATTCTTGATATTTAAAAGTTGTTTTAATATTGAGGTTATCTAGGAGCTGAAAGAATTGTTTCAGAAACCATCATGTGTGAGAGATATTGTGATATATGAAACAATGTTAGGTTGCAATATGATAGAGTATAATTGGCAAATACATGTTCTCATATTGTATGAGAATTTGCGAAGGTTGGAGACGCTAGACGTCCTAATCTCCCAAAAAGGTTCTAGGAACTGACTTTATACTCACGATTCATCCTTATAGGCTATATTAGCTTGATCATGAAAGTTGTCATGATAAGGATGAATAAAAGATGTAGGTAAAATGTTTACTACACTAAAAGATTACTAAAGAATGGACTTTTGAAAGAACACCAAACATTTGATGATGGTGATCTACTTCAAAGTGCAAGTCCAAAGGTATTAGTATTTGACTATACATGCTTTGGACTATGTGTCATATGTATGGTGCCACTGTTGATGTTGATAGATTCTTTTAAAAGGAAAAGGAAATGCTGAAAGAGAATCTATAAAATATTTGGCAGAAAATAAAAGACTGGAAATGTCCAGCTAAGGTATATAGATGTTATACATGTTATGGTTGTATTCTTTGCTTTTTAAACAATTTGGTTCTTGGGTATTGGATACCGAATTGGTTAGTATGAAATGTCATACATAACGATGCAATTCATGAACTACAATGGCCTAAGTAACTAGCAGAATTATCGTGGTGGTGTCACGGCAGATGCCATGGATAGGCTAAAGGTGGGGACAAGATGCACTAGAGGAATTCAGGAAGGGATAGTGTAGTGATTGTACACGCAGAAGCTTTGTATTGTTCAATGAGATTCAAGGTTACAAGTGCTCCTTGAGCTGTATTGGGGAGAGGAGGAAGAAAGAACTCTCTTACTCTCACCACAAACTTGCTCTCAGGAAACTAGAACTGAACATGTCAAAGCCAACCCCCTCAACAGAGGCCCTAGCCCTCCTTATATAGGGGTAGCTAGGTCTCCAATTAGGGCATACGTGGAGGCATATTCTAGGGAATATGCCTCTTCCCAAAATAGCAAACCGACCGGGTCACTTTTACCCAGCGTCATCCCCGCAGAGGCTACGTGAGCCTCTGCGGTGCCCGCGTCATCTGACACAGGCATCGTCACCTTTGTCGGCCACGCCTCGGTGGTTCTGGCCTCTGTCCGCTTCGCTCATGCTCGGCGCAAAGTGGTCACCCTTTGACCAGCGAGATACCTTCCTTCTCTTACAAGCTTGATATAACCCGGATCAACCTAGTTGATCTGACCAAACTTGTACCTGCTTACAAGTTAGATATATCCTGCCGACATACGACATAAGTCGGCTGAGACCCATTTAGGTGGACATCCCCTAGTCCGGGTTACTCCGTGATTCAGCATGCCTTGAGGTGACTCGGCCAGCACTCGCTTTGACCTTGCCGTACCTCAGCTAACTTGGCCTTTATACCCCGGTGTGACCCTACCCGGGGGTATCCCCCCAACATTAGTCCCCGAAGCTGGTGCGGTCTTAGCTGCCTTAGCCGCTAAGGCCACAGCAGGTTCAATTTTACCGAGCCTTCTGCTCCCTTTTCCGAGTTACTTCCTATCTCGGATTCCATAGGTTTACTTTCCCTTGGCACATTCTGAGTTTTTACTCGCTGGCCGGGTCACCTCATACTCATCCGAGTCAATCTTCCTTCTCTTGTACGCTTCCCCACGTGGAGGGAAATCATTACTTTGCCTCATTTTAAGGGCCTGCGATAGTAACCGCCACAGAGGAGGAGCTCGCCATCGCGGAGCAGGAAATGGAGGAGGAAGCGGGGAATGCTGACCGTGGCGCTTGGGCTGGGTCCTGGGTGTGCCCGGACGACCTCGATTGGTTGTACCGCACCCGGCGTATCCCGGAGGGCGTCATCGCCCGCCTAGCCGCCGAGGAACTTGCTCCCTCACCCAATCCGGGTGAGTTTGTAGTATTCCTCTCCCACTTCCAACGTGGGTTCGGTCTCCCTGTCAGCGACTTTTTCCACGACTGGCTCGACACCTATGAGCTTCAGCCGCACCATCTTCCAGCTAACGCCGTCACTTCACTCTCCGCCTTTGCTTCCACCATCGAGGGCTACACCGGATTATGGCCCACCAAGGAGCTCTGGATCCGGTTTTTTGGTCTCCGCTGGAATGTAATTCTGAATACAGAGCTTAATCCAGAGGACAAGCACCTCACACAGTTCGGCGCAACTTCTATCTCGCCTCGGAAACAGTCCATTTTCCCCCTAGTCACGGGGCTTGACTCCTGCAAGGGCTGGGCCCGAACCTTCTTTTATGTCAGAAATGGCACAACTGAAGATCTGATCTGGCTGCGTCCCTACGGTCCGGGTCCTCCTAATCTGGATCTGTGGGACAAGGTCCCCAAGAAAACCACTATCCTGGCGAACCAAGTCAACAAACGGTTCCAGGAGCTGAAGGATCAGGGATTGCGCAACGAGGACGCCATGATTTCCTTCGTCCGCAACCGGATATACCCCCTCCAGAAGCGCATGCATAAACTTTGCCACATGAGCTGGCGCCGTGACCCCAACCAAACCTCCTCATTCGAGTTGAGCAACACCGAGATTTACCGCCGGGTTAAGGCCCTCTTCACCACCAACAAGAACTTCTCCACTGAGTGGGTGTGGGGGATTGAACACTTTTGCCGAGATAGGCTTCCTCCCGCGGTAAGTCTCATGCCCCAGTCTTTTCCCAAGTTAAATCATAAGTCGGATTTTGTTGTAGGTTTGATCCCTTTGATTTTTATTTCTCTTAGATGTTTCTTCAGCAAACCCTTGAGGATGGCACCGACCCTTCTCTCAAGTGGGCGCCTGATCGAGATACGTGGGACGAGGAGGAGCCAGATCAGGAGATGTTCCTTCTGTTCCCTGATGCGACCAAGAGACACACTGGTAAATTCTCATCCATTAGAGATTGGCCTGACGATGAAGATGATTCGAACGTTGAGGTGATGGAGGCATTTGACGCTATCCCCCTTTCTTACGCTTTTCCGGCATTAGCTAACCTCGGTGGGCAGATCCATGAAGATCCTCCCCTTGCCACGGGTAAGCCTATTCTGGTTGCATCAAAGAAGAGGGGGGCCGCATCTTCTTCTTCCTCCGGACCTTCTAAGCCTACCAAAAGGCGAAAGAAGTCTGCAGACAAAGCTGCCACCAAGTCCACGACTAAGGCCGTAGCCCGGAGAGCTTGCAAGCCAAAGGAGCCTTTGACCTCCGATGAGTAAGTCACTTCTCCCTTTGCTATTCATTTGTTCTTCCTTTGTTATAGTTTCTCATCATCCATGATCTGATTCGGCAGGGCCGCGGTGGAAGTTCCTCAAAGTGGATCCATCATTGCCTCGCCGCTCCGACATAGCCCCTCTCCCCCTCGTGGCGAAGATTCACGCCCGTTGAGCCCCATTCAGGAGGGCTCAGCGGCTGCTCCGGGTTCTAGCCCACCTCGTCAAGAGGAGGGTAACCTCGGAACAGGGGGAAGCGGCTCCGCCGAGGCAGTGGTTGCTCTGGCCACCGCCGAGGTATCTACAGCACCTCCGCCAAAACCAACACCAGCACCAGCATCGGCTCCAGCACCAACAACAACAGCACAAGCAACAGCAGCAGCACCAAGTCCTTCCGCCTCGTCCGAGTCTTCCAAGACTCGGCGAGAAGGCACCAAGGCAAGCACTAAGGCAGCTCCCAAGGGAAAATTCGCCGCAGCAACTTCAACCTCATAGCAGCAGCCCAAGGGCACGAAATCTCCTGACGCCACCAGGGCAGCGTCAATCGAAGCTGGACAGCGTACACTTGCGTCCATGCTTCCGAAAAAGACTCCACCGCCGAAGGACACCTCTGCCGAGGCAGCTGATGCGCAACTCGTTTTGCACACCAGCCCCGCTGTTGCCCAAGTTGAAAGAAGGGAAGCCCATGCTAAGGGTCTAGTGGCGCCCCACATGCTTAGCGACGAACATTATCCTCCGATCTTGATCGAGTTCGTTAACAACTGGAACAAGGCGGAGTTCGTCCACAATGACGATCTCCTGGAGAAGTTCGGTCCCGCCAAGTTTGTTGCACAAATGAATACCGTTGCTAAGGCAATTAACCTTGCAGGTCGGATGATGGAGGTACGTTATTTCACCTTTTCTTTAACATGTACTAGATATTAGTGATATAGCCATTAGTCCCCGAGCCTCCGGGGGAGTAACTTGTTACTCGGCCGATGCTCCTTAGAGAACTAGCGTAGCTTCTTAATAACTTCGAATATGCACACACCTAGAGCCGGGTTAAGTTCCACTTGGCCTGGATCTTGTATACTTTGAATATGCACACACCTAGAGCCGGGTTAAGTTCCACTTGGCCCGGATTTTGTACACTTCCACTACTAGGAAACAGCCTATAGATAGACAAGATATTCAGTGGCGCATATGTGAAAATATGCGCCAAAAATATATATCAGTGGCGCACTAGAAAACATGCGCCACAGAAGTTTGGCACTTTAGTGGCGCACGAAACCAATATGCGCCACAGAAGTCCATATTTCTGTGGCGCATATTTTCATGTGCGCCACTGAAGTGTCAAATTTCTTTGACGCATATAGACGTATGCGCCACAGAAGGTTGATGGGACCAAGCAGCAAGAAAAGGGGGAGAAACTTCTGTGGCGCATATGTCCATATGCGCCACAGAAAGTGATGTTTCTGTGGCGCATATAGGTGTATGCGCCACAGAACAAGCATATAGGGGGGAAAACCAGATCCCACCCCCCTTGGATCGCCTTTTCAGTTTTGTAAAAAATAAACAAAAATGATAGAAACTTCAAAAAAATAATTCCTTTAAGTTGTAGGTATATTTTAGGGTATAGATCTAGACAAAATTGAAAAACATGAATGTCGATGTATTTTGCAAAAATAGGTCATGGCACGGTAAAACGGCTATAACTTTTGCATACTATGTCTGAAAAAAATCTTTAACCTATCAAAATGATCGTCTCAAAATTTTCTGCTCGATTACGACGGCTAGAAGCCATTGAAGATTTTGTAGATTCCCCAAATTCCAAAAGAGTAAAAAGTTATGGCAGACAGAAGATTTTTTCCTGCAAAAAAATTAAAAAGGGGAGAAACTTCTGTGGCGCATTTCCCCCATATGCGCCACAGAAGTCTTGGGCGGGAATTCGAAATTTGAATCCCGTCAGCGCCCCTTCTCCTTATATTCTCCCCTTCTCCTCCACTTCTACTCCCCCTCCATACTTCTCCCTCCACTTCTCCTCCCCTCCATACTTCTCCCCTTCTCCTCCACTATTCCTCCCCTCCGTACTTCTCTCCTTCTCCTCCACTCTCCGGCGACATCCACCTCCGGCCATGGCTACCTCGGTGACCTCCTCCTCCTCCTCCACCATCTCCGGCGGCCTCCTCCAACCATCTCCGGCGAGCCCTTCCTCCACCTCCGGCGACGGCCTCCTCCTCCTACTACTCTGACCACCTCCGATGGCCTCCTTCTCCTCCGGCCCTCACATCTGATCCACCTCCGGCGAACCCCCACCTCCGGCCAGATCTGGCCCGACTTTTTTTTGAAATTTGAAAAAAACTTCGGTGGCGCATATTGGCCATATGCGCCACTGAAGTTTGAGATCTGGCCCGCCTTTTTTTTTGAATTTTGAAAAAAACTTCTGTGGCGCATATTGGCCATATGCGCCTCTGAAGTTTGAGACTTCTGTGGCGCATTTTGAAATGCGCCACTGAAGTTTGTTATCAGTGGCGAGGTATCAGTGGCGACTAAGATATGCGCCACAGAAGTCCCATTTCCATGCGCCACAGATGGGCTGTTTCCTAGTAGTGTTCGAATATGCACACACCTAGATTCGGGTTAAGTTCCACTTGGCCCGGATCTTGTACACTTCGAATATGCACACACCTAGAGCCGGGTTAAGTTCCACTTGGCCCAGATTTTTTACACTTCGAATATGCACACACCTAGAGCCGGGTTAAGTTCCACTTGGCCCGGATTTTGTACACTTTGAATATGCACACACCTAGAGCCGGGTTAAGTTCCACTTGGCCCGGATTTTGTACACTTCGAATATGCACACACCTAGAGCCGGGTTAAGTTCCACTTGGCCCGGATTTTGTACACTCGAATATGCACACACCTAGAGCCGGGTTAAGTTCCACTTGGCCTGGATTTTGTACACTTCGAATATGCACACACCTAGAGCCGAGTTAAGTTCCAGTTGGCCCGGATTTTGTACACTTCGAATATGCACACACCTAGAGCCAGGTTAAGTTCCACTTGGCCCGGATTTTGCACACTTCGAATATGCACAAGACTAAGCTATCCTTTTGTACTCTTTTCAGGTGACCACCAATCGCCGGAGCGCAGATTTTCAGCGTTTCTTGGATACTCGCAAGATGCTGCACGCGAAACACACTACGCTTCTCACCGAATACGAGAAAAGGGGTAAGTTTTCTCCTTGGCATTTTTTGATTTTTCTTCGTCTTTTTCCACCGAACTAATCCATCATTCAGATTTCGCAGCTGGAGTGGAGGCCGAAAACACCATCATGAGGATGAACTTGGAGCAGATAAAGGGTAAGTCAGTTTTGCTTAATCTTCCTTTGCGCTCTATCTCCTTTTCTCCTTGGATCGGCAAATATTCATACCTCGGCTTTGCCGGGTCAACAAACTGTTTCAGCATCTCTTCAAGATAGTGTGCCCGTGCCTGATATGATGCTGCATTTTCTCGAACAAGCAGGGCAGCACCAGGCCGAACTCAAGAGGAAGGATGATGAGCTCGCCCTCCTCCGGACCAAAGATAAAGAAATTGCCAAGCTCAAGGCAGACATGAAAAAACTCAAGGTGCTGCACAAATCCGAACTTGATAAGTCTGGCCAGAATTTTACTAAAGAACGAGAACGCCTCAACCTCCAAATTGCCAAGGACCAAGAACTACTCAAGGAGGCCGACATTAAGCTTGAGTCGGCAAATGCTGAGCTTGTGCAACTCTAGGAGAGGCGTGACAAGTGCACCAAGGAGCTGACCCGGATCCATAGCCATATCTCTCGTAAGTTCTTTTTCTTCAGCTGGCATGAATCTTTCCGGGTCAACCTCCTTCACTTATTTCCCTTGTCTTGTTTTCCAGACAAATTTCTGGAGGGCAATGCCATTGCAACTACTATTGTTGCCAAGTTCCGCAACAAGAGCGGTACTCCAATTATTCCTGGCTCTGCAGAGATTTCCTATTACATGGAGGACTTGCTGGTCAGCTTGTCTTCACGTGTCGAAATTGTGAGGAACTATGGCAAAGATATCCTGGATGTGGCAATCCGGATCTTCAATGCCTTTTGGCCTGATGAAGATACTCCGGAGGGTGCCGCTGCTCTTATTGCCAAGTTAATGGAGTGTGAAACCCAACTTGATCTTTGGAGGGAGTCCGCTGGACGCGCCGGAGCAGAAATCGTTCTCCACTACGTGCTTACGTGGTACGAGAAAATCAACCTCAATCTTCTTGAGCAGATGCGCACCAGATCACGATGGTCCAATGATGCGGATTGGATAGCTCGGCGCAAGGCTTGTGCCCATAACCTCATTCAATATGCCCCATCCATCAATGGAATGAGGGACCAAGCTTCCTTGGCGCCGCCGACGATGAAAATGCCGAGGATGATTCGGGTGATGATGAAGAGGACGAAGCCTTGGATGTCAAGGAAAGCGAAGATAATGCTGAAGCCGAGCCTGGAGCTGCACCTGCTGGCGCCGAATTACCTCCCCCTGCTGCTCCTTGAGCAAAAACACTTTGAAGTTTATCAGATCCACGGTATGCCGGGTACAAATGTATTAAGCACACAAGTTATATTTTGCTACTAACTTTTTGTGCCGGATTAACTTGGGCGTAGTCCCCGAGTTTCATTTTCTTGTTTCTCCAATTTCTTGGCCTGACTCGTGTCTACCTTGGTTCGGTTTTATGACTTACGAGTCCGAGTTTCAAAAATTGACTTGACAATACTTGGAAACTTTAGGATTAGCTCAGAATAACTCAGCATAGTAAATATAAAGTAAGCATAAGGTTAGTCTGAATAACAAACGTCGGCTCGATTAAGTTCCTTTCCTTAGTCGTTTTTCATGTGCTATGCAATTCCAAACTTGTTCTCTTGCTTGCCATGAAGCCAAATCTTGTTGGACAACAGCAAGTCGAAGAGTTAGGTTTTTGGTGCTCACACACTACTAATCCGGCTTGGGTAGAAGCAACTTACGCCAGCCGACAATATTATTAAGGCAGTCCCCGAGTTACTGCTCGAGGTGCCAACATTTCATTGATAAGCTCATTGTCGGCATACATACCGACATATGAGAGACTCGGATACATACACGTCTTTGCTAAGTGTAGAATGGACGGAGTAGAGCTACATTCCATGGATGCTTAGATTCCTCGCTGGACCTGTCCGCCTTGTTCTTCTCCTGTGGTTTTGCATCGACAAGATAATAAGAGTCATTGTGCAATGCTTTGCTCACAATGAAAGGCCCTTCCCATTGGGGGGATAACTTGTGCATGCCAGCAGTACGTTGTACCAACCGGAGTACCAGATCACCTTCCCAGAAGATTCGGGGGTTTGCTTTCCGGCTATGATAGCGTCGGAGATTTTGCTGATATATGGCGGATCTAGACAATGCCAATTCTCTCGCTTCTTCCAGCAGATCAACATCATTTTGCCGGGCTTCTTGCACTTCGGCTTCTATGTATTGGGTGACCCTAGGCGAGGCATGCTCTATGTCGGCTGGTAATACAACTTCTACCCCATATACCAGAAAAAATGGCATATAGCCTATTGATCGATTCGGAGTTGTTCTTAAACTCCACAGTACTGCTGGTAGTTCTTCTATCCAGCACCCCGCTGATCTTTGCAGCGGCTCAATGAGCCGGGGTTTTATCCCGGATAATACCAATCCGTTGGATCTTTCCACTTGTCCGTTCGATGCCGAGTGAGCTACTGAGGCTACGTTTAGCCGGATCTTCTTATCTCGGCAGAATCGCGCAAATGCTCCTCCAGCAAAATTTGTGCCATTATCTGTTATGATACTGTGAGGATAACCGTATCTCAAGATGATATCCTTGAGGAATGTTATGGCGGTAGCTCCATCACATTTTCTTATTGGCTTCACCTCAATCCATTTTGTAAACTTGTCAACCATGACCAAGATGTGGGTCATGTTCCCTCTTGCTGGTTTGAAGGGGCCAACCATGTCCAAACACCATACGGCAAATGGCCAGGTAATTGGTATGGTCTTGAGCTTCGACATTGCCATATGTGTCTTTGTAGCATATCTTTGACAGCCATTGCACTTTCTTACCAGATCTTCTGCTTGTTCCAAGGCACTTGGCCAGTAGAACCCATGACGGAAAGCTTTTGCTACCAAGGCTCTGGACGAGGCATGATGCCCACATTCCCCTTGATGTATATCTCGGAGGATGTCAAGCCCTTCTTCCGGGTCAACACATCGCTAGAGAACGTTTGTCACACTCCTTTTATATAGCTCGGAATTGATGATCGTGTATGCTTTTGCTCTCCTCTGAGTTTGCCTGGAAAGCACCTCCTCAGCGGGTAAGGTTCCATCTTTCAAGAATTGAAAGATGGGCAGTGCCCAAGCTGGTATAGCTCGCACTAGGAACACATCTCATCAATTTCCATCGGATCCACCGGCATAACCTCAGCCGGATCACGCTGCGCGGTCCCCGGGTTTTGCGAAGCAGTCCCCGGGTTTGCCGAGGCAATCCCCAGGTTTCGCGAACCACTTCCCACGTCAATGTCCATGGGCACAGTTCCGGAATCCGGATTTGTTGGGATATAAATTGACTCGGATTCTAGGGATGGCCTGATAGAGGGTTTTCTGTGGTGCTCTAGTGCTATACCTGGCGGGATTGCTTGTCGGGTTGATCCGAGCTTCGACAATACGTCGACAACTTCATTTTCCACCCGAGGTATATGTTGAAACTCGCATCCCTCAAAGTACCCTGATATCTTCTGCACATGAAATCTGTACAGTGCCATATTTGCATCCAAAGCATCCCATTGTCCAGAGACTTGCTGGACTACGAGGTCCGAGTCACCGAAGCATTGGATCCGATGTATCCCAATTTCTTTTGCCACTTTGAGCCCATGCACAAGTGCCTCATATTCCGCAACATTGTTTGATGCTGTGAAGTGGATTTGCAACACGTATTTCAGCCGGTCCTTCTTGGGCGAGGTAAGCACAACTCCGGCGCCTAACCCAGTTTTTGTTTTTGACCTATCAAAGTGCATTCTCCAGTAGTTCGGATCTGGCAATGGTGGCTCATATTGCACCTCGGCCCAATCCACAAAAAATTTAGCCACAGCCTGTGACTTGATTGCTTCTCTTCTGTCATATTGTGGCGCTAGCTCAATTGCCCATTTTGCAATCCTACCACTTGCATCCTTGTTGCTCATTATCTCGGATATGGGAGCTTCACATATTACTTTGATAGGGTGCTCTTCAAAATAGTGCTTCAGCTTCTTAGCCGCCATATACATACCATATGCCACCTTCTGGTAATGGGGATAGTTTTGTTTCGAGGCTGATAATACCTCGCTCAGATAATACACTGGCCTTTGCACTGACTTACCCTCTTCGTCGTGCTCTACCATGATTACTGCACTTACAACTCGGTTGGTTGCGGCTATATAGAGAAACATTGGCTCCTTTGATAGTGGAGACGCTAACACTTGTGTAGTGGCTAACATTTTCTTTAGTTGGATAAAGGCTTCATTGGCCTACGGCGTCCAAATGAACTTGTCCGACTTTTTCATGAGTTGATAGAGAGGCAGTGCCTTTTCTCCCAACCGACATACAAACCGACTTAAGGATGCTAGGCAACCAGTGAACTTCTGGACATCGTTAAGACACTTCGGCAGTTCCATTCGCTCTATGGCCCGGATTTTAGTTGGATTAACTTCGATACCTCGGCTGGAGACAAGAAATCCGAGTAACTTTCCAGCCGGTACACCGAAGGTACATTTCTCCGGATTAAGCTTCATTCGGAACCTCCTTAGGTTCGCGAATGTCTGCCTGATATCATCAAGGAGCATTTTTCTTTCCTTGGTCTTTATAACAACATCATCCACATATACCTGCACATTTTGACCAATTTGGTCGTGTAAAAATTTCTGCATACATCTTTGTCCCTGCATTACGTAAACAAAATGGCATGGTGCGATAGCAATAAGCCCCATACGGGGTGATAAACGCAGTCTTTATTTGATCACTTGGGTTCAGAGGTATCTTGTGGAAACCAGAATATACATCAGTGAACGACAACAGTTCACACCCGGCAGTGGAATCTATGACCTGGTCTATCCTTGGCAGTTGGAATGGATCTTTCGGACACGCCTTATTCAGGTTCGTGTAATCGATACACATGCGCCAAACCACTGCCACGTTCGGATCCTCCTTCTTCTTCCCCACCAGCACCGGACTTCCACGATATATCTAGCTGCTAGTAGCCGAGCTATCTCATCTCCTACGACCTTTCTCCTGTCTTCGGCGAAGTGGCGGAGAGGTTGCTTCACCGGCTTTGCTCCGTGTCTCACATTCAAAGACTGCTCGGCCAATTCCCTCGGAACACCTTGCAAGTCCTGTGTGGACCAAGCAAAAATATCTCAATTCTCACGGAGGAAGTTGACAAGCTCGCTTTCCTATTTGTCATTTAACCCGGCACAAGTTGTTACGGTGCGCTCTGGGAACATATCGTCAACGGGTACTTTCTTGGTATCCTTTGTCGCTTGAAATGATATACTTCCATGCAGGTTACTCAGCGCCGACATATACTGCTGTGCGGACTGAGCCAGTGCCGCCACCTCTTGGATCTTTCTCTTCTCTTGCGTAATCATGAGTGACTTGGCCAGGTTAGACCCGGCTGACATGCACTCAATGGAACGTCGGAAATCACCAGTTATGGTAATCACACCATTTGGCCCGGGCAGCTTCATCTTCAAGTAACTAATGTGAGTACTTGCCATGAACTTGTTCAGAGCTGGCCTGCCGAGTAACGCGTGATATGCGCTCTCCAAATTTACAACCTGGAATTCCAAATTCTCAGTCCGGCAGTTATCTCTCGTGCCGAACAACACATCAACCCGGACCTTGCCAATGGGCTCACAAGAAATGTCTGGCACAATACCATGGAAAGTTGTCCTTGTAGCTTGGAGCATGTTCTCCGAGATACCCAACTTGCGCATCGTGTCCAAGTACATGATATTTATGCTGCTTCCATTGTCAATTAGCACCTTTGAGAACCAAACATTGATGTTTGGCCCAATGAATGTTGGGTCCAACACTAGCGCATACGAGCCAGGACTCGGCATAAGCTTGGGATGATCTTTGATGCTCCAGGTAATTTCCTGGTCCGACCAAGGCATATACCTCGTCACCGCTGGCATCACCGCATTAACTTCCATGTGTCGGCGTTGCAAGCTCTTTCTGTCTGTCTCTTCTATGGTGAACACACAGTAACTCTGATGATGCTCTCTGTACTCATTTCTCCCCTCATTTCTGGGGTACCTTTGATCTGGTTGATGTTGTTCTTCCACTTGATGTACCGCATCCCTTCTTTCATGGTTTTCATACCTCGGCGGAGGGGGAGGCAACATTAACTATTGCGTGTTCGCTCCGGAGAGCTTTTGCTGCCGGGGTAACTCATGCCGAGGTTGATCATTCCGAGGTGCCTGAGCATTCCTCGAACCACCTTGTTCTATCTTTCACATCCACTCACACTGCATGGTTGTGTGACCCGCCGGGTTACTCGGATTTGGCGTGTGAAATTTACACGGCTGATCCAGCATGGCCTCATAAGTGTACCTCGGACGGTCCTTCTTTTCTTGCCACTGTTTCTTCTGCTCTGGCATCCAAGTTTTCTTGCCATCATTTCTTGGTGTCCATTGTTGTCCTCTGGTTTTCTGGCGTTGGTTGCTTCCTGCTCCGGGTTGATCTTGATTCACCGCAGCAACTTGTTGTGAACTATACCGGTAATCCGGTCTATCATCTCTTCTTTTACCCCGGAGATCATTCCTCCGGGATGATCCGGCTCCATCTCGCTGGTAGTACTCTTTGCTTGACTCGTTTGACACGAGCCTAGGCTGAGTCGGATCACCCAAGGCATATGAATCAGCCATTCGGATTGTCTCTGCTAATGTAGTGAGCATATCTCTTTGCAACCTTTGCCATATCATGCTTGCATATCTGCACCCCTGAGCAAACCAAGCTATGCCCTGTGACTCAATTACGCCCTCACACGAGTTTCACACAGTGGACCAATGGGTCAGGAATTCCCGGTCTATCTCATTCGGTCTCTGTTTGCACATTGCCAGGGTATGTGGCATGTTGGGCCTCTGATACGTGCTTGAGAAATTACTGACAAACATTTCCTCAAAATCGATCCAACAGTTAATACTTCCAGGTGGCAAATTGTTTAGCCATACCCTCGCTGGCCCCTCCAGCATCTAGGGTACATATCTCACAGCCCATCTCAAGTTGCCTGTAGCAATTTTTACAGCTGTTGCATAGTTAATCAACCAATCCTCCGGCTGTGTGCTGCTGTCATATGTCTTTGTGCCTCTAGGTAACTTGAAGTTAGGTACTAGAGGTTCCTTCATGATCCGCGGCCCAAAACAGGCTGGACCTGGAGGACCTTGACATTCAATTTTCTCCGACCTATATAGCCGATCCAGTTTCAACCTGGCATCACCAGGCATCAAGTTCCTGCTTCCCAATCTTGACACTATCACGTGATAGTCTGGCCTGGGATATCCAGCGTTCACCATTTCCGAATCACCATCATTGTATCTATCTTGCTCTTGTGGAGCTGCTCTCTGTTGCATACCTTGGCCGGCACTACGCTCTTGCCGTGGTATATTCCGCTGCTGTGGTTGACCTGCACCTACCGAATTACGCTGTCCGGGATTGCCGTTTACAGCATTCCCTTGACCGGTATTGCCATGGTCGCGGTTACCTCGGCCAGCTTCACCTCGTCTCACACTCCTTCGATCCTCATTTCTCTGCACTTCTTTTCCTTTCCCTGCCCTTGCTGGGTCATATGGGACTATCTGCTTATTCCTCCTAGCCAAAGTTACTACCTCTTCTCTCCTAGGACCACCATGAGGAGATGATGCAGATCCAGCGGATTTCTTCGGGTTACCCACCGCCAAATGAACGATCTTGGAGGCCCTAGCTCTCTCCGGGTTAGCCCTGAGAAACTCCTTGTTTTGCCTGTTCGCGATCCGAACCAACTCATTGACTCTATCCTGCTGTCTTTGACGGGCTTCACTCGTCAAGCCTTCTAACTCGGAGGCGGCTGCATCTGCTGCTCGGAGGTTCTTTGCCGGGGTACTATACTTCGGCAGCCCCACGGTCAAACATTTTTCTCTAGCGGAGGACCTCGACTTTTCCTCGGTGCCTTAGGTGTTACCTCCAGATCTGGTGCCGGATCCTTGCTTGCGCCAGCGCCAGGCGCGGTCATCTTTACCTCAGCGTGGTTCGGGGAACGAGTGATACGCGCCCCATGAGCCGCACTAAGGGGTGGCTCGCCTCCTTCGATGACGTGTCGCGGATGAACGCACGACACATCAACAGCCGTGGTATATTCCGCTGCTGCGGTTGTCCTGCACTTGCCGAATTACGCTGTCTGGCATTGCTATTTACAGCGTTCCATTGACCGGTCTTGCCTTGGTCGCGGTTACCTCAGCCAGCTTCACCTCGGCTCACACTTTGTCGATCCTCATTTCTCTGCACTTCTTTTCCTTTCCCTGCCCTTGCCGGGTCATATGGGACTATTTGTTTGTTCCTCCTGGCCGAGGTTACTACCTCTTCTCTCCTAGGACCACCATGAGCAGACGATGCAGCTCTAGCGGATTTCTCCGGGTTACCCACCACTGAATGAACGATTTTGGAGGCCCCAGCTCTCTCCGGATTAGCCCTGAGCAATTCCTCATTTTGCCTGTTGGCGATCTGAACCAATTCATTGACCCTATCTAGCTGTCTCTGACGGGCTTCACCCGTTAGACCTTCTAACTCGGATGCAGTTGCATCTGCTGCTCTGAGGTTCTTTGCCGGGGTACTATACTTCGACAGCCCCACGGATAGATAGTTCTCTGATTCCTCAATCCTAGTATCACCCTCTTTGTTCATTTCACTCATGAGGTTTCTCCCCTTTACTTTTACAACATCTACCTTATTTCCCTTCGCGTACTCACGCAGTGTCATGTTCAATGACTGCTGAGCCGCGGCTATCTTTTTCGCACCTTCTAGTATGTTTTGACTAGTCTCCTATAGCTCGACCTGTGCCTGAGCCGGATCTACTACTGTTGCTACTGGGTTTGCCAAGCTATCCATCGCCTGCTACAGCACATTCTCTGGCCTCTCTAGCGGAGGACCTCTACTTTTCCTCGGTGCCTTGGGCGTTACCTCCGGATCTGGTGCTGGATCCTTGCTCGCATCAGCGCCAGGCGCAATCATCATCACCTCGGCATGGTCCGGGGAGCGAGTGATATGCGCCCCGCGAGCCGCGCTAAGGGGTGGCTCGCCTCCTTCGACGACGTGCCGCGGGTGAACGCACGACACATCGACAACAACGTAGATCTTGTGTGTGCCGAGCATGACGAAGAGGCCGTTGCGCGGAAGAGGACGCTTGCCGAAGCAGCCAGTGTTGTCGCTGACGAAATCCGGCGCTCCAAAGAAGGGAACGAGCCTGGAAACGATGCGTTCGCCGGTGCCGATGAAGTTTCCCGTCCGGATCTTCACTCCTGCTAGCGCTGCTAGCCCCACGGTGGGCGCCAACTATCATTGTGGTGTCACGGTAGATGCCATGGATAGGCTAAAGGTGGGGACAAGATACACTAGAGGAATCCAGGGAGGGATAGTGTAGTGATTCTACACGCAGAAGCTTTGTATTGTTCAATGAGATTCAAGGTTACAAGTGCTCCTTGAGCTGTATTGGGGAGAGGAGGAAGAAAGAACTCTCTTACTCTCACCACAAGCTTGCTCTTAGGAAACTAGAACTGAACATGTCAAAGCCAACCCCCTCTACACAGGCCCTAGCCCTCCTTATATAGGGGTAGCTAGGTATCCAATTAGGGCATACGTGGAGGCATATTCCAGGGAATATGCCTCTTCCCAAAATAGCAAACCGACCGGGTCACTTTTACCCAGCGTCATCCCCGCAGATACGTGAGCCTCTGCGGTGCCCGCGTCATCCGACACAGGCATCGTCACCTTTGTCGGCCATGCCTCGGTGGTCCTGGCCTCTGTCCGCTTCGCTCACGCTCGGCGCACAGTGGTCACCCTTTGACCAGCGAGGTACCTTCCTTCTCTTACAAGCTTGATATAACCCGGATCGCACCTAGTTGATCCGGCCAAACCTGTACCTTCTTACAAGTTAGATATATCCTGCCGACATACAACATAAGTCGGCTAAGACCTAGTTAGGTGGACATCCCCTGGTCTGGGTTACTCCATGATTTGGCCTGCCTTGAGGTGACTCGGCCAGCACTCGCTTTGACCTTGTCGTACCTCGGCTAACTTGGCCTTTATACCCCGGCGTGACCCTACTCGGGGGTATCCCCCAACAAAAATAATATGTGATGATGTTCATCAAAAACAAATAAAGTGTTACTGTGTTTCTCGTTGACATCAAAGCCTACCGTCAAGATTTGTTTAAATAATTGTTATTTTGTTCCGGTATTATGAGAACAATGGTTGACATAGGTATGATTACTCGGATGCTTATGATTCTCTACCGTATACTGGGTAAAAGGCTTACGGCCCATGAAGATTTCAGATGATAGCCTAAGGAAGCAACCAACAAAGACTTTGATTGTATTAGGAAAGAATCTCTGAACCGACAATGTATTGGTATTGTAATCACGTGTATGTAAACCCTATCCGCATACATCTTTGAGACCCATCCTATTATATATAGGACGGGAGAAGCCCAAGCGAGGGTTCAGAAAACTCCCATACAACTTGTAACAGTTCGACTTTCCCAATATTCAGGCGACTTTAACTCTATTGTTTTCCTGACATCCTATGAAATCCCCAGCGTTCTCTTTTCCGCGAAACCCTAAGTCCTTCACCATGGACATTGCCGAGATTACCCCTCGTCAATTGGCACCGCCTATGGGAAACCTGAACGCTGGAACCATGGATTTAGCGGACCACTCTCCACCAAGCATCAACCCGACAAAAGCAGATCCACATCCATCCCCCCCTGTATTGGTACCCGCCGATTTCAATTGTGGCTCCGATCTAATCATCAGAAGCTTCCACTTCCAAGTAGAAGACCCGCAGGAATCACACCCTTCTGCTCTAATCACATCAGGACCGTCGGTGGAAAAACCTACGCCTACGGCGATACCAGCATCTTCCGTCGGGTCCTCCATGGACGCCACAGCACAGATCGAAGCAGGCAAAGAAAGCGAGCAAATCGAGATGGATCTAGGGAACCTTGATGGTATTTATGATAATCTCTCCTTCGTATTGGATCCACAGCTAACCCCACTACGCGAAGCAAGCCTGGCAAATTCAGAACCCGAAGAAATCAGCGAAAATGTCAACTTCAGAATAAGGATGGAGAAAATTTACCCAGAAATACAATCTCAGAATACTACCAGCGCATCCTTCGGAGCAGAAGACAACATCACTAGCCCACGCATAATACGCCACCAAGTGTGCATGCTCAACGGGAACACCTCAACACCACACGACTAACGGTAACCCTATCCTCGACCCTAGTGATATTTTATCAGAAGACAATGCAGGAAATCACAGCAATGAAGGGGGCCATAGAAATAGAGGAGAAATGGTGGATAACCGCATAGTCCAAGGAAGGGGAGGAGAGCAACATGAAGGAGAGAGGCGAACTCTTCGGCTACCAGCAGCGGCATGGCAAAAAGCAAGGGAAGCAATTTTGGGAGCAGTTCCGATGACAGCGGACGCTTCACATGAGGATCTATTAGCATATCAATATCTGCTTCATCACAAGAAGAGAGACCTACTCAGGATGCAGAGGCAACTCGATGAAAGAAAAAAATTAGCCGACGAATCCAACTTACGACGGGCACAATTAAGTTCTACCCAAGGATCGGGGAGCGTAACAGGAGGAGCACCACCAGGAAGGAGAACATCTTGATTGGCGAATATACCTGAAGCAGAGAGAGGCGGACTCATCCGGGATCTTGATTTATCATTCATGTGAATTGATCAAGCAGGAAACATCAAGGAAAAAACGGCCGAGGCAGCCATCATGGTCGCACAAACATATTTGATCACAACTCAGCCTGCACCCGACGATCCTCGTGCTGCCCTGCACCGCTCCGCCCGGATGAACCTTGGCATGGTGGGAGCCTCTCTCGCGGAAGCAGAGCAAGGAATCACGCGACAGCCCGATAGATCCTCGCATCGTCGCAGCAGTTCTCAGCAAGTGGGACACACCCGACGATCTCGATCGCCACACCAGGCACATCTCGTAGGACATGAGCCCTAAAGCAACACAAGAAAAGACAACACACAACACAGGAACAGTTGCGTGCATGCAAACAAAAATTTGGGGAATCAATAAGAGCATTCAAACAAAGATGGAATATCATAAAAAACTCAACTGAGTCTATATCCGACAAAAGGGCCATCGACGCCGTCAACGACGGCCTCCATCGCCGAGAGTTCATAGAAGAACTGGGATGGGTTAAACCCAAAACAATCTCATAGCTAATGGAAATAGCCAATCGTTGGGCTAATGGAGAGGACGCACTGCATAATAAGCGTACGCGTTCACCCGAAGAAGACAGGGATAAACGTAGCAACGATAGAAGAAGAAGGAGCAACGATGGAAACACGGGACCAAGTTACGTCACAGCCAGTTTTTCAGGTGAAGGTAACAACAGAAGCAACGACTACAACGGCAGGTACCGCCAAAGCACGGATGACGTCAGAGGAAGCCAGTCAACACAGCGATACCAGCCAAGAGCTCGGGATCCACCGATGTCCACAATGCCAATGCTGGAAGGACCCTATAATATGCACTTTTACGTCGACTCGGCTGGCAGGCAACAATCTAACCATCTCATGAAAGACTGTCGAACATTCTTGAAGATGCAGGAGTTATGTAATGCAAAACCAACCGAAGCGGCATACTGAGGATACACATCCACGCCTGGCACATTAGCCATCGGCGCACCACCACCGTCATCAGCAGTACGACCACCAAACACAACTGATCAAAACGGTGAATACCCTAGGTCAAAAGGGGCAATGTCAATGGTTCAGAAGGGACATCCATCCAATAGAACCCAAAAGCTCATCACAAGACAAATTAATATGGAGAAGACAGCAACATCAACCACACCTGAATAGCTCGTCCGAGCAAGAAATCACATTCAGCAAAGCCGATTACCCACTTCGGGTCCCACGACCGGGCCACTCAGCATTGATAGTCGAAGCACAAATTGGTGGTTTTGAGCAAAGTCTTCATGGATGCAGGGAGCAGCATATATCTGATCTACGCAAAAACGCTAAGAACAATGGGCTATCCCCTGGACAATCTCGCGCCAACCGAAACATCTTTCCATGGAATAGTACTAGGTAAAGCCGAAATTCCTTTAGGAAAAGTTTTTCTTGACGTTGTTTTTGGTTCCAAAGTAAATTTCAGGCAGGAAAAACTCGAATTCAAAGTCATGGACTGGGCATCACAATATCATGCGATCCTGGGACGGCTAGCCTTCTCACGATTCATGGCAGTTCAGCATTATGCGTACCTAGTCATGAAAATGCCAGCACCAAGAGGAATCATCATGGTAAAAGGAAGCTTCACACATGCCGACAATTGTGATCGGGAGTTCAATAAAGTTTTTGAATCTTTGGGGATGGCAATGGAGTTCGAACAACTCAAAACTTCGGCAATTGCAGAACCACTAGAAGTAGCACATGTCAATCCCGATTAGACATTTGACACTGCAAAGGACACAAAAGAAGTACAGATCCACCCCGTTGACCCAACAAAAACAACATTTGCGGCTTCCAATCTTGGTCCCGCATTGGAAAGCGTGCTCATCGAGTTCCTCCGTGAGAACTAGGAGATTTTTGCATGGCTACCTTCTGACATGCCCAGAATTCCCAGGGAACTCGCTGAGCACACATTAAATTTGGATCTAAAGGTGAAGCCAGTAAAGCAACCGCTTCGTTGCTTCACAGAACCAAAGTGTAAAGCCATTGGAAAGGAGCTCCATTGCCTTACTAATGCCAATTTTATCAAAGAGCTAACAAAAGCAGAGTGGGTCACAAACCCAGTATGTGTTCCAAAGAAAAATACTATAGAACTTCGGATGTGCATCGACTTTACTGCACTGAACAAACATTGTCCAAAAGATCACTTCCCATTGACGCGAATTGACCAAATAATCGATGCAACCGCGAGATGCGAATGTCTTTCTTTCTGGGATGCTTACTCAGGATATCACCAGATTAGTATGAAGGAAGAAGATCAGGAGAAAACGGCATTTATCACGCCTTATGGTGTCTTCTGCTACACAACAATGCCCTTTGGCCTCAAGAACGCTAGAGCAACATATCAGCGGATGATGCAGAAGTGTTTGGGAAGCCAAATAGGCACAAACGTACAAGTATATATTGATGATGTTATAGTTACAACAAGACAAGGATCTGCACTCATCAAGGACCTCGAAGAAACATTCAAAAATCTCGACAAGTTTAGCATCAAACTGAACGCGAAGAAATGTTCCTTTGCAGTCCTGGCAGGGCAACTCCTCAGATATTTGGTATCAGCAAGAGGAATCGAGGCAACCCCGAGAAAATACAAGCAATTTTAACAATGAAAAATCCAACAAACCTACATGGCGTACAACAGCTGGTAGGGCGAGTAGCGACACTCAGTCTTTTCATCGCAAGACTAGGAGAAAAAGCATTGCCATTTTATGCCCTCATGAGGAAATCAGAGAAATTCGAATGGACGGAAGAAGCTCAATGCGCCTTTGAAGATCTTAAGAGGACACTTTCGACATCTCCCGTTGTCGTGTCACCAAGAGAGAAAGAGCCTTTACTAATTTATATCGCTACCACAAATTAGGTGGTCAGTATGGTCTTGGTCATGGAGCGACCCGAAGAAGGGAAAACCCATGGTGTACATAGGCCAGTCTACTTCCTGAGCGAGGTCTTATCGCCATAGAAACAAAGGTACCCACATTACCAAAAACTAGCATATGGGGTATTTATTGGGGGGATACCCCCGGGTAGGGTCACGTCGGGGTATAAAGGCCTAGTTAGCCGAGGTACGGCAAGGTCAAAGCAGGTGCTGGCCGAGTCACCTCAAGGCAGGGCGAATCTCAGAGTAACCCGGACCAGGGACATCCACCTAACTGGGTCTCAACTGACTTATGTTGTGTGTCGGTAAGATGTATCTAACTTATATGCAGGAACAGGTGTGGCCGGATCAACTAGGTACGATCCGGGTAATATCAAGCTTGTAAGAGAAGGAAGGTATCTCGTTGGTCAAAGGTGACCACTGTACGCAGACCGTGAGCGAAGCGGACAGAGGCCAGGACCACCAAGGCGTGGCCGACAAAGGTGACGGTGCCTATGTCGGATGACGCAGGCACCGCAGAGGCTCACGTAGCCTCTGCATGGATGACGTTGGGCTAAAGTCACCCGGTCGGCTTACTATTTTGGGAAGAGGCATATTCCCGGGAATATGCCTCCACGTATGCCCTAATTGGAGACCTAGCCACCCCTATATAAGGGGGTTAGGGCCTCTGTAGAAGGGGTTGGTTTTTCTGGTTGTTCCCTTGAGACTTGTATTTTACTAGTGGTGAGAGTAAGAGAGTTCTTCTTCCTCCTCTCCCCAATACAGCTCAAGGAGCACTTGTAAACCGTGGAAGTGAATCGAATACAAAGCAACTGTGTGTGGAATCACCACACTATCCCTCCCTAGATTCCCCTAGTGCATTTAGTTCCCACCTTTAGCATATCCATGGCATCTGCCGTGACACCACCACGACAGTTGGTGCCCACCGCGGGGCTAGAAGCGCTAGCAGGGGTGAAGATCCGGACGAGAAACTTCATCGGCACCGGCGAACACATCGTATCCGGGCTCATTCAGCGCTTTGGAGCGCTGGATTTCGTCAGCGACAACGATGGCTGCTTCGGCAAACGTCCTCTCCCGCGCAACAACCTCTTCGTCAAGCTCGGCGTGCACAAGATCTACATTGCTGTTGATGTGTCGTGCGTTCATCCGCGACACGTCGTCGAAGGAGGCGAGCCACCCCTTATTGCGGCTCACGGGGCGCGTATCACTCGTTCCCCGGACAATGCTGAGGTAATGATGACCGCGCCTGGCGCTGGCGCAAGCAAGGATCCGGCACCAGATCTGGAGGTAACACCTAAGGCACCGAGGAAAAGTCGAGGTCCTCCGCTAGAGAAAAATGTTTGACCGTGGGGCTGCCGAAGTATAGTACCCCGGCAAAGAACCTCAGAGCAGCAGATGCAGCCGCCTCCGAGTTAGAAGGCTTGACGGGTGAAGCCCGTCAAAGACAGCAGGATAGAGTCAATGAGTTGGTTCGGATCGCGAACAGGCAAAACGAGGAGTTTCTCAAGGCTAACCCGGAGAGAGCTAGGGCCTCCAAGATCATTCATTTGGCGGTGGGTAACCCGAAGAAATCCGCTGGATCTGCATCATCTCCTCATGGTGGTCCTAGGAGAGAAGAGGTAGTAATTTTGGCTAGGAGGAATAAGCAGATAGTCCCATATGACCCAGCAAGGGCAGGGAAAGGAAAAGAAGTGCAGAGAAATGAGGATCGAAGGAGTGTGAGACGAGGTGAAGCTGGCCGAGGTAACCGCGACCATGGCAATGCTGGTCAAGGGAATGCTGTAAACGGCAATCCCGGACAGCGTAATTCGGTAGGTGCAGGTCAACCACAGTAGCGGAATATACCACGGGAAGAGCGCAGTGCCGGCCAAGGTATGCAACAGAGGGCAGCTCCATAGGAGCAAGATAGATACAATGATGGTGATTCGGAGATGGTGAACGCTGGCTATCCCAGGCCGGACTATCACGTGATAGGGTCAAGATTAGGAGGCAGGAACTTGATGCCAGATGACGCCAGGTTAAAACTGGATCGGCTGTATAGGTCAGAGCAAATTGAGTGTCAAGGTCCTCCGGGTCCAGCATGTTTTGGGCCCCGGATCATGAAAGAACCTCCGGTACCTAACTTCAAGTTACCTAGAGGCACGAAGACGTATGACGGCATCACTAAGCCGGAGGATTGGTTAATTAACTATGCAAATGCTGTGAAAATTGCCACAGGCAACTTGAGATGGGCTGTGAGATATGTACCCCAGATGCCGGAGGGGCATGCGAGGGTATGGCTAAACAACTTGCCACCCGGAAGTATTAACTATTGGATCGATTTTGAGGAGATGTTTGTTAGCAATTTCTCAAGTACGTATCAGAGGCCTAACAGGCCACAGACCCTGGCAATTTGCAGGCAGAGACCGAATGAGATAAACCGGGAATTCTTGACCTGCTGGTGCACAGTGCGAAACTCGTGTGAGGGTGTGATTGAGTCACAAGCCATAGCTTGGTTTGCGCAAGGATGCAGATATGCAAGCATGCTATGGCAAAGGTTGCAAAGAGATATGCCAACCACCTTGGCAGAAACAATTCGAATTGCTGATTCATATGCCTTGGGTGATCCAACGCAACCTAGGCTCACGTCAAACGAGTCAAGCGAGGAGTATTGTTAGCGAGATGGGGCCGGGTCATCCCAGAGAAATGATTACCGAGGTAAAACAAGGGAGGACAGACCGGATTATCAGTACAGTTCGCAACAAGTTGCAGCTGTGAATCAGGATCAACCTGGAGCAGGAAGCAGTCAACGTCAGAAAACTGGAGGACAGCAATGGACTCCAAGAAATGATGGCAAGAAAACTTGGACGCCAGAGAAGAAGAAACAGTGGCAAGAAAAGAAGGACCATCAGAGGTATACCTATGAGGCAATGCTGGATCAGCCGTGTAAATTTCACACGCCAAATCCGAGTAACCCAACGGGTCACACAACCAGACAGTGTGAATGGATGCGAAAGATAGAACAAAGTGGTTCGGGGAATGCTCAGGCACCTCGTAATGATCAACCTCGGCAGGAGTTACCCCGGCAGCAATTGCTCTCCGGAGCGAACACGCAACAGCTAATGTTGCCTCCCCCTCCGTCGAGGTATGAAAACCATGAGAGAAGGGATGCAGTGCATCAGGTGGAGAACCAAAACCATCCAGATCAGAGGTACCCCGGAAACAAGGGGAGGAATGAGTACAGAGAGCATCATCAGAGTTATTGTGTCTTCACTACGGAAGAGACCGACAGAAAGAGCTTGCAGCGCCGACATATGGAGGTCAATGCAGTAATGCCGGCCGTGACGAGGTATATGCCTTGGTCAGATCAGGAGATTACCTGGAGCATCAAAGATCATCCGAAGCTTAGGCCTAGTCCTGGTTCGTATGCACTGGTGTTGGATCCAATATTCATTGGGCCTAACATCAATGTGAGGTTCTCAAAGGTGCTAATCGATAATGGCAGTAGCATCAACATCATGTATGTGGACACGATGCGCAAGTTGGGTATCCCGAAGAACATGCTCCAAGCTACAAGGACAACTTTCCATGGCATTGTGCCAGGCATTTCTTGTGAACCCATTGGCAAGGTCCGGGTTGACGTGTTGTTCGGTACGAGAGATAACTGCCGGACTGAGAATTTGGAATTCGAAGTTGTCAATTTGGAAAGTGCGTATCACGCGTTGCTCGGCAGGCCTGCCCTGAACAAATTCATGGCAAGTTGTCACATCAGTTACCTGAAGATGAAGTTGCCTGGGCCAAACGGTGTAATTACCATAGCTGGGGATTTCTGACGTTCCATTGAGTGTGCATCTGCCAGATCTAACCTGGCCGAGTCACTCGTGATCGCGCAGGAGAAGAGAAAGATCCAAGAAGTGGCGGCATTGGCTCAGTCCGCGCAGCAGTATATGCCGGCGCTGAGCAACCCGCATGTTAGTGTCTCATTCCAAGCGACAAAAGATACCAAGAAAGTGCCTGTTGATGATATGTTCCCTGAGCGCACCGTGACAATTGGTGCCGGGTTAAATGAAAAATAGGAAAGCGAGCTCGTCAACTTCCTCCGTGAGAATCGGGATATTTTTGCTTGGTCCACACAGGACTTGCAAGGTGTTCCGAGGGAGTTGGCCGAGCACTCTTTGAATGTCAGACCCGGAGCAAAGCCGGTGAAGCAACCTCTCCGCCGCTTCGCCGAAGACAGGAGAAAGGTCATAGGAGATGAGATAGCTCGGCTGTTGGCTGCAGGATTTATCATGGAAGTGCTTTACCCAGATTGGTTGTCTAATCTGGTGCTGGTGGAGAAGAAGAAAGACGATCCGAACATGGCAGTGGTTTGGCGTATGTGTATCGATTACACTAACTTGAATAAGGCGTGTCCAAAAGATCCATTCCCATTGCCAAGGATAGACCAAGTCATAGATTCTACTGATGGGTGTGAGTTGTTGTCGTTCAGTGATGCATATTCTGGTTTCCACCAGATACCTCTGAACCCGAGTGATCAAATAAAGACTGCGTTTATCACCCCGTATGGGGCTTATTGCTATCGCACCATGCCTTTTAGTTTACGTAATGTAGGGGCAACGTACCAAAGATGTATGCAAAAATGTTTGCATGACCAAATTGGTCAAAATGTGCAGGTGTATGTGGATGATGTTGTGATAAAGACCAAGGAAAGCAAAACGCTCCTTGATGATATCAGGCAGACATTCGTGAACCTGAGGAGGTTCCGAATGAAGCTTAACCCGGAGAAATGTACCTTCGGTGTCCCGGCTGGAAAATTACTCGGATTTCTTGTCTCCAGCCGAGGTATCAAAGTTAATCCAACTAAAATCCGGGCCATAGAGCGAATGGAACTGCCGAAGTGTCTTAACGATGTCCAGAATTTTACTGGTTGCCTGGCATCCTTAAGTCAGTTTGTATGTCGGTTGGGAGAAAAGGCACTGCCTCTCTATCAACTCATGAAAAAGTCGGACAAGTTCATTTCGACGCTGCAGGCCAATGAAGCCTTTATCCAACTAAAGAAGATGTTAGCCACTGCGCCAGTGTTAGCCTCTCCACTATCAAAGGAGCCAATGTTGCTCTATATAGCTGCAACCAACCGAGTTGTAAGTGCAGTAATTGTGGTAGAGCGCGATGAAGAGGGTAAGTCAGTGCAAAGGCTAGTATATTACCTAAGCGAGGTATTATCTGCATCGAAGCAGAACTATCCTCATTATCAAAAGGTGGCATATGGTGTGTATATGGCAGCTAAGAAGCTGAAGCACTATTTCGAGGAGCACCCAATCAAGGTAATATGTGAAGCCCCCATATACGAGATAATGAGCAGCAAGGATGCAAGTGGCAGGATTGCAAAGTGGGAAATTGAGCTAGCTCCTTATGCGCCACAATATGACAGAAGAGAAGCAATCAAATCTCAGGCTGTGGCGGACTTTTTTGTGGATTGGGCCGAGGTGCAATATGAGCCACCATTGCCAGATCCGAACTACTAGAGAATGCACTTTGACGGGTCAAAAACAAAAACCGGGTTAGGTGCCGGAGTTGTGCTTACCTTGCCAAAGAAGGACCAGCTGAAATATGTGCTGCAGATCCACTTCACTGCATCAAACAATGTTGCAAAATATGAGGCACTTGTACATGGGCTCAAAGTGGCAAAAGAGATTGGAATACGTCGGATCCAATGCTTCGGTGACTCGGATCTCGTAGTCCAGCAAGTCTCCGGACAATGGGATGCTTTGGATGCAAACATGGCATTATACAGATTTCATGTGCAGAAGATATTTGATTACTTTGAGGGATGCGAATTTCACCATACACCCCGGGTGGAAAATGAGGCTGCCGATGTATTGTCGAAGCTCGGATCAGCCTGACAAGCAATTCCACCGGGTGTAGCATTAGAGCACCTCAGAAAACCATCTATCAGGCCATCCCCGGAGTCCGACTCAATTTTTATCCCGGCAAATCCGGAATCGGAGGTTGTGCCCATGGACATTGATGTGGGGAGTGGTTCGCGAAACCCGGGGACTGCCTTGGTAAACCCAGGGACTGCCTTGGCAAACCCGGGGACTACCTTGGCAAACCCGAGGAATGCACAGCGTGATCCGGTTGAAGTTATGCCGGTGGGTCAAATGGAAATTGATGAGGATGTGTTCCCAGTGCACTGCCCATATTCCAATTCCTAAAAGATGGAACCTTACCCGCTGAGGAGGTACTTTCCAGGCAAACTCAGAGGAGAGCAAAAGAATACACGATCATCAATTCCGAGCTATACAAAAGGAGTGTGACTAATGTCCTCCAGCGATGTGTTGACCCGGAAGAAGGACTTGACATCCTCCGAGATATACATCAAGGGGAATGTGGGCATCATGCCTCATCCAGAGCCTTGGTAGCAAAAGCTTTCCGCCATGGGTTTTACTGGCCAAGTGCCTTGGAACAAGCAGAAGATCTGGTAAGAAAATGCAATGGTTGTTAGAGATATGCGACAAAGACACATATGCCAATGTCGGAGCTCAAGACCATACCAATTACATGGCCATTTGCCGTATGGTGCTTGGATATGGTTGGCCCGTTTAAACCAGCAAGAGGGAACATGACCCACATCTTGGTCATGGTTGAAAAATTTACGAAATGGATTGAAGTGAAGCCAATAAGAAAATGTGATGGAGCTACTGCTGTAACATTCCTCAAAGACATCATCTTGAGATACAGGTATCCTCACAGTATCATAATAGATAATGGCACAAATTTTGCTGAAGGAGCATTTGCGCGTTTTTGCCGAGATAAGAAGATCCGGCTGGACGTTGCCTCGGTAGCCTATCCCACATCGAACAGGCAAGTGGAGAGATCCAACTGATTAGTGCTATCCGGGATAAAACCCCGGCTCATTGAGCCGCTGCAAAGATCAGCGGGGTGCTGGATAGAAGAACTACCACCGATACTGTGGAGTTTAAGAACAACTCTGAATCGATCAACGGGCTATACGCCATTCTTTCTGGTATATGGGGCAGAAGTTGTATTACCAGCCAACATAGAGCATGACTCGCCTAGGGTCACCCAATACACATAAGCCGAAGTGCAAGAAGCCCGGCAAAATGATGTTGATCTGCTAGAAGAAGCGAGAGAATTGGCATTGTCCAGATCCGCCATATATCAGCAAAATCTCCGACACTATCATAGCTGGAAAGTAAACCCCCGAATTTTCCGGGAAGGTGATCTGGTACTCCAGTTGGTACAACGTACTCCTGGCATGCATAAATTATCCCCCCATGGGAAGGGCCATTCATTGTGAGCAAAGCATAATGATTCTTATTATCTTATCGATGCAAAACCGCAGGAGAAGAACAAGGCGGACAGGTCCGGCGAGGAATCCAAGCGTCCATAGAATGTAGCTCTACTTTGTCCTTTCTACACTTAGCAGAGAAGTGTATGTATCTGAGTCTCTCATATGTCGGTATGTATGCAGGCAATGAGCTTATCAATGAAATCTTGGCACCTCGAGCAGTAACTCGGGGACTGCTTTAATAATATTGGTTGCCTTTTGTATCTATTATTTATATGTCGGCTGGCGTAAGTTGCTTCTACTTGAGCCGGATTAGTAGTGTGTGAGCACCAAAAACCTAACTCTTCGACTTGCTGCTGTCCAACAAGATTTGGCTTCATGGCAAGCAAGAGAACAAGTTTGGCATTGCGTAGCACATGAAAAATGACTAAGGAAAGAAACTTAATCAAGCCGACATTTGTGTTTCGGACTAACCTTGTGCTTACTTTAAATTTATTACGTTGAATTATTTTGAGCTAATCCTAAAGTTTCCAAGTATTGTTAAGTCAATTTTTGAAACTCGGACTCGTAAGTCATAAAACCGAACCAAGGTGGACACGAGCCAAGCCAAGAAATTGGAGAAACAAGAAAATGAAACTCGGGGACTACGCCCAAGTTAATCCGGCATAAAAACTTAGTAGCAAAACATAACTGATGTGCTTAATACAATTGCACCCGGCATACCAGGGATCTGATAAACTTTAAAGTGTTTTTGCTCAAGAAGAAGCAGGGGGAGGAAATTCAGCGTCATCTTCACTTTCCTCGACGTCCGAGGCGTCGTCCCCTTCGTCTTCACCCGAACCATCTTCGGCATTTTCATCGTCGGCAGTGCCAAGGTAGCTTGGACCCTCATTCCATTGATGAATGGGGGCATACTCAATGAGGTTATGGGCACAAGCCTTGCGCCGAGCAATCCACTCCGGGTCGCTGTACCATGTGGATCCGTTGCGCGTGCGCGCAATGAGGTTGAGCTCGATCTTGTCATACCACGTAAGAACATAGTGGAGAACGATCTCAGCTTCGGCGTGTCCGGCAGATTCCCTCCAAAGGTCGAGCTAGGTTTCGCATTCCATCAACTTGGCGACGAGAACTGCGGTCCCCTCCGGAGTATCTTCATCAGGCCAAAAGGCGTTGAAGATCCGGATTTCCACATAAAGGATATCCTTGCCATAATTCTTCACAATTTCCACGCGAGAAGACATACTGACCAGCAGGTCCTCCATGTCATAATGAATTTCACCAGCGTTAGGAGCATTGGGGGTACCCCTCTCCTGGCGGAACTTGGCAATAGGAGTGGTTGCAATGGCATTGCCCTCTGGAAATTTGCCTAAAAACAAGACAAGTGAAGCAGGTAAGGAAAAGACATGTGAAGCAACCCGGAGAAGTTAATGCCGGATGAAGGAAAAGAACTTACGAGAAATATGGCTGTGGATCCGGGTCAGCTCCTTGGTACAGTCATCACGGCTTTTGCAGAGTTGCACAAGTTCAGAGTTCGCCGACTCAAGCTTTATGTCGGCCTCCTTAAAAAGTTCTTGGTCCTTGGCAATCTGGAGGCTAAGGCGCTCTCGTTCTTCAGTAATGTCTTGGCCTGCCTTCTCCAGTTCGGATTTGTGCTGCGCCTTGAGTTTCGTCATGTCTGCCTTGAGCTTGGCAAGTTCTTCATCTTTGGTCTGGGGGAGGGCAAGCTCGTCGTCCTTCTTCTTGAGTTCAGCTTGGTGCTGCCCTGCTTGTTCGAGAAAATGTAGCATCATGTCAGGCACGGGCCCACTATCTTCAAGAGAGGTTGAAATAGTTTGTTGACCCGGCAAAACCGAGATATGAATATTTGCTGAGCCAAGGAGAAAAGGAGATAGAAAGCACAGCAAAGTGGAGCAAGATTAACTTACCCTTTATCTGGTCCAATTTTTTCCTCATGAGAGATTAGTTCGGCGAAAAAAGATGCAGAGAAATAGAAAATTTCCAAGGAGAAAACTTACCCCTTTTATCATGTTCGGTGAGAAGCGCAGTATGCTTTGCGCGTAGCATCTTGTGAGTATCCAAGAGACGCTGAAACTCAGCGCGCCGACGATTGGTGGTCACCTAAAAAAGTAAAAATGGATAGCTTAGTCTTGTGCATATTCAAAGTGTACAAAATCCGGGCCAATTGGAACTTAACCCGGCTCTGGGTGTGTGCAATTTTGAAGTGTACAAAATCTGGGCCAAGTGGAACTTAACACGGCTCTAGGTGTGTGCATATTCGAAGTGTACAAAATCCGGGCCAAGTGGAACTTAAGCCGGCTCTAGGTGTGTGCATATTCGAAGTATACATAATCCAGGCCAAGTGGAACTTAACCCGGCTCTAGGTGTGTGCATATTCGAAGTGTACAAAATCTGGGCCAAGTGGAACTTAACCCGGCTCTAGGTGTGTGCATATTCGAAGCATACAAAATCCGTGCCAAGTGGAACTTAACCCGGCTCTAGGTGTGTGCATATTCGAAGTGTACAAAATCCGGGCCAAGTGGAACTTAACCCGGCTTTAGGTGTGTGCATATATCGAAGTGTACAAAATCCGGGCCAAGTGGAACTTAACCCGGCTCTAGGTGTGTGCATATTCGAAGTGTACAAAATCCGGGCCAAGTGGAACTTAACCCGGCTCTAGGTGTATGCATATTCGAAGTTATTAAGGAGCTATGTTAATTCTCTAAGGAGCATCCAGCCGAGTAACGAGTTACTCCCCGGAGGCTCGGGGACTAATGGTTATATCACTAACATCCTCTGCATGCTAAGGAAAAGGCGAAATAACGCACCTCCATCATCCGACCTGCAAGGTTAATTGCCTTGGCAGCGGTATTCATCTGGGCAGCAAATTCGGCAGGACCGAACTTCTCCGGGAGATCGTCATTGTGGACGAACTCCGCCTTGTTCCAGTTGTTCACAAACTCAATCAAGGTCGGAGGATATCGTTCGCCGCTGAGCATGTGGGGTGCAACTAGACCCTTAGCGTGAGCTTCCCTCCTCTCAACTTGGGCAATGGCGGGGCTGGTGTGCAAACAAGTTGCGCATCAGCTGGCTCGGCAGGGGCGTCCTTCGGCGGTGGAGTCTTTTTCCAGAGCATGGACGCGAGTGTACGCTGTCCAGCCTCGATTGACGCTACCCTGGTGGCGTCAGGAGCCTTTTTGCCCTTAGGCTGCTGCTGAGAAGTTGAAGTTGCTGCAGCGGATTTACCCTTGGGAGCTGCCTTGGTGCTTGCCTTGGTGCTTGCCTTGGTGCTGCTGGTGGCTTCTCGCCGAGCCTTGGAAGACTCGGACAAGGCGGAGGGGCTTGGCGTTGTTGTTGGTGCATTTGCTATCGCTGCTGGTGCTGGAGCCGACGATGGTGCTGGTGCTGATTTTCGTTTTGGCAGAGGTACTGTGGGTATCTCGGACGAAGCTGGCTGCGGCGGAGCCGAAGTGGTGGTTGCTGATGCCTCGGCAGAGCCAGTTTCCCCCACTCCGAGGTTGCCCTCCTCTTGACGAGGTGGGCTGGAACCAGGAGCAACCGTTGAACCCTCCTGAATGGGGCTCAACGGGCGTGAATCGTCGCCATGAGGGGGCGAAGGGCTATGTCAGAGCGGTGAAGCAATACCGGATCCGCTCTGGGGAACCTCTACCGCGGCCCAGTCGAATCAAATCGTAAATGATGAGAAACTATAACAAAGGAAGAACAAATAAATAGCAAAGGGAGAAGTGGCTTACTCATCCGAGGTTAGAGGCTCTTTGGGCTTCCGGGCCCCCCGAGCTGTGGCCTTGGTTGCAAGCTAGGTGGCAGTTTTGTCCCCAGACTTCTTTCGCCTTTTAGCTGGCTGAGAAGGTCCGGAGGAAGATGCTGATGCAGCTCCCCTCTTCTTCTTCGGTGCGACCGGGACAGGCTCACCCACGGCAAGGGGAGGATCTTCATGGATCTGCCCACCGGGGTTAGTTGATGCCGGAAAAGCATAAGAAATAGGGACAGCGTCAAATGCCTCCATCACCTCAACATCCGAATCATCTTCATCGTCGGGCCAATCTCTAATAGAAGAGAGTTTACCGGTGGGTCGCTTGGTCGCATCAGCCATCGGCAGGAACATCTCCTGATCCGGTTCCTCCTCGTCCAAGGTATCGCGATCGGGCGCCCATTTGAGAGAAGGCTCGGTGCCATCCTCGATGGTTTGCTGAAGAAACATCTAAGGGAAAGAAAAGGCAACAAGATTAAACATACAACAAAGACTGACATATGATTTAATTCGGAAAAGGTCTGGGGCACGAGACTTACCGCAGGGGGAAGCCTGTCTCGGCTGAAGTGTTCAATCCCCCACGTCCACTCAGAAGAGAAGTTCTTGTGGGTGGTGAAGAGGGCCTTTACCCGGCGGTAGATCTCGGTGTTGCTTAACTCAAATGAGGAGGTCCGGTTGGGGTCGCGGCCCCAGCTCATATGACAAAGTTTATGCGTGCGTTTCTGGAGGGGGGAGATCCGGTTGCGAACAAACGTGATCATTGCGCAATCCAAGATCCTTCAGCTCCTGGAACCTCTTGTTCACTTGGTTCTCCAGGACAGTGGGCTTCTTGGGGATCTTGTCCCGCAGATCCGGATTAGGAGGACCCGGAGCGTAGGGGCGCAGCCAGATTAAATCTTCAGATCTGCTGTTCCGGACGTAGAAGAAGGTCCGGGCCCATCCCTTGCAAGAAACAAGCCCCGTGACTCGGGGGAAGATGGACTGCTTCTGGGGAGAGATAGACGCCGCGCCGAACTGCGTGAGCTGCTTGTCCTCCGGGTCAAGCTCTCTATTCGAAATCACGTTTCGGCGAAGGCCAAAGAACTGGATCCAGAGCTCCTTCGTGGGCCATAGTCCGGCATAGCCCTCGATGGTGGAAGCGAAGGTAGAGAGAGACGTGATGGCGTTAGCCGGAAGATGGTGCGGCTGAAGCTCATACGTATTGAGCCAGTCGTGGAAAAAATCACTAACTTGGAGATCAAACCCGCGTTGGAAGTGGGATAGAAATGCCACATACTCACCCAGATTGGGTGAGGGGGCAAGCTCGGCGGCAGCGAGGCGTGCGGTGACGCCCTCCGGGATATGCCTGGTGCGATACAGCCAGTCTAAGTCATCCTGGCAGACCCAGGATCCACCCCACGCGTCGCGGTCGGTGTTCGCCACGTCTTCCTCCATTTCCTGCTCTGCGATGGCGAGCTCCTCCTCTGTCATCTCAAGATCACTAGCGCTAGCAACGGTGGGAGGCAGAGGCCTAGACTGGCGAGGACCCGTGGCGGAGGAGATGCGTGGAAGCGGCGGCGACGCTGGTGTGTGTGGAAGCAGTGCGGCAGCGGCGCAGCTACTCAGGTGCGGTGGCGGCGGCGCTGTCGCAGGAGAGGAAGAGGAAGAAGTAGAGGCAGAGGGGTGCGGAGGTGGGGAAAAGACCCAAGGGGCACACCCCTCCCCTATTTAACCACTCCCTTGAGGGGTAGTGGGATCGCACTATGCGGATGGGCCACAGAGTGTGGCCATGTATGACCCGGATTGACCAATCAGCGACGAGCCACGGGAAGGGCCACAGAGCGTAGCGGATCCCACAATGTGACGTTATGATACAGTTAACGAGGAGGTAGGCACGACGTGACGTGTGCTACAGTAAATTCTGATAATAACTATGGCGGTTACTGTTCCAGGCCCTTAAAATAAGGCAAAGTAATGATTAGCCTCCATGTGGGGAAGCGTACAAGAGAAGGAAGGATAATCCGGACGAGTATGAGGTGACCCGGCAAGCGAGTGAAAACTCGGAATGTGCCAAGGGAAAATAAACCTATTAAATCCGAATTATGAGGTAACTCGGAGAAGGAGCAAGAGGCTCTGTAAAATTGAACCTGCTGTGGCCTTAGCGGCTAAGGCAGCTAAGACTGCACCAGCTTCAGGGACTAATGTTGGGGCGATACCCTCGGGTAGGGTCACGCCGGGGTATAAAGGCCTAGTGAGCCGAGGTACGGCAAGGTCAAAGCAGGTGCTGGCCGAGTCACCTCAAGGCAGGCCGAATCTCGGAGTAACCCGGACCAGGGGACATCCACCTAACTGGGTCTCAACCGACTTATGTCGTGTGTCGGTAAGATGTATCTAACTTATATGCAGGAACAGGTGTGGCCAGATCAACTAGGTACAATCCGGGTTATATCAAGCTTCTAAGAGAAGGAAGGTATCTCGTTGGTCAAAGGTGACCACTGTACGCAGAGCGTGAGCGAAGCGGACAGAGGCCAGGACCACCGAGGCGTGGCCGACAAAGGTGACGATGCCTATGTCGGATGACACAGGCGCCGCAGAGGCTCACGTAGCCTCTGTATGGATGACGCTGGGCTAAAGTCACCCTGTCGGCTTACTATTTTGGGAAGAGGCATATTCCCTGGAATATGCCTCCACATATGCCCTAATTGGAGACCTAGCCACCCCTATATAAGGAGGGCTAGGGCCTCTATAGAAGGGGTTCGTTTTTCTGGTTGTTCCCTTGAGAGTTGTATTTTACTAGTGGTGAGAGTAAGAGAGTTCTTCTTCCTCCTCTCCCCAATACAGCTCAAGGAGCACTTTTAAACCATGGAAGTGAATCAAATACAAAGCAACTGTGTGTCGAATCACCACACTATCCCTCCCTGGATTCCCCTAGTGCATTTAGTCCCCACCTTTAGCCTATCCATGGCATATGCCGTGACACCACCACGATAGTATTTATGACAGCACAAAAACTACGCCATTATTTTTTGGAACATCCGATCATAGTGGTTAATGAAGCACCTTTGTCAAGCATCCTCAACAATCCAGAAGCAACTGGTGTGTCTCTCTATGGGGCATCGAATAATCCCCTCGAGACATCACGTATGAGAAGCGCAAGGCAATCAAGTCACAAATTTTGCCGGATTTTATCATAGAATGGACAGAGTTGCAATGTGCGGGTCCACCTGACCTTTTTAGTGCCTGGACAATGTACTTCGATGGATCAAAAAGAACGGAAGGAGTGGTTGTAGGAGTCATACAAGTATCACCACAAGGAGACTGATGGCCCAAAATATATCAAGCTCGTTGGGGAACGCCAAGAGGAAGGTATGATGAGCATGACAGCAAGTTTTCCCTCAGTACGAAACCAAGGTTATCAATCTAGTAGGAGCAAGGAAACACCCCAAAGGTGTCGCTAGCTGAACGTTGGCAGGGCGCACTACCAGTGCTAGCAGCAACGTGGAGACCTACACAACACAACCACAGAACTCTGTCCCCAACTTGCGATGAGTTTGTCAATCTCACCGGTTTTGCTAAAAACAAAGGATTAAACGTATCGAATGGAAGGAGGTAATAGTTTGCAGAAAGTAAACACAAAGCAGTAAACAGTTTGTAGATTGAATGTAAAAGAAAGGACCAGGGTCCATAGTTCACTAGAGGTGGATCTCTTTAAGATAGATAACATGTTGGGTGAACAAATTGCAGCAGGGCAATTGACAAACATCAAGAAAGCATAAAGGCATATACTAATCATCTTGACTCCTTTGAGATTCGATTGGGCATTACAACATTATACACAGACCGCCATCCAACTGCATCTATGACTAATAATCCACCTTCAGGTTATCATCCGAACCTCCTCTAGTATTAAGTTGCAAGCAACAGATTATTGCATTACGACCTGCATGTAAAGTAAACAATACGATTGTTCTATGAACAAAGGATTGTTGTTTTCTCCCTAGTAGCAACAACACATCTAGTACCTTAGAGATTTCTGTCACTTCCCCAGATTACTAGAGGCATGAACTCACTATCGAGCAGAAATACTAACTCTTGGAGTTGCTAGCATCTACTTGGCCAAGATAGCTACTAACAACGGAAATCATGCAAGATCACAAATCACAAAGACATGATAGAATCAATAATCAATCTGAAATAGCATCTCAATATCCATCGGATCCTCGCAAACACAACATGCAGAATTACAAATAGATGATCGTCATCATGAACGGAGCTCACAAGATCTAAACATGATAGCACAAAGGAGGAGAACTAGCCATCTAGCTACTACATGGACCCATAGTCCATAGATGAACTACTCACGCATCACACCGGAGGCTTGCATGATGATGAAGAAGGCCTCTAGGGTGAATTCCCCTCTCCAGCAAGGTGCCGGGAAGAGCTTCAGATCCCTCCCGATCTAGGGATGGAGATGACGACGGCTACAGACTCTTTCATGGATTTTTGATCGGGTACTTAGGGTTTCCGTATCAGAGGCAATATATAGGCAGAAGGAGAGGCCGAGGGGGTGCTTGGGCTGGCCACACCACCCCCTGGCACGGGCGAAGCCTGGCCGCGCGGCCAGGTGGTGTGGCCACCCTCTGGCCCTTCTCCGTCTCGTATTCTGGCTCCAAGTGTCCCTCGGTAAAATAATGACTTTGGATTTTTTCCCGTCCAATTCCGATAATATTCATTTTCTGACTTTCCTGGAACCAAAAACAGTAGAAAACAGGCAGCTGGCACTGTGGCTCTTGTTAATAGGTTAGTCCAATAAATCATATGAAAAGTACTCCAAAGGGTGGACAAAACACAAGAAACTAGATAAAACCAAGCATGGAACATCAAAAATCATAGATACATTTGCAATGTATCAACATCCCCAAGCTTAACTCCTACTCGTCCTCGAGTAGGTAAGTGATAAAAAGAAAGAATAATTTTTGAGGTGACATGCACCATCATAAACTTGATCAAAGTATTTGTAAAACATTCAAAGCTGGGATCATAGTACTTCAATCATAGTATGAAAGACAAAGTTCTAGAAATAAGACAAAGAAACTATGTTGCAACATGAAAAGTCACAAACAAAAGATTCATGAATAACAATACTTTGCAAGACGTTTGTTTCTTTCCCATAAAGAAAATATAGCATAATGGCATTCAGCTTGTCCCTCATAGAGTAGAAAATATAAATGCATAGGACACCTTCAAAGTTTATAAGAGTGACTAGATACAAATAGTTTAAAACAAGCAATATCAAGGTATGCATCAATGAACTAGTCTTGGGACAATGCACATAGAACTAAGAATGGCCACTATGCTCTGAAAGTAAGTGCACAAAGGTAGAAGGTGGAGAATCAACATATAAGTGGAAGAAAGGCCTTTATAGAAGGAAGTAGGGATTCAAGTTTCATCAAGAGCTTCCAAAAATTATGGTATTTAATAGCTTTCATCTCTGATTGCCCCTATCATAAGCATCTTGAAGTGATTAAGGTTAAAGTGAACAAACTATGGTGTACATGCTTGACGAAGTATAAGTTAGAAATCTCATGTCCCTTGAATACGAGGGTCGCTCCTCATGCTACTCAAGTTTAGTCACCAGTAAGTTCTTGTCATCGTAAGTACATGTGTATCATAGAGAACCGCCAACGGGGTATCCCTTGCCCGATGATACGGAAGAATCCCCATATCAAAATGACAAGGAAAGCAGACAATGAGCATCCCAGCAATCTTCTTATTTACCATGGGAATATGGTGCTTTTTTCTCTCTTTTCTCTTTTCATAATCTTTTTTTTCTCTTTTCTCAATATAGGACTCTTTTTTATAAGAAGAATGCTTCATAGACAACTCATTATGGTTACGCTGCAGGTCTCCACCATGTCAGAATGGATTAGACCAGCGGCCCAAGCGTTTCTCTCACACATATACATAACTCCATGGACTTACAAGCTCCCCTTTCATTTCATACCGACGACATCCATAGACAAAAGAGCATGATATCAACTTGGTACAAAGTACCCGTGAAATGTTGAAAGCATTCCCCATGACAGCATGGTTCTGCTAATCCCCAACAAATAAGTGCAAGCATATACAACATAGATGACACAATGGTTCAAGTTTATTAACGGCAAGAAAAGTAAAGTGTGCCATCAAGTTCGTGAGAGCTTTAATCACTAGTTTTCTCATAACAAGTTTAATTTGGAAGGTAAACAAAAACATGAATATACTTGGAATAGCATATGCTAATAGGTAGGTATGGTGGACTCTTTGGAATAACTTGGTTTAAGGAGTTGGATGCATGAGTGGAACTCATACTTGGCTGCAGAGGCTAGCAAAAGACTAGGAGCGACAAACTAAGAGAGAAATAATGGCCATAATCATGTAGAGCGACAAAACATCATTGATCAAAGCATAAAGTGATATTACAATTTGAAAACTAAAGGATCATAAAGTCTATGGTGATTTGGGATAGTCATAACATGGTGTGAGCATGCGCCAAGTCAACCCAAATAAAGCATCAAAGGAGAATACCACAATACTATGCTTTAATATGCTAAAACAACGCATGATTCATCCAAGGAACATTAATCAATCTCAATTGTTTATAACAAGTCATGCTACAGAAAAGAATACTAAGCATCAAGCCAAAACAATATCAAGCATGGCATGACAAAGCATAGGCCACAGTCAAAAACAAGCTCTCTTTACCACTTAGGCATGAACTTTCCTACTCTTTTCCAAACCAAACCAAACTATTTGAAAACCAATGTATGAAAGAGGGGGTCCAACCAATTTATTCAGAAACTAAGCAAACAAAGCAAATGAAAAACCAAAACAAAAACGAAAAAGAAGACGCTCCAAGAACAACACAACTGTGCATGAAACAATAAAAATGAAGCGTTTGGAAGAAACCCTGAGATTTTTATTGATGAAGAAGGGGATGCCTTGGGCATCCCCAAGCTTTGACGCTTGTACTTCTTGGATATTTCTTGGGGTGACACGCGTGGCATCCCCAAGCTTGAGCTTTAGTACATTCTTCATCTCATTACTCATTCCTTCCATACACCTGAAATTTTTCCTTCATACGAAACTTCACACAATCTTTATTAGCAACATTAGTGCACTCAAGATAATAAGTCTTAGGTTCAGTTATAACACCAATAAAACTTCCATTAAAACACTAGCTACTGTAGCACTTCCCTCAAAAAGCTCAATTCCCCAAAAGAACTCAAAAAGGAACCAACAAGAAGCAAATGCAGAAATCTGTCAAAACAGACCAGCAGGTAAAGACGTATTTTTTCGAAGACCTTCTGTTGCTCAAATAAAAAAGTGTTGATCTAACGAAAGTTAGATAACAACCTGGGGCAGAAGCACAAAAATTCACGCCTCAAAAGGACGTACAGAGATTTTACATAAATATTTACGGTGAAGCACAGAAACCTGTTTCGGGACAGCAACTTTCCCAATCATTACTTCTCTCTCATTAGAGGTTACTCTTGGCACAAAAAGCAAATAAAAAGGATAAGGAGCGGTTATTACTAAAGTAATAACTTCCAAGACTCATATAAAACTTTTGGGTTATCTCCCAATAAGTACTTTTCTTTAATGCCTTTAAGTTAGGCATAAGAAGCAAGAAAAAGAATCAAGTGTTCTCAAATGAAGAAGCATTAAGAGCAAATTTTGTTTTCATAGGAGAGGCAAAAGAAATCTTATCTCTATTCTTAGGGAAGTGTTCTATACCTTTCTTGAGTGGGAGTTGATATTTAATGGTGCCTTCTTTCATATCAATAATGGCACGAACAGTTCTAAGAAAAGGTCTTCCCAAAGTAATAAGACAAGAAGCATTGCATTCAACATCCAAAACATAGAAATCAACGGGGACATACGCATTGTTAACCATAATAAGAACATCATTAAGACTCCCCATGAGTTTCTTTTTAGCATTATCGTCAAGTGGGACATTCAAATAACAATCTTCAAGTGGAGGCAAATCAAGCATATCATAAATCCTTCTAGGAATAATAGAAACACTACTATCAAGATCACATAAAGCTTTGAAATCAAAATCATTCACTTTCATATAAATGATGGGTTCCCAACCATCTTCTTGCTTTATTGGAATAGAAGCTTTATGTTTCATCTTTTCTTCTTTAATGTTTATGAGAGCATCAGTAATGTGTTTTGTAAAGGCCATGTTCATAGCACTAGCATTAGGACTTTTAGCAAGATTTTGTAGGAACTTAATAACTTCAGAGATATTGCAACCATCAAGATCAAAATCACATTTATCATCTAACGTAGTAGAACTATTACTAGCCTCAACACTAGTGGTGGTGATAGTAGAAACACTAATGTTTCTAGCAATTTCATCTTGTCTTTCCCACTTAGCATGTAATTCAGCTAATAGTCTAACATTTTCATAAATTCTTACTTGTATGGCATTAGTAGCTGCAAAGGGATTATCATTAGTTTCAGGTTTAGCAGCCATTTTATTCAAAGAAGTTTGAGCTTCAGCAAGTGATGCTATATTTCTTTCAGCATTAGAGAGTTTTTCCTCAATAGTTTTGTTGAAAGCAGTTTGTTTACTAATAAAGTCCTTAAGCATAACTTCAAGTTCAGAGGGTGCACTCCTATTATTGTTGTAGGAATTTCCATAAGCATTACCATTGTTAGGAGCATATGGCTTATAATTGTTGTTACCAAAATTGTTCATGTAGGTATTGTTGCTAAAATTGTTATTTCTTATAAATTCACATCAACTTGCTCTTCTTGAGCAACCAAAGAGGCTAAGGGAACATTATTTTGATCAATATGGGATTTCCCATTAACAAGCATAGACATAATAATATCAATCTTATCACTCAAGGAGGAGGTTTCTTCAAAAGAATTTACCTTCTTACCTTGTGGATCTCTCTCAGTAAGCCATTCAGAATAGTTAACCATCATATTATCCAGAAGCTTTGTTGCAGCACCCAAAGTAATGGTCATAAAGGTACCTCCAGCAGCAGAATCCAATAGGTTCCTTGAAGAATAGTTCAATCCTGCATAAAAGGTTTGGATGATCATCCAAGCAGTCAGTCCATGAGTGGGACAATTCTTTACCAAAGATTTCATTCTTTCCCAAGCTTGAGCAACATGTTCATTATCAGATTGTTTAAACTTCATTATTTCACTTCTCATAGATATAATCTTAGCAGGAGGATAGTATTTTCTAATGAAAGCATCTTTGCATTTAGTCCAAGAATCAATAATATTCCTAGTTAAGGAATTCAACCACTCTTTAGCTTTTCCTCTCAAAGAGAAAGGAAACAATTTAAGCTTAATAATATCTCCATCTATATCCCTATGCTTTTCCATCTCACAAAGTTCAACAAAGTTATTTAGATGGGCAGCAGCATCTTCATTACAAATACCATAAAATTGTTCTCTCATAACAAGATTGAGTAAAGCAGGTTTAATCTCAAAGAAAGTAGCTTCAGGAACAGATGGAGCAATAGATGTGCTCATAAAATAATTGTTGTTGGTGCTAGTGAAGTCACACAACTTAGTGTTTTCAAGAGTAGTCATTTTTTGTGTTCTCAATAAAGAAAGCAAACTTGTGAAACTAATTTTTTTGTGTTTTTGATAAAGAAACAAGCAAACAAAGCAAAAGTAACTAAGCTAAACAAAAATAACAAAGTAAAGAGATTGGTTATGAGGGACTCCCCTTGTGAAGATGTCCTTGACTCCCTGGCAACGGCGCCATAAAAAGAGCTTGATGGCCCAAAATATATCGAGCTCATTGGGGAACCCCAAGAGGAAGGTATGATGAGCACAGCAGCAAGTTTCCCCTCAGTACGAAACCAAGGTTATCAATCTAGTAGGAGCAAGGAAACATCCCAAAGGTGTTGCTAGCTGAACGTTGGCAGGGCGCACTACCGGTGCTAGCAGCAACGTGGAGACCTACACAACACAACCAAGAACTCTATCCCCAACTTGCGATGAGGTTGTCAATCTCACCGGTTTTGCTGAAAACAAAGGATTAAACGTATTGAATGGAAGGAAGTAATAGTTTGTAGAAAGTAAACACAAAGTAGTAAACAGTTTGTAGATTGAATGTAAAATAAAGGACCGGGGTCCATAGTTCACTAGAGGTGGCTCTCCTTAAGATAGATAACATGTTGGGTGAACAAATTACAGCGGGGCAATTGACAAACATTGAGAAAGCATACAAGCATATACTAATCATCTTGACTCCTTTGAGATTCGATTGGGCATTATAACATTATACATAGACCGCCATCCAACTGGATCTATGACTAATAATCCACCTTCAGGTTATCATCCGAACCCCCTCCAGTATTAAGTTGCAAGCAATAGATTATTGCATTACAAATTGTGTGTAAAGTAAACAATACGATTGTTCTATGAACAAAGGATTGTTGTTTTCTCCCTAGTAGAAACAACACATTTAGTACCTTAGAGATTTCTGTCACTTCCCCAAATTACTAGAGGCATGAACCCACTATCGAGCATAAATACTAACTCTTGGAGTTGCTAGCATCTACTTGGCCAAGATAGCTACTAACAACGGAAAGCATGCAAGATCACAAATAACAAAGACATGATAGAATCAATAATCAATCTAAAATAGCATCTCAATATCCATCGGATCCCCGCAAACACAACATGCAGAATTACAAATAGATGATCTTGATCATGAACGGAGCTCACAAGATCTAAACATGATAGCACAAAGGAGGAGAACCAGCCATCTAGCTACTACATGGACCCGTAGTACATAGATGAACTACTCACACATCACACTGGAGGCTTGCATGATGATGAAGAAGGCCTCTAGGGTGAATTCCCCTCTCTGGAAGGGTGCCGGGAAGAGCTTCAGATCCCTCCCGATCTAGGGATGGAGATGACGGCGGCTACAGACTCTTTCATGGATTTTTGATCGGGTACTTAGGGTTTCCGTATCAGAGGCAATATATAGGCGGAAGGAGAGGCCGGGGGGTGCCTGGGCTAGCCACACCACCCCCTAGCGCGGGCTAAGCCTGGCCGCGCGGCCAGGTGGTGTTGCCGCCCTCTGGCCCTTCTCCGTCTTGTATTCTGGCTCCAAGTGTCCCCCGGTAAAATAATGACTTTGGCTTTTGTCCCATCCAATTCCGAGAATATTCATTTTCTGACTTTCCTGAAACCAAAAATAGCAGAAAATAGGCAACTGGCACTGTGGCTCTTGTTAATAGGTTAGTCCAAGAAATCATATCAAAAGTACTCCAAAGGGTGGACAAAATAGAAGAAAGTAGATAAAACCAAGCATGGAACATCAAAAATAATAGATACATTTGCAATGTATCAGCGACAAAATGCGTCATATACTTCAGATGAGCTTTGCCAACGCGTCCAATAATGAAGCAGAATACGAGGCCTTGTTGCACGGCATGCGAATGACCAAATCTTGCGGTGTAACTCGCCTCAAAATCTTTGGAGACTCCAATCTTGTGGCACAGCAAGCAATGAACAAGTGCGATGCCATCAGCGATAACATGATTGCCTACCACGATCTATATGGTTTTATGGAAGCTCGGTTTGATGGTTTTATGGAAGCTCGGTTTGATGGATGCGAAGCAAACATCGGGTCCTTATGCTTACTAGTGCCACCCAGAGTTTTTTGGGAAGAAATAACGGAATGATCGATCAAAGCAAAAAGAGTCTCCGAGGTTGTAGCACCCAAAACGGGAAAAAGAGTAAACCACGAAAAGACTCGGGGGCTCCACCAGCGACCAAGAGTATGGAAGAGGACATTGAAGAGGAAGACCAGGAAATTGGAGAGGTCATGCTAATTAAACCTACATGGATGCAACCATATATAGCATATATGACGAAGGGTGAGCTACCCAAAGATATGATAGAAGCCCGGCGAATCACCCGAAGATCGAAGGCCTTCAGAATAATCCAAGGGGAGCTTTATAAAAGAAGTATTTCAAGGGTGTTGCAGCGCTGCGTAACACTAGAAGAAGGAAAAGTCATACTCAAAGATATACATGAAGGAGTTTGTGGTCATCATGCTAGTAGCCGAGCAATTGTTGCCAAAGCATTCAGGGGAGGATTTTACTAGCTCACTGCACTTTAAGATGCAAAAGATATCGTCAAAACATGTGAAGCATGTCAACGGTTCGCAACAAAGCCTGGGCACCCGCTGCTGAGTTAAATCGTATACATCTGGCCTGGCCCTTTGCTCAATAGGGACTCAATATGGTGGGAAAACTTCACAAATCATCGCCAGGAGGACACGTCTTTCTGCTAGTAGCAGTTGACAAATTTAATAAATGGATTGAAGCAATGCCTGTCACCACCCAAGACAGAAATTCGACTGTGAATTTTATTAAATCTATAGTATTTCGGTTCGGGGTACCGAACATCATCATTACAGACAATGGAAATAACTGCACTTCCAATGAGTTCAAGGAGTACTACCAGGAGATGGGTATCAAAGTAAGCTACGCCTCGGTAGCTCACCCGCAAACAAATGGACAAGTATAAAAAACCAATGGACTAGTCACTGCTGGACTCAAGAAAAGACTGCTAGCACCACTTGACAGAGCAAGAGGAGCTTGGGTTGATGAATTACCATCTGTCTTATGGAGTTTATGTACAAACCCAAATAATTTGACACAAGAGACACCTTTCTTTCTGGTCCACAGTGTAGAAGCCGTGCTTCCTATTGAAGTGTCACATGAATCTCCAAGAGTAGCTGCATACGATGAAGAGGAATCAAGAGAAGCGCTCGAAGATGATGTGGATGCACTTGATGAAGCTCAAGATGAAGCCCTACAAAGAGCAACTATGTACCACCAAAACTTGCGCAATTACCACAGCCGAAGATTGTGGCCTAGGTCCTTCGCAGTAGGGGACCTAGTTCTTCGCCTCAAGCAAGATGGCCACCGAAAGTTAGAATCGCCATGGGAAGGACCATACATCGTCACAGAAGTTATTCCTGGAGGAGCATATCGACTACAAGACTAGAACACAGGAGTCAATTACTCAAATCCATGGAACGTAGCACAGCTAGAACGCTTTTACGCATAAGATTACTTACAATACGATAAGATTTACAGTTCAGCTTCTTAATCCAGAATATCCAGGCCAATGACTAGTACCATCTTCCCAAAGAATAATGTATCATCAATTTTTCGCCTTGTGTATAAAGAGATAAGTTTTTTGTACCTTAAGCTCTTTATTGTTTATATCCGTTCAAAAGATCTATGGTTTCCATCAAGCTAACAACAACTATGAGCCTATGTCCAGATACAGGCATCCGAACATAGCCTCGGGGGCTACTCCCATCGGGAGCGCTGGTGTGCACCCGATAAGAATCCAATTCTGTATGACTAAAAAAAATATTCATGATTGAGAATACCTTTGAGTTTTACATCAATGTATCCTCAAAAAGGGTATCCTCAAAAAGATTACTCCCATCTAGAGCCAGTATAAAGCATTACAACTATCTGATAAGTTAGAAATATTGGCAGCCCAGCCGGCCAACCGCCAAAAACAAAAAAAATCTCGGATCGCACTCAAACACGACAAAAATCCGAATGCCCTGTTCAGAAACATGAACGAAATACCCTAGGATTCGTCATGTGTGGCATGGTAATCGCACAAGAATGCGCTCTGCCAGTAAAATATCCGTATCAATGATACGATGAAAAATCATGACGGACGTGTTGGGTACCCGATAAAATAGAAGCTGGAATTCAGTATTCGATAAGACCTCAGCGACCCGAACTGAATTACGCTAGTAGTAAATTCCGAGTTCAGGCCTGGGGAATTTAATTTGATGTAGGACAACCTTGTTTTTTCCCAGGAGCAATTAACTAATTCCCGATCCGTCGGAAGCATCAGACTCGTTGTACCAAATCCCTATAAAAAATAAAAAATAAAGAAATAAACATAAAACAGAAAAAGGAAAAAGAAACTTTGAGACTCAACCTGAAACTGCAGTTCAAGTAGAGTCTCGAGGGCTACTAACATAGGTATGATTACTCGGATGCTTGTGATTCGCTACCCTATACTGGGTAAAAGGCTTACGGCCCATGAAGATTTTAGATGATAGTCTAAGGAAGCAACCGACAAAGACATTGATTGTATTAGGAAAGAATCTCTGAACCGACAATGTATTGGTATTGTAATCATGTGTATGTAAAACCGATCCGCATACAGCTTTGAGACCCGACCTATTATATATAGGACGGGAGAAGCCCAAGCGAGGGTACAGAAAACTCCTAGACAACTTGTAATAGTTCGATTTCCCCAATATTCATGCGACTTTGACTCTATTGTTTTCCTAACATCCGACAAAATCCCTAGCATTCTCTTTGCCGCCAAACCGTAAGTCCTTCACCATGGACATTGCCGAGATTACCCCTCATCAATGGTTGTTCAAATAATTACTATATTCCATAGAAGATGAATGAACTTTTACAAGTCTAGTTGGAGAAATCACGTCCATAAAACTAATGCTAAAATGTCACAAGACAAATGATTGAAAGAATACTTACGAAGTGACATCGTTGTTTGGATTATATTGGAAAGAAAACATGAACAAACTCCATGTTGATATATTTTTGGAGTCTTTGATTTTGATCAAATGATGCTTGTGAAACTTTCCTCGAGATAACTGAAACTCCGTTCGTAGGCCAAAGAGGAATGGATGACTAACTTATTGGACATTGTGCATGTTGATGTATATAGTCCATTATATGCAGCCATGCATGGTGGATCTTTCGACTTCATATGCTTTCTCCAAAAATTTGAGTGAATATATATGTTTATTTACTTAATAAGGAAGAAGTATGAAACATTTGAAAATTGTTCAAATACTTTCAAGATGAAGTGGAAAATCATTGTAACAAGTAAATAAAGAGTTTATGATTTGATCATAAAGAAATATATTTGAGTTACATGTTTAGCAAAACACCTAAGATTTGAGGAATTGTTCCGTGGATTTGCATTTCCCGATAAACCATAGGAGTATGGAGTGTTCGAGAGATGAAATAAAACCTTGTTTGACATGGTAAGATCAAAGGTGTCATTTATAAAACTGCCATTATATTTTAAGGATTAAACGCTTTAGAGACTACCGCTTTTACACTGAAAAGAGCACCATTGTGCTCTGTTGAAATGACACCATAAAGGTTATGTTTTGAGATAAAACTCGAGTTGTCTTTTCTTAAATTTTGGTATGCTATGGATAAGTAAAATGCTTACAACCAAGGTCATATAAGCACATCTTTTTAGGTTACCCCAAAGCAGTAGTTAGGTTTTCCTCCATAACACCGAGGATAAAAGAGTTTGTCGCTTGGAACGTCAAGTTTCTTGAGAAGGATTTTTTGCAAAAAGTTAAGTGGGAGGACAATAGAACTTTGATTAAGTTGATGAACCTAAGCAACATGTGCTAAGTAGTGCAGCGCCGGAAGGCTCTCGTGATTACAAAGGTTGTGATCTCAGAGATTAGAGTTCCTATTGAACCACGTGGGTCAAAAAAGAATCAAATAGTAAGATTTGAAACACAAGTCGTTATTGTTTTGACAATGATGAACCGACTACATGCAAATAATACATGCAAATAAGCGATGATGGGCCCTGACTCCATAAAATGACTAGAAGTCATAAAATCCGTGACAGTTGCCATACACGAGAAATCAAGTTATTGAACTTGGAAGACCTTCCGGAAGGGCATGAAGCCTATCGGCCATGTTTGGATCTATAAAGAAATAGACATGGATGTTTGACATCTATGAAATAGTCGACATGTCGGAAAAGAGTTTATGACAATGTTCAAGGAGTTGACTATGAGAAGATTTGATCTTTCATAGCGATATTTGGTCTTGACAGATTAATGTAGCAACCACTACATATAATTTGGTATATGGTAGTTGAACAAAAGCAAACAATGGTCTTCTAATAGAATGGTTACCTAGGACGTGTACATGACACGGTCTGAAGGGTTTTGGTTAATTCAAAGGCTGCTAAAAAGGGCATGCAAACTTCAATAGTTGAAGTTGATGAGTGCATATTTGCATCATGTTTTATATTATTAGTTTACATTGTAGATGTAGGATCTTGGTATTTTACGGCGTTCGTGCGCATGTTTTATGTCTATTTTCACCAGGATCAGGACAAATGATGGATACAACGAACACAATTCTTGGAGTAGTTGTATTAGGGAGAAAAGGAGCCAAAAACAATGTAAATCGCTTATTTGGGAAATGTCAATAACACCAGAAGAAAACACGAAGCGATCAAGGCTTACAGACGGTTTAACGACCAACTATATGGTGGGAATAAATTTTCTGGCCGTATAGTTCCCGCCTTATAGTTGGCGCCGCCACCACCTCCTCAAATAGTTTCACCTCGTGCAACTGGATCAGAGAGACAACAGACATAACAACTAGAAATCACCGAAACCTCACCTCCGGAAGGCATCTAGAGGGGAACTCGTCCACCGGGGATCCATCTTCACCATGTGCAGATCCGGGAGGCTAAGGCATCGATCTTCATCATCAACCACTGCATCACCACCATATCCATCCATCCCATCTACATCTTGTCTAGATCTTGTTGTAATTCCCGTACTTCTGGAGGGGAACTCGTCCACCGGGGATTTATACAAGTATTATTCATCTATGATAGATTCCATTGTTATTTCGATGATGTTGATTGCCTCCATGTCTGAGTAGATCATTAGTTCTTGGGGAGATGGAGAAACCCTAGTATGAGATTGAAATAAGATAAAATTTATTAAGATATTCATCATTGTGACCATGTGTTAGATTGTCTTCAATATTTGTCTTCAATATTTGCCTCTTATTAAGATATTCATCACTGTAACATGTGTTAGATTGACTTCAATATTAAGATATTCATTGATGTTGAGAGAAGTCAACCTCTCAATATTTGCCTCTTATGGGGACTTGATCGAGGGAACTAATTGTTGGTACACGGAGGTGTGTTAGCACTTATAGTGACTATAAAGTTGTTGGCACTCCTTAAGTATCAACTTGGGAACCGAGGAAACTCAAGGAACACTATCCATGCCATGGGATGTTGGGGTTCCATGTATGAAAACAATAAAATTTTACCCTACGCCCCTGAACCCCTGAAGCTGCCAGGACCTATGTATTAGTAATACAGTAACAGGAGGGGCTTTTCGTGAACTTACCCTTGAAGTACGAAAAACGTTGTCAACGCTCAGGAGAACATGGTTGATGTAGACGAGCCGAAGCCGACATCAGGGTCGTGATAAAGTTGTTGCGCTCCTTGACTCCAACGACTTGAGTGCCCCAAGTGCGACACCTCGTGGGGAGTTACACATGTCAAGTGCCTGACAATGACTCCCACTTCCCTGATCCAGTAGCAGTTGCGGAAGTAGAGCTCCCGGATCCGAATCCCGCAGCGCGACAACGTTCAGCGGTGAAGATGTCTCTTGTTCGCGCAGTCCAAACTTGGGACCATGGTCACGAGAGAGAGAGAGGGGGGAGAAAATATCAATTAGAGGTCCACCCAAAAGTGAGAAGACCTTTATTGATTATTGGTATATTTTATTTGGCCAAATACCCCCACTATATATAGGGGAAGGGGAGGTACTACCTCCCTCAAAGTCCCAGGTGGGACTAAAGGAGAGGAGGGGGAGGGGTGGCACCACCGGCCACCCCCATGGGCCCCGCGTGTCGTCGGATTGAGGACAAGTATGCCATGAGGGGGTCCTCGAGGCGTGCAGAAGAGAGGGGTGTGAGACGTACGGTGTTCCGGGATGGTGAGCACACAAGTTTACCCAAGTTCGAATCCGCCAGCTTTGGACGGATCCTACTCTTGCTAGCAATCCAGTAATACGATAGAGCCGGAATATGGGTTAGAAGGGTTTCGCCTGTGCGAGTTGAGATTGTAGACTATTGAGGTGTGCCCGAAAGGCTCACCCTAGGACGGCTTATATAGAGATCCGTCCTAGGGTTTATAGGAGAGATCTATCCGGCTACGACTAAGAGTCGGTTACAGAGTACATCTTGAACTACAAGTAACACTATGGGCCTAAGTCGGTAAGTCTTCTGGGCCTTCCCATAGCCGGACCGAACTCCGTCTCTTCTCCCTGACTGGGCCGCCCGTGAAGCAAAGCTCTAACCCGAAGTGGGCCACCCTGGTCAGTGAGGAACTATGAGGATACCTGGAAAGTATATCCCCAACAGCAGCCCCCGGGAGTCTCCAAGATCCAAAGTTGGATTTATAATCGTCTAGCTTGATCTTCGGCTTGCAGAATCTTGAAGGGTTCCTGAAACTTCACAACACAAAATACGATCCGGGTCTTAAAAATAAGTCCGACCTATCAATAGGTTACTCGGATTTTCCAGCTTGATTTCAAACTAAGCCAGAATTTGGTCTCTAATGCCACCTGACACAAGTCATGCTCAAGTCACGTCATCTGACAGACATCCTGTTAGCTCGACCGTTGGTGGGTCCGTGGTTCGTGGAACCGATGCACCGTTTTAATGCATGCATGGAGTTTGAGGCAACGTAATCATCGCGTGGGTCCTTCCCAGTTCCTTCCACGACGCGTGGTGGTTGTACTGTAGCTTTTGCACGAATCTTGGCACGGTTAGGTAGATATAAGGGGTGAGGATTCTCCTCCTCCTTTCTTCACCTGTTCCTTTGCCTTTTCCTCTCCTCCAAATCTCCCCCGCGCGCATAGAGCTTCTCTGGTTTCCCCCAAAAACTCCAAAGCCGCCCATCTTAGGTCATCTGCCCGCTGGAGAAATGGCTTCTTCATCCTCTTTGGGGTTGGCGGCAGCGGCGGCGACGGCGAAAGCGACGGCAGAGAAGGAAAGCTTCCGCGGGGTCTGGATCCCCTGCGTTCTTGACAATGAGAAGCTCCGCGGCGTGGAGTCAGAAGGGCTCCTCCGTGCCGGTGACTAGCGGAGCGGCTTCGGGGAAACCGTCCCCAACCCGCGCACCGGCGAGCGGGTCCACTTCGACACCCACCTCGACAGAGGTTTGTCATTCCCTCCCTCGGAAATCTTTTTCGAGGTGATTCACCATTATAGTGTTCAACTCCACCATATTCCTCCCAACTCTCTTTTAGAGATGAGCTCTTATGCTTCTTTGTGTAAGGGATTTCTTGGCATTAGGCCAAGTTTGACCTTATTCCGGTATTACTTTCATGTCTGGAGAAATTCTATCACTGCCCATGTTCCTTATATCACCGGTACCGTTAGTTTTTACTTAGACGCCGTGCATATCCCAAAATCTTTGCTAGTGGCTCGGTCAAACAGTGGCCAGCCACATTCTTTTACCACAAGGATATTCCGGCTCCCGACAAACCTACTGCTTTGCCGGCTTTTGTCGACCGAGCTGCCACGGCCCAACCGTCTTGGGATGAGGCTGCTCCGGCTCTCAGTGACGATCTGATCCTCGCTAAGTGGCGGGTCGAATATCTGATCAAACACAAAGGACTGAAGGGATCCGACTTGGTCCAATGCTAGGTGTCACGCCGGATCCAGCCCCTTCAGTACCACGGAGACCGACTGATGCACTCCATCACTTCGTCCAAGAAAGACTCCCTCTGCATCATTCCCAGAGCCTACACCATGCAAGGCTATATAAGCCAGATTAAATGGCTGATAAGGGAGTGGATCGAGAGGAGGATCCCAGAGGTTTCCCTGGATATGCATATGGCGAAAAACCCCATAGTGCCGGTAAGTTTCTATCAACAAACCTTTTTATGCGTTTCAATCTTTAAGTTATATTGCAATACTAATATGTTTTCTTCTTTTCAGCTTGCTGACCTCCCCGAGTCGGAACTTCCTCCTCTCAAAGGATATCCTCCGGAGTTTTCTCAGGAGGCGGAACTGGTCCCATTGCCGGACATTGCGCTTAAGAAATGCAAGGCTCCGACAGTGGCTGTCGGCACAAAGGAGGTGCCCATCGTGAAGAGGTAATCTTTCAACACAATTTCCGCCTTTGTACCTTACTCGAATTGTCTTCCGAGATGTAATGTTTTCAACTTTATCACATTCTCAGAGCTAAATAGCTCATCAAGGGCAAGGGGAAGGGAACTTCTTCGAAGCCCCTGCGACAGACGAAGCTTTCCATAGCTTCTCCTGCTATGGCTCCTCTGACTCCTGCCCGCCAACCTTCCGCAACGCCGGTGATCATTCCTTCTTCGACTGTCGCAGAAGATCCGGCTCCTTCAACGGAGCCTGTGATCCTTGAATCACAAACTGACGTCACCATGAGTGAGTCAGGTAAAGATAAGGGTGAACCCTCTTCGGGTAATGATCCCTCGGCAGAGATCTTCGCCGAAAACCTTCTCAACAATCCGGGTCTTGCCAAGTTTGGCTTGTCCCGGAAATCTATGGAAGAGATCAAGCGGCTAGGCAGGCAATGCCTGGAGAAAAGAAACTTATCTGCCGAAGAAGAAGCACAAGAGGCAGAGGACATCAAGTTCTCCGACCTTCTTGCACAAGTGCGTCTTCGCGACGAGAGGATAAGGACCGGTGAGCTTCCAACAACACCAGTGATCCCTCTGACTCTCGCCGAGAAGGTTGCTGTTGAAGTAAACGCGAGTTTGGATAAACTCACTCGCGAGCAATATGTAAGTCGGAATTATAACTCTTGTATTTCCCTCATTTCATATCATATCCTCTAGCCCCCAAGCATGAAGTAGGATATATAATCCATGTTTATGCTTCATTAGGATGCCAAAGAATTAACTAGTGTAGCCCCAAGGCTAGTGCTGATATTAGTAAAAATATTAGCCCGAGTCTTTAGTAGACTTCTGACTTTGGGTATTCTGACTTACAGAAAGTATGTTCCTATAACCAGGATTTGTTGAAAAATGTCTGCGATAAGCGGAGAGAGATCAAGGCTCTCCAGCTTAAGAATGCTGAACTCAAAGTTTCCAAGGATGAAGCTGAAGATAAACATTCCGAGACTCAAACCTTGCCTTTGATGTTTTCGTAGTCGAATTTTCTTCTGAACTGTTGTTTTTTTTTGACTTATAGCGTTGGTAAAACAATCATGCGTCATGATTGAAGAGGCTGAGAACCTCAAAACTTTAGTGGTGGAGAACAAGGAACTTCGCCAAGAGCTAGATAAGCTCAAAGCGGATCATGAGAAGAGAATAGCTCAAGTTCTCGAGTCCTCCTCCATGGCTACTGATGAGCATGATCGCAAGATCGCTGCTCAAGATCAGAAAATCTCGGACCTCAATAAGAGTTGTGTAGAGAGAAGGACCTTTCCGAGGCGCTCCAGGGTGAACTCTGGAGTCTTCGGAAGAAAAGACCAAAATTGACAACGTCATTTTCGGTATGTTCCATCTGTCTAACTTTTCTAGTTTTTCTTCGACTTCTTTAAATGTCGGATTTTCTTAGCTTGTTTTGTGTATAGGTCCTCTGAATTTGACGGACTCCACCTCCGCCGAGCCCCGCACCCACCGGCTTACCCAAGTCGGTGACCTGCTTCATGACTTCCGCCAATCCCTTGAGGATATTGGCGAAGCTCTCAAGATTCCGGACATGCATAGCATGTCGGATTTTCAGGTGCGGGACAAGGCGAAGGAAATGCCGCTTCTTGTCCAGGATTGGAATATGTCCTACGCGCGATCCGCAGCGCAGAACGCTCTCACCATGGTCATGAGCCACCATGGAAGCATGGAGATATGGCAAGTGACTAGAGGGTACTCTAAAGTGGATGAAGATGGCCAGGAGCAGGACATCAAGGCCATTATGGACTCCTGTGCCAGATATGGGTGTCACGTGGCTGATTTTACCAGCTATGATACTCCTTTCTTCAACCGCGTGGACACTCCGCCTCATCCTCCAGAAGAAACATCAGAAGTTTCTGACGATGAACGCACCACCTTGGACATGGACATCTCAGAACGATATCAAGGCGACGTATCTAGCGAGCCGGCAACTCCTTCATCTCCTCCTGCATCATAGATTTCCAGAAACATTTGTATTATCCTGAAAAAACATGATGCGTCTGTAAATATGAAGTACTATAATTTTTCTAGTGCTAAGCTTTTGATCTATTCAGCACTTTTGTCTTTAAATTTTTGTGTGCCTGAAATATTTTCATAAGCCCTTTGAACTTTTTTCATCTATACTTATCGTTTATCTGGCTTCCGCCTCGTCCCTTTCGTGAGCCGGCTAAACCTTCCGCCAGAAACTTTGCCGAGCAACGGAGCTCAATTGCTAAACCAGTTTAAACTCGGAAACAAAGTCGGCTTTCAGTACCAACAATTCACTACTCGGAAAATGCCCGCATCCAGCAATCAGACAAATAACCAAAGTAAAGACTAGAAATTTTAGAGTTATACATGAAGGTAGCAATTTTAGAATCAAAAATCTAAACCAGAACGAACATGAGCATAAAGTACTTTCAAGCATTCTGGGATTTTTGACTATGACATGATCATCTGGAAATAAGATGGTAAAAACTTCTCAGAAAAACTTGAGGCAACCAAAACTTTTATTTCTCACAGAACATGTACATATATATGATTACAAAGAAGGATAAACTAAGAATGAAAGGGACGTAGCTGAGCAATATTCCATGGTCTGTCTAACTCATCCGGATTTGTACTGCCTCCAGCTTTCTTTCTCTTCTTAGTAGCAGGTCTTTCTTTGACTGGCCTCATGTCAGTTAAGTAATACGAACCATTGTGTAATACTCGACTAACCAAAAAGGGCCCTTCCCATAATGGGGAAAGTTTGTGCTTTCTTTGTTGCACAAGCCGGAGAACCAAATCACCTTTATTGAAAGATCTATTTCGGACTCTCTGGCTATGATACTTGCGTAACTTCTGATAGGCTGTTGATCTCATTTCAGCAACGACGCGAACTTCTTCGACTAAGTCGAGATCATTTTGTCGAGAAATCTCGTCATCCTCTTCAATATACGTGGCCACTCTAGGAGAAGTGTGAATCAAATCACTAGGAAGAACTGCTTCTGCGCCATAGACTAAGAAGAAAGGTGTGTATCCGATTGACCTGTTCGGAGTCGTTCGTAAACTCCATATTACAGAGGGTAATTCCTCTGCCCAAGCCCCCGCAGCACGTCGTAATGGTGCTTCGAGTCTCAGTTTTAGGCCTTAGAGGATTAAACCATTTGCTCTTTCGACTTGTCCGTTAGCCTGTGGATGTGCGACTAACGCAATGTCAAGCCGGATATTTTGCTCGTTGCAGAATTCGGCCAATTCTCCCATAGAAAAGTTAATCCCGTTGTCCGTGATAATGCTATGCGGATAACCATACCGGATTATAACATCCTCGACAAATCTTTTGGCTGTTGCCCCATCACAACTAGTGACAGGTTTAGCCTCAATCCATTTGGTGAATTTATCCACCATCACTAAGATATGAGTAAATCCACTTGGAGCTCGTTTAAATGGTCCTACCATATCAACCCCCTAGACCGCAAAAGGCCATTTTATAGGTATTGTTCGCAGCTGATCAGCCGAAACATGAGCTTGTTTGGCGTACTTTTGGCATCCTTTACACGTCTTGACTAATCGTTCGGCATCTGCCTGAGCTGTAAGCCAAAAAAATCCATGTCTAAAAGATTTTGCCACTAAAGATTTGGCTGTAGCGTGGTGACCACACTCGCCTTCATGGATTTCCCTTAAGATTTCCACTCCTTCTTCCGGAGATACGCAGCGCTGAAAAACCCCAGAAACACTCTGTTATAGAGCTCACCTTTAATTATAGTATAAGCTTTTGCTCGTTGGATGATCTGCCGGCTCAGAACTTCGTCTTCGGGTAATTTGCCATCTACCAGATAATCAAGGTAGGGTTAGGTCCAACTGGGAATTACAGCCAGGACCGCTATTAAAGGTGAGTCGGATTTGGCCGGATATTCCTCATCTACTCCTTTTATTGAGGGAACTTTGAGGTGCTCTAAAAAAGCACCATCCAGGACCTCTTTCCGTGCAGAACCTATCCGAGATAGTGCATCTGCTTCCTCATTTTCTGCTCGAGGGATGTGTTGAACCTCAAACCCTTCGAACGATTTAGACAGATCATCCACCACGGCTTTATAAGCTGCCATGTGTTTATTTGCATTACAAATATCAAACACTTGTTGAGCAACAAGATCCGAATCTTCGTAACACATCAAACGTCGGATGCCAATATCCTTAGCAATCCAGATTCCATGTAGCAGTGCTTCATATTCAGCGATATTATTTGTTGCTGTGAAGTGGATCTGCAACACGTATAGAAGTTTATCTCCTTGGGGTGATTTGAGCACCACACCAGCCCCCGAGCCCCCTCGAGCCTTAGACCCATCAAAGTAGAGGGTCCAGTGTTCCGACTCAGGGAGGGTCATGTTCTCCTTCGTCTTTGTCCAATCAGCGACAAAGTCAGCAAGGATCTGGGATTTGATTGATGTCCGAGGTTTATACTCAATATCAAAAGTTGAAAGCTCTATGCCCCATTTGGCGACACGTCCTGTGGCGTCACTGTTATTGATTATATCTCTCATGGGAGATGTGCTCACCGCGGTGATTGGATGCTCCTGAAAATAATGCCGTAACTTACGAGATGCTAGAAAAACACTGTAAGCCAATTTTTGATAGTGCGGATATCGCTGTTTTGATTCTGTCAGGACCTCGCTGACAAAGTAAGCCGGACATTGCACCAGGTGTTCCTGATTTTCCTCCGGTCTCTCAACTACCATGACGATACTAACAACCTTGTTTGTCGCAACAAGATAAAGCAACATCGGTTCATGTGGATCCGGCGCAGCAAGGATAGGAGCAGATGAGAGTACTTTCTTCAGGTCTTGTAGTGCAGCTTTAGCTTCGTCAGTCCAAACAAAATCCTTGGTCTTTTTTAGGAGTTTATATAATGGTGCGGCTCTTTCTCCAAGCCGGCTTACAAACCGACTGACTGCAGCAATGCAACCAGTTAGTCTTTGTACGTCCTTCAGGCGAGTTGGCCTGGAAATATTGAGTATAGCCTTGATTTTGTCCCGGTTTACCTCTATGCCTCTTTGAGACACGATGAAACCTAACAATTTTCCGGCTGGTATTCCAAAGAAATATTTCTTCAGGTTAAGCATGATGTTGTATTTTTGTAGATTGGTGAATTTTTCCTCCAAGTCGAAAATTAGCGTTTCCTTCTTTTTGGACATCACCGCTATATCATCCACGTATGCATGTACATTGCGTCCGAGTTGTTCATGGAGGCAACGCTGCATCGTGCGCTGGTACGTAGCTCCTACGTTCTTCATCCCAAAGGGTATTGTAACAAAATAGAAGGTTCCGAAAGGGGTTATGAATGAAGTTTTGACTTTGTCAGATTCCTTCATCCGGATTTGGTGATAACCGGAACATGCGTCGAGAAAACAGAGGAGTTCCATGCCTGCCGTAGAATCGATAACTTGATCAATTCTAGGCAGAGCGAACGGATCTTTTGGGCAAGCCTTGTTCAAGGCAGTATAATCAACACACATCCTTAAATTAGTGGTGTCCTTTTTAGGGACCATTACAGGATTGGCCAACCACTCAGTGTGGATGACCTCTTCTATGAATCCGGCTAACTCGAGTCGTCCTAGTTCCTTAGCTATTGCCTTACGCTTTTCATCGCTGAAACGTCGTAAGGACTGTTTGACAGGTTTAGCGTTCGGGTTTACATTTAAAGAGTGCTCGGCAAGTTCCCTAGGTACTCCGGTCATGTCAGATGGCTGCCACGCGAAGATATCTTGATTTGCTTGGAGGAACTTGACGAGCGCGCTTTCCTATGCGCTACCTAGGCCTACGCCTATCTGGGTCACCTTGGAGGGGTCATCATCCTTCAACGGCGTCTTCTTCGTCTCTTCTGATGCCTTGAACTCCGGATTTGGCTTTGTCACCTCCTTATTTGTTGAGGGCATCTCGGACGGATCTATGCTCTTCTTGATCTCCTGGTACTCCTGGGCGTGCAGCATGGCTTCAGCAAAGGCGCCATTTCCATCCTCGCACTCTCGCGCTTTCTTCGGGTCTCCCCTGATGGTGATCACGCCGTTGGGACCTGGAATTTTCATCATATTGTAAATGTAACACGGACGCGCCATAAAAGCCCAGTAAGCCGGATGTCCGAATATAGCGTGGTATGCGCTCTTGAACGGGACCAGTTCGAAGGAAAGTGCCTCCGTCCGATAGTTCTTTGGAGTTCCAAAGGTAACATCCAAAGTGATCTCTCCTAGGGAATTGGCTTGTCTTCCTGGGACAACTCCGTGAAAGATCATAGAGCTATGGTTCAGCTGGGTCTCTGAGATCTTCATCCGGTGTAGAGTTTCGACATAGAGAATATTAATGCTACTGCCGCCATCCATGAGGGTCTTGGAGAAACCATAACCGTCAATAAGTGGATTGACGATTAAGGCGTATTTTCCTCGCATGTGCAACTTAGGCGGATGAGTAGCGCGATCAAATGTGATTACCACTTTCGACCAGTCCAAGAATTAGGGGACATCCGGAACTATTGCATTGAGCTCGTGTAGAACTGCTTTCTTGACCTTTGCTTGTTGAGATCTGAGGAAGGTAACATAAGTGTCTTTCTTGGTCGGAAAATTTTTCTTCCCTTCCGCCTTGGGATTTGAAGCATCAGCTTCCTCCATGTCGGAATCTTCCTTGGTCTCTTTTTCTTTTTCGGGATTCTTCTTTCCCTTCTTCCGCTTAGCTTTGTAGCCCGCGGTGTCATCTCTTTTGATGTCGTCATTGAAACGACATTCGGCGTTGGTGTGGGACGAGCCCCCATTGGCGTCTAGGTGATGCAGACATGGGTTATTGGCAATGTCGGCCCAAAAGTAGGTTTTGCCTGGTTGCTGGTCTCCTCTACCTTGGACTCTTGAAGTTCCACGCCCACGCTCACGGCCTCTGCCGCGTCCTCCTCATCCTCCAGACCCGAAAGTAGCAGTGACCACTGCCGTTTCCCCGTTGGGTTTTTCTTCCGAGGTATTTTTGCGCTTCAGAGCCTGTTGCTTTGGTTGTTTTGCTGACTGTGGCACAGCTAGGGCATTGAGTAATCCCTCTGCATCATCGTCGGCATCTGCATACTTGCTCGCTATTTCTATCATCTCTCCCAAATCGGTGACCTTGTCACACTTCAAGCGATGGCGCAGTAGACCAATTGGGAGACCTGCGATGAAAGCTTCAATCGCAGTTTGATCATTTACTCCTTCATAGGAGTTCTTGGTGTCGATCCATCGTCCGAGGTAATCCCGGCAAGTTTCTCCGGCCTTCTGGGTGCAACGATGTAGGTCTCCAACCGTACAGGGCCTCCGATATATGCCTTCGAAATTCCGAAAGAACGCACTTTGCATGTCATACCGGTTGTGGATGGTGTTCTCCGGAAGTTCATTAAGCCATGATCGTGCCGTCTTGCGCAACAGAAGTGGGACATATCGGGTCGCGACCAGGCTGTTTCCGTCTTTGGCGATGTAGCAAGCTTGGAAAAAATCCTGTAGCCAGGTATCTGGCCGAGCAATGCTGTCATAGGCTTGGATATGACTTGAGATAGCAAATCCTTCCGGGAATCTTGTAGCTCTGATGCGTGGTCCGAAACACTTTGGGCCCACGTAGATATCATCGTTTTCTTAGCGCCGCGCCTCTATGTTGGAATTGATCATGTGCCTTGTGTCGTTCGGGGATAAAGATCATCCTGAATGTCGGATGTGGCTGCGGTGCCTTGGAGCCGGACTTCGGCTTTTGCCACCACCTCCTCCGCCACGTCATCCTCCTTGTCCCCCTTGAGAGACATTGTGATGACTACTTGGTGGAGACGGTGGGGTAGCTGGATTGTTTCCGGCTGATCGCCAGCCTCCGTCCGGAGCGTCATTATTCCAGTTCCGGGGAGGGTCTTCACTTAGACGAGCCCCCTGCCGACTTGTCCCGGCATGGTTTCTGTCGTTCCTTCGTCCGTCGTTCCCACCACGGTGAGGCTCAGCCGGACGGCTTGCATGTCTAGGAGGTGGCATTTTTTGACGATCCTTCTCCCGACGTTTCTCTTTATCTTCTCTCCTTCGATCGTTCAACTCTCGTCAGGGAGGGTTCCTCGGATATAGTGCAGCAATGGCATCTTGCTCGGCCGCTGGAACGACATTGCTCCAGTCACGTGTGGTTCTGTGATGTTGTCCTGATGATCCGGTTCTGGAGTAGTTATCTTCCCGTCGGTCAGAATGGTGACGCTGTTCCGGAACATGCTGGGGCCTTATATCATTCCAGGCTAAGTCCATGTGACATTGGTCTGATTTCGAGACCAGTTTTCCACTTCTGGATTTCACAACCATCTGTTGCTCCAGACCCTTGGTGAGTAGCTTGATGCCCAATCGAACCTGTTCTGGGCCTGGGTTATTTGATAGAATATCTCGAGCTGCGATAGTGTTCTGTACCGGTGTTGGGTACACGAGATCTCCTTTGCTGTCAAGCCGAGGCATCCCTGGATCTCTTTCAAAGAGGACCCTGTTCACTTCCGGAAATTTAACGTTACCTGTGTAACGTTTCCGGGTCTTCTGATGCAACCGAGACATGTAATCCTTAGTTGCCATGTGTTTCTTTTCCTCCTCGATGTTTTTGGCTTCATCCAGGAGTTGCTGATGACGCGCTTATAGGGCCTGGGCCCTTTCGTCCAGCTCTTCAGCAGTGAGTTCTACAGCTGTAGGGATGGGTGTGGTTAATAGAGCATCGATGATTTTACGCGCACCTTCAGTGATTACGTGTCCATCCACCGATTCTTCTTTTTTCGGCTCTTCGGGGATAACTGCTCCATCCGAGTCTTCCTCATATTCCTCGGCAATCACCTCCTCTGTCAGAGGGTCTTTTGTCGGGGTCTTGTTCTTATTCCTCTTCTTTTCCTTCTTGGCAGTGCCAGTAGTAAAGACGGCTTTGGGTCTGTTTCCCGAAGTCAAGCTCTGATCGGTACTTTCGGACATCTGGAATTCGGGATTATCTCTAACTTCCATCGCATCCTGCGCTTTGGGAGAGTGTTCCCCAGATCCTTCGTCCATGGCTTCTCCTTCTTCTGCAGCTTTGGAGTTATACTCCTCTTCATATTCCACGGAGAACTTTCGAAAATCCGTTGACGTCATCGATTCATCCGAGGATGCGGGTACGTCGGCGTTTGTTCCAATTGCCTCCAGCATAGAGTCGGTGTTTTCTCTAGCATTGGCAGAGCCGGATCCGGATCCCGAATATCCGACGAAGTGTGACGCGTGCTTCCTGAGGTACATGCGGCTCTCGCGATCAGCCATGTCGAAACTTTTGATGGTCTCGAGAATTGCATTTGCGCTTGCATCTTGCATTATCATACGTCGCAGTGTGTACCTTAAGAAAGGCATGTCTATCCCGGCGTCATCAGATCCGGAATCAGTGTCGTTGATGAGCTCCTCCTGGATTTCGACTTCCGTGGGTGGGTCGATCTGAGATCCGGCTCCTCCATGGAAATCCACTCCAGATTCGATTTTGACCGCTAGGTCTTCCTCAGGCACGGATTTCTCCACTATCTCCGCAACTGGTGCGGGCTGGGTGGGATTAGGGTTTTCTAAGATCCGGAACTCTGCTGCCTCCGCGGACAAAGGGGACCCAGAAGATTCTTATGCCTCTATCATCACCGCTAGGGTGGGTGGGGCAGGCTCAGCGAAACCAATGTAAACATCGATCTCGCCAAAAGACATGATTGTGTAGGCAGTCACGGCCTCCCTAGCCGGAATCCAAGTCTCGTCGAGAACGATGAGAGGGACATCGCTGGCGTAGAGGATGCGACCGACGGCGATGATCTCGCCGATTCCGATTCTTGCAGATTCCGCTCGAAACGCAGATCCGAAGCTCACTTTCCCCACGGTGGGTGCGAACTATCGTCGGATTGAGGACAAGTACGCCATGAGGGGGTCCTCGAGGCGTGCAGAAGAGAGGGGTGTGAGACGTACGGTGTTCCGAGATGGTGAGCACACAAGTTTACCCAGGTTCGAATCCGCCAGCTTTGGATGGATCCTACTCCTGCTAGCAATCCAGTAATACGGCAGAGCCGGAATATGGGTTACAAGGGTTTCCCCTGTGCGAGTTGAGATTGTAGACTATTGAGGTGTGCCCTAAAGGCTCTCCCTAGGACGGCTTATATAGATCTCTAGCCTAGGGTTTACAGGAGAGATCTATCCGGCTACGACTAAGAGTCTGTTACAGAGTACATCTTGAACTACAAGTAACACTATGGGCCTAAGTCGGTAAGTCTTCTGGGCCTTCCCATAGCCAGACCGAACTCCGTCTCTTCTCCCTGACTGGGCCGCCTATGAAGCAAAGCTCTAACCCGAAGTGGGCCACCTTGGTCAGTGAGGAACTGTGAGGATACCCGGAAAGTATATCCCCAACACCGCACAGGGGGGGCTGGCCCACTAGGGCGTCGGCCAGCCCTTGGCCCCTTCTCCCTCTCTCCTTTATCTAATGGGCCCTCTCCCCTCCGGGAATTGTCCCATTAAGCCTTTGACCATTTAAATTGATTTTTCTCTTTATTAAATAATTATGAATAAATGATTAAATCAATATTTAACATTCATTCACATATTATTCAACCTCCGTGGCTATGGAACACTTCCACCTCTACTCCAGACACCGCCCGGACTTACTGGAACCCTTCCGGTTTTCTCTCTACTATTCATCTGTGATTCTACCTATCCTATAAATACTCTCTAAGCATCATCAAGCCCTTAAGCGTGATACCCAATGGTTCGGGAACACTCCAGACATGGTCGGGACACTCCCGCACCAATGATCGACAGAGGGACCTGGATGGCCATGTGACCCCTGTGCACCCCACAAAGATCTTTCATCGTTTGAACCGGGACAGTCGTGTCTTATTCCCTTTGTAACTCGATACTGGCATTGCCCGAGATCTGATCAATGACATCACCATGTCATGTTCAATCTCGTTACCGAACAATGCTACTTGACTCGTTCCGACAAGTGATATCCCCGTGATCAAATCACACGTTGCGCAGCTATTTGATATAACTTCTCCGAGTGGGCCCTTTAAGTATCTTCCCGTCACATGGATGGACAAATCCCGCTCTTGACATATATTGCCTCTACGGTTTCCTCCGAGTACTTGAACACACCATTATAACCATTGTATTACCAAGTGGCGCTTGATGCTATCTAAGCACTCTCGGGAGACAGTGATTGATATAGCCTCACGGTCTAAGGAATAGTCTACGAGGATCCATTTCTAATCATCGTAACTTGAACCTCGTGACATGATCGGGTCATGATGTTTAGGTTGGGTATTGGTTCATCATTTCATTCTCGGAATGAGATGACTCCATTTCCAAGTGGCATAAATGCCACATGATCAGGAAACATGATCATCTTGACCAATGAACCAGTGACTAGAGTTTCACTGGGAACCCATCGTTGTTTGTATATCACACGTGTATTGATGTTTCCACTCAATACAGTTATAGCATGATATAAAACTTAATCATAAACTATATGAAATATGATAATAGTCCTTATAACTATTTGTCTCTAGGGCATATTTCCAACAGTCTCCCACTTGCACTAGAGTACAAATACACTAGCTGCATTTGTTCCTTAATCATTGGCACCATATATCCGGTACCCTAAACATGCTTGCTCATGGAAGAGGTTGAGTCTTGGGTCTATACTTTACAATCCAAAATCCTTTGCAACTTACTAATGTCACCTTGATTGACATTAATACTTTATCATCACATGATAACATCTGTGTGTATGCATCGTCGCTATGGCAGCAGAACGAGGCCTGATTCCAGGAGCCTATAGTGACTTTAGATCAACCTTGAGGGCTTTCTCACGGGCACTGTGCCCTAGGACACATCATTCTACGTTAAAAGTGAACTGGCCCCGCCATAACATTATACAACACTTTAGATGGTACCCTTATCTATTATTATAAATGTATTCATCGAAACACCAGTGCACTCTGTGCAACATTCGATGTTTTGTTCACCTCGCTTCCTACTTGACTTTAATCGGTATTTACAGGAGATTTCAACACATTCCCTTATAACATAACTCTTTATGCTTTAAGATATGTCATCCTTTATGGATTTGGAAAATATGTCTGCAGTTCTCTATTAGACACTGCGGACAAACTTAGCTCAACGTTCAGTGATTCAAACTTAATCACTTTCAAACGTTCCTTATTGGATCACATATTATGTTAAGTTATCATCATGGTTTTCTAAGATAGAACCTATGTCTCATAATAGTGGATGACAATCATCATTTTCTTTCTTTCAACCATTGATGTTCAACTTAACACTATTCCTAATTTGAGTTATTAAGGACCAGTTCCTTAATTAACTTCTATTCTGAAACGCTTTTCAAAATCCCTTAAGGAATACTACATAATATCATAATATACTTATTATCAACTTCTACATCTTATAAATCATTATTTATAAGTATTTGCGCTTCCATTCTTAACACAATTAAGAATTACTCCTATAAGCTCCCACTCAAAAATATGTCAATCACATATTGTTTTAGGAAGACTTCCATAGCTCCCACTCAATTTTATGCAAATTGCATATCCACTCACTATTTTGAACAACTTCAAAATCCTTTGATCAAATATCAAACTTGGAGTTTTACTATGAGATACTAGTACTATTACTAGTTTTAATTCCTCTAGACATAAAGCACACATGAATCAAATTCATTTGAATTCATCCAATACTTGACAAATTGTGCTTTTCTCTTTCACGCCTTTTCCATTATGGCTTTGCAGTCATTTGGGAAAATTCAAGCAACTCCTTTTACTTGTGAGATTCAGCAACGAATTGCTTTCTAATCTCAAGTGAATTTTGCTTTTAGGATTTCTCATAATTTTAGTTTACCATTATTTCCTTTGTAATTCGTAGGTATGTCATATTCCAATAATCATGACAAATGATTCTCAAATGTCTCCATGCTAGATATGGATTACATTTTGAATCCTACTTCATGTAGTGAAAACACCAGTGGAGGAAAAACACAATGATCAATATCATTGATTCTTTCCTTCTGTGAAGAGAATCGTTCAGGAACGTTGTCCGTTGCGCTTCTCAACGCTCTGATGCAGGGTTTTGAATCCTCATCGTGTATTACACTATTTTCCATTTGCTCCATAATTGAGAAAGCTGTCTCAAGAATGCACCAAAATCCAAGCAATACGAATTTTGCTTTACTTTTGGTTTCAGTTATGGATTTCGTATTCAAAGTTTCCAATGAACACTCTACAAGGACTTATTCGCTATTGTTTTGGTTATATCGAATAACCCCAAAGCTTTCATGAATTCAAATGGTTCACTATATTCTAATTGAGTGCTAACTATTTCTAACTAATGGTCTCTACATCTACACTGCAATGATTTATTTGGTGCCTTCTATTCACCCACTTTGATATCTAATATCACATTGTGATGCTTCGCATTTTGACGTTTCAAAACGCTTTGCATCTCACAATTTCTTTTGATGCCATTCTTATAAATTCGAATTTCATTACTATTGATCAAATCATAGTAATTAGATTCCCTTTTACATTTATACCCTTTGTTGATGAAACACTTTGATAAAATCAAATAGTTTGATATTCATGTTTACTTTGGTAAACTTATTTACACATTTAAACAATCATATAATGATAATTGCAATTTTGTTAAAACACAATACATCGAATATGTATTAACTTTTAACAATTCATTAAACACTTTGTATTCAAGTAATACGTGGTGTTCAAGTTATTTTGCCGAACTTAGGCATAATTTATATGCGATAAGAAATCGAATGACTTTCACATATTATCACATAACTTTGAATTTAAACAATGGTTTTCATTCATTAATTAAATATCTTTTAAGTTGGGTATTTAAAGGCATTTCAATATTTTACAAATGTTCATGTATTATCAATTAGTTTCAAACAACAAGGATAATTCACACATAATCAAACAAGATATGAACACGAATAGAAATCATTCATAAAAGTGGAACAACTAAAACTCATATGAATAACCGTCTCACAAAGTGTGAGACACACTAAAGAAGTTGACAATCTCTTGATTACAATAATCGTCCTAAACACAAACTAAATGATAAATGTTGAGGGAGGGCGTCGTTGGCCATCATCATCATGCTAGCCATCAACACGAAACGTCACCTTATCTCCAGCAAGCACCTCTCATGCAGAAGGACCTGTTTTCAGCAAAACAGAACAAGTATCAAATATACTTAACACTGCAAATGTGTTTGCAAGATTATAACATTTATAAAACTGTATATCAAATATATACCTTTGTCATCGATGACCTCTCTGGTGATTGGTTCACCTTTAGGTTCCTAAAATGTAATATGAACTCCTGGAAATCCAATGTTTCCGTATCACCACTCATGATGCTACTCTGGACATGTCCTTCGTAGCTGGGAGGCAACGATTGAAGCAGTACGCCTATCGCAAATGGATTATCCATCCAGTAATCCACGAAGTAAACCAGTCTCATGTGTACATCAAGCATGCGCTCCAAGTGACCCTTCAGACATGTATGCTCCTCCATCTGTATGGAAAGGAACTCTCCAAGCAGCTCATGCTACCACATGCGCACATGGCCTATGAACTCTGCTCTCAGCTGATCCACCATTGAATATGGATCAAGATCACCCATGAGCGGATGTAGTTCATCCACCATCCCGTAACGCATTATTATCTGAATGTAGGTGGACATCTCTTGACGATAGTAGCGGTTTGCCAGCTCTTATGGGGTCTCATAGTAGTCTGGCTCAGTCAAATCCACCGTGCGGCGTATGTAGTCTACCACATGATTCCTAGTAAGGAGATCATTCAGGTGCACAAGCCAACTAGGGAAGTTGGATCCATCAAGTCTAAGTTTCTCACCCTTTACCCATTCCTCAATGACAAAGTAAGCTTCATGGTGAGCCATCTACATTTATAATTGCAAAAGGATTTAGTCTAAGTTTATAATTAAATGAGTTAATAATAACTACACTCAGAAACACCTATCCCCATAAGGGTTCCTAGTGATAACATGACCCCTATCAGCCACATCTCCCCCGATTGACACGGACATCGATGTGAGTTCAAAGGTGGACGCTAAACGTCGATCACATCATTCATGCGACTCGTTCTCGATCTTTCGACCATCCATGTTCTGAGGCCACGCTTCTATGGCATTCTAGGCTCGCCAACTCAACCTTAGTGTATTTGTTGTGCAACATGGCTTACACCCACTGTATGCGAACGTAGATATGTCTAACACCCAGTCACCCTGGGTCGCCTCATACCGAAGAACTTTCTTGGTGGTGCACACTAAGGGGGAACACAATCGTTGGTAATCTTAATAGGGATCATCTTATTAGGCTACCGTCGAGTATCTAATACTAGCACACAATAAGATATACAAACAATAACATTGAATGTAAATGCGATGTGATATGGTCCTTCACGTTGTGATCTCCATCTGTCGTCACTGGATTCCGGCGCCAGGGTTCCGGCGCCGTCGACACCAGGGTACCGGTGTCATTTCGGCGTGGTAGTTTGTCACCTCCGTGACTATCTACTACTACGTAACAAAAGGTAATCACTTTACCTTTGCCACAACCATATCACAAAGCAACGCCCCCTGCAAAACAAAGTTAGACGCCTCTACTTTATCTTTGCATGTTTTACGTGGCTGAATGGGCTTTCGCCCAAGAACCGTTCTTACCTATGACCTTCCAGCACAACGTTGATCAAGTAGTTGTCTCTACTACACCCCTTTCGGGGCCCTCCGTTGCAAATTGTATAACAACTAATGCGAGAGACACAGACACCCCCTAAGCCACTTTATACGGTACAAGTTGTATGTCAAGCGTGGACCAGTCTCGCGAATGAACGTGTAAAGTCGGTTGGGGGCCGCTTCATCAAGCATTACTGCGGTATACACAAGTACACGTGGGAGGGTAAAAACTAAACGATCAAAGCCCACACACTACATCTCGTGTGTTCTACCCGTACTAGCATTACTACGCATAGATCTAGCTCTGATACCACTGTTGGGGTTCCGCGTATGAAAACAATAAAATTTTACCCTACGCCCCTGAACCCCTAAAGCTGCCAGGACCTATCTATTAGTAATACAGTAAGGGGAGGGGCTTTTCACGAACTTACCCTTGAAGACTGAAAAGCGTTGTCAACTCTCAGGAGAGCGTGGTTGATGTAGACGAGCCGAAGCCGACCTCAAGGTCATGATGAAGTCCTTGTGCTCCTTGACTCCAATGACTTGAGTGCCTCAAGTGCGACACCTCGCGGGGTGTTACACACGTCCAGTGCCTGACGATGACTCCTGTTTCCCTAATCCAGCAGCAGTTGCGGAAGTAGAGCTCCCGGATCCGAATCCCGCAGCGCGACGGCGCTCCGCGGTGAAGATGTCTCTCGTTCGTGTAGTCTAGACTTGGGACCACGGTCACGAGAGGGAGAGGGGGAGGGAGAAAATATAAATTAGAGGTCCTCCCAAAAGTGAGAAGACCTTTATTGATTATTGGTGTATTTTATTTGGCCAAATACCCCCACTATATATAGGGGAAAGGGAGGTACTACCTCCCTCAAAGTCCCGGGGTGGGACTAAAGGAGAGGAGGGGGAGGGGTGGCACAACCGACCACCCCCATGGGCCCCGCGCGGGGGGGCGGGCTGGCCCACTAGGGTGCCGGCCACCCCCTTGGCCCCTTCTCCCTCTCTCCTTTCCCTAATGGGCCCTGTCCCCTGCGGGAATTGGCCCATTAAGCCTTTGACCATTTAAATTGATTTTTCTCTTTATTAAATAATTATGAATAAATGATTAAATCAATATTTAACATTCATTCACATATTATTCAACTTCCATGGCTATGGAACATTTCCACCTCTACTCCGGACATCCTTCGGACTTACCGAAACCCTTCTGGTTTTCTCTCTACTATTCTTTGGTGATTCTACCGATCCTATAAACACTCTCTAAGCATCATAAAGCCCTTAAGCGTGATACCCCACGGTTCGGGAACACTCTAGACATGGTCGGGACACTCCCGCACCAATGATCAACAAAGGGACCTAGATGACCATGTGACCCATGTGCGCTCCACGAAGATCTTTCGTCGTTTGAACCGGGACAGTCATGTCTTACTCCCTTTGTCAGTCGATACTTGCATTGCCCGAGATCTGATCAATGACATCACCATGTCGTGTTCAATCTCATTACCGAACAACGCTACTTGACTCGTTCCGACAAGTGATATCCCAGTGATCAAATCACACGTTGCGCAGCTATTGGATATAACTTCTCCGAGTGGGCCCTTTAAGTATCTTCCCGTCACATAGACGGACAAATCCCGCTCTTGACATATATTGCCTCTACGGTTTCCTCCGAGTACCTGAACACACCTTTATAACCACTTTATTACCAAGTGGCACTTGATGCTATCTAAGCACTCTCGGGAAACAGTGATTGATATAGCCTCACGGTCTAAGGAATAGTCTACGAGGATCCATTTCTAATCATCGTAACTTGAACTTCATGACATGATCGGGTCATGATGTTTAGGTTGGGTATGCATTCATCATCTTATTCTCTGAATGAGATGACTCCATTTCCAACTGGCATAAATGCCACATGATCAGGAAACATGATCATCTGTTGACCAATGAACTAGTGACTAGAGTTTCACTGGGAACCCCTGGTTGTTTGTATATCACACGTGTATTGATGTTTCCACTCAATACAGTTATAGCATGATATAAAACTTAATCATAAACTATATGAAATATGATAATATTCCTTATAACTATTTGTCTCTAGGGCATATTTCCAACAGGGGATATGTCCTATGGGATTATGTCCCTTAGTAGCATAGTAATTCGATTGATGTTGATTGCTGACTGCTGTGGTTATGAGGATTATGTGAGAAGTGGTTACTGCCTATTGTCCAAATACGGAGTTCCTCCCACACATACATAGTTGAGAATGTTCATGATAATAATCTTTACCTTAGGCCTTTATAATGCCAGTGGTGTATCCGCTACTCCTTGAGGACGCTTTTCCCTATTGTAGTTCCAAATCTCTTTTACATACGCGATACTTACTTTCTATGTTTAGTTATTCTACTTTACTTCTTGTTCTCTTATACCAAAAGCCCCCAAAACACCTTTTTATACAATACTCGCATTTAATCTTGTTACTTAGAACTTTATTTAGAATTTCTATTGTAGTATTAATTCAAGAGTTATTAGACTTCAGACTCCTGTTCCCTGTGGGATCGATATCTTTATTTCAAAACTAGCTACAAACGATCTGCACACTTGCAGTCAACAGAAGTAAGCATAGCGGAGTTGGAATCTTCACCATGATGAAATTGTTAAAATGTTTAATTTCATCGGAGATGATGAAGATGCTTGCATTTTCAAGAAATTAAGTTGGAGCGCTGAGACATATTTCTAATACATTATGTAGAGGAAATGTTGTTGATTGTAAATGGTGTATCTCTTATTGACACAGGTTAAGAATTTCATTAAAATTGGATTTCAACGAAAGACTTGGGCAAAACTAGAATATTAGGCATCAATATCTATATGGATAGATTGAGGCGCTAATATGGTTGTGCTAGACGTACATATATGAGATATTTAAAGGGTTCAATATGGAAATGACAAGAAAGGTTCTTGCTACATGAAAAGGGTTGAATTAAGATTCAAGTGTATCGACACTTGGTGAGTGAAATCACATGAATATTTTGATCAATAATAGCGTGATATGTACATATCCAGATATGTCATGTGCTCTAAATGTTGTGAGCATATACCAGAATGATTCATATGATGATCATTGGACGATAGTAAAGATATTCTTATGATCTTTGGAAGAATTAAGAATATATCATGTATAAGTGACAAATAGTTGAAAGTAGTTCATTGTAAAGTGTTACATTGATACTAGTTTGTCACAGGATACAAATTAAATTTATCTCAATTTAAACTATGGGTGGAACAATGTAATGGAAACGAGTTCCGTGATGGATTTGGATGGGTTCCAAAATTAAGCCATTGTGACGGATACTACAACAAAAGGCTAAGTATATGACTGCTATAGTAGCATCAAAGGAGGGCATTTGTGTTAAGTAGTTTATTATCAAACTAGGTGTGGTTCACATTGGGCTAATACTATGAAGATATATTGTACGACAATACTATCAACATGTTTTAACCCAAAGGAACTTAAGGTATCACCAAAGGACTAAATTTATACAATGCCATCACATTTTCGAATGAGTGATGCGTAGAGATTCAAAGATATGCAAATACACACTGACCTAAAAGTGTCACATCTGGAGATTATGTTAACCACTAGAAATCATGTATATGCAACACCAGAAAGCCTTAGGTGTTCAATACGCAAAGTTTTTCAAACTATATTATTGACTCTAGTGCAAGTGAGAGACTGAAGGGAATATGCTCGAGCGGCAATTTTGCATGCTATAATTGTATTAATTGTTTATTATCCTATTCCATGTTTATGATAAATGTTTATTTTGCATGCTATAATTGTATTAATTGGAAACACTAATACATGTTTGTTTAATAAACAAATAAAGAGTTCCTAGTTATGACTCTCGTATAAACTAGCTCATTGATTAACAAGATGATCAAGGTTTCTTGATCATGGACAATGGATGTTGTTAATAACGAGGTCACAGCATTGGTGGAATGATGTGATGAACATTCATCCAAAGTATATCGATACGATTAAATTCATTATGTTTAAATTTCTATAACATCATACGATGTGATTCTAGTCCTTAGACCATGAGATCATATCAATCACTAACACTAGAAGAGTAACTTGATAATATCAAACATCACACCGTAACATGGTGACAATAAAGGTGGGTTCAGATACTCCGAAGGTGTTATGTAGAGACTCATGGATCAAGAGTGGGATTTGTCCATCCCGATGACGGATATATATACTCTGGGCCCTCTTGGTGATATTACATTGAGATATCTTGCAAGCAAGTGATGTGATTGCTAGAATGTTATATCACAGGAATGTGAAAAGAGTGCATGTTAGTAACGAGATCAAACTAGGTATGGAGATACCGATGACCGAATCTCTGACATGTATTTTATCGCGAGACAAAGGGATTTAGTTACAACGTTAAAGGTTCACATGATCACTAGAGTCGTTGAATATGTGGGAGTCAGTACGGATCTCTAGGTCCCACTGCTTATTATTGCTCGGAGAGGGGTCTTGATCATGTCTACATTATTCGTGAACCGTAGGGTGACACACTTAAAGGATACCGACACCATTTGGAGCAAATATGTTTTAGATAAAGATTTAAGAAAGCGATGGAATCATTTCGATGGAAACCAGAATTGTTTCGGGTGAAATTGCAGAAACTGGTTCTGCGTGAGATATTAAAATGTTGCAAGGGTTTTATGTGAATGTTTGTTAATTAAAGTAATTAACAAAATTCTGAATAAAATAAATAAAAGAGTTTTATTAAATGAGAGTTGCATTAAATTTGGTGGAAATTTAATGCATGTGAGTGGACATGATTGGAGGTGTGTGTTTATGTGAGTGGGAGCTCCACCCACATGTATGAGGGAGAGGTGGGGGCATGCACCATGGCCGGCGGCCATGCCCCTTAGGCAGCCTCTCCCATATATAAGGAGCACCTCCTCCTCCTCCACTCTCACAGCTCCTCGTGATGGATCTCTCTCCCCCTCTAGAAATTATTCCCCATGGTCTCGGATTAGCGAGATACATGTTCCTGGTGGCTTTATCTAGAAAGCAGTTGTTGCTTCCGCTGCATCACTGGAGCAAGGAGGTGGAGGTTGTCGGGGGTACTAGACGTGTGTGTGATCATGGATGCACTGCTGCTTTGCTATGTTGGACTTGCTGGTGCTGGACCTGATGGACTTGCTAGTGATGGACCTGCTGGAATCACCAGACTTCATCACGGTCTTGAGATCAGGAAGTGTATGACTACATCAACAAAGAAATCAGTTTCGTTAACAATGCTTTGTCGATCTTCAAGGGTATGTTCTCTATGGATGTATATCCACCCATTGTTTCTATCTAGGTAGATAGATCTTGGTGCTTAGTTATTCACTTCGTAGAAAATTTGTTGTTTTCTATGCTGCGAACCCAACAGAAGATGATGTTCCTTTTCTTGCTGTTATATTTTGTATAGGGTTTAGTACTTTTCTAGTTCAGTTGGCAGCCTCCTAGACGGTGGTCGCAAGTACTTGTGCGGTTGTCCCTGAAACCTTGGTATTTTTGGATTACCTTGATATTGATGTCGATGCTACTTTGTGTGAAGTTCATTTACGTGTCTTTTGTCGAATGATATTCTCATCTGCTAGATTTTCACTTCTATAGGGTCCTTCTTGTGATGAATTGGATGCTCCATCTTTGGCGTTTCCCGCTCCTTCACCACGAGAAAGGGTTGACGAACTATCTCAGCTCCCAGGGCTTCGTGACTGTGTAAAGGATATGGATAATACTATTGCAATCATCCGAGGTCATGCCGATGTGTGGAAGTCAAAGGCAGAGAAAGCACTTGAATGGGAGATGTATCTCCTTGGCGAGGTAGCTAGATTAATGAGAAAGTGCAGTGTAAGTACACTTGGATGATTTTGTCCTTTTGGGTTTTTGCATGGTGTTTGCAGTTTGAGCTCATTGCTTTATTGGTGTAGTTGTCAAACTCATTCCATAGGAGGAGAAAGAGTGTGTCAGTATTCGACTGAACTGCCTCACTCAAGCGGAACTAGAGGTTGGTGGGTTCTTCTAGACTGATCGGGGTCAGGCAACCATGCTGGCGACTTTGCAAGATCACGTTGCTCAAGTGCTATACTACTTTAAGAAGGCCCAATCCTCCTTCAAGTGCATTTTTAGGGTGATGTATCCGCTGGACGAAGCTCCCTCTACCATGTTGGCGTTTCTGCGTAGGTTTCACGATGTGGGTGATGTATGCGAGCACCAGCAACTTGTTGCAGGTGCCAAGGCTATTGTAGACTTTGTTCATATGCAACATCCGGATGTGGACCTAGAGGCCATTGCTGAAGGGTGGCACCTCCGGATGGCATGGCGTGGAATATGCGGCCACATTATCAAGCAGTTTCCTAGGCCATGGAGGATATTATTCAATTGTTCGGCGAGCGCACCAACATCCTACTTCAGTGGCAACAATGAAAGTTATCATGCGCAAGACATGTACATAATGTAAACTTGATGTAATTTGAGAGGGCTTTATGGCCTGCACGACTTTATTGTATGTTTGTATATATTGGTGCGAGTGTGTTAGTGTCGTGCCTTTTTTGTTAGCCTGACGCCGACAAGTCTTAGTACCTTGCCAACCTACCAGTTGCATAGCAACTACGTTAGAGTTTTCAACAATTCGATTACGGTTTTGGTCAGCTACTAGGGCGTAGGCAGTAGATTAGTTTTTCTATAAGGTAATCGAGGAGGCGCATCCCCCGAGTGTGTTGTGTATGAAAGAATAAGAGTAAAAATGAACACATGGTTGAGAAACTTAGCTTTATTTATCAAAGGGTAGCAGGTACATGTTTCGGCTAAGTAGCCTGGCTGAGTAGCCTTATTTAAAGGTAAAAACATCTAAGGGTAGAAACATCGCAGCTATGAGACGTTCCAAGGATTGGAGTATTCGACTCCACTTTCTACATCCTTGAGGAAATAGGCGCCACCTGGGATGACCTCGATGATAATGTAAGGTCCCTCCCAAGGGGACTCAAGTTTCATGTGACCTTTCTTCTTGATTCGTAGGATGAGGTAACCTTCGACGAAGGATCTTGGATGCAGCCATCGGCTGTGGTAGTTGTGGAGGATCTACTAGTACACAGTTGATCGCGTGGCAGTGATGTCGCGTGCCTCATTGAGTAGGTCGATGATGTCTTCGGGTGAGGCCATTCATTCGGGTTTGCTGTAAGACCCATGGGGCCTTGTAGCGTACTTCGGCGGGTAGGACCACTTCTGCACCGTTGACCATAAAGAATGGTGTGTAGCTGGTGGCATTGTTTGGAGTTGTGCGCATGCTCCATAGCACCGAGGGGAGCTCTTCGGCCCAAGATCTAGCACCTCACTCGAGGGGACAGAGGAGTCGCTTCTTGATGCCATTGCAGACAAGGTCGTTGACCTTTTCGACTTGACCGTTGGTCTGGGAGTGCTCCATAGAGGCATAGCTGATGTTGACGCCACATAACTACTTCAAGGTGAAGTTTGTTCTGTTGTTAGTGATGATGCTATGTGGCACCCCAAACTAGTATACGATGGACTTGAGGAAATGATAGTGGAAGTGCCGGTTTGGTTGGTAACGAGTGTGGCCTCAATCCACTTGGTGAACTTGTCGATAGTGATGAGGAGGAATATGTGCCCTCCAGGTGAAGAGTTTTGCAACTTGCCGACCATGTCGAGTCCCCATTGCACGAAGGGCCAGGCCAGTGGTATTGTCCGTAGCTCAGAGTCAGGTGCGTGCAGCTTGTCCGTGAAACTTTGACAAGTCTTGCACTAGGTGACGGTGTCCTTGGCATCACACATCATGGTTGGCTAGTAGATGCTAGCTCGCAGAGGCTTGGCGACGAGCGTGCGACTGCTAGCGTGATGCCCATAGGTGCCTTCATGGATGTCAAGGAGGATGCTCCTACCATCGCCGATGGTGACGCACCATTGAAGGAATCCGGTGATGTTGTTCTTATATAGCTCACCATTTATGATGGTGAAGGCCTTTGAGCGACGGGCTATGTGCCGCGCATCTTCTGGGTCGTTCGGTAGCTTCATGTCTACGCACTTCTATTCTTGTAGACAGTTGTTGGGCCTCCAAGTGTAGAGGTTTGTAGAACAGCAGCAAGTTTCGCTTAAGTGGATCACCTAAGGTTTATCGAACTCGAGGAGGAAGTGGTCAAAGGTATCCCCTCTCAAGCAACCCTACAATCAAGATGCAAGAAGTCTCTTGTGTCCCCAATACACTTTTCAGGTGTATAGGTGCACTAGTTCGGCGAATAGATAGTGAAATACAAGTGGTATGGATAATTATAAGTGGTAACGGTGCCAGAAAAGAGCTTGACGGGTAGGAAGAGACTAAAGGCAATATGAAATAAAGATGGAAGCAAGCAAACATGTAACTGATCTAGTTGCAAACGGTGTTTCAATTCTTAGAAACAAGGCCTAGGGATCATACTTTTGCTAGTGAACACTCTCATATAAATATCTTCTCTTCATGATACTACTCTGAACTACTCTCCGGTTGGACACTCTAATCCATGGTAGGGATATAACAGCACTCCTCAAAGTCCGCTTTCCCCATCTAGATAACCCCTCACTATCACCTTGAGCCCTAGATGGTTCCAACAAACACCACAATTTCATAGAGACATCCAACTCCAAATATAACTCATAACAAGTATTTGTAATCTCTAGCCTAAGTGCCACCATGGTGTGCACGCTATCACTTTCACACACGTGGGGAGAGCCAGAGATCTATTAAAGCACTTGAGGAGCAAGGTAGATCTACTTGATTACAAAGCTCATGATCACAATATGATCATGCATAGAGAGAGAGAGATGAACGCATAGCTATCGGTAGTCCTTAGCCTCGAGGAAGAACTACTCCCTCATCATCATGGGAATCCACAACAGCGATGGAGATGGTGGTGGATATCGATGGAGATGGCTCCGGGGGCACTTCCCCATCCTGGAAGAGTGCCGAAACAGAGACTTTCTATCCCCTGAATCTCCCCTTCGGTGGTGGCAGTGCTATGGAACTTTTCATGGCTGGAGGGTGGATTATTTAGGGTTTTCTCATCGGGAGGCTTCTTATAGGCAAAGGGGCGATGTCAGGGGGTGGACCAGGGGCCCACACCACCTGGTGGCATGGCCAGGGGACCCACGCCACCACATGGTGTGGCCAGCCCCTGGCTCCTCTCCCTCTCGTCTTCAGGCTCCGTGAGTCTTCCGGTAAAATATCGACTTTGGCATTTGTCTAGTCCAATTCCGAGAATATTCATTTTCTGGCTTTTCTAGAACCAAAAATAGAAGAAAACAGGCAACTGTCACTGTGGCATCTTGTTAATAGGTTAGTCCCAGAAAACATATAAAAATACCTCAAAGTGTTGACAAAGCAAAGAAAAGTAGATACTAAACAAGCATGGAACATCAAAAATTATAGATACGTTTGCAACGTATCAGCTGCATGACGAGGTAGGCGTCATCGTATATCGTCAGTCGCGTGGCACCGCAGGATTTTGCCATCCGCATCCAATGGATAAGGGCCTCATACTCTGCTTCATTGTATGATGCTCAGAACTTCATCCTCGGAATGTACCGCATCTTGTCACCTTGTGGGGATGTCAGGATAACACTGACACCCGCTCCTTCTCTGCACTTGGATCCGTCAAAGTGCATCATCCAAACACTCGACATGTCCGGGGTGGCAGGAAGTTGGAGCTCCGTCCAGTGGACCAGGAAGTCTGGGAGCAACTGCGATTTTATCACTATGTAGCGCTGGTAGGTGATGTCCCATGGGGATAGCTTGATGCCCCAATGGCGAATAGCCCCGTTGCTTCGGGGTTGTTGAGGACATGAGAAAGCGGGGTGTCATTGATGACCACTATCGGGTCCTCCATGAAGTAGTGGCGCAGTCGACATGTTGTCATGAACATGTCGTATGCTAGCTTCTGGTAGTGCGGGTACCGTTGTTTGGTGGGCATGAGAACCTTGCTAAGGTAGTACATGGGCCACTGCACCCCATGTATCTTGTATTCCTTGGCCCTTTCGATGACAAGCGTCCTGCTAACCACCTGGTGTGTGGTAGATATGTAGAGCTACATGGGTTCCTTCTCCTATGGAGTGACCAGGACCGGCGAAGTTGACAACAAGTGTTTGAGGTTGTCGAAGGCTTCCTGAGCTTCATCAGTCCACTCGAACTTTTCTGTCTTGCGGAGAAGCTGGTAGAAAGGCAGGGCCTTTTCGCCCATCCGGCTGATGAACTTGTTGAGGCCTTGAGGGCCACAATTTTCCCAGCCTACCGTTGGACTCCTTTGATATTCTTAGGCTTCTCCATGCCTAGTATAGCCTTGATTTTCTTCAAATTCACCTCAATTCCTTTGGCGGAGATGACGTACCCGAGTAGTTTCCCGGATGGGACACCAAAGGTGCACTTCTCCAGGTTCAGCTTGATTCTGTAGCGGTCGAGGTTGTCGAAGGTCTCGTGGAGATCATCGATGAGTGTTGTGTTTTCCTTTCTCTTGACCACTATATCATCGATGTAGACTTGCACGTTGCGGCCTATTTGATTTTTAGGAAGGCATGCATGCACCTTTGATAGGTTACCCCGCGTTCTTCAGCCCGAAGAGCATTGTGTTGTAGTAATAGACACCGAATGGCGTGATGAAGGCTATATTTTCCTGGTCCTCCACCTTCATCTCAATCTAATTGTAGCATGAGTAGGCATCAAGGAAGGAGATATGCTCGTACCCCGCATTTGAATTGGTAGTAGGAAGTGGTCCTTCAGACAGTGCTTGTTGAGGGACGTGAAATATACACACATCCGTGGTATGTCTATGTCCTTCTTTGGCACCAGCACGGGGTTAGCTACCGGGTACTTTCCTTGATCTTGCAGATGAAATCGGCATCGAGGAGTCTATTGACTTCCACTGCGACTACTTGATTGGTCGTGCATCAAGGTACACGTTGAGTGCATGCTCGGAAATTTCCCTGGGAACTCCTGGCATGTCCACGGGACACCAGGCGAATTTTCCCAGTGCTCACAGAGGAATTCGATGAGCGCAAAATCCTATGTGGAACTCAGGTTGTTAGCGATGAGGACCGTCTTGGTTGGGTTTGTCTGGTGAACCTGAACTTCATTAGTGTTAACCGTGGAGTCGAAGGACTGATCAGGTGCATTCTGTCTTCTCAAAGGAGGAATACTGTTGTCTGTCGACTCCTTGAGCCTTGCCAGTTCCTCTTGCGTGCCAAAATATGGGGAGATTCTATTGAAGTCCCTATCGCAGTTGTCTAATCTTGTGAAGCTTCCTTGGATGGTGATGACATAGTTTGGTCCTAGCATCTTCAGCATGAGGTACGCATAGTGTGGTACGCCTACGAATCGTGCGAATGACACTCGACCGAGTATGGCGTGATACTGGAAAGGCCAATTGACCACCTCGAACTCGAGATTCTTCCCCTTCAAGTTCTTGGGCGTGTCGAAGATAATGTCGAGGTGGATTTTGCCCGAGGGTAGATCCCTTTGCCTGGTACGATGCCATGAAAGATGGTGTCTCATGCCTCCAGGATGGACAGTGGGATGCACATGGCGTGCAAGGTGCTGGCAAATATGAGGTTCATGTCGTTGCCTCTGTCCATGAAGATTCTTCTCATCTTGTACCCACCGATTTATGATTCAAGCACCAAAGCCGCATGACCTGGGCATGGTATTTAACGCGGGTGGTCGGACCTGTCGAATGTGATGCAGGATTCACACCTGCTGAGGTACTCAGGAATTGTAGGGGTGATGTCATAGCCATGTTGACTTGTCGAGTCCTAGTCTTCTGGATCATGTTGTAGGGACACCCCTTCTGGATCCTCATGCTCCCACATGGTGGGGGATATGGCTCGCCTCCATTGTTGTGTCTCGCTGGAACTGCTTCCTACTGGTGGTGGTGCTGCATTGGCTAGAAGGGGTGGTAGTGGTGTTGCTTCGTACGTTATGTGCCCTATGGCTTCTCCATATCCTTGACTTGTTGCTTCGCGCCGAAGTTGCACATAAACATCTTGAAGCTTCTAGAACTCGTGGTAGTCTTTGAGGAGGTGACTTGACTTTCTCTTGTCATCATTCTTGTCGATGTAGCAGTGGATGTTCCAGGGGCGGATAGTCATGCCATTGCATTTGAAGCGCCATCATTTGTGTGGTGTTGCCATACCTGGGCTGTTTTCCACTATCACCGTAGTTTCCACCATGATATCCGCTATTACAGTTGTCATTGTTGCTTTTGTTGGTGTAGCCGTCTGCGACCATGTAGACCTCGTCGTGGTCCGTGTAACCGCGATGCATGTGTTTTCCTCGGCGGGCATGCCTGCGTTGTGGAGGGTGTTTTCACCGTCCGCTCAACAATTCACTATCTCCATCAGGTGGTTGATGGTGTCGGTCTTGGTGTGGCCGTGCTCCTTCTTGAGCCCTCGACGGCATACGCCGGCCTTGAACACATCAATTGCTCTCTCCTTGGAAAATGTCCTCCGCAGAGTTCGTGATGATGGACCATCACTAGATGTGAACACGAAGGATTCGCCAGACCTCTGGGAGCATGCTCGAAGTTCTTCAATTGAGGCCATCCATTTGTAGGTTCCTTTGAAGTTTCGGACGAAACTATACACCAACTCCTCCCAACTGCGGATTGACCCGGAGGGAGGGAAGGCTGTTTAGCCAGGCCCGTGCGACACCTTGTAGTTTCAACTGCAGGCATTGCATTGCTATTTCTTTGGATCCACCATGGCACTTGACAGACTGCTTGTGGTCGTCCAGCCAGATCTTTGGCTCTTGGAAGCCATCAAACTTTGGGTTGTCCGAGGGCAGCTTGAAGCCCTTTGGCATTGGCGTTTGCCGTATGGCACGGCTGAAGCATCTGGTGCCGCATAGTTCCATGTCCTCATCTTCAGACTCGGATGAGTAGGCACGCTTGGCGCGTAGCTTGTCGACTTTGTGTTGTGTGATCTCACCGTGGGTGTCGTAGTCACGGTCCCTTTGCTGCGGGCTGTATCACCATGATACGTTGGAAACGTATCTATAATTTTTTATGTTCCATGCTTGTTTTATATCTACTTTCTTATGTTTTGTCCACACTTTGGAGTATTTTTACACATTTTATGGAACTAACCTATTAACAAGATGCCACAGTGCCAGTTGCATGTTTTCTGCTGTTTTTGGTTTCAGAAAAGCTAGTAAGGAAATATTCTCGGAATTGGACCGGACAAAAGCCAAAGTCAATATTTTACCCGAAGCAACATGGCGTCCGGAGGGGAGACAAAGCAGGGAACCAGGGCGGCCACACCCTAGGGTGGCGCGGCCAACCCTAGCCGCACCACCACCAGGCGTGGGCCCCTTGGTGCTCCACCGACCTTGCCCCTTCACCTATAAAGACCCCTCGGGACGAAAACCCTAAGTACCCGATCAAAATTCCACGAAAGAGTATGTAGACACCGCCATCTCCATCCTAGATCAGGAGGGATCTGAAGCTCTTCCCGGCACCCTTCCGGAGGGGAGAGATCACCCTGGAGGCCTTCTTCATCACCATGCCTGCCTCCGGTATGATACGTGAGTAGTTCATCCCTAGAATACGGGTCCATGTAGTAGCTAGATGGTTGGTTCTCCTCCTTTGTGCTAGCATGTTTAGATCTTGTGAGCTCCGTTCATGATCAAGATCACCTATTTGTAATCTTACATGTTGTGTTTGTGGGGATCCGATGGATATTGAGATGCTATTTCAGATTGATTATTGATTCTATCATGTCTATGTTATTTGTGATCTTGCATGCTTTCCGTTGTTAGTAGATATCTTGGCCAAGTAGATGCTAGCAACTCTAAGAGGGAGTATTTATGCTCGATAGTGGGTTCATGCCTCTAGTAATCTAGGGAAGTGACAGAAATCTCTAAGGTACTAGATGTGTTGTTGCTACTAGGAAGAAAACAGCAATCCTTTGTTCATAGAACAATCGTATTGTTTACTTTACACACTTTGCTTAATGCATTATCTGTTGCTTGCAGCTTAATACTGGAGGGGGTTCGAATGATAACTTGAAGGTGGATTGTTAGTCATAGATGCAGTTGGATTACGGTCTATGTATAATGTTGTAATGCCCAATCAAATCTCATAGGAGTCAAGATGATTAGTATATGCATGATGCTTTCTCGGTGTCTGTCAATTGCCCCGCTGTTATTTGTTCACCCAACATGTCATCTATCTTAAGGAGCATCACCTCTAGTGAACTATGGACCTGGTCCATTCCTTTACCATCAATCTACAATCTATTTACTGTTTTCTATTTACTTTCTACAAGCAATTACTATTTTCCACACAATACGTTTAATCCTTTGTTTTCAACAAAACCGATGAGATTGACAACCTCACTATAAGTTGGGGCAAAGTTATGTGGTTGTGTTGTGCAGGATTCCAAGTTGGAAACAACACCTTGGAGATGTTTCCATGCTCCTACTAGTTCGATAACCTTGGTTTCATCTCTGAGGGAAAATTTGTTGTTGTGCTCATCATACCTTCCTCTTGGGGTTCCCAACGAGCTTATCATTTGAGCCATCAAGCCTATTTTCTGGCACCTTTGCCGGGGGGTCAAGGACATCTTCACAAGGGGAATCCCTCATAACCAATCTCTTTACTTTGATTTATTTGTTTTTCTTATTTTATTTTTGTTTTTTTGCTTGTTTCTTTATCAAAAACACACACAAATTTGTAGTACTAGTTTGCTTTCTTTATCAAAATCACAAAAAAAAATTCTTTCTATAGTTGTTACCTCGTTCTTAGCTCACCATGTTGACCCCTAAGATCACCCTGAAAGACCTTCAATAGGTAAATGCTCTATAATTGGGAAAGATAATATTGAAGAATTCTTTAATCATGTTTGAAAGCATGAGGATATTGAGGATAGATCCCTAGCAGAACTTGCTCTAAATTATGAAATTGCTGCAGCTTATTTAGTTCACATGTTGGAAGCTAGGTTTGTTAACCTTAACCCCATAATGCAAGTAATGTTTCTTAAACTTAAAGATATTGAGGACCCTGAAAAGAGAGATTTTATTCTAGAAACTTTGCTTAAAGAATTCTATGATGTTGTTAAGGAAGCCAGAAAAGTCTTTGATCATTTTAATATGCTAGGCTCATGTGTAGATGTTATTGGTACACGCGAAAATATGGATAAAATCAAACCTAAAAATGGAGAGGAAATTAAAATACCGATACCTTTTAAACTTGTAGGAATGCATGAAGCCTTAGAAAAGAATTTCGATTGGATTGTTCCCGAAAACCCGTTTGATGAAAATAGTGAACCCAAGAGTAGTGAGAGAGGATCCTCTAGGACTTATTTAGATGAGATACCTTGCCTTTTTGAAGATATTTCTGGTATTGATCTTAATGCTTCTTCATTTGAGAATACTTTATTCTTGCTTCTTATGCCTAGCTCAAAGGCGTTAAATAAAAGCACTTATTGGGAGATAACCCAAATTTCGTTAGGAATATTTTGTTGAGTCTTGGAAGTTATTACCCTGTAATGACCTCTCCTTATCCTTATTGTGTGGTTTTTGTTCCAAGAATATTCTCTAATGAGAGAGAAGTAAGACTTGGGAAAGTTGTTGTCTCGTAACAGATTTTTGTGCTTCGTTGTAAAAATTCTTGAAAAATATCTATACGTCAGATTGAGCTGTAAGTTTTTGTGCTTTTGTCGCAGGTTGTTATCTAACTTTATTTAGTTCAAAACTTTTCGATTTGAGTAATAGAAGGTCTTCGAAAAAAATGGTTTTTACCTGCTGGTCTGTTTTGACAGATTTCTGCCATTATTTACATTTGCCTCTTAAATCTCTTTCTCTTTGAGTTCTTGCCAAAATTCTTGAACTTTTAAAAGGAAGTTCTACAGTAGGTTGTGTTTTAATGGAAGTTTTACTTGTGTTGGAACTGAACCAAAAATACCTATTATCTTGAATACACTAATGTTGCTAATAAAGATTGTGTGAAGTTTTGTATGAAGGGAATTTTAAGTGTAGGGAAGATTAATGTGATAAGATGAAGTATGGAAAAAAGCTCAAGCTTGGGGATGCCACCCATTTCACCCCAAGAAATATTCAATAAGTACAAGCGTCAAAGCTTGGGGATGCCTTGGGCATCCCCTTCTTCATCAATAAAAATCTCAGGTTCTCTTCCAAACACTTCATTTTTATTGTTTCATGCACAGTTGTGTTGTTCTTGGAGCATCTTCATTTTTCTTTTTTGTTTTTTTTGCTTAGTTTGTTTGAATAAATGGGTTGGACCCCCTCATTCATACATTAGTTTTCAAATAGGTTGATTCGGATTAGAAAAGAGTAGGAAAGTTTATGCTTAAGTGGTATAAACGGAGCTTGTTTTTGACTATGGCTTAGGCTTTATCATGTCATGCTTGATATTATTTTGGCTTATGCTTAGTGATTATTGTTGTAGCATGACTTGTTATAAATAATTGAGATTTCTTAAAGTTCCTTGAAAGAATCATGCGTTGTTTTAGCATATTAAAGCATAATATTGTGGTATTCTCCTTTAATGCTTTATTTGGGTTGACTTGGCGCATGCTCAAACCATGTTAAGAATATACCAAGTCACCATAGCCTCTATGATCATTTATTTTTCGTCTTGTAATATCACTTTATGCTTTAATTAATGATGTTTTGTCGCTTTGCATGATTATGGCCATTATTGCTCTCTTAGTTGGTCGCTCCAAGTCTTTTTGCTAGCCTCCATACCAAGTATGAGTTCCACTCATGCATCCAACTCCAAATAAAACCAAGTTATTCCAAAGAGTCCACCATACATACCTATTAGCATTTGCTATTCCAAGTATATTCATGTTTTTATCTACCTTCTGAATTAAACTTGTTATGTGAAAATTAGTGATTAAAGCTCTCAAGAACTTGATGGCACACTTTACTTTTCTTGCAGTTAATAAAATTGAACCATTGTGCCCATCTATGTTGCATATATGCTTGTGTTTTGTAAGTTGTGAATTAGCAGAACCATGCTATCATGGAGAACGCTTTCAACATTGCACTTTATTTAGTTGATATCATGTTCTTTTTCTTATGGATCCCGGTGGTGTGAAATGAAAGGGGAGCTTGTAAGGCTCATGGAGTTCGTATATGTGTTAGAGAAACGCATGGGCGACTGGTCTAAGACATGCCTAATCATGGTGGAAACCTGCAATGTAACCATAGTGAGAAATCTATGAAGCATCCTCTATTAAAAAAGAAGCCTATGAAAATAGCAAACAAAAAAATAAAAAAAGAGAGAAAAAAGGCCTATGCAAATAGGAAATAAAAGGATGCTGAGATGCTCATTGTCTGCTTGCCTTGTCATTTTTTATGGGGATTCTTCCATATCATCAGGCAAGGGGTACCCCGTTGGCGGTTCTCTATGATACACATGTACTTACAATGACAAGAACTTACTTGTGACTAAACTTGAGTAGCATGAGGAACGGTACTCGTAAGTAAGGGGCATGAGATTTTCAGCTTATAACTTGTCAAGCATATCCTCATATTTGTTCACTTTAACCTTAATCACCTAAAGATGCTTATGATAGGGGCAATGAGAGATGAAAGCTAATAAGTACCATAATTTTTGGAAGCTCTTTATGAGACTTGAATCCCAGCTTCCTTCTATGAAGGCCTTTCTTTTACTTTTATGTTAAGTCTCCATCTTCTATCTTTATGCACCTATTGAGAGAGCTTAGTGGCCATTCTTAGTTTAATGTGCATTGTCCCAAGACTTGTTGATTGATTCATAACTTTGATATTGCTTGTTCTTAAACTATTTGTATCTAGTCACCCTTATGAACTTTGAAGGTGTCCTATGCATTTACGTTTTCCTACACTATGAGGGACAAGCTGAATATCATTCTCATTATGTTTTCTATATGTGAAACCAAGAAACGTCTTTCAAAGCATTTTTATTCATTAATCTTTTGTTTGTACTTTTTCATGTTATAACATAGTTGCTATGTCTTATTGTTAGAACTATATATTTCATGCTATGTTAAAGTACTATGATCCCAGCTATCAATGTTTTACAAATACTTTGATCAAGATTATGATGGTGCATGTCACCTCAAAAATTATTATTTTTATCACTTACCTACTCGAGGACGAGTAGGAGTTAAGCTTGGGGATCTTGATACATTGGAAATGTATCTATAATTTTTGATGTTCCATGCTTGTTTTATATCTACTTTCTTATGTTTTGTCCACACTTTGGAGTATTTTTACAAATTTTCTGGAACTAACCTATTAACAAGATACAACAGTGCCAGTTGCCTGTTTTTTGTTGTTTTTGGTTTCAGAAAAGCTAGTAAGGAAATATTCTCGGAATTGGACCAGACAAAAGCCAAAGTCAATATTTTACCCGAAGCAACACGGAGTCCGGAGGGGAGATGAAGCGGGGAACCAGGGAGGCCACACCCTAGGGTGGCGCGGCCAGCCCTAGCCGTGCCACCACCAGGTGTGGGCCCCCTGGCGCTCCACCGACCTTGCCCGTTTTCCTATAAATACCCCTCGGGACAAAAACCCTAAGTACCCGATCAAAATTCCACAAAAGAGTCTGTAGCCGCCGCCATCTCCATCCCTAGATCGGGAGGGATATGAAGCTCTTCCCGGCACCCTTCCGGAGGGGAGAGATCACCCTAGAGGCCTTCTTCATCACCATGCCTGCGTCCGGTGTGATGCATGAGTAATTCATCCTTGGACTATGGGTCCATGTAGTAGCTAGATGGTTGGTTCTCCTCCTTTGTGCTACCATGTTTAGATCTTGTGAGATCCGTTCATGATCAAGATCATCTATTTGTAATCTTACATGTTGTGTTTGCGGGGATCCGATGGATATTGAGATGCTATTTCAGATTGATTATTGATTCTATCATGTCTATGTTATTTGTGATCTTACATGATGTTCGTTGTTAGTAGCTATCTTGGCCAAGTAGTTGCTAGCAACTCCAAGAGTTAGTATTTATGCTCGATAGTGGGTTCATGCCTCTGGTAATCTGGGGAAGTGACAGAAATCTCTAAGGTACTAGATGTGTTGTTGCTACTAGGGAGAAAACAACAATCCTTTGTTCATAGAACAATCGTATTGTTTACTTTACACGCAATTCGTAAAGCAATAATCTGTTGCTTGCAACTTAATACTGGAGGGGGTTCGGATGATAACCTGAAGGTGGATTATTAGTCATAGATGTAGTTGGATTAAGGTCTATGTATAATGTTTTAATGCCCAATCAAATCTCATAGGAGTCAAGATGATTAGATATGCATGATGCTTTCTCGGTGTCTGTCAATTGCCCCGCTGTAATTTGTTCACCCAACATGTCATCTATCTTAAGGAGAATCACCTCTAGTGAACTATGGACTCCGGTCCATTCCTTTACCTTCAATCTACAATATATTTACGATTTTATGTTTACTTTCTGCAAGCAATTACTATTTTCCACACAATACGTTTAATCTTTTGTTTTCAGCAAAACCGGTGAGATTGACAACCTCACTGTAAGTTGGGGCAAAGTTCTATGGTTGTGTTGTGCAGGATTCCAAGTTGGAAACAACACCATGGAGGTGTTTCCTTGCTCCTACTGGTTCGATAACCTTGGTTTCATCACTGAGGGAAAATTTGCTGTTGTGCTCATCAGACCTTCCTCTTGGGGTTCCCAACGAGCTCATCACATTTTGAGCCATCACACTGCTACGGCTAGTAATCTTCATCGTATGACAAGGATCGTCTTCTCGCGAGTTTCACAGATGTCTTGTTTGGCGCTAGGTTCGTCTCTCCCTCAGTGTAGCCTCAACTAGTCCAAGGCCGGCAAGGGCAGACTGATGGATGGCAGTACATAAATCCCCGGCCTGCGGGGGATTGGATAGCAGGTAGGTGGTGGCCGCCATGATGGTGGCATGCGGGGTTTTCATGTTGTTGTTCCCATCTATGGAGATGAACAATAAGTCCAGTCACTTGGTGGCATCGCGTTTGGCTTCCTTTTTCATCCGGTCCCTTCAGGGGTGGCTTTTGGATGCCCCACCATTATGGTTCCCCTTCGAGGAGGATCTACCAATCGAGGAGAGCTTCGCTCGTCAGGCACTAGACTCATCGGTGAGTCGTCATTGTTCTTCGAGCTTGGCTACAACTACCCGCTGGCGGTGGAACTCCTTGTCCAAGTACCAATGGTAGTCCATCAGCATGTCTTGTGACAAACCAAGGGGCAGAGGCACGCAACCCGTTAGGGCCTGCTGGACCGTTTCCCACTCTGCATCGGTGAGGCGGATCTATGGCATGTTGATGTCATCATTGTTGTTATGGTGGGTAGCTCCATTGCTATCTTCAGGATCAGCGCCGGTGTCGGCGCCGTAGCCGGTGGTGGATCCGGTGTTGGCGTTGATGACAGCGCAGTAGTAGTGGTTGGTGCAGGTGTTTCTTGGAACTTTCTGGATCAGATCCGATACTGTGGTCGTTTTTGGGAAGATCGCTCAGATCGAACTCGCAGCTATTGCTGTTGTTCGGGCCATAGGCCGAGGAGATGGCGTTTAGCTCGCTAAGGGTCCCAATTAGTGGGTCCATGAGGCCGATGAAATCGATGGTATGTTCGACTACTCCGGAACACGCAGGGTGCAGGTTCGGCCGACTTGGAAGCTGAAGCCGATGATCATCATGTCGACCTTGGTGTCGAGGGAGTTGAAGGCTGGGCGCATGGCCGACGATTGGATGGTGAAGTCGAAGGAGTCGATGTCTAGGCGTCTCTCTGACGCAGATGAGTCAGAGATGGCAGGTGATGAGGCCATCGATATTGCAACATCAGCATGCCCAGTTCCCATAGATGGTGCCAATTGACGTGGGTTTAACATGTCAATGCCCATAGTTTATGGACTTGGGTTTGAGGAAGATTGGGACGCCGGAGATCTTGTTCGGCTAACAAATAAGAAATGTAGGTACACGATGTTTACCCAGGTTCAGGCCCCCGGAGGGAAAACCCTAGTCCTTCTTATCTGCTCTTTGATTGAGGAAGAATCAAAGATTACACGGTTTCCTTGATGGCAATGGTGCATAGATGTAATCTAGCGGGTGTATGTGGTATGGTTTGCATGTCCTCCTCGTGGTTCGCTTATGCCATCCCTGAAATTATTTTGCGTCCAATGCGCGAGTATGAGTCCCTACTTTTAGTGCAATTGTGACATCTTGCATTTGAAAGATCATTTGCTTGCCTTTATATTTGAGTTTCCTAATATGTTTAAACATAGCTATGGATACTTGAACATATTTAATATATCAGATGAACATGCAGCAAATGCATCCCTGCATCAACTGTGGCCATGAAAGTTGCCAGGATAAGAATTGTATCATAGTGCTTCCCGAATGCTTTGAGACTATGGTGGTATGTTTAGGTTAATTATGATTTCTAGCCTTGCATGCATTTTGATCGAAAGGACTTTGAAACTAATTAACTATTGTTTTAATATAAATTTTTCTCAGACCATCCCTTGCTACGCAAGAAATGACTTTCTTGACCATGTGAACAGATGTGTCAATCACCAGGGACAATTTGAGGTCACTTGGTGGAAGAGATAAGACCTACAAGATTCTAGTCATCAATGAGGCAAACCGAACTTACTTTACAGGACCAGTTTGGACAGAATTGGTAGAAATCTTCGGGATGGATGCTCGGATGAGGTTGAGAATCTACCTCAATAAAACTTGTGTAGTCATCTTTTTGTCGTATGAGATCCTTGACTTAGAGTCTTCTGACTTTGAAGATCATTCCCTTAGGTAGAACTAGTATTCTAAATTTGAAGACCATGCCCTTAGCTAGAACATGCTAGATAGTCTTCTAAGTTAGTTGTTGTATCATTGTATTCTGAATGATATCCAGTATTAATTGTTGTATTGTTGTATTCTAAATGATATCCAGTATTAATTGTTGTATCGTTGTATTCTGAATGATATCCAATAATTATTTTATATTGCTACTATAATCAAGATTTTTAGTATTTTTTAGTTTCCAAATCATAGTTAATGGCATTCAAGAATATACGAACGCCACTACAGGTTAACTTATTGGTGGCGTTCAGTTCACACGCCACTACAGGTTAGCTTAGTACTAGCGTTCACTCTACACACCACCACTAGGACATACCAGTGGCACGAGGTTAGTGTCGTGCGGTTTAAACGCCACGAACCCCCTTTTTCGAACGCCGCCACTAGGCCTTTTCCTACTAGTGTAGCTTTTATATGAGGAGGTCGGGTCTCAGGATACCACCGAGTTAGTTACAGATTAGGATTTATGTTAGAGGTGGCCCCTTAAGGTTGCCTAATCTTTCATGAATCTCTGTGGAAATCGAGATGAAGGCGAGTGCGAGTGAGGGGGATGATGAAATCCAAGAACACACACGCGAAATCACTCGATGAACACACACGCGAAAACACGATACAATCCAATAGCTCATGTCGGTGGCAACCAGTCCGACACAATCCTTAGGATCGGTGGCGAGCAAGGATCTCTCTCTCTCTCTCTCTCTCTCTCTCTAACCGGCATAGTGAGCGGGAGGCTTGGTGAGATCTTGACAACTTGGAGAAGGAACACCGACACCAAGGCCTTGTACAACTTGAACATGTTAAGAAAAGCTCAAGAGGTTGGGGATAATTGTGTTCCTTGACAAAGGAGCATGAGACTAGAACTAGATTGATCCACAAGGGTTTCTTCTAATTCAATTATCCAAGTCAAGGATTACAATATGGAGGAGGTGGTCTATATATAGGCCAACCACTAAATAGGGGTAGTTTGGGCATAAAAAGTAGGGTTCTAGATGGAATAGAGGGATACATGGGCCAAAGGCCTGACTGATGGCGTGCATGCCCATAACTTAGGTTGGTAACTCCGGTGCGAGTGGGACGGACAGTCTGGTGTGTGTCATCCAGACAGTCTGGCAGGGCCAGACATTCTGGGTGGAGTCCACATGGCTTCCAATTCAGTCGATAGAAGGGTTGTTCTAGTTCCGGTCAGGTCGAGACTGGGCATTCCGGGGCAAGTTGGCCGGATAGTCCGGTGGCATAGGGCACTCTGGGTCATGTTGGCCAGATAGTTCATTCCAGGCAGCGACTTGATAGGTTCATCTTCTAGGCTTGGTTTGCAATATGTCGGGGCTTCGTATCTGAGGATGCATACTGTATTGGCATGAGGTAGTTGTCCATTCAGAGGTGTATCAAAATCACACAAAGCTAGGAGCGAGTTAACCTTGTCATGGAGTAACTTGGCTCTGGCACGAGTCATATGTCCACTTTGGGGACTTGGTGGTGAGGACGTAGGGACATCCATAGGACGGTCTGCATCAGCTCCCCCGTACTTAGGAAAGAGTCATCCTTGACTCTTCATCATTATCATCTTGATCATCTCCATGAAATGGTGAGAGGTCCTTGACATTAAGCATCTTGCTCATGAGATACTTTGATGTCGGTATGTCGATGGTGTATGCACTGTTGTTGATCCTATTGAGGACTTTGAAGGGACCATCTCCCCTTGGCTTGATCTTGGAGTCATGATCATTGGGGAAGCGGTCTTTGCTTAAGTGTATCCACACGAGGTCGCCTTCTTTGAAGATAATCTCCGTCTTGGTCTTGTTGAGCCTTGAAGCTTCACGAAGAACTTGTTGCTCGATAGTAGCTCGTGTGTCTTCATGTATTTTGTTCATGGCTTGGGTGCCCTTGCCGATATCCACATTGGTGCTCTCATGGAGAGGACGTGGTAGGATGTCGAGTGCGGTGAGGGGCTCAAATCCATAGATGATCATGAATGGGATATTCATTGTGGTGGAGTGTTTGGCTCGATTGTAGGCAAACTCGGCGTGTGGAATGCATTCCTCCCAATCCTTAAGATTCTTCTTGATCAACACGCGAAGTAATGTTCCGAGGCTTCGGTTGACGACCTCGGTTTGGCCATTGGTTTACGGATGTGAGGCGGACGAGAAGAGGAGCTTGACACCAAGCTTGGCCATTAGCGTATTCCACAAGTAGCTCATCAATTTGACATTGCAGTTGGAGACGATAGTTCCTGGCACACCATGAAGACGGACGATTTCCCTAAAAAGCAGATTTGTAACATGTGAAGCATCATCGCTCTTATGGCACGGAATGAAATGTGCCATTTTGGAAAAGTGATCAACTACGACAAATATTGAATCATGACCATGCTTAGACCTAGGAAATCCTAACACAAAGTCCATGCTAATGTCTGACCAAGGTTCATGAGGTATAGGCAATGGCATATAAAGACCAAATGGGTTATACTTACACTTAGCTTGGACACATGTTGTGCATCGTTGGACATCGCGCTCCATGCCTCGCTTCATCTTGGCACAATAGTAGTGTGTGGAGAGCATATCCAATGTCTTGTCACGACCAAAGTGACCCATAAGGCCGCCACCATGAGACTCTTGGAGAGGCAAAATTTGGAGAGATGACTTCGGAATGCAAAGCTTCTATTTTTAAATAGAAAGCCCTTATGCAAATAGAAATCATCAAATCCTTTGTCAATTGAACAATTTGCGAATATTGGTCCAAAGAACGGTTCGGAAGCATACAAAGATTTTATGTCTTCAAGACCCAACACATTTACTTCGAGGCGCGTAAGAAGGCTTGTGTTCTTGCGAGACAAGGCATCCGCAACTAAATTATCTTGGCCTTTCTTATACTTGATGATGTAAGGAAATCACTCCATGAACACAACCCACTTAGCGTGCATTTTACTCAAGTTGGCTTGGCCTTTGAGATATTTCAACGACTCATGGTCAGAATGTATGATGAATTCCTTAGGCCAAATTAGTGTTTCCCCACTTGAAGGACACGAACTAAGGAAAAAAGCACTTTGTCATAAATCGGATAGTTAAGGTGTGCACCATCTAGTTTCTCACTATGGTATGCAATAGGATGTCCATTTTGCATGAGGACTCCTCCAATGCCAATACCACTAGCATCACACTCTTTAAAAAGTTTTTGTGAAATCTAGAAAAGCAAGGAGAGGTGCTTCGGTTAACCTCTTTTGAGCTCATCAAAAGCTTTTTTTGTGCTTGGCCCCAAACAAAAGTGACATTATTTTTGGTTAACTTGTTGAGAGGATAAGCAATAGTATATAAGTCTTTCACAAAACGATGATAGAAACTAGCCAAACCATGAAAAGTTCAAAGTTCACTCACATTTGTGGGAATGGGCCAATCTCATATGTCTTTAACTTTAGAAACATAACCTTCAATATCATTAGAAGAGATAACAAAACCAAGAAAAATCAACTTGTCTTTAGCAAAAGTGCACTTGGGAAGATTAGCATACATCTTTTCATTTCAAAGGATTTTCAACACCTCCTTAACATGTATAACATGCTCATCAAGTGACTTCCTATAAACAAGAATATCATCAAAGTAGACAACTACACTCTTTCCAATGAGAGATCTCAAAATATGATTCATGGGGCGCATAAATGTGGATGGGGAATTAGATAAGCCAAAAGGCATGACCAACCATTCATAGAGATCGAGCTTGGTCTTGAAGGTGGTTTTCCACTCATCACCTTCCGCCATGCGGATTTGATGGTAGCCACTACAAAGATCGATTTTTGAGAAAATTGTGGCTCCACTTAACTCGTCTAGCATGTTGTCAATACATGGTATGGGATGTCTATAATGCACATTGATAGCATTGATTCGATGGCAGACCATGCATAACTGTAACCTATCATCCGTCTTTGGAACAAGAATCACGAGTACCACGCTTGGGCTAGTGCTTACTTGGATCAAACCTTTGGAGACGAGTTGGTTGGTTTGGTGTTCTATCTCGTTCATCTCCTCCGGGTTCGTGAGATATGCGACATGGTTTGGTAGCGGTGCGTTGGGAATGAGGTCAATCCGGTGCTCGATTCTGCGAAGAGGAGGTAGTCCATGTGGGAGCTCCTCGGGAAACATGTCCTTGAATTCCTGCAAAATAGCCATCAAAGAGGGGGGAACATTTTTCAACTCATTAGTTCCTTGCGCTAGTCCTTTGCAAATGAGGACATAGAGATAGATGGGTTATTCCTCACGTCTCTCATATGACTTTTGGTGGCAATAAGAACACTCTTATTTTTTCCACTCGAGTTTGGCTTTTGGCTCTCACTCATTATATGGTGGTTCTCTCGCTCATCACTCATGTCACAATGTGTTTTTGTGGTTTGCGCCCTCACTAAATCCTTTGCATTGTCCGCGATTATTTGGCTAGGAGTCATCGGTTGCAAAACACATGTCTTGTCAAGCCACTTGAAGGAATACACATTTGTGTGACCGTCATGTATAGAACTCTTGTAATATTGCCACAATCGACCAAGCAACATATGGCAAACCTTCATGGGAACCATATCACACTCCACCGTGTGTTTGTATGGTCTAATTGAGAATGTTACCGAAGCGGTGTGCTTGATCTTCATGGGCCCTTGGTCACTTAGCCATTGGACATGGTAGGGGTGATTGTGTGGATGGAGGGTGAGGTTGAGCTGAACATGTTGGAACTTTGAGCTTCATGCTCTTGGGCTTGAGTGGTCAAGATTCTTGTGACGACAAGCGATGGACTTGTGTCATGTTCACACATGAGGAGTTCTTGGTCATCTTTCACATGTTGTCTTGTCATTGCTTCTTTGACTTTTGCATCAAATTCATCTTCACTCAAGTATTCCTCGTCACCATTGTCATGAATGAACAAGATTTTTTGTTTCCACATGTGGCCAACTTGTGTCCTTTTCCTCAACACTTGTAGCATTCGCCGTTCAATGGTGGGTCATCCTTTGTATGCTTTCCACTTGGGCACGGTTTTCCTTGAGTAAGTGTGGGCTTGAAAGGAGGCTTGGAGGTACTTGAGGAGCTTCCGTTGAAGTTTGTTGTTGTAGCGGTTAGAGCTTGCTTGTAGGTGAAGTACGTCTTGGGCTTGTTAAATTTAATGTCCTCTTGCACTTAATGCTCGGTCTTTGTTGCAATATGCACAAGCTCAACCATGTTGTTGTACTTTTGGAACTCGATGATGCACTTTATTGGGTCGTTCAAGCCACTGAGGAAACATTCCATTGTTTGCACTTCGCGCTCTTCAATGTTAGCACAGATCATGTTGAGCTCCATTTGCTTGAAGTACCCTTCCACGGTCTTCGTCCCTTTGTTAAGCGATTGTATCTTGTTGAAGAGGTCGCGCATGTAATGTGAAGGAACGAAGTGAGATCTCATATGAGCCTTCATATCTTGCCAAGTGGTGATTGGAGGCTCTCCTCTTGCGTCACGAGCGACTTGGACTTGTTCCCACCAAAGGTTGGCATAATCATTGAACACAAGCGAGGCCATGGCGACCATCTTCTCATCACTATAGTTATGCATGCGGAAGATTTTGTAAACTTTGAGTGCCCATGAGAGGTATTCTTCGGGATCATTTGAACTAGTGAACTTGGCATGGTGAACTTGAGCTTGCAAAAAGTTTCTTCCTCATTGCGGTCACAGTAGAGGTGGTTGCCATGATGTTGATGTTCTTCATCTTCCATGCAATTATTGCAACAATCTTGGTGACCTTGTTGTTGCACTTGTGGTTGAGGAGCCGCATTTGGGGGTGGAACTTGGTTCTCACGAAGTTGTTGGGGATATTTCTCTTGCTCTTAGCGTGGTTGTTGACGAGGTTGAGGTGCTTGGTCCTCATGAGGGTGATGAGGATGTGGAGCCTCTTGCCATGGTAGTTTGTGAGGGGGAGGCTCATTCTCGGTTGTTGACATGGGTTAGGCACTTGGGCCTCTTGGTGAAGGTCATGGTCTCGAGCCTCTTGACATGGTTGGCGTCGCTCCACATGTACCATTTGACGCTCCATGTCTTGATGTTGTGGAGGAGGCTCGTCATGGTGACCATGATGGCGGCATGGATGTTCATGACGACGATGACGAAGAGGCAGGTCTTGAATAGCTTCACATAGACGACGAGCTTGTTCCTCCAAGTTGGAGTCATCATGTGTTGCAATAATGTCTCACAAACAGGGGCAGTGAACTTGGGGTTGCACTCGAGGTTCCACTCATGATTCTTCACGTGATTGGTCTTGTTGGATCACTAGTGCTCTTGCGTGATGATGGTGTTTGTCTCGCCTTGCTTGAGGCCTTGAGGAGAAATCACTATCATAGCTTGATGTAGTGGTGTCCCGAGGAGAAGGTACATATTGCGAAGACCTCACGAGTTCAAGTGCGGGGTCGTCGTTGCAGCTTGGAGAACTTGCATGAAGGTCTTGTCGATAAGGAGAACGATGGCATGACTATCTTGACGCACTCGAATGGTGCCTTGAAGCGCATGGTTCACGCTAACACGGCCTTATGTTGCTTGACATTGCCTCCATGAAGTGTTGAAGCATGTCATTTGTTGCATTGATGGTTCTTTGAAGAGATTCATTTTGGTTCCCGAAGTTGTGTTGTATTGCATTCATTTTCTGTTCGATGTCGTCGAAGCGGTTTTTGATTCTCTTGAACTCCATTTGAGTTTCTCCAAATTGCTCATCTTGGCACGTTTCAAGGGCATTGCAACGGTCACGGAATTTTCGGCGGATGATGTAGTGGCTTGCTCGCATCATGTACAAGCCTTCTTCATATTTGGGTGGAGGTGGTTGGCTTGTCTCACCATGCCTATCCATATGCAAGACAACAAGGATTGTATATGGAAGGTAATATGTGGTGGGGGTTAGCCTTTTACCTCACCTTGGAGATTGTACCGAACTAGTAGCCACAAGTGAGAATTATAAGCTTGCAAAGTGAAATCACAAAGAAAGCTCACACTAAAGGAAGAACTAAAACTCTCAAAATATTTTGGGGGAAGGTTAGGAAGGTGAAATGCCAAAGAACCAACCAAATGAAAATGATAGTCAAAAATGGGTGAAATCCAAAAAAACTCAAGTCAAAGGGAAGGTCAACAACTTAAAAGGGTGACAGGAACCTATGACTATACACACATGTGGAGATTATTGGGATTAGCATGACTATAAAAATGAGCAAAAAATGTCCTATCAAAGACTAAGCTCGGTTGTCGTGCCAATGCAAGGAGAGACGGTGGCTCGTTTACAAAGATAAAAATGAGCAATAGATTTGTGCACTTGCCTTGGGCGCTCTTCTTTCTCTATTTCTTACAAGCTTGGGACTCTCTTTTGCTATGGGAGACAATTTTTCTTTTTCTTTGTATATTTTTATCTTTTTTCTTTTATTTTTTTTATTTTTGCTCTCCCTTGGTGCTACCACTCACTCGTGTTATTGCTTTTACACACTCACTATCCAAGGACAAATGCACCACACTCAAGCAAACACAAGATGAGCCACTCTCGGTAGGATAGGTACACACAAAGGAAGATATGGGTTAACAAGGTATCACAAGTTATACAACTACAAGAAAAGTTGGCTTTTACATTGGATGATTTTTGTGGTTGAAGGCCCGTTTTTCATGGCTAAAAAGTCTTCCATCACAAATGAATCAACCAAGGTTTTTTCCGACTGTGCCAGATCACACCCTTTGGGCACGAAAACTTGTTTCGTCGTAGATATGTTCGCCAATCGCGTTGACTGCTAACGTCACGTAAACTGCCATGTGGAATCCACCGTTAACATCTAGTTACCGTCATTAACAGTCGCAGAAACCATGGTAGAAACCAGGCCCAGCCAAGGCCTACTAATTATTAAATCGCTAGCCCATGTGGAGAGACCAATAGGAATACGACCCTTTACTCTTTTGTCCATCATTGTCTGGAATCGTCCCAGTACTGTAGCTAGCAGCGGCCCATACACTTTTGGGCCCGACACTTTTTCGGCCTATATAAGGCCTAAGTTAGCCCAACACTGTGCTGCCACTTGAGGCCTGCACCAAGACGGCCCAGTACTATTTAAGCTTGTTGTCAATCTAGTCTTTTACTATTCAGTCATGTTATTGTTCCATCCTTTTAGGATTTTCGCCCCGTTACTGTTTAGGCCCTTTAGAGTTTGGGCTTTTGCCTATTCAGACCTGTACTATTCGACATGTTATTGTAGTTGCATATCACTATACTGGCCATTTACTGTTCTGGCTGTTTACTGTTCTGACCATTTACTGTTGACACCATTCATGGTTCTGATCTTCCACTATTCAGGACTTTCACTGTTCCAGCCTTTCTACTATTTAGGCCTTTCATCGTTCCGGCCTTTCTCTTCTCTAGCCTTCTACTATTATGTCATTTTACTGTTCTGGCCTTTTACTATTCTATCCTTTTACTATTCTGACCTTTTACTCTTCTAGCCTTTATTGTTCTAGTCTTTTACTATTCTGGCCTTCTACCGTTCTGGCCTTTTACTATTCTATCATTTTGCTATTCTGGTCATTTTGGGTCGTCCATGCGCACGTTGTTTCAACGTTCGGTATGTTAATGCTCCATCCTGTTACTGTTTCGGCCTTTTTTGCTAGCGCCTACTTTTTGGCAGAACAGAGGAATATCAAGACATCAATTAATAAACACGCACAAATTAAAACTACTTATTACACAACAATAAAAGTTTTTTACAATAGGTTATACAATAAGATCGAAATTCTGAAAGATTACAAAGTGTCGGTATCATCAATAAGAGATCGGTACATGGCGATTCGCTTCAATATATCATCTATCCTCTTCTTCAATATTTCAGCTACAGATCTAAGAGCAGCTACACCCTTTCTTTCTGCATGCAATATAGCCTTTATATATTTATCACCTGCAGGAGTTGTTCTAGGTGGACTATTAAGTAAGTTGTTTGCTTCGGAAATGCAATGGGAGGATGAATGGGAAGAGGGATCACAACTTTCAGTCCTGCCTTCCAAGGATTCTTGCTTGGTTTTAACTGCAACCTGCTAAAATATGGTGAAAGAGGTTAAAACAAAGAATAAGGGAAATAAGTAGTATTATATAAAGTAGAGATCATTTAAAGTAAGTATGCACTTACAGTAGCACGTTCAGGCTAACAGTAGCTCCTTACCGAGCGGGTGCGACTCCTAGTCAATCTACTAGAAGAATATGAGCCGAGCAGTTGGAACTCTAGTCCTTATACTCCATTGTCATTTCTCTACTTTAAGGCGTGACATTTAAAACCTAGTTAGCTGGTTTGGAAGGATGAAAACTCTTGAAAACACCAAAAACATAGCATTAAAAATTAGCAGATGTACGATTCAAACTAGATAGCTGGTTTGGAGGGATAACAGCAGGTGAAAACACCAAAATATAGCATTAAAATGACCAGATATATGATTCAAACTAGATGGACATTTTCTGAATTAAGCATTCGTAGATAGAAACACAATAGAACATGAATGCAAATGTCATGGCAAGGTCTTAGGTAGAATGACTTATTAACTTATTAGACATGCAGGTTATACAACTTATTAACATGATAAGAAATTGGCCTAAGTAACACAAGGAAACCTCACACTTTAGCCTTGCTGGGTATGAGATTTTGTTAGTGTTGGATCCTCTATGAGATGTTTGCATGACCCGTGCGTGTGCTCGGAAAGAATAGCATCTATGAGTTGGTGTTGGAGGATTAAATCGATAGCGTGAGAATGTAAGAAAGGGAATAAAATCAAGAAGCTAATGATGTGGATAGGACCTACCAGATGTGGGGTACAACCAAAATGGCAATAGCATGCAGGATATTGAGCAACATTCTAACAATTTCGTAGCTTACGAGTACCAAAAATATAGCAAACGGGCAAGAGAAATTACCGCTGCGCGGCAAGGATGGGTCGGACAGGCAAGAGGGTGGCAGGGGCGGTGTCTAGGCATTTCGGGGTCAACAACGAGTGATTCAATGAAGCGGCCCCCGTAGGGTAGAAAAAAGGCGTTGGTGAAGCAGATCCGATGCAACGAGGGAGTTGGTGAAATAGTTGCGATGAAGAGCGCCGGTAGTGGAGGAGCTCCGGTGTGGAAGAGAGGGTCAGCGGTGAAGCAGCTGGAGGAAGGTGAGGTTGGAGGGGTGTGGGAGGGGAAGAAGCGATGGGGATATAGGTGGGATGATGCACATTTACCACCTATACCCCTCTATTATTGCAGTACTCCCATGGCCCTTGTTTCTAGAGCAGGGATAGACGAGGAATTTTGCATTTGCAAAAAGCGGGGCGAGATATTTGAATAGATGCGCGGGATATTTGAGTAGATGGACACGGGATGTTTCGGCATCTTGCAGAAATTTGGAGGTTGAAGCTTCCGACGTACGCTACTCTGATGCGGTCGCTCTCACGTGTTGGCCCCGTCTAGACCCACACGCCAGTGACAGTTATCACAATTAATGAAAGTATCTCAAATTTTGATCTATAAGTGCATTATACCTGCTTGGTAAGGGTTTCAGGTTCTAGGGTTATGAGGTTAGGGTTTAGGGTTAATGGTTTTTGATTTTCAATAATGTTCAACCTTTATGCTTATATTCATGGAATAGAATGGTGTTACCGCAATAAAATGAAGTATCTCAAATTTTGATCTATAAGTGAATGGTGCCTACTTGGTTTAGGGTTTATGGGTCAAGGATTTAGAATTTTACGGTTTAGGTTTTATGGGTTGTTTAGGTTTTAGGGATTAGCGATTTTTCAATCCTGCTCAAAGATTTATGCTTATATTCGTTGAATAGAATGGTGTTACCTAATTTAATGAAAGTATCTCAAATTTTGATCTATAAGTGCATGATACCTGCTTGGTTAGGGTTTACGGGTCGAGGGTTTTTTGGTTTTTAGGGTTTTACGGTTTAGGTTTTATGGTTGTATAGAGTTTAGGGTTTAGCGAATTTTCAATAATGCTCAAGATTTGTGCTTATATTCGTCGAATAGAATGGCGTTACCTAATTTATTGGAAGTATCTCAAATTTTGATGTATAAGTGCATGATACCTTCTTGGTTAGTGTTTATGGATTGAGGGTTTGGGGTTTTAGGGTTTAGGTTTTAGGGGTTGTTTAGGGTTTAGGGTTTAGCGAATTTTCGATAATGCTCAAGATTTATGCTTATATTCGTCGAATAGAATGGCGTTACCAATTAAACGGAAGTATATCAAAATTTTATCTATAAGTGCATGCTACGTGCTTGGTAAGGGTTTACGGTTTTGGGCTTTAGGGGTTTAGGATTTGGGGTTTTGGGAATTTCAATAATGTTCAAGTAGCTTTATGCTTATATTCGTGGAATAGAATGGGGTTACATCAATTTATTGAAAGTGTCTCAAATTTTGATTTGTAAGTGCATGGTACCTGCTTGGTTAGGGTTTATGGGTCGAGGGTTTAGGGTTTTACGTTTTAGTTTTATGGGTTGTGTAGTATTTTAGGGTTTTGCGAATTTTTAATAACGCTCAAGGTTTATGCTTATATTCCTCGAATAGAATGGTGTTAGCCGATTTAATGAAAGTATATCAAAGTTTGATCAATGAGTGCATGACACTTGCTTGGTTAGGGTTTATGGCTAGGGGTTTTGGGCTTTAGGGTTTATGGTATAGGTTTTAGGGGTTGTTTAGGGTTTAGGATTTAGGGAATTTTTGATATTGCTCAGGATTGATGCTTATATTCGTCAAACAGAATGGCGTTACCCAATTTAACAAAATTATCTTAAATTTTGATCTATAAGTTCATGCTACGTGCTTGGTCAGGGTTTAGGGTATAGGGTTATAGGGTTTAGGGGTTTAGGATTTGGGTTTTAGGGGTTTAGGGTTTAGGGTGTCAGGAATTTTCAATAATGTTCAAGCTTTATGCTTATATTCATGGAATAGAATGGTGTTACCCAATTTAACGAAAGTATCTCAATAGATCTATAAGTGCACGCTACCTGCTTGGTCAGGGTTTAGGGGTTTAGAGTTTACGGTTTAGGATTTCGTGAATTCTCAATAATATGTTCAAACTTTATGGTTATATATATTCGTGGAATAGAATGGTGTTACCGCAATTTAATGAAAGTCTCAAAATTTTATCTACAAGTCAATGATACCCTGCTTGGTCATATTTTCTGTTAAATACAATTGAAGGTACCCAAGTACTAAAACAAGGGAGAAACACTAAGAGTTCCTGAGATTTAGGCGATGTTTGGTTGGGCTCTAATTCTGGCTTTTGATTTTTGGCTTATAAAGTCAGGAACGTGTTTTTGGCTTTGTTTTTTTAGCTTTTACTTTGACATAGTTGAATGATGGTACAAGCCAAAATTTAAAATCTAAAGGCTTATAAAATAAAGCTAAAAGAGATAGATAAGCTTAACCAAGCAACCCCTCAACTTCTTGATATGAATGCTATTAATGCAGCCTAATTTGGGACCTTTTGAAAGAAAATTCCAAATAAAAAATATATAAATTGAAGCAATGTCTTTCTTTCGCATAGTATTCTGTTAGGTGCACTGCCTAGTTTCCATGAAAAGTATGCTAAAATTTGACAACTTTCGAAGAAACTCGTTTCATAATATGACATACCATGTATGAACATTCATGGCTTTCAAACGAGATGACCAAGGTCATGGCAATATGCTTGCCATAGTTTATGATAATGTGTCCATGTTTGGTAGATGATAGTTGTGAGATTCGACACATTTTTGATGGCTTTTATTGATGGTTTTCCTCTAGATTTGATCGTTTTCTAGCTTTACCTAACGCTAATACTTCGGTAACGAAGAAAAGTTGGTTTTTAATGTGTGTTTCAGGTTCTGAATGTCAACAGAAGGTTTTAAATAGAGAAACACAATATTCAGGCGAAAACAAGCAAGTCTCTATTTGGAAGCAATCGAGGAAAGCGTACAGAAGCTTTAACGAGCATCTATATAGCGGGAACATTTTTCCGGCCGTATAGTTCCCACCGTGTAGCTGCCGACGCCTCAGTCTTGTCAAAAGGGACAACTTCCTTGAAGAGACTAGACACGAAAACACAACACAGCAGCCGCCATCCCATCCAGAAGGGAGAAAGAGGAGATCCGGAGAAGAAGGAGAAGACGTTCTTCATCTTGCTCCACAATCTTCGACATCCTAGCCAGTACACCCCCATAACCATTACTTGTACTTGAGAGAGAGAGAGAGAGATCTTCACCTTGCAAGACTATGCTTTGAGATTGATTCTTCCTATCTTGAATTGTGTTGGATTACTTGTCTATTCTTATTCGGGATCTCCATGGTAATATCAAGAAGTCTTCCCTTTATTTAATTATATTGATGATGCTTTCTTCTCTCATGTATGAGTAAGTTCCTTGGGCGTGGGAGATATAAGGGATTGGTGAGATGTGATGTGCCTCCATATATTTTCCATTAGTTTGTGATCTATTTTAATTATTATATTATGTGTGCTTGGCTATCTGTGGGATGCCTAATGTTTGTTGTCCAATTAAGGGTCCAGACAACATGATACTTTGTTCTACATGGATAGGATCTTGTTCGCTAGCAGACCGGTGACCCTCGAGTGACACGGGGATATCAATGGAAAACTAGTACACTCAAGGATAACGAGGAACCACCGAGCTTATTGCATTAGTCCGATCCAAGGAGCTTAATCGCTAAGTGACCTGAAGGGTCTTAATCGTCTAGTGTCTGACCATGGTTTTGGTAATAGACTAGTAGGATTATTGAAGTTGGGACGAAATCTACCAAGAGGAGTTCCAGCTAATTATGGGTTGCTCGCCTATACATATACTTATAAGATTATAATTGTTACACTTATTATTCGTCCACCTGGCACAGTCACTATCACCATGAACTGTATCTCCCTGCGCCTTCTTTGTCATCTACAGGAAACAACAAACAACCAAACCGTTCTTTACTTTTATGTTTTTTATTTCTGAAGTTTACATTTTTAAGTTTATTTGAATACACCCAGTTTAATCCAAATTCCTTTCTCATTTCAACACTTACAGTCAATTCACTCGAAGACATGTGACAAATTTTGGTGTGACAAATACTTCACCCATAAACACTTACCTTTGGGCTCCCTATGGGATCGGTGTCTATACTTTCAAACTAGCTACAAACAATATGTGCACTTGCAGACATCAGTAGACAATCCATAACTGCATATTGGCATTTCAAACAATGTTTACAAAAAAGGTGCATCCAAATTCGAAGTTATTTTAAATTGTCCAAGTGACAACAATGGCTTCCATTGTGAAGCAACTACAAACATTATATGTGGTTCAAAATCTCACCGCACCAATTTTCTCACGGAGTATAATTTTTTTGATGGATAATGTCCAAGTTTCATGAATTTTCAATCTTCTAGGCCAGGTTCGATGATTTTCATTATTTGATCTCGGTTTAGCGAAAAAAGTTCGAATTTTGAACAACAATCCATGGGAATCTCTACTTCCCATAATTCTGGCTCACTCACATGTGAGTCACTTGCATGGTGGGTCCAAAAAGTTAGTGTAGGTCGGGGTGGGCGAGCAGGTAAATATTGAAGAAAGGATGGGAAATGTCGATGGGGTGATGCACTTGGGAGAACGCAAATTTACCACCTATAGCCCTCTATTATTGCAGTGCTCCTCGGATTCTTGTTTCCGAAGAAGGGATAGAAGAGGAATTTTGCATTCTTGGAAGAGGTGAACCATGTTTGGGGCTGGATGATTGAATGGGTGGGCGGGATGTTTGAATGGATGGGCGGGATGTTTGAATGGGTGGGCGGGATATTTCGGTGCTCTACTGAACTTTTGAAGTTGAAGCTTCTAAGGTACACTACTCCCGCTTGGGATGATGTCCCCGTCAGATAGACCCACATGCATGTATGCTTTCCAGCATTTAATGAGTTTATATACATCTGCCGAAATGAATGAACATTAATTCAAGGCTTTCAAACAAAATGACCAAGGTCATAGTCATAGTTTCTATACCTTTTTCATGTTTTGTACTACTCAGTACATTGAAGCATCTTCACCGATCAAGCTTACAAACGTTTACATATTTGGTAGATTGGTGCATCTTGGCATTTCAAGCAATTGTTTAGAAAAGGAGATTCCAGATTTGATGGATAATGCCCTACTTTCATGAGTTTCCAAGATTCCTAGCTGAAGATGTGCAATAAAATGGCCTTTTGACAATTTAAAGTAAGTATGTCTAATTACAAACTACAAAGTGTGTGATATAGCTTGCTCTTGACTTTTTAAAAATTATTTAAAGGTACCAAATTAGTCAAATATTGGAGAACCACCGAGATTTTTGCAAGATTTCAACTTTTTGATATGAATGGTAATGACACCAGATTTGGGCCATTTTTTAAAAAAATAATAAAGAAAAAAATATAAAACAAAATACAACCATTCATTTCTCTATTGGAGTCTCACTTTGTGCATTAGCTAATTTCCATGAAAAATATATAAAATTTGATAACTCTTGAAAACTCATTTCACAATATGGCGTACCATGTTTGAACATCCATGGCTCTCAAAAACTAGATGACCAATGTCAAGGCCATATGTGTTACCATACTTTATGATAATGTAACCATGTTTGGTAGATTGGTGCATATTGGCATTTCAACATTGTTTACAAAAAGAGCTTCCATATTTGAAGTTATTTTAAAAGCCCCAATTGATATAATTATGGCTTTAATTTTTTCATACGATATATGGCATACCATGTATGAATATGCATGGCTTTCAAACCATATGACCAAGGTCATGGACATATCTTTGCTACAGTTTATAACAACATGTCTGTATTTAGTAGATTGGTGCGTATTATTGGCATTTAAAATATTATTTACAAAGGAAGCTTCTGAATTTGAAGTTATTTTCAATTTTTCAAGCGATGATAGTGACTTTTGTCGTGAAGAAACTACAAATAAGTATGGCTCAAAATCCCACTGCCCTAGTTTTCACACAAGATATACATAGCCTGGGTTTTAGGGTTCGTGTTTTGGTGTTGGGTTTAGGGGTTTAGGGTTTATGGTATATGGTTTAGGATTTTGGGGTTTAGGAGTTTAAGGTTGGTATTTAGGGTTTAGGGTTTAGGATTGAGGGTTTAGGGTTTTAGGGTTTAGGGTTTTCTAGGTTTTAGGCTTTATTATGGAATTTTCAATAATAATGTTCAAGCTTTATATATATATATATGCTTATTTATATTCGTGGAATAGGTTGGTGTTATCGCAATTTAATGAAAGTATCTCAGATTTTAATCTATAAGTGCATTATACCTGCTTGGTGAGGGGATGAGGGTTTAGAGTTTATGGTTTTTAGGGTTTAGGGTTTAGGTTTGGGGGGAATTTTTGATAATGTTCAAGCTGCTTTATTCTTATATTCGTGGAATGGAATGGCATTAGCACAATTTGATGAAAGTATATCTGAAATTTTGATCTACAAGTGCATGATACCTCATTTGCCAGGGTCGTTTAGGTGGGGTTAAGGGATTAGGGCATTTTCAATAATGTTCAATCTTTATGGTTATATTCGCCGAATAGAATGGCATTACCGCAATTTAATGAAAGAATCTCAGATTTTGATCTATAAGTGCATGATACCTGCTTGGTTAGGGTTTATGGTTCGAGGGTTTAGGGTGTTCAGGTTTTACGGTTTAGGTTTTATGGATTGTATAGGGTTTAGGGGGTTTAGCGAATTTTCAATAATGCTCAAGCTTTATGCTTATATTCGTCGAATAGAATGGTGTTACCTAATTCATTAAAAGTATCTCAAATTTTGATCTATAAGTGCATGATACCTGCTTGGTTAGGGTTTATGGGTTGAGGGTTTGGGGTTTTAGGGTTTATTAGGGTTTAGGTTTTAGGAGTTGTTTAGGGTTTAGGGAATTTTCGATAATGCTCTAGATTTATGCTTATATGCGTCGAATAGAATGGCGTTACCAATTTAATGAAAGTATATCAAATTTTGATCTATAAGTGCATGCTACGTGTTTGGTAAGGGTTTAGGGTTTGGGGTTTAGGGGTTTAAGGTTTCGGGAATTTTCAATAATGTTCAAGCTTTATGCTTATATTCGTGGCATAGAAGGGCCTTGCCGCAATTTAATGAAAGTATCTCAATTTTGATCTATAAGTGAATGGTACCTGCTTAGTTAGGGTTTATGGGTTGAGGGTTTAGGGTTTTAGGGTTTAGTTTTATGGGTTATTTCCGGTTTAAGGTTTAGCGATTTTTTGGTAATGCTCAGGATTTATGCTTATATTCGTCTAATAGAATGGTGTTACCTAATTTAATGAAAGTATCTCAAATTTTGTTCTATGAGTGCATGACACCTGCTTGGTTAGGGTTTTGGGATGAGGGTTTTAGGGTTTAGGGAATATTCGATAATGCCCAGGATTTATGCTTATATTCGTCAAATAGAATGACATTACCCAATTTAACAAAAGTAGCTCAAATTTTGATCTATAAGTGCATGCTACGTGCTTGGTTAGGTTTTAGGGTATAGGGGTTTAGGGTTTGGGTTTTAGGGGTTTAGCTAGGGATTAGGGTTTCGGGAATTTTCAATAATTTTCAAGCTTTATGCTTATATTCGTGGAATAGAATGGTGTTACCCAATTTAATGAAAGTATCTCAAATTTTAATCTATAAGTGCATGATACCTGCTTGGTCAGGGTTTAGGGGTTTAGATTTAATGGTTTAGGATTCCATGAATTCTCAATAATATGTTCAAACTTTATGGTTATATCTATTCGTGGAATAGAATGGTCTTACCGCAATTTAACGAAAGTATCTCAAAATTTGATATTCAAGTCGATGATACCCTGCTTGGTCATTTTTTTGTTAAATACAATTGAAGGTAACCAAGTACTAAAAAAAGGGAGAAACACCAATAGTTCCATGAGATTTAGGCGCTATTTGGTTGGGCTCTAATCTGGCTTTTGATTTTTGGCTTATAAAGCCAAGAACGTGTTTTTGGCTTTTTTAGCTTTTACTCTGACATACTTGAATCATGGTATATGAAGGGAATATGGCCGAGAGGCAATAATAAAGTGGTTATTAGCTTATTCCATGTTTATGATAAATGTTTATTTTGCATGCTATAATTGTATTGATCGGAAACATCAATACATGTGTGTTTAATAAACAAAAAGGGTTCCTAGTTATGCCTCTCTTATAGACTAGCTTGTTGATTAACAAGATGATCAAGGTTTCCTGATCATAGACATTGGATGTTGTTAATAACAAGGTCACAACATTAGTTGAATGATGTGATGAACATTCATCCGAAGTATAGCATTACGATCAAAGTCATTATGTTTATATTGCTATAACACTATACGAAGTAATCTTTATCCTTAGACCATGAGATCATGTTAATTGCTAACACCGGAAGAGTATCTTGATAACATCAAACGTCACACCGTAACAGGGTGACTATAAAGATGGGTTCAGCGCTACGAAGGTGTTATGTTGAGGCTCATGGATCAAGAGTGGAATTTGTCAATCCCGATGACGGATAAATATACTCTGGGCCCTCTCGGTGATATCACATTAAGATAGCTTGCAAGCAAGTGATGTGATCACTAGAATGTTATATCACGGGAACGAGAAAAGAGTGCATGTCGGTAACGAGATCAAACTAGGTATGGAGATACCAATGATCGAATCTCGGACATGTGATATATCACGAGACAAAGGAATTTAGTTGCTAGCATTAAAGGTTCTCACGATCATAGAAGTCATCGCTGAATGTGTAGGAGTCAGTACGGATCTCCAGGTCCCGCTGCTGATTATTCATCGGAGAGGGGTCTCGATCATGTCTGCATTATTCGCGAACCGTAGGGTGACACACTTAAGAGTTACCGGACACCATTTTGGATCACATATGTTTCAGATGAAAGAATTGCAAAGCGCAGGAATTGTTTCGATAGAAACCGGAAATTGTTTCGGGTGAAATTGCAGAAAGTGGTTCTGCATGTGATATTGAAATATTGCAAGGGGTTATATGTGAATATTTGTTAATTAAAGTAATTAACAAAATTCTGAATAAATTTAATAAAAGATTTTTATTAAATGAGAGAGCATTAAACTTGGAGAATTTTAATGCATTAAAGTAGGGACTTTAAAGGGGAATGTGAAGAGGCATTTTAATGTGGAGGGGTTACCACCAAATGAATGGGGGAGGTGAGGAGTCACCCCCCCCATGCGTCGGCCATGAAGGAGGGGCACCCCCTCCTCCTATAAAAGGACACCCTCTTCCTCCTTGCTCCTCACACCTCCTTGTGAAGGATCTCTCTCCCCCTCTAGAATTATTCTCCCATGGTCTTGGATTAGCGAGATACATGTTCCCGGTGGCATTTCGTTTGGGAGGAGTTGCTGCTTCCGCTGGATCGCTGGAGCGAGGAGGTGGAGGTTGTCCGGTGGCTTGAACATGTGTGCGAGTGCGGATGCGCTGCTGAGTTGCGGCGCTCGGACTTCCTCACGATCTTGAGATCGGCAAGTGTACGACTACATCAACACGAGTTCCTACTCGTTAACAAAACTCGTTGTCTTCGAGGGTAAGTTCTCGTTGGATGTATGTCCACCTGTTGCTCTGTACCTAGTAGATAGATCTTGGCGTGTAGTTCTCATCGTAGGAAAAAAAATTCTATGTTGCGGACCCAACAGTGGTATCAGAGCCTGATCTATGCGTAGGTGTTTTGCACGGGTAGTACACATATGTTTATATGTGGGTGATGATGATCATGTTATTGCATCTTCTATGTATTTTGGATATTGGTGGCATAGTGGGATGAAGCGGCCCGGACCAACCTTACATGTCATCGTACATGAACCGGTTCCACGACTGACATGCAACTTGTTTTGCATAAATGGCTGGCGGGTGTCTGTCTCTCCTACTATAGTCAATATCTGATTTACAATGAGTTGCTAATAACTTGGTTATCCTCGTTGTGGTTTAGGTTCGTAGGTAAGAATGGCTCTATCTCCGAAAGCCCTAAGCCACGTAAAACTTGCAATTGATAAATTAGAGGCGTCTAGTTTAGATCGTTGTTGGGCTAGTGTCTTGATATCGTATTGTTGAAACTAGATGTATGATAGATACTCTTACAACACACTCAACGTGTAAGTTCCATAGACCTTGGCCTTACACACAAAGAAATGATAGAGATCATACCACGATGCAAATGATAGAGATCAAATGCATGGACCATATCATCTCACTTTACACATTAGATGTTAGCATCTTATACTGCTAGTTTGGCGCTTTCTGTAGCATTGTAAGATGATCCCTCATTTAGATATCAAGATAAAAAAATATGTTCTTCCTTAAGTATGCACCGTTTTGTGGATCGTGTTTCGATACATCACGTGATGATCGGGTGTACTAGACTCTACGCTTTCATACAAACGGGTGTAAGACAGTTTTACACACGCGAGTACTAAGGTTCTTACTTTCGAGCCTAGCATGTACAGACATGGTCTCGGAACACGGACCGAAAGGTTAAGCATGAGTCATATAGTTGATATGATGCCCATATAGATGCTCGCCTTTGAAGCTACACCGACTCACGTGATGATCAGACTTGGTGTAGTGGATTTGGTTCATGTAATCACCGAAAGGACACGAGGGATGTCGTTTTTGAGTGGGAGTTCATTTCTAATTTGGATTAGTTGAACTCAATTTGTCATAAACTAAATCGAAGTGAATTTGCATATTATGTTGTAGTCATTGGCGTTTGTTCACTACCTTATGCTTAGTTTTAATTGAGATAATAGAACTATAGAATTCTGGATATTTACTTTACGAACTGGTATCGTATTGTTTTGAATGTCAATTTAAAGTTTATAAGTCCTATTGCAAATTTTGGCAAACTCTATTTACTCCATGAAGTTTAATAAGTAGTATTAAATCAAGAGTAAGAATTCCAATGTTAGTATCTAAAGTATCATGTTTGCCTCCATGATTATTGATATTCAAAAGTTGTTTTAATATCAAGATTATATAGGAGCTGAAAATTGTTTCAGAAACCATCATGTGTGAAAGATATTGTGATATCTGAAACATTGTTTTTGGTTGCAATATGATAGAGTATAATTTAACAAAATACACGTTCTCATATTGTATGAGAATTTGTGATGGTTGGAGACGCTAGGCGTCCTAATCTACCAAAAAGGTTTTGGGAACTGATATTATACTCACGATTCACCCTTATAGGCTATAGTAGCTTGATCATGAAAGTTGTCATGATAAGTATGAATATAATATCTAAGTAAAATGTTTACTACACTGAAAGATTACTAAAGAATGGATTTTGGAAAGAACACCAAACATTTGATGATGGTGATCCACTTCCAAGTGCAAGTCCAAAGGTATTAGTATTTGACTATATACACTTTGTACTACGTGTCATGTGAATGACACCACTATTGATGTTGATAGATTCTTTTAAAAGAAAAGGAATTGTTGAAAGAGAATCTATAAAATATTTGGCAGAAAAGAAAAGGTTGGAGATGTCCAACTTAGGTATATAGAAGATATACATGTTATGGTTGTATTCCTTGCTTGTTAAACAATGTGGTTCTGAGGTATTGGATACCGGTATTGGATACCGAATTGGTTGGTATGAAGTGTCATATAGGACAACGCAATTCATGAACTACAATGGCCTAAGAAACTGGCAAGAGAATAAGTGATGATGTTCATCGAAAACAAATAAAGTGTTATTGTGTTTTTCGTTGTCATCAAACCTAGCCTTCAAGATTTGTTTTAATGATTGTTATTTTGTTCCGGTATTACGAGAACAATGGTTGTTCAAATAATTACCGTATTCCATAAAGGATGGATGAACTTTTACAAGTCTAGTGGGAGAAATCACATCCATAAACACTATTGCTAAAATGCCGCAAGACAAATGATTGAAAGATCACTTATGAAGTGACATCACTATTTAAATTATATTTGAAAGAAAACATGAAGAAACTCCATGTTGATGGATTTTTGGAGTCTTTGATTTTGATCAATTGACGCATGTGAGACTTTCCTCGACATAATTGAAACTCCGTCCATAGGCCAAAGAGGAACGTATGACTAAATCATTGGATATTATGCATGTTGATGTATATAGTCCATTATGTGTAGCCATATGCAATGGATCCTTTTGCTTCATATGCTTTCTCCAGAAATTTAAGTGAATATATCTGTATATTTACTTAATAAGGAAGAAGTATGAAACATTTGAAAATTGTTCAAAGACTTTCAAGATGAAGTGAAAAATCATTGTAACAAGAAAATAAAGAGTTTATGATTCGATCATAAAGGAAGATATTTGAGTTACATGTTTAGCAAAACACCTAAGATTTGAGGAATTGTTCCATGATTTGTGTTTCCCGATAAACCATAGGAGTATGGAATATTCAATAGATGAAATCAAACCATGTTTGACAAGGTAAGATCAAGGGTGTCATTTATAAAACTGCCATTATGTTTTAAAGATTGAAGCTTTAGAGACTACCGCTTTTACACTGAAAAGAGCACCATCGTGATCCGTTGAAATGACACCATATGAGTTATGGTTTGGGATAAAACCCGAATTGTCTTTTCTTAAATTTTGGTATGCTATGCATAAGTAAAATGTTTACAACCAAAGTCGGATAAGCACGTCTTTGTAGGTTATCCCAAAGAATTTGTTGGGAATTTCTCCATAACACCGAGGACAAAAGAGTTTGTTACTTGGAACGTTAAGTTTCTTAAGAAGGAATTTTTCGCGAACAGTTAAGTGGGAGGACAATAGAAACTTGATAAGGTTATTGAACCTTAGCTATATGTGCTAAGTAGCACAGCGCCGGAAGGTGTCCTGGTGGCGGCCACAATGCTCATGGCTCCCGTGATTACAAAGAGTGTGATCTCGGAGATTAGAGTTCCTATTGAACTGTGTGGGTCGGTAAGAATCAAATAGTGCGATTTGATAAGCAAGTCGTTATTTTTTTGACAATGATGAACCGACTACATGCAAAGAAGCGATCATGGGCCCTGACTCCATAAAATTACTAGAAGTCATAGAATCCGTGATAGTATCCATACACGAGAAATCAAGTTTCTGAACTTGGAAGACCCTCTGAAAAGGCGTAAAGCCTATCGGTCGTATTTGGATCTATAAAGAAATAAGACATGGATGTTTAACATCTACGAAATAGTCGACATGTCGGAAAGAACTTTACGGCAATGTTTAGGGAGTTGACGATGACAAGATTTGATCTTTCATAGCGACATTTAGTCTTGACGGATTAATGTAGCAACCACTACATATAATTTGGTATATGGTAGTTGAATAAACAAAACAAGGTTTTTCTAATAGAATGGTTACCTAGGACATGTACACGACACGGTCCGAAGGGTTTTGTTAATTCAAAGGGTGCTAAAAGGGCATGCAAACTTCAATAGTTGAAGTAAGCATAGCGGAGTTGGAATCTTCACCATGATGAAACTGTTAAAAGAGTTTAAATTCATCGGAGATTATGAAGATGCTTGCATTTGCAAGAAATTAAGTGGGAGCGCTGAGACATATTTCTAATACATTATGTAGAGGACATATTGTTGATTGGAAATGATGTATCTTGTATTGACACAAGTTAAGAATTTCATTAAAATGAGTTTTGATGAAAGACTTGGGCAAACCCGGAATATTTGGCATCAATATCTATATGGATAGATTGAGGCGCTAATATGGTTGTGCCATACATACATATCTGAGATATTGAAAGGGTTCAATATGGAAACAACAAGAAAGGTTATTGCTACATGGAAAGGATTGTATCAAAATTCAAGTGTTTCAACACTTGGTGAGTAAAATCACATGAAGATTTTGATCGATTATACCATGATATGTATATATCCAGAATGTCCTATGCTCTAAATGTTATGAGCACATACTATAATGATTCATGAGATGATCATTGGACGATAGTAAAGATATTCTTATGAGCTTTGGAAGAACTAAGAATATATCATGTATAAGTGACAAATAGTTAAAGGTAGTTCATTGTAAAGTGTTACATTGATACTAGTTTTGTCACAAGATACAAATTAAATTTATCTCAATTTAGACTATGGGTGACACAATTTAATGGAAAGGATGTTCCATGATGGATTTGGATGAGTTCCAAAGTTGAGACATTGTGACGGATACTACAACAAAACGCTAAGTATATAACTGCTATAGTAGCAGCAAAGGAGGGCATTTGTGTTAAGTAGTTTGTTATCAAACTAGGTGTGGTTCAAAGTGGGCTAATACTATGAAGATATATTGTGTGACAATAATATCAACATATTTTAACCCGAACGAACTAAAGGTCTCACCAGAGGACCAAATTTATACAATGCCATCTCATTTGAGAATGAGTGATGCGTAGAGACGCAAAGACATGCAAATACACACGGACCTGAAACTGTTAGATCCGGAGATTATGTTAACCACTGGCAATCGCGTATATGCAATACCAGAAAGCCATAGGTGTTCAATACGCAAAGTTTTTCAAACTAGATTATTGACTCTAGTGCAAGTGGGAGACTGAAGGGAATATGCCCGAGAGGCAATAATAAAGTGGTTATTATCTTATTCCATGTTTATTATAAATGTTTATTTTTCATGCTATAATTGTATTGATCGGAAACATCAATACATGTGTGTTTAATAAACAAAAAGGGTTCCTAGTTATGCCTCTCTTATAGACTAGCTTGTTGATTAACAAGATGATCAAGGTTTCCTGATCATAGACATTGGATGTTGTTAATAACAAGGTCACAACATTAGTTGAATGATGTCATGAACATTCATCCGAAGTATAGCATTACGATCAAAGTAATTATGTTTATATTGTTATAACACTATACGAAGTAATCTTTATCCTTAGACCATGAGATCATGTTAATTGCTAACACCGGAAGAGTATCTTGATAACATCAAATGTCACACTGTAACAGGGTGACTATAAAGATGGGTTCAGTGCTACGAAGGTGTTATGTTGAGGCTCATGGATCAAGAGTGGAATTTGTCAATCCCGATGACGGATAGATATACTCTGGGCCCTCTCGGTGATATCACATTAAGATAGCTTGCAAGCAAGTGATGTGATCACTAGAATGTTATATCACGGGAACGAGAAAAGAGTGCATATCAGTAACGAGATCAAACTAGGTATGGAGATACCAATGATCGAATCTCGGACATGTAATATATCGCGAGACAAAGGGATTTAGTTGCTAGCGTTAAAGGTTCTCATGATCACAGAAGTCATCGTTGAATGTGTAGGAGTCAGTACGGATCTCCAGGTCCCGCTGCTGATTATTGATCGGAGAAGGGTCTCGATCATGTCTGCATTATTCGCGAACCGTAGGGTGGCACACTTAAGAGTTACCGGACACCATTTTGGAGCACATATGTTTCAGATGAAAGAATTGCAAAGCGCAGGAATTGTTTCAATAGAAACCAGAAATTTTTTCGGGTGAAATTGCAGAAAGTGGTTCTGCATGTGATATTGAAATATTGCAAGGGGCTACATGTGAATGTTTGTTAATTAAAGTAATTAACAAAATTCTGAATATATTAAATAAAAAGATTTTTATTAAATGAGAGAGCATTACATTTGGAGAAATTTAATGCATTTAAAGTGGAGACTTTAAAAGGGAATGTGAAGAGGCATTTTAATGTGGAGGGGTTACCACCACATGAATGGGGGAGGTGAGGGGTCACCCCCCCCATGCGCCGGCCATGGAGAGAGGGGGCACCCCCCCCCTCCTCCTATAAAAGGCCACCCATTCCCTCCTTCATCCTCACACCTCCTTGTGAAGGATCTCTCTCCCCCTCTAGAATTATTTCCCCATGGTCTCGGATTAGCGAGATACATGTTCCCGGTGGCATTTCGTCTGGAAGGAGTTGCTGCTTCCGCTGGATCGCTGGAGCGAGGAGGTGGAGGTTGTCCGGTGGCTTGAACGTGTGTGCGAGTGCGGATGCGCTGCTGAGTTGCGGCGCTCGGACTTCCTCACGATCTTGAGATCGGCAAGTGTACGACTACATCAACCACGAGTTCCTACTCGTTAACAAAACTCGTTGTCTTCGAGGGTAAGTTCTCGTTGGATCTATGTCCACCCGTTGCTCTGTACCTAGTAGATAGATCTTGGCGTGTAGTTCTCATCGTGGGAAATTTTTTGTTTTCTATGCTGCAGACCCAACAGTATAAGCCAAAAGCAAAATCTAAAGTGGCTTATAAAATAAAGCTAAAATTGATATATAAGCTTAACCAAACAACCTCTCAACTTATTGATATGAATGCTAATAATGCAGCCTAATTTGGGACCTTTTGAAAGAAAAATCCAAATAAAAAATATATAAATTGAAGCAATGTCTTTCTTTCGCAGAGTATTTTCTTATGTGCACTGCCTAGTTTCCATGAAAAAGTATGCTAAAATTTGACAACTTTCGAAGAAACCCCTTTCACAATATGGCGTACCATGTATGAACATTCATGGCTTTCAAATGAGATGACCAAGGTCATGGAAATATGTTTGCCATAGTTTATGATAACGTGTCCATGTTTGGTAGATCGGTGCATAACTGCATACTGGCATTTGAAACAATGTTTACAAAAAAGGTGCATCAAAATTCAAAGTTATATTAAATTGTCCAAGTGACAACAATGGCTTCCGTTGTGAAGCAACTACAAAGACTATATGTGGTTCAAAATCTCACCACACCAATTTTCTCACAAAGTATAAAAAATTGACGGATAATGCCCAAGTTTCATGAATTTTCAAGCTTCCGAGACAGCTTCGATGATTCTAATGATTTTATCTCGGTTTAGCAAAAAATGATCAAATTTTGAACAACAAGCGATGGGAATCTCTACTTCCCGTAATTCCGGCTCACTGACATGTGGGTCACTTGCATGGTGGGTCCAAAAAGTTAGTGTAGGTCGGAGTGGGTGGGCAGGTAAATATTGAAGAAGGGTTGGGAAACGTCGATGGGGTGATCCACTTGGGAGAACACAAATTTACCACCTATATCCCTCTATTATTGTAGTGCACCTTGGAATCTTGTTACCGGAGCAGGGATAGAAGAGGAATTTTGCATTCTAGAAAGAGGTGAAGCATGTTTGAATGGATGCGCGAGATATTTTAATGGATGGGGGTGATGTTTGGGCGCCTTACCAAAATTTTGAGGTTGAAGCTTCTAGCATACGCTACTCCGGCGTGGGGCCTCTCAGATGCGCTGTCACTATCTAGACACACACACCAATGAGAGCTGCTTTCCAGCATTTAAACGAGTTTCAAGGCATTTGCTGAAATTTTCGAACAATTTAAGGCTTTCAAGAAGATGGCCAACATCCAAAAAAAGGTGACCAAGGTCATGGAAATAGTTTATGATGATGTGTCCGCATTTGGTAGATCGGTGCATCTTGGCAAATCAGTGAATATGTCTGGTTCCAAATTTGAAGTTTTTTTTCAAATTTCAAAGTAACAACAATGTGCTATGTTGTGGAGCAACTACAAAGATGATGGCTCAAAATGCCACTGTCCCCTTTTTCACACAATGTATAACGCCCTCTTTTTCACACAATGTATAACGCCCTTTCAAGCTTCCAGGCTAAATTTGTGCAATAAAATATTTTTGGGGTTGGATGTTTGAATGGTTGGATGGGATGTTTGAATGGGTGAGCGGGCTATTTCGACGCTCTTCCGAAATTTTGAAGTTGAAGCTTCTAAGGTACGCTACTCCTACTTGGGATGATGTCCCCGTCATATAGACCCACAGGCCTATATGCTTTCCAGCATTTAATGAGTTTATAGACATCTGCTGAAATTAATGAACATTAATTCAAGGCTTTCAAACAAGAGGAGCAGGGATACAAGAGGAATTATGCATTCTAAAAAAAGATGAAGTATGTCTGAATGGATGCACGGGATATTTGAATGGATGTGTGCGATGTTTGGGCGCAGTACAAAAATTTTGAGGTCAAAGCTTCAAACATACGCTGCTTCGACGTGGGGACGCTCAGATGCGCTGTTACACTCTAGACCCGCATGCTAATGAGAGTTGCTTTCCAACATTTAAATGATTTTTTAGGCATTTTCTCAAATTATCGAACAATTCAAGGCTTTCAAAAAGATGACAATCATCCCAAAAAAAAGGTGACCAAAGTCATGGCCATAATTTATGATGATGTGTCCGCATTTGGTATATCGGTGCATCTTGGCAAATCAACCAATATGTTTGGTTCCAAATTTGAAGTTACTTTCGAATTTCCAAATTTGGCCCCTTTTCGAAAAAAATTAGGGACGAAATTAAATATATTTTGAAATAAAGCCATTCGTTCACAAAATGCAATGCTATGTGCATTAGTTTCCATGGTAAAACATATACTTGTATTTTGATAACCTTTGGATCAATTTTGATCTATGGTGACTGGCAGGTGGGCCATGTATATGGTGGTGCCCAAAGCAGGGTAGGTCAGAATTTCCAAAGTTATCCCTCCCCACCCCTTCGTGATGTGTAATAACTTCCACCCTCCGCCGCCTAGGCCCTCACCCCCTTGCCCACAAAACAGATGCGTTCACGACTGCTCCTCATCACCACCATGCGCGAAGAAGGTTTCCCTACCCGTCGGTCTTCTTGAGACGCATCAGTGGGCATGTCGATCCCACGGTAGTCCTTCTATCTCTAGCTCGATCTGGTTAGCATTTTATTGCCCTTTCACCCAATCTGCCTCCTCAAATACGTAGTATAATTTGTCCTCAGTCTGTATGGTCATAGTTTATTCTACGCTCAATTTGTGTTCCTAAATACCTTCAGAGATTTTTGCTATCAATATGTTTGCTGAAATGCATAGGCATATATAGTTTTTGTACTCCATCTATATGTTTCCTTCTTTTCTTTTAATAATAACCAACCTTGTATGTCATAATTAAACAGATGGGCATATTTTGGATAGATATTGCTCCATTAGGAAGCGCTAAACATATCCTTGGTGTTCTACAATTTATGGGGTTTGTTAGAGCTCATTGTGACAACTCAAAAGTACATTTCCCCTGCTGGTTGTGTGTGAATCGTAGGGTGTTTCCTCAAAGTATAGTGGAAGACCATATTTTTACATTTGGGATGCTAATCACATATGTTAGATGGGTATTTCATGGTGAACCATATAATCCTCCATATGAACTGGGGAAGCACATCTTTATCAAGTTCAAGTAGGGGAAGCAGATGTTGATCAACTAGATCAACTATAGAGGCAGCTCCTGAGCATCTAGATCAACTTGGAGAAGGGTGAGGAGAGAAAAGGTGCAAGCTGGATGAAACTGGTTTCATTTCTGGTACTACCGCTATGCTAGATGATAAGGTATATCTGTAGAACGACAAATGTGCAGGTTGTGTGTCTTTGATGTTTCTCTATAAACATATTTGTTAATCTACTAATCACAAAAGCATACGATTGAAGAGGACTTTGATGGTAATGACGATGACATGTTCATTGATGAGCCTGCACCTGAGGCTGTGGATAGGGTACACTACTTCTGGATGGATTTGATGTGGGGCTGCTGATCATCAGGGGTGTACTTTTGGTGCCGTCTGGGTAGTCTCATGACCACTAGCCCAGCTGCAAAACTCTTGGGGTGTAGAGCTATCCCATGATTGGTTTGCTACTATCGTAGTTCTGTAATATGGAGCTACCTTATGATTTCTAGGCCTTTGTTAGCAGAACTGTTATTGGAAACTATTTTTTATATTAGTAGTCCCTCCGACCCAAATTAGTTGACTCAAATCTGTTAAGATACGGATGAATCTAATACTAAATCATGTCTAGATACAACCGAATCTAGAAAAATCTAAGTCAACTAATTTTGGTCGGAGGGAGTATATATATGTGTGTTTGTGTGTGTTTCTAGTCTAAAATTTGAGCTTATGATTTTATCGGTTCCTAAATGGTTTTTTGAGGCCCCAGCGTTGGTGCCCTATGCTGCAACTACCGCCATCTTGTCCTCTGTTAGCACTTAGATGGATCCAAGTTACTCAATGGCTCGGGGGCTTTTGTATTACTACAATCACCAATAGGGGAGAAATTGCAGTACATCATGCAGATCCACTTCAATGCTACCAACAACATGGCAGAAGATGAAGCTCTCATTCACGGACTTTGTGTGGCCAAGGATATTGGAATCAAGCGCATAGTTTGCTGTGGAGATTCCGACTTGGTTTCCCAGCAGGTGACTGGCACCTGGAACATGCGGAACCCTATGATGGTGGTATATCGTGACGAAGTAGATGAAATAGCCAAGTGCTTCGACAGCTAAGAAGTCAAGTATGTCAAGAGGGAGGAGAATGAAGCGACAGATCTGCTGTCTAAGCTTGGATTGGCTCACAAACCAATTCAAGATGGCATTTTCTTGGAGCATCTACGTACACCATCCATGAACGGGGGCAGACCCCGACAATCTAGAGTTATAGTGACCTCTCCCGGCTTGGAAGAAACCATTCATGAACTACCTTCAAGATGGAACACAGCTCGCCGACAAAGTCGAAAGCCGGTAGATAGTACGTAGAGCAAAAGTATATACCATAATAGATGGCCAATTGTAAAAACGAAGCACCACAGGAGTATTCCTACGGTGCGTCTCCAAGCAACAAGGTATGGAAATCCTTGGAGAGATTCATCTTGGAGAATGCGGGCATCACGTCGTTCCTTGATTGTTGGTCTCCAAAGCCTTCTGGCAAGGATTCTACTGGTCAACCGCCAAGGCGGATGCTGACAAGCTGGTGCAGACCTATATTGGATGTCAGTTCAATGCAAGGCAACCACATGTTCTAGTCGAAGAATTGCGAACAATACTAATTACTTGGTCATTTGCAGTCTGGGGGCTTGACATGGTTGGTCCCTTGAAGATGGCACCTTGTGGGTTTACACATCTGCTAGTTGAAGTGGATAAATTCACTAAATGGATTGAATCGAAGCCCATTAGAAAGCTCAATGGGGCAACAACCCAAAATTTGTCTAGGATCTAGTGGTGAGATTTGGTCTCCCGCATAGCATCATCACCGATAATGGCAGCAACTTATCACTCAGAGAAGTAGAGGCTTACTATCACGATAAAGGTATCCACCTTGACTTAGCATCCGTGGCACACCCACAGTCTAATGGTAAAGTTGAGAGGGCCTATGGATTAATTCTACAGGGAATCAAGCCACGCTTAGAGGCACCTCTACATAGAGCAGATGGAGCCTAGGTGGAGGAGTTACGGTCCGTGACCCCTGGACGCCGAAGGCGTCCTTGGGGTGATCTCGTAGTTCCTACGGGGTGGAGACAATGGGGTCGGTCCATGGATTTTCCTTCCTTTTGCTACAATTCGCTCAAAGGGTTGAACAACACCCAACAGATCTACCAGCTTAACCCCTTTTATGGTTTATGGGGCAGAAGTAGTCCTACCATCCGACATCCTCCACGATGTGCTGAGAGTCGCCGACTATGACGAAGATGAAGTTGAAGAATCCAGATGCTTATCTGTGGACCTACTCGAGGAAGAACACTCCTTGGCATGCCAGAGATCTGCCATCTACCTACCATATTCACCGCATTAGGCATCGCTCGTTTAAAGAAGGGGATCTTGTGCTTTGCCTCAAGTAGAAAAAGGCACACAAATTATCCCCGCCTTAGGAAAAACTGTTCATCATAAGAAAGCATTGCTCGATGGTTCCTATTACCTTGTTGATATTCTTGAGTTGAAAGATATGTCAGGAAAAGATCGTAAGTGTAAGCGACGTGCCCCGATGATGATTATCCGGAGACTGATCGTCCATGGATAGCACAACTAGCATCCTTTTTTATACTTAGCATATTTTATATTATGTAATAAGTATCTTATATGATCGATGAAATAAAGCATTTGGTTCGCACATGTTTTCTGAGTATTTAACTCCTTTAGTATTCATCTTTCGATCATATAAACCCTTTATGCACAAGTTTGCATTTGCACTTGTGAAAATTCCACCTATGGTCGTTAGCTTAAGTTTTCTAGTCTACACGTTTTCTATTGTTTTTATGTGGATTCCGGAGTAGTAACTTTTCGGCACTCAAAGCCAGAAATTTTGTTCTTAGGTTCTTGACGGTGCTATTAAACTTCATCACATGAGAACATAGTTTTGTGCTGCGAGTCTTCCGTCCCATGAAAGTTCAAGCATAAGAATCAGAATAATGGATAAGCTAGCACTTGATTAAAAATAATTACATGTCAGACATAGATAAGTAGTAGGAGGCTTGCAACCAAGTTTTCCACCTTACTTCTAGATTGTCTTCCACATACATACAAATATCACAGATACACATTTAATACAACAAAGTGTTTTATGGCTCTGTTGCAAGCGATGTTGATGTTTCATCATCAGTAATAGGAGAAGCAGCCTTGGACATGTCATCAAGATTAGAGACGATCCCAAAGGAGGAACTTGATGTCGATTGATCATCGTCCATCTCCTCGGCAGGCACGAAGACATTAGCCTCGACGAGCTTGGCAACCCTGGTATCGTAGCCGGCGAGGGAATTCCAAATAGCAGTGATATCAACTTTGTTGCCCTCCCATCGATCCCCGGCATACCAGATGTCACCAGGTCCATGTCGGTGTCATCATAGTGTGCTTCCACCAAGGACAAGGCCATCCTAGCGCCATCCCGAATGGATGATGCTTTCTAGCAGTTCACCTTCTCGAGGGATCGGTGGAGGATTTATGTGTACTTGGTGATAGAATCTACCGCCTTGATCTTGATGTCTAGGGACTGGGCTATTTCCTTGGCCTGGCTGAGGGCAGTGTTGATGAAGTTTCCTTAGGAACCATGCATTCCTTTGAATCTGGAGCATCTTCACCCATATTGGTCAAACCAATGCGGTTGTGTTTTCGTAAGAATACAAAGGTCATGGGTATTGCAATAGAACAAAGATTTTCCAACTTACAGAATTTGAGAAAAGACGGGAGAAAGTTACTAAAGACGTCGGTTTCAGCCTGATGGCATGTCTCCACCAAGACGTTGTGCTCCTTCTGAAGTTTTCTGTACATATTAAGGCCATGAGTATTCTACTATGTGGCAGCTTGGTTCCGTTCCTTGAGATCTACAATCTCCTTCTCTAGGCGCTTGATCTCAGTGTTTGTAGATTCTTGCATCACCTTCATCACATCATCATGTGTTTTGACGGCAGTGGCTAGGTCTTTCTTCAAGATCTTGTTCTCATCATCTAGTTCTTGGATGTGCTTGGATTGTTCAACGATGATCTTGGCCTTGGCAACAGCTTCTGCAAGTCGGAACAGTAAAAGCATTATGAGTATTTGGAAGAAATAGTTACAAATAATGGATCAAGGAAATGTTGGAAGAGAAGAGACACTTATTTTTTTTATCTGTTCCTTCAGAAAGGTTGTTTACCCTTTTCAAGATCCAGCTCCTTTTGCAGCTTGCCAAACCTTTCTTTGGCGGACTTCCTCTGATTATTCTCATTCAGTGCAAGGAACATGCTTAGTTTCTCTAGAGCATCTAGCCGGAACTTTTCAGTTTCACCTAGAGGCTCGGGGGCTCCAGTATCAGGATTTCCTATGTATGCTTTCTCTTAGAGTATCTAGTCAGAATTTTTCATTCTATCTAGAAACTTGGGGGCTACACAATCAAGTTTTACACTTAGTTCCTTTTGGAGCATTTAGGCCAATAACTAAATGGTTTTCCACCTAAGAGCTCTGGGGCAACAGTGAGATATATTATAAAGTGAAATGTAAAGATTGAAGACTTGCGATGTAAATGATCTTGAGATTGTTTGCTACAGTGGCATATGCATCATGGAATGTCCTGACATTGTTATAAATAACATCTACTTGTCAGACAAGATCATCCAGACTCGGTATCATAGGAGTCAAAGCCATAGTAGGGGTGCCAGCTAAGGGTACGAATGAATCTCTAGTCGTCTTTTTTGCTACAATTGCAGTTGACTGCGTAGAATTTCCTAACTTGTCTGTTGTTGCTTCTGCTGCTGCTCCCTCCGCCAGTTGTTTCCCTTCTTCGATGGCCTCCTTAGCCAGAGCATCAGCCATTTGGGAGGAGGTGCTCTCCTGCATCGCCTGACCGCTAGGAACAATGTCCATGTCAGAAGAACCTGAGACATATGGAATAGAAATGATGTTTGTCTCCTTGGCAGAGGTCTCAGGTGCAGTGGAGGACAAGGGACCAGTGGGTCCTGATACAGGCTTGGTGGCAGAAGTTGGGGGAGCAACAGCGGGGGAGGACTTGGTCAACATATCACGGATATTTTTGGAATCTCCAACATCTTTGTAGGTATGCTTCAAACTAACATCGGATCTCTTCCTAAAATGTACGAAGTATAAGTACAGGAATTGAGTAGGTACAAAAAAAAGAGGAAAAGAAAAGTACATACACCACGGAAGATGCCTTGGTTAATGGGATGTTGGTGGACTTCTTGTTCTCTGCCTCTAAGGTGGTAGTGGATTTCTTGGAGACTCCACTCTCCGATTTCTTCTTCTTGCCCCCTTGGTAGCATCATCAGAGGTGGAGCTCTTCCGCTTCCGCATTGCCGGAGCTAGCTGGTCCTTGGAGGCCTCATCATCGGACAATACATGTACATCCTTCAACTTTGGATCATAGACCTGAGCGGCCATGTATTCCTCGTATCAGGTCACCAACTGATGAGAAAAACATGTTAGACGGGTGATGCATTCAAAGACGGAGAACTTAGAGTATATACAACGAAAATGAAGGAAACATGGTTACCTATGGACATTTACTACACTCATACATGTCGTAGGTGATGACGAAGCCATGCTTCTTGTCTTTCACCTTGACAAGGTCCTTGAGTTGGAGCTTCATGGAGTCACTAGAGAAGTTATCCTCGGAAATCCGAATTGGGTCTTTCCTATACTTGGTGTACTCATGCATCATCTTGGCGCGGTGTTGTAGAGGCTGGATCTTCCTTACAAACCAGCACATGGCTAGGTCCAGGCTAGTCAATACTCCATCTATCAGCCACTTTATCCGCCTAACAGCGCAAGAGGCTTCGGTGTCAGAGGGAAGAATGGCGGGGGACCTCCAGGTATTGGTCTCGACGGCGGCTCCATCGACGAAGTCGGGGTAAGATTCTTGTCGGCCGGCTAGAGGGATATCTGGGTTGTAGAAGTATGTTCTTTTCTAGTTCTTGCAAGACTCGTGGCCGACAATGTCGGGGAATCGCCAGCCAGGACAGATCTTAAAGCTAATGGTTCCGAAGTTCATCTTCGGAATCTCCGAACTCTCTCTTTATGGTGAAGAAGTAAATAAATAGGTCTAACCTAGGACTAACCCCTAGGTATCCTTCGCACAAGCTACGTAATTGCTAAGTACCAGGATACTTTTGGGAGAAAGGTTGTGAGAAAGAAACCGGAAGTGATTTCAAGACCTCGAGGAAGAAGTTGGAGACTAGGAGGGAAACACCATGTACTAGCTACGTTTTGTGGTAGACCTTATCTCTGACTTGGGGAGAAGGGACAGCCTCGCCGGCCGATGCCGGCCTCCAAACCAGTCCCTCCATCGAAGGGAGGTATCCCTTAGCGATAAGCTCTTTCAGATGCTCTACGAGACGGTCAGAGCCTCTCCACGCTCCCTTGTGGGAATCAGCCTCCTCCTCCACGGCTTCGAGCGCCGCTCTTTTCTGGTCGTCGCCGGTGAGTTACACCACGGCGGTGACAGGAACCACCACCCCCTCCGGTGGGACGGAGACGCCCTTGGATGGCTCCTTGGATGCCTCGGGAATGGCCACCATCGATAGGGTGTTGCTGCTCGCCATTGGAGTAGATTGGAAGAGAGGTGGAGATGGGAATTCTCGGCTAGGGTTTTAATGCTAGGGAGCTCGAATGGTCGCGCGGAGAGAGGAAGAATATGATGCGACGGAGAATGCAGGTAAAAGATTTGTCTTTGTCCGCAGTAAATATTTATAACCCCTGGCGTCAAGATTCATGCGCAAGGGATCTAACGGTCACATCATAGACAACGTGTGTGTGAATGTGTGCGGTAATTTCTCCACGTCCCCCGTTTTTCCGCTTAATGTTTCGGATTTCACACGTGGAAAAATCGCTAATGATTAAACTGCTGCCATATATGAGTTTTGAGGAAGCATTGGTTGTAGCCTACATCACCATATTGACAGTGAAAGAGGAGTAGGCATGTCTGAAGATTCCATAGTAAACGGACACTATCTGACTATCGAAGAGAAGACTAAAGACTTAAAGAATCTCCGCCTTACATGTTTAAGACGGAGAGGATTGCAAGGTTCTTTGGGAAGACTTCGGGATATTTCTTGACGAATTCCCGACATCACCTAGATGAAGCATTCAGTATCAAAGGGCAAGACGACGCAAGATCTCAAAGTCCTCCGGGGGCTACTGTTAGAGATATGCTAAATGGGTATCACCATAGCATGTCCCTTATCAGGCTAACCCGGGTGGCTCACAGTTGGTAGCAAGGCATATGGCCTACTGGGCAGCCTAGTTAGACGGATCTAGAAGGGAGGCCCTTGCCGGAAGAAGGAAGGTTGTGGTGCAATTACTGACCAACCCGGAGCCTTGGATTACAAGACACGAAGACTAGTTAGTATTAGTGTAGGACTTTGTAACCTGTCCGGCAAGGTTCTTTCCATGTAACCTAGGTTCTTGTGCCTTTATAAGCCGAACCTGTGGGAGCCTTCAGGGCACGACAAGTTAGAATGATTCACAACACCTTGCACAGCGAACCGATCTCTGTAAATCGACATATTCCATTATAGTGACTTATAGCAGGAGTAGGGTTCCACCACTGTTGTGGGACTCGAACCTGGGTAAGATGTATTATCTCGTACCCGTCAACTCACCGCCTTCCCCCACCTCTCTAAACATGCTCTATGAGGACCCCTCTATGGCGTACTCATCGGCAATACCACGACACCAAGCACGGTGGAACGGTGCGGCTGTTTCACGACAGTAAAGGCTTCGCCGTGTATTTTTGTACTGAGTCGCGTCCTCTGTGGTACCACGGCAGCGCTAGGTTGGCAGATGACGTTGTGTCGATCCAAAAAACATGCCACCGATGCACTTTCCCCGACGCAGTTATCTCTGAATGTTTTTTTTATGCGCTAGCGCGAGCACAGTGATTATACATGTGCCTCCGTGTCTATAAGTGCGAGGGCCCGACGTTTGTGTTGTAGTGTAATCTAGACAGTGATCGTGGAGCACTGGATCTTCATCAACTTGATTCCCCACTTCTCCCATGTGTTTGATCACATGTCGACACGATGACACTACACCTGTCCGTGTGGATACCTGTGGAGGTGTTATCCACTACAAAGCTCGATCGTGCGGATCTTCACAAGGAGAATCTTCTCAAGGTTAATTGAATATCTGCGTGAATTGAAAATCGTGGGAGCGGTTTGAGGGATAATACATCTCCTCGCGATTAGACAAGTCTAGTTTTGGGGATTGACACGCGACTACATCAACCTCATCATTGATAACTTTCCACGTTGCCTCTCACCTCGCATATGATCTTGGTTACGCGCTAGAATTTTTTCGTTTGTGTAGCGTGTTCCCCAATATATTGCAAAGTGAATTCAGCACCTAGCGTCGGCGGCTATATATCCTTCCAATTTGACATAACTGATTCCAATGAAATTATCATAATTTTCCAAGGGTCTAAAAATCATAACTAAATTTTAAACCCTCCATATGACCATATACTAAGGTTACATATAGTTAAACAACGAGGCGTGCATTTTTTTACATCTTGATTTCAAAACTGGTGAAGGATCTATGACTATGAGGACTTCAATTTTTAGTTACAATTTATATGAAATTTTAAAATTTTCAAAATCATTTCAAACAAGTTACATCAAATTATCTTTACAAATTTAGATGAAAATCCTTAGTGCACAAAGACGGTAATTGATTTAAAAATATTTTAAGCACTTGTGCACACTACACAATAGACTTATATTTGTCGACATCAAAATAAAAAGGATGCATTGGTTGGGATTTTGTTTATCTGGGCGTTCTGAAATATTAAAACTAATTTTATAATTATCTGTTTGATTTTTGTGAACAAATGGCATACCTCCTTTAATCACTGACATAAGTAGTTAAGACCTTTCTTAGTCTTTTCGCAAAAAAAAAGACCTTTCTTAGTCATAGGTTCTTAGTTGTATTTACTATTTAGTGAGTCGTGATTAGTTATTCTATAATTTTGTATTATAATTCATTAAAAAAAAGTTCAACATTGCATTATCTATTTTCCATGTTTTTTTTGAAAGCATCTATTTTCCATGTTTGTTCGGTGGGTGTGTATGTTATCTCAAATATTTTCAAACATGGTTCTCCAAATTTAACAAGAAATTTTATGATAACTGGTATGTACCGACTTATTTTCACGTGCTTGTAATATGTTGGGTATAAGCTAGTATGTTAGCCTTCTTTAAATGTGTAAAAATGAAGAAGAAACAAGCCAGACATGCAACATAAATGAGTTAACGCAAGAATGCATTCCAACATAATTGTTTATGCATGTTCGAATTATGTAAGCCAGACATGCAGCATAAATAGTTGCATTATGCCTATTAAATTACCCATAATTGTTAGGGGTACATGTTGCTTTAGGAGTTAAACGCGACATTCTTGAAATTTCAAGATGATTTATTTCCATGCCAGAAAAACTAAGATCCATGCACTGTATCCGACCTGGCAATCATCACACTCGGCTATCAGTAGGCAGTTAGGTAAACAGGCTTTGAAAATCCCAGGCCGCCTTGCATATTTTGCCTCCATGGACGGCAGAATAAACCCGGCAAATTAAATGCAAGGATTAGTAATCAGAAGAAAAACAGTAGAAAAACCTGGGCATACGTACTTACCTCTCGCTGTCACGCGTAATGCATGAGGAAAAGTTCTCTATCACGGGCATTTAGCTGGCTGTGCAGGTCTCAGTACTGAAAGAGATGGCTGCAGGGTCCGTACGTGTGTTGATTTGTGAGCGTGTAATCCCCCATTTACGCACGCTTACGCTGCACTGCAAAAGCCACGATCGACGTGCGTGTGCATTTTCCGATGTAGATATAATCTCGCCGGAGTACTCTCCTTTGTGCATGTGCGATCGCATGCATGCACGTACGGGTGGGGTAAAATAAAGCTAATCAAGGCCATTCTTTTGGCAAAGATGTAAGCAAAAGGACACTTAAACCCTCTTTTCTCCAAGGGCTGCTGCTGGAACCACAGTATATGTGTAGTGATATAGTGGTCAGATTGAGTCACATGAACTGAAAAACGTTTGAAGAATTAATCGTAAGATTCCCCTTCTATTAGGGAGTGAATTTCAGGTTTTATCCCTTGCTTTCACTATTTATGTTAATTATCCTATTTAGTATATTTTCGTCCTAATTACTCCATTTTGTAAAAATTGTGCTAGTTTTCACCTATTCTAATATTCTGGTATCAACCTACCAAGTTGGTACAGTCTTCAAGTACACGTGGCACGCCTCGTTGTGGTTTTCCTCTTAGGTTTTTTCGCATGAGTAGGTTTCCCTCTCTCTTAGCCGGACCCGACATCCCTGGAAGGGTTAAGCTATACAAGGTTGCTAGGCTCGACCAGGCCATCTCTCGCACATACCAGGACACAACTTTGTTCGTTCAGAGTTTTCTTTAGAGAATGTGTATGCTTTATTGATGCTTTATTGATCAACCAGAAATGGAGTCACTACAAATTGTTTGTTCAGAGGTTGAGGGACGAGGCAACTGACGACGAGCGTTAGGGAACTCGAGAGGTGATCACCAGCTATTGTCTGATCCAGAAGACCAGAAACGGCGTGAACCACTTGGCATGTTACAATGGTGAAACTAGGGTGTAACTTTTTCAGACGACTAAGAAATAACTATTTATTAAATAATGCTACCAACCATGGCTAAATAATGGCATTTGTGCAAGTATAAAGAGACCAGAAGCTTGCCATTTATCGACTACGGATGCCGACTAGGTAATAGGATTATAGTTACTTCTCACTCAATCCAGAGCCATTCAAGAATATCCATAAATTTCATGAAATCAAAAAGCTAAAGCGTTTCATCCAACTCACTTCTACTACTAGACGAAATTAATTATAAAAACTATATGGATGTGTCACACATGTTCCTTTCTGTCTAGTGGCTACTATACATGCGGGAGTGACTAGATCTCAAGCGTCCGAGAACTTTCTAAGTCACTGATGTCATCCTACTATTTGTGTTAATTCTCAGTTGCAACCTAGTTGCAACTTATAAGATTTGTACTAATTCTCAGTTGTAATTTAGCTGAAACTCATTAAATTCTTAGTTACACCGAGTTGCAACCCATGCGTAACTTTTATATTGCATGAATCGCGAGGTAAATCGAATGGTGAAAGAGGTGAAATAAACAACATGGAACAGAAATTAATACCAGTAGTCCCAATAAGTGTGTTGCGTATACTTGTCGGGATACGGCCGGTACGAACGCTGACCCCCCTGCGCGCGAGTATTATTCTCTCGGCTTTCCATCTCGAATCTTTCCTTGGAAGTCACATGCCTGCTAGTTTTATTCCGAGACAGCCGCCGTCCATGTCACAATATTTTCTTGATGGATTTGATATATTGATGGATGGATGTGCAATATATATGTACGACCAGTGTGAGTCATGCATGCAAGACTGATTTGATGTGCTGTGCTGTTCCGATCGAGAGGAGCAAAGGTCCAACTACAACTGTCCAAAGAGCGCACCTAACATGCATGGTCACGAATCATGGTTAATTATGTGCAATAACATATTCGTTGATTAATGTGTGTACTGGAGGACAGGCATTATTTGCAGTAGTAGTACTAGTGACGATTTGTGGTGGCAAGGGGGACATATGTTTGGATAATAGATTAATAGGTCTCCGCAGCATGTGGATCCAATGATTGCTGCATCATATGCCATTGAATGAATAGGAGTGCTGTAACTGACTCTGTTTTTAACAAGTTTGACCTCTCAAGATAACATCCTTGTACTAGTAAATAAAACTCGGTGGTCGTACTTAACTAAGGATTTGTAAATTTTACTTTTTGTTGGGCAGTGGAGTCATGGGTGTCAGCACATCAACTACGTCTCCGTGCATACTTTGTGAGATCATTAGGTTTTTCTTTTACTTCCATCAAAAAAAATTGTGCTTGGGGCAGAGCAGATGGCATCATGGCAATGGATTGTGTTAGAGTATATTACAGCTAGAAATATTTGATAGTTTAATATTATAATCCAATTCTATCTCTATTAGGCTTCTTGTTTCTCAAGTCTTCTAGTACTATATAAACAGCCTAAGGGCTCACGATGTAATCATCCTCTGCAATATCAATACAACAGATAATATTCCGCAATCTTTCATGGTATCAGAGCGGTTCGCTCCGCCTAGGGTTTAGCCACTGCTTCCGCCGCGTCGTCCCCGGCGAGATCGAGCTCCATGATCTCCGTCGGGGGCACCAAATCTCGTAGTTAGTTTTTCTTCCAATTCCCTAGATGGGTTTAGTAGTTCTAGCAAATTTCTTTTTCCTATTAGATCTATTTTTCTTTTAGCCACCAAAAGCATCGTCCACAGCACATGTCGTCATCGTGCGTCTCTACTTCAACCTCGGCGTCGACTCAACTCCGGCAAGGAGGCTCCGCGCGGCGTCCCAAGGGACGCCTTCACGTGTTGCGTCGGCTGCTCCATCCTCACGTCGTCTCCACGCCGGCCCGTCTTCGCCAACATCTGCCGAGACGCACGTCCCTGAGTACGCGCCTCGCCATCAACAAAGGGTTACACCTTCATCGCCCGTGGTCATCATCGCCGACAACCATCTACACCAACAACATCGCACATCATCGCCACTACCACCGATCGTGGTCATCGTCAACGCCAACAAGTTCTTCTCCACGAGCGACGCCGCGCTCATACAAGCGGAAAATACAGGTCTGATCCTCGAAATCGACTACCGCTACAATTCAATCGCCATCGACAACTACCACCGTCGTCTTCGTCCACCACGACCTTGCCGTCAGAGTCACAGTCTAATTTTTATTTGCACAAGTATATGCTCATTTTTTCTTCTTGCGGCCACTTTGTCTACTCCGACATGGCGAACAACTTCTACACTGACCATTTACGAAAAAATGTCTTTGCTCCTCAATCCGGTTCTGGCACGCGTGGCTCATGATGGTCCCTGTCTTCGCATGTCCAGTATTGACAACACCGATGCGTGCCTTTGTCCCCGACACGCTCCCGAGTCTGGCAAGCTCGGCATTGCGGATCGAGCTTCTTCAATCCAAATTACGTCTACCTCAACTATTACGGCGAATTTCTAGGATCAACAACGACATCGACCGCAACACAACAACATCATCGACTTCATCAACGGCGAAAACTTCCCCAACGGCACCATCGACCACAACTACAGCGCCCTCACTCCCGGCTACATCGACATCGGCAACAAGGGTTACCACCTCACCTTTGGCTTATTCTCCAGTCAGACCGTCCGCGTCACTACCGATCCGACTGCGTGGGGGTGTTAGAGTATATTATGGCTAGACATATTTGGTAGTTCAATATTGTAATCCAATTCTATCTCTATTAGGCTTCTTGCCCCCCAAGTCTTCTACTACTATATAAATAGTCTAAGGGCTCACGATGTAATCACCTCTTGCAATATCAATACAATCTATACTTCCGCAATCTTTCAGATTGTTTTACATAAGATCAAACAAGGAGAGTCGAATAAACATAACAATGCATTTTTGTTGTTTTATGTAAAAAAGGAAACAATAGAGTGCCCTCAAACCTCAAACAAATGAAGAAAATATATGTACATGCAAATATGAAGCATGTATGAATATATCTTTTCATTTGTGGGACACATAAAAATGACAAATACATGGACCAATATTGATCTACTATTTTCTATTGTGGAACCAAAGATTTGCACCAGAATCCAACGTGGCAGATGACAAGCATATAAGTCAATCCTTACTTGACATGGTGCAAAAGTAGTGCAGCTAGCCAACATGTTCGGCAAAATTGACACAATCTCAAAATTTGACAAGTTTTGAGGAAATTTGATATAGTTTGGTACGTTTTCAACCAGTGAGTAGCTTAGTTGTCTGCCTACATAGCAGCCATGCGCCGTTGTAACAAGTGGATCTAACTTCTCAATTTAACAAAATAAAAGTGAAATGGTAAATTTATCACAAGGAAAAAAAGCTATCAAAGTCCCAACTATGGGTAGAGAATTAACTACACCTATATATGTATGGTTTATACGTTTAGTGGCTAAGAGCATATCTAGCGGTACCTGTAAATGGCAGACAAAAAAATGCGGATAAGGGGCACTGCACTTGCTTTTTTCAGTTCCAAAAACCCACCCGCAAAGAACAGAACCTCTATCTGAAACTGAAAAATCCAAACACTTGTGGTAATTGCGTTCGCGGCAAAATTCGGAGAAGAAAACCAGAAAATACAGAATTAAACAAGCACGATTCAGAGCTTTAACATGCATAATTTACATAATTTGACATAGAAAGCAAAAGAAATTGACGCCCGCAAATACATTACGCAAAATCCGGCCCCGAAAGGAGCCTCAATGCGCGACATCGATCATCCTCATCGCGGTGGCGTCGCTCCTTCATCGTTGTCGCTCTTGACGATGATCACCTCCTGGTGGGCGTGCTTTAGTCGCTCCATCGCTTTCTCCTCCGCCTTCTAGCGCTCGATGAGGCGGACGACATCCTCCACCTCCCGCTCCTCCCTTGCCACGGCGTGGAGGTGGTCCCGCTCATAGCGCAACCGCACCAGCACGCTCTGCTCCGCCTCGTCGGATGCGACGAAGTCCTTGGCGACAGGCTTGTCGCCATTGCTCTCGTCGGAGGAGTCCGACTCCCCGGGCGTCGCGTAGTCGCGGTAGCCAGAGGAGTCACTACTGGAGCTCGTCGAGGCGGAGAGGGGGTGTGGCCAGGAAGATCCAGCTCCTGGCAAGCTTCTCCCGGTGTAGAACGCGGCATAGGTAGCGAGGGAGGGAGGCGGCAGCTTCTGCCACTTCAGGTACTTAAGGACGGTGAGCTTCTTCGCCCCGCGAGGGCGGTGCCGCTCCGCGCTGGAAAGGAGGCGATGGCCGCGGGAGCCGTAGCACGGGGGAAGGAGGCGTTGCCGGGCCTCATCTCGTCGAGGCGGAGGGAAGGGCGGTGGCGGAGGGAAGGTTGCTGCGGGGGAGCGGCCGGATTTGTTGGCTGGAGAGGTGGCCGGCGGTAGTGGATTTGGCAAGGGTTGGTGGCGGAGGGGGATAGGGTTTGCGGCGAAGGAGATACGGTTCTGATCGCTGGAGCGGTACATATACTGCTCGCGCGGGCCTTGTTACGGGCCACCTTAACGCATATACGGGCTGGACCGCGAGTACAATCTCTGGTCTGCGCACGAAACCTAGGTCGGCGGAGTTTTTCAGTGTTGTCTCTTTTTACGGGTACCGCTAGAGAGGCTCTAACGGAACATCCTACTTCTGTTAGTTCGAAATAGAGTTAACTAATGCAGTGTAACAACCAAGTGGCTTCACACAGGACGACACACGACAGCTAGTCTGCCTAGCCACATGAAGAAAATAAATTAAGGAAAAAATCATGAGCCTCTCCAACGTTTTCCGTTGTCTAGTCCGATGACCGTGGAAGAAATGGCATGATGCATTCTCGTCAGAATATGCAGTTCCATATACCATTGTGTTGGGGCATATGTACCAAACATGAAAACACTTCTCCACTTCACTGAAAAGAAACAACCGCTTACATGCATTTAACAGCCTTAAAAACAGTCAGAATGGCACTGGCTAAAGAATGAACCAATACCCAACGTCAAACTCGTGTGCAGGGTAACCCAAGCATAGCTAACAACTAAATGTCACCAGCTTAGTGTTTCTAAGTCAATAGCATGTTACTTACTCAGTTCAGTTCGAACTTCCAAAATGTCTCAGGGGCAGAGGTAATATTTACCATAGAGAAAAAATTATATTGTATAGTGATAGAAGATTATGTTAAGGGAGAGAGCAACAGTCAGGAGATAGTACATTTCACATCATAGAAGCCTCATCAACACCATATATCAAGTACGTGTACATGTACTTCAGTAAATATTGTTTCACTCTCTCCACCCATCCCTCTGGAGATGTCCAAAAATTGCTTCCGAAATAGACTTTATAACCTTATTATCCCTTTGTCACAAGCAATACTCCTGCATTAGCTACATGAACAATATACTGCTGTATTAGCTCCAATCCCAACTTATTACTCATGTATTAGCTTCAACCTAAATTGGTTATTTACAAACCATAAATCTTGCAGAGTAAAACCTTTGCTGACAAAAATGGACTAGAAATCAAGTACTCACTCCGACCCATATTAGTTGACTCGAATTTGTCTAAATTCGGATGTATCTAGACATGTTTTAGTATTAGATACATCCGAATCTAAAAAACTTCAAGTCAAGCAATATGGGTCGGAGGGAGTATAGGAAAATGATACTCCCTCCGATCCAAACTAATTGACTCGGATTTGTCTAGATTCAGATGTATGTAGCACTAAAACATGTCTAGATACATCCGAATCTAGACAAACCGAAGTCAATTAATTTGGATCAGAGGGAGTAGTTGTAACTTGCACAATTACAACTCTATCATGCATTACAATCCAACAGATTTCCATGTTCAATGCTAACTCAACGAACATTTATTCCACGTACCGGTACACATGAGGCCTACAAAACATATTATTCATGTTCAAAATTGAATGGACTCGATCACATTCCAAGACTAGAATTACAGCATCGAACAGGAGACAGTACATCACAGAACTACAGCACCGGAGAAACAGTACCACCACAGAACAAGAACTCTAGTTCACCAGCCCCTATTCTTCTCAAGTCCTGAGGCACCAGAACTAACACATCCACTTACACTCCTCAACCAGGCTTGCGTCCAAAAGCAAGTTGTGCCTTGAATGACATAGACCACCAACAAGTTTACAAAAACAATGGTTGGCCCATATTAGCTATTATCCTTCTATATATGTACTTCAAGAGAAAACAGATATCATGCACATTCTGTATTGGATGCGTTGGTATCATTTGATCATTTAAGGACCTTCTTGACTTCCTCAATAAACTCTGCTCTCCTAGAGGGATCCATCTGAACAAGTGTCCAAAGAGAAGTGTCTCAGACATTATTTGGTACGATACAATAGATGAAAAAGATAGCTGTTTGGTTACATACTATGTGTATATGAAGATAGCAACATTGTACTCACCCTCAATTAAAAACTTGCAAATAAAACAGATGCAGATAAAACTGTAAGTATGCGTACCTTCTCTAGTAGCATGGAAAGACCCTGCGGCAAGGCTTGTAAATCTGAACTGGAGCCTGCAACATCTGAGAGCAACTGAGATACCCTTTGAGCCCTTAGCTCTTTGATATGCTCCTTATAGTTTTCAGGGTTCTCCCTCCAGACGACAAAAGCATCGTCATCATCCCAGTCAGTGCTTCCTGCTCCAGCTGCCTCAGAAGCCATGTACCATTTCTTGATCAACTCGACTGCCAATTTGTGAGAAAACTTCTCACCCATTACACCTCTAATCTCCTTTGCAAGAACGTCCTCTGATACCCTCCTCCGTAATCTCTTGTAGAAGAAAGACCGAGATTCTTCCCAGTCTACAACTTTCCTAATCACGCCTTTGGCAAGCATTCTGAGGGAAGTGTCATGCAATTCCGCAAACCTTATCGCGATTTGAGTGTACAAAGGCAGCAACTGTTTCTTTCGAGCATCTATGCTCTTCTGAATGGATTCTCCATCAGATAGACTTCCATTTTCATGCTTTGCTCCCTGGAGTTTTGCTTTCAGATTTACCAATTCTGGATCAAGCCTATCCATGCAATCTTGGAGTTCCTCTGACCTGAACTTGATCTCAATCAACCCTTGAGGCTCGAGAACATTGCCTTTTGCAGTCGTCTCAGCATAGCACTCAATGCGATCTGGATTTATCTTGCTATCAATCACGACCCAAGCCCCTCCACGCAGCTCTGCAGCCTTGGGGATATATACAAAGGCAGGCTGATTGTATGTCCTAAGGTTCTCAACAATTGTTGATCCAGCCTGCAGAATTCCTTCAAAAAGGTCTCTTTGCCCACCAGAGAAGCCTCTCCAGTTAGCAAGGATGAACAGAGGTAATCCTTCACGGTTGAAGTCCAACATTGCCTGCGCTGTCTTGGTAGCTGAATCTGGAAACCAGACTTGCCCTGCACGAGGAACAGACCGCTCATGGGAATCAGGCTGGCCTGGATCTGCAGGGACGAGCTGCATCATGGTCTGTGTCTCCACAGCTATAACACCCACAGGAATCCCTCCAAGTTTTGCTCTGCCGGTAACTACTGTCTTTGCCCATCCTTCAAATGTCTCCACAAAACTGTCTTTGTCAAACATACCACCCAACCATTTCCCTTGGCTGTCATCAATGCCACTGATGGCTGCACGAGGATCACATGTATTCTCAGGGATGTATGCAACAGGTCTGTCTATTGGGTCCAAAGATTTTGTAATAGGAAGAGGTCCACCAATGTTGGCAGGAACATAGCTGAGCCACCTCAATATATTAGAAACACCTTCAAGGTCATCTGGAACAGTCAGATGGACAACACCATTTGTAGCCATGATTTTGGGACCACCCAACTGCATGTGGGAACTGTACACTTCCCGCCCAAGAAGCTTGTTCAGGGCAGAAAACCCAGTTAAGATAATGGGCTGGTCAATACGCTGTATGCACCGTATGCCAAGTCGAGCAAGATAAGCTCCTATTCCAACCGTTCGTCCACTCACAAATGTAAGTGTAAATGTCTCCTCGTATGCCCTAGAATAAGCACTGGCAATAGCAGCACTTCCATGGATGTTCTCCACACCTAGTCCATCCTCCTTGCCCACAACAGAATCAATAACCCACCTAATTTCACCACAATCTAGCTGTGTCTTGTGCGCTATAACAGAAGAGCTAATACGACCATAGTCTTCTTCATTCAGATAAATGTACTTAAATCCACGTTCAGGGTTGGCAGGATCAACCCATTCTACACGGAAGCAAGATTTTACTTCATCAGCAATGCCAATCCGAGCACCAGAGTTTGCTGCCATGTAGATAAGAGGAAGCTTTTTCTCACAAGCCAGGTTGGTAACAGCTTCAAAAAATGCATCTTCCCTTGGGCCAAATGATCCAGCTCTAAAAGTAATATCATTTGCGATAACAATAATCTGTCTGCCACTGGGAAATTCAGGAGTGGACATGTCCAAGATCCACGCTACCATACCTATGTCATTGAGCCCAGCAGCACGCTGCATAGGAATTATAGGAGTGCCCCACGACCCATTCTTGTCAGCAAACACCAGCTCTGTCGCTTTAACATAACATTGGTTGTTTTCACTAGAAATGTTAGCCCACGAGTTCCGCACTGCAGTTTCAAATGCCTACATTTTTGAGTTCTTATCAGCTTTAGGAGGACATGTAAGACCAATACGAATCTGCTAACAGAAGACACAATACAGAAAGAGAGATACTAACCAATGGAAAATCGTAGCAGTATGTTGTTCTGTTGTTCCTGGCAGAGCATCGTTTTAGATCAATAACGCTCAAAGGCTGATATGAATTACTCAGTGCGACACCATGCAAAGGACCAGATGATGATGCGGCAGAGTGATATACTAGTTTCTGTGATTCTGTATCTTCGACCTCCCGGTAGATCTAAAAACAGGAAAAGCACCATGAGCTTCAGACCTAAATGTCTAAATGAGGTGGAAATGACAACAAACTAAATAAGATGATAGTTCTATGTATATGTGGCATATGTTGTTCACTTTAGTTTCACTAGTTCCACACAGAGAAACAAGATGCAAGGGGATAAAACTTACATCCACGGTGCAGGTGCGACTAGTGACATTGGTTGTTACAACTCTCCAGCTACCACTGGCAGGTCCATCGCTGTCCAACTTAAGTTTCACTTCCCACTGGCATACAGAAAGATGATGCATTCTTGCGCCAACAAGTTCATGTATCTTTAGAGCCATTTCTTTCATAAGAGAGCACGCAGTAGCTTCATCTTGGCCAACATCCACAACTGTGTTCCTGAGTAAGATGAAAAGCTCGTTGAGAAGGCGAAACACAAGAGCAAGGAATATATGTTCGACAAAAAGAACGATGTGCCCACTTACCCTGATACAGGAACAAGGTCAAGAAGCTTTTGCTCTTTCAATATGCACAAGTACATATGAGAATGACCAGTCCTAATCGCGTGAAGCTCCAATTCTTCTATAGCAGTCATCAACGATCTTAATATGCTGCTTGATGTAAATGAAAGAGATTCCTCAGCATGTCCTACTTCAACATCATTGATATGGCCTGACATAAACCTGTTGCCAGCACTGGGTTGTCTGACAAGAGTTCGGAAAAATACCCTGTGCAACATTTTGGGGTTTTCAGTATTTCTAAGTGTGTATATATGCCACTGACGATCACGTGACGGTGTATACTTCATCTCATTGTATCCTTTCACTTTCAATTTATCCTGTATCCACAGAAGGCTACATAAATACAAGTAGCAAGTAATAAAATGAAACCATTGAAGTGCATCAAGACAGCGTGCAGTCAGTTTGATCGAGTTACATACCAACTCAAGAAGGGCAGAAAGTGGAGGCTCCACATGCCGAAGAATCGGCTCTTCCTCATAACAAAGATTTTCCTCAGACAAGAGGAAGGTACGGCGCATAGGCATGAGTGCTCCATTCCTTTGAACAATGCAACTAATAACCTTGACACCAGCAGCACGTAGATCAGACGTGACAATATCTTGTTTGAGTATTACAGAAAGTTTGTCCATCCTGTCTTGAGCTTGGTCATTATCACCACTGAAAGAAATAGGTTAACTTATTTTAAGAAATGCACCAAATAAGCTCATTGGCACTAATACTGCACATGAACATACCTATCTTCAGCTGTATACGTCTGAGTATCAGCATCCAACAAAGCAATATGTACTGTGTTACCCGCAGAGCTTGCATAATGTGATCTATCCTTTAGAGCAGCTCCAATGGCTGTTGACACAGATTCTAGAGACTTCAGGATAACCATAGCACCCAATCTATTCTCAGGATGCCCTTCATTGAATTCCCATAAAGCGATAACAGCAGAATCCTGATATTTCAGCTGGATACTATCCTTCACAAGTTGAGGCTGAAAATAGCATTGGCAAGTTAGACAACTTACAGAGCAGCAGCATGTCTACAAGAAGTTCTAAATCAAATCTTCCCACACCTAGATTATTTATAATTTATTTTAAAGAAACACTGAGCATCTTATTTCATTAGGAACTTTAGTGTATGCTTCCAGAAATGCTGAGTATGATAAAATCCAAAACATACCTGGTATAATCGAGATATGTACGTCTCGATCACTCTCTGCTGAAGAGTCTGATCAATACAATCAAACAAAGAAATAAGTGCATCTTCAACTGGCAGTGGGGCACTGACTAAATCTCCCATGCTCTCATTAATGGCAAATTTCTTCTCTTGCAAGGAGAAACCTGCCCTTTCTTCAGTAAACATCTCCAGTGCTGAAAGGTTCCTTGCAATGCTTGTGCGGAGTTCACTGAGCTTGGTTTGTTCGAGAAGTTCACTAGCTTTAAGGGCCAGCTGCATTATAACAATGAAATTAATTCGTTGGCCTAAGATATCACAACAGAATTATTCAAAAAGCTTCCATTATTTTAGGTCACCACTGCCACCTTGTAATATCTTTTATGGTTGAGGGAAGAAAAGCGAATCAACTGATCCCTGTAGGCAGCAGGGTTTGGATAGACCAGTTTCTCCATGAGAGTGAGTATCAGCTTAGTTTTGCTTCTCACACCCTAGAACAAAATCAAACCATCAGTAACTAATAATGCTTCAGTGATCACTTGCACCAAGTCATTAGGCCAAAAAGTAATTTACCTGGTGAGACAAAACAATGTCTACAACCTTCTGGAGGTCTTTACTATATTGTAGGCGCAGGCGTTCAATCACGTCAGACTACAAAATGGCACATTTTGAGGAAAACAATGAGTGAAAAGTGTTCTGGAGGAAATAAGTCTTAAGCTATGTACAAATTATTTGCTACTTAATTACAAAAGAGGTTCTGATGCAATCTATAATTTGTGTGTGGCATCAATTCATACATGGTCATAACTAAAAGAAGGGAAAAGAATGACCCTTAAAATGAATCTAGTTGATCTGCTCAGTTTTGAAATGTAAGATAACCTGAATGCCATCACTGAATAGTTCCTCAACCGAGAGATACTCCTCGAACAGGGACTTGACAATAAAGTGGGCATGGCTTTCTCTCCCACCCTCATATGACTTCAGTAGACTCATCAGAGGGTCAACAAGCCTCTCAATTGTTGCCATTTCCTTCTCAGAAACATACGCAAGATTTTCCTAAAAGAAAACTTGTTACAAAAAGTAGTACGACTTAGACTGGGATGCCATAAGAAACCAAAAACTGACCTCAATTGTCTCTCTAAGCATCTCGGTGGGGAAATCCTTGATCTTCACATGGTCAACATTTGACTTATATTCACTGTATTTACCCTCCAGCTGGATGCATAGAAATTAGGAACGGTTGAGGCAGAACACAAGGTATAAAAGATTAATAAACAAGAACTGGGTTAAAAACAAATAAGAACTTCTTTAAAGATTCGGTTAGAATGGCAAGCCAACTAAAACAGCATACAATGCAAATAAATGAGACAGAGTACCAAATGTTTCATGTTACGAAGAATTGAAGTGAAATATTCTGAATTTTCATTACATTATTAGAATAAAGCTAAAAGTTGCACAATAAGTTGAGGCAAATAACCAAGGTGATTGAACAATGTAGAATGTAAATCTGATAAGTGACATGCTACATCCATTTCAAATTATAAGATGTTTTAGATTTTTGCTGAAACGCATGTATCTAGACACCTTTTAGTGTGTAGGTTCACTCATTTCGGTCCGTATGTAGACCATAATGAAATATCTAAAACATCTTATAATTTGGAACGAAGGGAGTATATCATAAATTAAATGTATCAACGTCTCTTTATGCCAGATTCTGCATATCATATCAATTATCACATACCTCACCCTTAAGACGTCTTGGAAGTCTAGTTGCTAAAACAGACATTAGCTCTTCCCATTGTAGGAAAGGGAGCTCAGGTGTATCTAGGCACCATACCAAATCTTGTACAACCTGAAAAAGAAGCCCAGTACAATGGAAAAGGTAATCAAATGCTAAGCTTAGTCTATAAATTACAACAAAGTACAAAGTTTGATCTGTAAACATCAGTTACTGAAAGAAAGAAACATAGCACAAGGAAAAATACGATCTATATATAATAAATACTGAGCATGATGAACATTAGAGGAAGAGCATATCTATCATGATTTACTGGGAGAAAAAAATAGCAAAAGGATAAATACGGCCTATATCATCAGCGGGTATGATGAACATAAGAGAAAAGCATTAAAATCAAGATTTGCAAAGACAAACACCAAGAACTTCTCTATATTAGAAACCATTTGGTAGCAAAAGGCAGAAAATGCCAATAAGGAACTAAGAATACTCCAGAATTCGTAATAATAATAAATGGTATTTGAGAAAAAAGGAAACATGAGACAAAATAATAGAAATATAGTTACTGTAGGGGTCATGATGTTTACTTTGTTGACCGCATGATCATATCCTGCAAGGACCATTCGAGCAGCATTCAAACTTGCAGCACATCTTTTGTGAACTTGGCCAGAAGCAGCAATAGGAAGGCTCAGTTCTGGAAAAGATCCTTCGAATGGTTCAGCTCTCTTCACAGCTGAAGGGTCATCGAGATCAAGTCTCGCTATAAGATCACCAGCCTGAAATGAATATTAAGTTCAGATGCTTCACATGCAATGGTTATTAACAGCAGAAGATATGAAAGTGCAGCAATATAACCTGCATCGCCTGGCCCTCAGACAACAAAACATTAATGACACCAGCAGCAGGCGACAAGAGGGGCATGCACATCTTCATAACCTCAACTTCCGCATATGGTACATCAGCATCAACATGAGCACCATCGGCAATCAAGAAACGAAGAAGTTTGCAGGGTGTCTCAGCTAATAACCTTGACGGATCATGATCATTCTGCAAAACAATTTGTCATTTATTTAGTTGAGGATACAATGCAGCATGATCAAGAATCATAAAGTATTGGTGCCAGAAAAACATAAAGTATTCAACTGTTCTTTTGTATCACAAAGTGATTTGATCAGGCATGACATAGTTTTGTAGGAGTAGGACACCTTCTAACTTTTTTTGCGCCTTATTAGTAATTATAAAAAATACAGTGTCATTGTAATAACTAGATTTGAGAAACAGAAGAAGCAATATAAGTATATAACAGAACATTGCAGCTACGTAACTTGTCCTTATACATCACAAGACCTGCTCTCGGTAAAATTAAATATCACCTTTACATTTCGACACAGAATAGATCTTGAAAAACATCATGTTGTACCATCCATTAGTTCACAATACAGATTTATCTTTTCTTTTCAAAATGATGTGCTAATGGTCAAAAGGTGAATGCAGTATCACAAATAAGAATACGAAGTCCTATCATCAAACACTAACATTATTATAAATAAAGGAACAAATAAACAAAATATTCTTACCTGTAACAAGCATGTCTTTCCGTCAATAAGAAGCCGTGTACCACCCGCTTCTTCTTCAGCATAAATAACATGGCTGTTTCCATCCAGCTGGAGACATCAGAACTAAGGAATCAGAACTCTTTCAGCAGTACTTTACAAAATTATATTATATTTATGTGCAAGCGTAAAAGAAAGAAGGTACCTGCATTAAAAGGCCACCATCACATAATGTTTGTACATTTGCTTCAATAAGTGATCCATTCATTCTCAATCTGTAGCTACCCTGTCCACTCCTCACAATCTCAATCTGTGGCATGGTGTACATGAGCATCAGCAATAGCTATCATTTCATTATAACTGAGAGTCTTTCTTTAAGGAATGTCACACTTACTGTATATTTGCTTTCCTCTATATTCAAAGAAATAGTCGAATGAACAAGGGATATATGCTGCACAAAAACAATGGTCAACAATGTTCACCTTCAAGCAATATACAGAGTTTAAGCCCAGTAAGAAACTACCTTTGGTGGAATCTGACCCTTGATGAGATAGCTAACATATTCAGAAACGGTGTCCGCGTTGGTGGTTATTGTTTTCTACAGCACAAAACAATGATTTCAATTAAACACTAGTTGTGTTTTCCACAACTGGCTTACCAAAAGTTGCAGTAACATTAACATAGTTTCTTTATCTTACATATAGAGCTCCTCCAACCACTGAAATATACCAGGGAGGCCTCTCAGCTTGAACACGCATAGCTATTCTGGTATCCAGCCAACCAGTATGAATCGTGTTCTCTCTGAAGTCTGGGGCCTGAATTAAAGATACAGGAAACACAGCATGGGATTACTTTGAAGGAAAGCCGGACGTAAAATGGTTATATTACATCAAAAGTGGGATTCAACATGTTACTATTACTTACATTCAAGAGATCAACAGTGTAATCAACGTTTGTATGAATTTCTCCGCGAATTTGAATCTCTTTTAATGCAAGAGACATGTTGGTTATTGCTGCTGATCTAGTCACCCCATAGGCAAAAACATGTCCTGCAATGAAAGGAGCAATTTCACTGTAAGGAAATACAAAAAGCAAACAAGAATATTCACTGGGTCAAACTTTACATACCAAACTGAGAATCCGCAAATTCATGAATGCCTCCACCAGACTGAAAACAGATGAAGGGGGAGAAAACATTAGTTCATTGGATCAATACTTAGTGAAAACCCAACTGAGAATACTGATTCGAAATAAAAAGTCTTGGCAGACCAATGTTCTTCGGAAACTCGGAACATGACACTGCAACAGAGCTATGAACAGCTTACCTTAACTGAGAAATATCCCCAGACATTTGGCTTACTTTTAAAACTTATCTCCTGAAATACACAAAAAAATCAAGATCATGTCAGTTTACTAACCCTAGTGTGCTTGAAACATAGATATCACATTAAGAAATCCCACCTTTACTTTTCCACCAGTAGGCTTGAATCCATCATCTGGATTCTCACTAGTTATCCTAACTGCTACACAATGACCCTTCGGCCATTGAGAATCTACTTCATCAAAGTTGAATGGAGTAGCAAGAGCTGCTGTTTTCCTCCAAATGTCATAGCCACCTCCATTGTCCATTCCGTAGAAACGTCGGATCTCTGTATAAGAAGATAGTTAAGACACAGAAATAGCATGGGACAGAAACTGAAAATTTACGATGATATTATTATTACCTGGAACCTGCCAAAGGGGTATACCCATTCCAACTGCAACTTGAGCTGCAGGCAAATTTACTTCAGCTATCCACTCAGTGACTGGGTGCTCAACCTGAATGTAGAACATTTAACAATATAAACGACTGCCAACAAAATATAAGTCCTGAAGAGTGTTCAAAAGAACAAACCTGCAACCGTGGATTAAGCTCCAGAAAATAGTATTCACCAGTCTCCATGCTGTAGAGATATTCAACAGTAGCAGCACCAACATAACCCACAGCCTTAGCAAGCCTCCTTGCTGCTTGCTCTAGCTCTTTCACCGTCTCACGAGGAGCAACAGTAACTGGTCCTTCCTCAATTATCTGTTATAAACAAAACAAAATGGACCCAGTTGAACCATTTGATCAAATCTTCAGGTGTAAGCAGACCCCAAATGAAAGCAATGGTTTCAATCTGGAGCAGCATACCTTTTGGTGTCGTCGTTGCACACTGCAATCACGACTGTGAAGTGCTGCTACATTGCCATATTGATCACAAAGCAGCTGGACTTCAAGATGCCGACTCTACAAAAGGAAAGGGGAGAGGGACTAAAATGAAAATTACCATTGAGTACAGATTACAGAATACAATTCTAGCCTGCAAGGAAGAGGCAAATGAAGCTTCCAGACGTACAATATACAATTCAGAAACAGCATGCTTTGAAAACTGAAATTCCAGAGAAGTCTAACCTGAGATGCAAGTCTCATGATAAATATTGGGGAGCCAGGAACTTCACCCTGTACTTGTTTAAACAGTGCTTTAACCTCATCGTCATTATTAACCTGCAAGAGATATCTAGTTAATATGTTAAAAAGGGTTAGGACTAAACAATGCGCACAGAATATCACAACCCACACAATCTCTCGAGTACAGTCCAATCAAATGAATAATGTACCTTTCTAATCCCTTTACCACCACCACCCCAGGATGCCTTGATCATGGCAGGATAACCAATCATCTGACAACTTGCAACTGCTTCATCCGCGGTAGTAACACAAGCTTTTCTATACATCTCCTCAGGTATCGAGTCCAAACAAAGTTCTAATGGAATTTCCACCTATAATAAAGTGCCAGTATGTTATAAAATGCATTCACTACAAATATCAGGCGACAAGTTATAAGTGAGAATGTGAGGCTTACATGTGATCCACTCCAAGCAAGAGTAGGAACCCCTGCTGCTTGAGCAATGAGAGCTGAACCAACCTTGTCACCTAGTGCGTTCATTGATGATGCTGGTGGCCCAAGAAAAACAATTCCTTTTGCAGTTAGTGCATCTGGAAGTTCAGGATTCTCAGATGCATGGCCCCAACCAGGCCAAACGGCAGAAACACCTGTTCTCTCTGCTATCTGCAGAAGTGAAGTTGCCATGTCATGCTAAAAGAACAAAAAGGAACTCATACATAAATTGCACATCAAGGGATGACCAGTACTGACCTCAACTATGAGTTGGACATTTGCATAGTTGTTATTGTTTGTTCCACCAGGTACTTCAACAAATTGATCAGCAATCCTAATGTGCTCTGCGTTTATTCTCATGTCTTCCGGAGTTGCCATAGCTATCAATTGAATTGCCTTCTCTGACCCAAATGTATCATTAGCCCATGTCCGGACACTCCGCATGAACTTAGCTGCTGCCATTCCATTGTTGGCAACTAATACACTGTGAATTGGTGTTTTCCCACCCAATGCCATACAAAATTCAACAACCTTGGACAGAGAGGCATGCCTCCCGTTGTGTGATTCATTCAGTATCCCGTTCATTTGGTAGGAGCCCATGTGGTCTTCAGACCCACTATAAAAGAAAGAACAACATCATTACTGTGGTCCCATAACACATATGACATAGTATGGCCTAGTACGAAAGTGGGCTTTTCATCTTGTCATTTGGGTACAGGTTTCAGTTGGCAATTAAATTTTAAACAATACTTATATGAAAAAGTCTTTCCCATGAAATGTTTTGAAGTGTCCAATAATACTCCATGCAGGGCAACAGCCATGTGCCTGGGCTGTAACCACTAAGAAAAGGTAAACATGTGTTGGGGGATATCTCCCTTTCCAAAGTTGAACACAAGTTTCATAACTTGTATAGAGAAATCACACCATATAGCATTACTATGGATTATATCTTACATAATAATGTTATAGATGGGAGAGATTACACATGATTTATAACTATGCTATATCAAAAATAAAACCTTACAGATTGCAGCCACATGACAAAGGTTCAATTTCCAGAACTCACAGCAGGTGCACAGTGTATAACTATGATGTATAGAAGTGTAATCTAAGAGAATAACGAAATTCCAACTTCAACATTTCAGCGTACCCATAATAATACAAGTGAAATCTAGGAATTACAAATGCACTATACATCTTTCATTGTTCTATCAAGAGAACTAAGCTATAATGTAAGTGTGCTGAAGTACTTACTGTGAAATGTCGACTTCTGGAGCTGATGCGCCCTCCTTTGGGAGATCGATGATGCCAGCGAGACCTACATCCATATATGCATTGGAAACTGAGCAAGCCTACACAATAGCTAAGGAGAAGCAGTGGCTTGCCAACTTATGGATGTCATTGTTATTTGTGCAACTAAATTCATCAGAAAATCTTTCTAGACATCCTACTTTTCCAGACCTATTATATAATCAGAACATTCAGTCATACGTACTTAAATTGCAGCATACATGTATTTATGTGTCCACTTTCCCTTGAGAAAACATCATACTGAATATTAAAAATAGAGTTCATCTACACCTAAGTTGACAGGGGATTTTATTATGTCCAAGTTGATGGTGCTAGCTATCTGATCTAATCTTGGTTTTCCCAATTTCTTCATGAATCTCAATGCGGAGACATCAGGCAGCTCAGCATGTCGACTTGGGCATAAGAATCTATGAAGATTGCTGCAGTAATCTGTATCATATCTACTCCCTCCGACCCAAATTAGTTGACTCAAATTTGTATCTAACTACTCCCTCCGACCCAAATTAGTTGACTCAAATTTGTATCTAATACTAAATCATGTCTAGATACAATTGAATCTAGACAAATCCAAGTCAACTAACTGGGGTCGGAGGGAGTATCATTTTGTGATAACAGTATTGGGATATCTTACAGTAAAATAAGCATGCTCTCGGTCAAGCAAATAAGCTATGCAGGTCTGAGATTGACCACAAAATAGAAAGGGGATGGTCCTCGGGTTACCTTGGCGAACAGACTTGTTATGCCCTGCAGGGTCTGACACGCCTCCATCGCCATCATCCCTTATTGACTTAACACGGCGACTTTTCTTCTTGGAGGTCCTTGAAGGGGCAGAAGATTGGAATGCAGCACCAGCTGAATTTACCTGGCGAAGAGTGGATAGCGATGGTGTTGTGGAGGCATTAAAGCCAACAATGGGCAAATGTGTGGATCCCATTCTCCTCCCTTCGGACAGACAGCACAGTTGCAGTGTTCTTCAAATGCACAGTGCCATAAACCGAGTGTGTAAACCCCAGGTATGGAAACCTGAGAGATGCATGCGCATAGAAACCATTAGTCCATAGAGACATGCAACAAGAACTTGATGGATTAAATTCGCTACCGCTCAGTAAATGTAAGTCAAACATCCAAGATGCTCTGGACTAAAATAGGCAAGGAATGCAATTCTCCAATGAAACAGGAAAAGCAAACTTTATTACCGAAAAACAAGGTAGGTAGCGTCTACACTCTTAGTGGCATAATACAGTAGGTAGCATTAATACGCCCCTAACAGGAAACAAAGAACATGCACCTAACATTCGCAGCGCAATATCACAGTAGGTAGCATTGACTGAGCGCATCACCGGATGGTGTAACGTCGCAGGAAGGTTGCACTTAGCATGAACATGTTCCAATGACAAAGCACGGGGAACCCAACCTGAGAAAACCAATGCTAGGCAGGCACAGGACAGGGCACCTTCGGCCGGCCAATGATCACTACCTCGCATTGATACAGTAGGCAAGCCGCATTTCAGCATTCTCCTGACTATCATCGGCACTACCTAAGCATGGCATCGCGAGCTCCGAACAATCCAATCCCAAGCTCGGGCGAGTTTCAAAAACAGAGCCGCACTAACCCCAGGTCCCGCGCAGCACAGTACCCTTAAACCCTCCTCGCCAACCCCCCACGCACAGAACGAAGCCCCGGACGAACCACCCCGGCCCAGCGCGCACGGAAACAAAGCAAGAGCGGAAGAAGGGCGGCGGCTGCGGGCAGCTGGTCTCACCTCCGGGAGCGGAGGCAGATCGGGCGGCGGATCTGGGGCGCGACAGTGGAATGGCGGAGATGGGGAGGGCATAAATAGATAGCGGAGTAGGACGCGCACCTCGGGGAGGCGGACGTGCCGACGCGCGGCGGGTGCTTCGAGAGTGACGTCCTGCCGCGGCTGGGCTTTGGATCTTGCGGCGGCGTGGTGCCGGAGGGGGCGGGGCGAGTGGAGCGAGCGCGGGCGGGCGGATATCCCGAGAGGGGGTAGAGAGGGACGGAGAGATGGGGGCTGTGCGGCCTAAAATAATAAATTCCGTCACGTATCGGCTTCGGGGACTCCGCCAGCGCGAGGGCGAGAGCGGGGGCCCGCGCGCGCGGACGGACGGCCGAGATCGGATCCAGCTGGACCGCGCGGACGGTTCGGATGCCGCCTGCTGGACTCTGAACGCGACTTTGGTCCAGGTGTGCGAGAATTGTAGTACAGTACTGGCGATTGATTTCCGTCCCGGTCTCTCTCTCTCTAGTCTGTCGCTCTTGGCGTGTCCCTGTTTGGACGGCTCGCGTCGGCACCGGAGGGGAGAACACATGGAATTCGGTGAATTTGGTGTTGTTGCTCGATTAAGGTAAAGTGGTTGGGCGGATCAGACCTGCCCCGACGGTGACATTCGTATCATCATCAGCAGCAGCTTGTCTAAAATGTATAGTACATTGTTTCTAAGTTAGAATTAAACGTGTGTAGGGTTTATGTGTTATATTATATAAAGTTGGTAGTTGGGGATGTATTTATTTTATTGTCTCGCTAAGCAATAAGTGAGATTCTAGTTTCTTAGTTTTAGCTCTTTATTCAATGCTTAAAAAAATAGGGTTACTTTAATTTTAAAACAACAATATTATGGACAAACATTTTAAAGTATTTAATACTTAAGGATTTTCAGAAACAAAAGTATTCTACGAATACTTCAAAAAATACGTCCATGCCAAACGGGGCCTTAGTGTTGAAAATGATTAATTCTAGCTCGCATCGTCTTCTTTGGGGACTCCGCCTGCACATGACGAGAAATGTGGGGATTGGGTGTAGATGTGAGACGATACAATCGTAGAAATGCTTTGTCAACTTGATTTGCATGCAACTTTCAGGGTGCGAGGGTTCTTCGAGGACTCCGCCCACACGAGTTGGGTGGGGTGGGCATGTGACGGTGGCATGGGAGCAGCATGAATGTCGTAGAACGGTTCCAACTAGAGGGTGTGACGCGGACGTTCATGACGTGGATGTTCTCTCTCTAATTAAGTAGCACACATATTCATGGCATTTTCGCATCCAAACACTTCTTGCATTATTATTGAACATACTTTGTATGGAAAATAATTATTTCTAGCTCACATCGCCTTCTTTGGTGACTCCGCCCACATGTGGCGGAGGGGGTAGGCATGTGACGACAAATCTGGGGCCACATGAACGGCTGCCAAAGATTGCTTCTAACTAGAGTGCATGATGTGAGCACGGATGATACAATCTTACAAGTGCTCTGTTTGCTAGAGTTTGCATGGAAGTTTCAGTTATGAAGGTTCTTCGAGAACTCCGCCCACACGATATGGATGGGTGGGAATGTGAAGGTGGGCGTGGGGACATCACTGATGGTGAAGAACAGTTCCAGCTAGAGCACATGATGCGAACGTTCATGACGTGGATGCTCTATCTTCAATTAAGTGGCACACGTATTCATGGCATTTTTCGCACACAAACACTTCCTTCATTAGTATGGAACGTACTTTGTGTGGAAAATAATTATTTCTAGCTCGCATCGCCTTCTTTGGAGACTCCGCCCACACGTGGCAGAGTAGATAGGCACATGACGAAAAATGTGGGGTCACATGAACGGTTGGCAAAGATTTGCTTCTAGCTAGAGTGCATGATGTGAGCATGGACGACAGATGCTCTATTTGCTAGAGTTTGCATGCAAGTTATAGGGTGTGAGGGTTCTTTAAGGACTCCGCGCACACGAGGTGGGTGGGGTGGGCATGGGACGGTGAGCGTGGGGGCAACACATATGGTGAAGAATAGTTCCATCTAAAGTGTGTGACGCGTACGTTCATGATGTTGATGTTCTCTCTTCAATTAAGTGGCACACATATTCATGGCCTTTTCGCATCGAAACACGTATTTCATTATTATTAAGCATACTTAGTGTGGAATATAATTACTTCTAGCTCACGTCTCCTTCTTTGGGGACTCCACCCATGCATGACCGAAGGGGTAGGCACATGACGGCAAATGTGGTGGCACATGCATGGATGCAAAAGATGTTGGAAATATGCCCTATAGACAAATAATAATATGGATTATTATCATATTTCATAAAGTTTATGATTAGGTTTTATATCATGCTATAACTATATTTGATAGGAAACATCAATACATGTGTGATATATAAACAATCAGTTGTTTCTGGTGAAACTCTAGTCACTGGTTCATTGGTCAATAGATGATCATGGTTTCCTGATCATGTGGCATTTATGTCAGTTGACAATGGAGTCACCTTATTGGGTGAATGAGATGATGAACAATACCCAACCTAAGCATCGTGACCCGATCATGTCACGAAGTTCAAGTTATGATGATTAGAAAAGACTTAGTGTCTTATGTCTTAGACCGTGAGACCATATCAATCTCTTACCCGAGGGTACTTAGATTGCATCAAACATCACTCGATGACTCGGTGATTATAAAGGTGCATTCAGATATTCGGAGGAACAATTGAGGCAATATGTGTCGAGAGCGGGATTTGTCCATCCGCGTGACGGATAAGATACTCGAGGGCCTACTCAGGAGAAGTCATATCCAATAGATGTGCATCGTGTGATTTGATCACGGAGATATCGCTTATCAGGATGAGTAAAGTAGCATTGTTGAGAACGATATTGAACACGACATGGTGATGTCATTGATCATGTATCGGACAATGCAAGTATCGAGAGACAAAGGAAATACGACACGACGTTCATGGTTCAAACGATGAAAGATTTCGTGGAATGCATCCAAGAGCTTAGTGACTAATGTGATTGATCACAGGGATCCTATACCACGGTACGAGTTAAGAGAACTTATTGGTAACGATATTGAACTAGGTATTGTGATACTGATGAATCTTGGGTAAGTAATATATCGCGATACAAGAGGGATCATATACCGGATTGGTTGAATCTTTGATATTATGGTTAAACCAAAACGAACTTCATTGAATGTGTAGGAACCATTATGGGCATCCCGATCCTGCTGGTGGTTATTGATCAAAGAAGTGTCTCCATCATGTCTGCATGTTCTCGAACCAGTCAGGTGATACGTTGCAAACGTATCTATAATTTTTGATGGTCCATGCTTGTTTTATATCTACTTTCTTATGTTTTGTCCACACTTTGGAGTATTTTTATGCATTTTCTGGAACTAACCTATTAACAAGATGCCACAGTGCCAGTTGCCTGTTTTCTGCTGTTTTTGGTTTCAGAAAAGTTGGAAAAGAAATATTTTCAGAATTGGACAGGAAAAAAGCCAAAGTCGATATTTTACCGGAAGACTCATGGAGCCAGAAGACGAGACGGAGAGGGGCCAGGGCTAGCCACACCATGTGGTGGCGTGGGTCCCCCTGGCCGCGCCACTAGGTGGTGTGGGCCCTTGGTCCACCCTCTGACATCGCCCCTTCGCCTATATATTGATCCCGAGACAAAAACCCTAAAGACCAGATCAGAATTCCACGAAAAGTTCCGTAGCGCCGCCGCCACAGAAGAGGAGATTCGGGGGACATAAGTCTCTGTTCCGGCACCCTGCCGGGACGGGGAAGTGCCCCCGAAGCCATCTCCATCGACTCCACCACCATCTCCATCGTGGTTGCTGACTCCCATTATGAGGATGGAGTAGTTCTCTCTCGAGGCTAAGGGCTCTACCGGTAGCTATGTGTTCTTCCCTCTCTATGTGTGATCTTATGAGATCATGAGCTTTGTAATCTATAGATCTATTCTTCTACTCAAGTGCTTTAATGAATCTCTGCTTATCCCCACGTGTGTGAAGTTGACAGTGTGCACACCGTGTGGCACTTTGGCTAAGGTACATAAATACTTGTCAAGAGTATAATTTGAGTTGGATGTCTCTATGAGATTGTGGTATTTGTTAGAACCATCTAGCGCTCAAGGTGATAGTGAGGGGTTATCTAGATGGGGAAAGCGAACTTTGAGGTGTGCTGTTATAGCCCTACCGTGGATTAGAGTTATCAAACAGGAGAGTAGTTCAGAGTAGTATCATAAAGAGAAGATATTTATATGAGAGTATTCACTAGTGAAAGTATGATCCCTAGGCCTTGTTTCTAAGCATTGAAACACCGTTTGCAACTAGATCTGTTACATGTTTGCTTGTTTCCATCTTTATTTCTGATTTCCTTTAGTCTCTTCCTACCCGTCAAGCTCTTTTCTGGCACCGTCAACACTTATAATTATCCATACCACTTGTATTTCACTATCTCTTTGCCGAACTAGTGCACCTATACACCTGACAAGTGTATTGGGTGTGTTGGGGACACAAGAGACTTCTTGTATCTTGATTGCAGGGTTGCTTGAGAGGGATACCTTTGACCACTTCCTCCCTGAGTTCGATAAACCTTGGGTAATCCACTTAAAGGAAACTTGTTGTTGTTCTACAAACCTCTACACTTGGAGGCCCAACATTGTCTACAAGAATAGAAGCGTGCGTAGACATCAAGCTATTTTCTGGCGCCGTTGTCGGAGAGATAAGGTAAAAGGTACTCATATCCTCTGGCTACTAAGTTATCTTCTAGCATTGTTGTCGTTGTGTGAGTGCTCGAAGTTATTTCCTTTAGATTCTGCAATCATATCTTTTTGTTTCTTGTTTTTATTTTCACTAGTTAGGCTTAATGGAAAACAACAACAAATTTAGAGAGCTTTATAGTATTTATCTTGAGTTAGGCCATGAAGTGTTTGAAGAGAAAATTAAAAAACCTATGGAACTTTATTTGCGTGCTAATAGCAATGTTATTAGTATGAATTCTTTGAACACCATTATTGCTAATGCTATGGAAAAGTCTAAGCTTGGGGAAGCTAGTTTTTATGAAAATGATATTTTTAGTGCCCCAAGCACGGAGGAGAAAATTTACTTTGATGATACTATACCTCCAATATATGATGATTACGATGATGAATATGATATTTTCAGTTTACCTACTATTGAGGAGAAAATTAATTATGATTACAATATGCCTCCTATATTTGATAATTATGGTGATGAGAATAATAATGATAGCTATTTTGTTGAATTTGCTCCCACTACGATTAATAAGAATGACTATGCCTATAGGGAGAGTAATAATTATTTTATGCATGTGGCTCATGATAAGAATATTTTATGTGATATTTATATTGTTAATTTTATTCATGATGCTACTGAAAGTTATTATGAGAGAGGGAAAATGGTTTTATGTATCTCAACAATATTAAGTTTCCCCTCTTTATGTTGAAATTTTTGAAGTTGCACTTGTTTTGCTTTTCTATGCTTGTTGCTTTGTGCTTTCATGACTTGTTTCTTTACAAGATTATTTTTCATAGGAAGTGGGTTAGACTTAAATTTGTTCCATATTTGCTTCTTGATGCTCTCTTTTACTTCAATTCATATTTCTTATGTGAGCATCATCGAAATTATCATGCCTAGCTCAAAGGCGCTAAAGAAAAGCACTTATTGGGAGATAACCCAAATTTCATTTAGTAAAATTTTCTTTTGTTGAGTATTGGAAGTTATTGCCTCAGTAATAACCTCTCATTATCCTTTTTGTTTGGTTTTTGTGCCAAGAATAACCTCTAATGAGAGGGAAGTAAGATTTGGGAAAGTTGTTGTCCTGAAACAGATTTTTTGTGCTTCGCTGTAAACATTCGTGAAAAATCTCTGTATGTCGGATTGAGCTATAATTTTTTGTGCTTCTGCCCCTGGTTGTTATCCAACTTTCGTTAGTTTAACACTTTTCAATTTGAGCAACAGATGGTTACACGGATGACTGTGCAACAGCCTTCTTCGGAGTCTGTGGAGGATCATGTTGATGGGTTCGTAGCATGGAAAACAAAAAGAAAATTCTACCGCAAGAACGAATAAAACCTAGATCTAATCTAGATAAAAGCCAAGATCTAATCTATTAGACATGAGCAACGAGATAGATAGGAACTAACCCTCGTAGATCCGAAAGCGTTAACGAGATTAGATCTCGTGGTTGATGTAGTCGATCACTTGCCGATCTCAAGATCGTGTGGACGATCCTTCCGGCGTCGCGTTCCGGCAGCGCTTCCGCCGTCGGTCAAGTAGACGATCCTTCCGGCGCCGCGTTTCGGCAGCGCTTCCGTAGTCGGTCACACGTGCGGAGTCGAAGTAGACCTTCCTCTCCCCGTTCCAGCGAGCAGCGGAGGTAGTAGATCTTCTCCACGGAATCCCAGCAGCACGACGGCGTGGTGGTGGTGGTGGAGTAGAGAATTCTGCAGGGCTTCGCCTATGCCTGTGCAGAAGAAAGGTGGAGGAGAGAGGCGGCAGAGATTGGGAGTTATGAGAGCTCGGGAGGAGGGGCGCCCCTGCCCTTCTATTTAAGGGGGGGAGGGCGCCTTGGGGAGGGGGAGTCCTACAAGGACTCCCCTCCTCTAGGCCGGCGGATTGGGGAGTGGGGGGAGGAGTCCTCCTCCCCCACGACTCCTAGTCTTGACCCACCAGGACTCCTTGATCCCTATCTTGATTTTCAAGCAAACTCCAAGATATCTTCTAGAACCTTCCGGAACATTCCGAAACCTTCTAGAATCCTCATACAAACACTCCGGAACATTTCCTAACTCATAAAATGATTCCCTATATATGAATCTTATTCTCCGGACCATTCCGGATCTCCTCGTGATGTCCCGAATCTAATCCGAGACTCCGAACAACATTCGGTCTCCAACGCATATTCCATATCTACTTAAAACAACTTCGAACCTTAAGTGTGTCACCCTACGGTTCGTGAATATGTAGACATGATAGAGACACATCTCCAATCAATAACCATCAGCGGGACCTGGAGATCCATAATGGCTCCCACATACTCAACGATGACTTCACGATCGATTGAACCACTTACATACGAAACTAATTCCCTTTGTCTCGCGATACTATACTTATCCGAGGTTTGATCGTCGGTATCTCCATACCTATTTCTACCTCGTTACTGATAAGTACTCTTTACTCGTTCCGTGATATGTCATCCCTTGTGACCTAGTCACATGCTTGCAAGCTAACTAGATGACATTCCACCGAGAGGGCCCAGAGCATATCTATCCGTCATATGGATGGACAAATCCCAATCTTGGTTCATGCGCTTCAACACATACTTTCAGAATACCCAATGACACTTTTATAACCACCCAGTTACGAAGCGGCGTTTGATGTCATCAAAGTATCCATCCGGTGATGGTGATTAACAAGGTTACTATGTATTTGAAAGCTTACAGCAATACGAACTTAATGACTTGATCTTATGCTACGCTTGCTATGGGTGTGTGTCCATCACATCATTCTCCTAATGATATAACCTTGTTATTAATCACATCCAATGTCCATGATCAGGAAACCATGATCATCAATTAATCAATAAGCTAATTCAACAAGAGGCTTACTAGGGACTCTTATATGTTTACAAAACACACATGTATTAGTGTTTCCTAATAATACAATTATAGCATGGGATGTAAACATTCACCATAAACATAAAGATATAATAATAATCACTTTTATTATTGCCTCTTGGGCATATCTCCAACACATGTAGGTATCTTGTAGTTGGCAGTCAAATTTATTCTTGGCGCTGCTTTACTTGAAATTTTATTGTCTCCTGATGCAGCTCATCGTGAAGGAAGCCGCCCGCCTGGCGGAGCAAGTCCTTAACATGGGTCAACAACATGCGCGACTAGACAATCGCCAGCACATTGTCAAAAGTAAGTCTTGACTTCGTCTTTGTCTTTGGGAATATTATTGATTTGAGTTGGTGGCATTCCCTGTATGTTGTAGCCGAGCATAATGAATTACTTCGCCATGCTGCTGCACTGGAGAAGACGTTGGCCGCAGCGACAAAGAATCGCGACGAGGCGGTCGCAGCTTTGGAGGAGTCGCGAAAATGAGAGGAGGATCTCCGTGCCTCTACCGCTGAGAGGGAAAAGTTGTTCAAGGAGCAACTTTTCTCGATTGCCAAGTCCCTCTCAGGTCTTCTTTTTCATCTGGATGTGCCTTGCTTTTTCGCTGCTTTGACATGTACTTGTTATACTAACACTTTTGTGTATGTAGATGCCAGCGGCTTGAGCTTTGATGCCCAATCTCTGCGCCGTTCGGATGGCTTGGCTGGTGCCGTCGCCGTAGTTGAAGATCGCAGCGTATCCCTCCAGGAGACGCTGGGGAAGGCCAAGGATGTGCTCAGTCGCATCTGTGAGGACTTAACTCCCAAGGCCGGACTGATCGACAACCTCGGTGACTTGGTGGAGTCCCTGGCTGGAGGAATTCCTGCTTACTTCAAGAACTCGCAGCGCTCCGTCGGCGCCACCATGGCACTCGCAATGGTGCAGGCCCATGGTGTGGAGATGGATCATGCCGCTATCTCGGAGGCAATGCCTGTCGACGCTGGAGGCCAACAGGTAGTGTTTGCTCCCTTTGCTGGTAAATGCAAAAATTATGGTTCCTAGCTTATCGAGACACTCGCCAAGTACTCCGAGGAGCGGCGTCAAGCGAAGGCTGCGGCGTCTGGGGGTACTACCGGCAAGTCCGTGGCATCGGAAACTGCCACAGATGCGATGAAGCCCCCGAGGCCGAAGTCGAAGTCGAAGAAGCACATTGCTCCTTAGTTTTTATATGTAATAGCTCTAGTGTTTGACCTTTTGTGTCTGTGAAACAATGCTTTTGTGGGGGTACCCCAGTCAAGACTTTGATATGTTTGAATGCATCCAAGCCTTTCGTCAGTGTATCCTCGGCCTCTTATTTTTCTTTTGTTTGGTTCGTGATAGGGTACCTCGAGTGTTCCTTCGAGTGATCCTCGTGATCCGTCACCCACTGATGAGACCTTGGCGCAGCCACGTTCAAGGGTGGATGAGTTTTCCCTGCTTTCGGGACTGCGTGATCGTGTTAAGCAGCTGGAATGTGAGTTGCCCATCCTCTGTGGTAACGCGGATGTATGGAAGTCGAGGGCGGAGAAGGCTACTGCCCGCGAGCAATATCTATTGGAGGAGGTGACACAGCTGGGCGATCATTTCAAGTGTTAACTTTCTGTCCTCTTATCTTTTCTTTTAGTCAATCGCGACAGTTCCTTGTTGAAAGGATAGAGATATCGCCTAGAGGGGGGGTGAATAGGCAATTTTAAAACTATTACGGTTTTAGCTTGATAGAATGCGGAATTAAACTAACGTTTATTTTACAAGCACAAAACCTAAATACACTAGGCTCAACTAAGTGCACCAACAACAAGATAAGCTAAGCAAGATAGCACAAGATAAATATACCACAAGTGATAGGCAAGATATACGTACTTCAAGCTCGATGGCTATCACAAGGAAAGTAAGCTCGGGTATAGAGATAACCGAGGCACGGAGACGAAGATGTATTCCCGTGTTCCCTTACAAGTAAGGTACGTCACGTTGGAGAGGTGTGGGATTCCACGAAGGATTTCCCAACACCACAAAGGCTCACCTTCTTCTCCGAGTCTATCCCACGAAGGAATAGGCCCTTTCCTTATGGCTAGCTTTTCCTCCACTCCGGAGATGACAAGCTCCACAACCACTTCACAAGCTCCACGAAGGAGAAGCCCGGGTCTCTTCACAATCTTCCACGAAGAGGACACCGCGACACCAACCGCCAAGCCAACTAGGAGGTCACCCTCCAAGAGCAACAAGCTCACGGTCTCTCACTAGAACAAATCGTAGTGGAGAGCTCAACACTTATGCAAGAATGCAAAGCAAGAACACCAAGGGTGTTCAAATCCCTCACTCTCAAATCCCACCAAAGCAACAAGTGCTAGGGAGGAATTAGAGAGGAAGAACAATGGTGAAAGTCAACTAATGACTTCATGATCTAGATCCAATGGGTTCCCCTCACTTAGAGGAGGAATTGATTGGTGGGGATTGTAGATCTAGATATCCTCTTCCAAATCCCTCAAAAAGATGCAAGAATCTTAGGAGGGAAGGGAGAGGAAGCAAGCTCAAGAGGGTCAACAATGGAGGTCAATTTTGTGCTCAAGAACACCCAAAAACGTTGGTGGAAGAACCCCCTTTTATAGGGGAAAGCAAATATGGCCGTTGGGAGGAAACAACGTGAACCCGGTTTGAAGTCCGGTTGGACCGTCCCCAGAACCGGACAACTTGGTTCCTAGGCCGGTGGACCAGACTACAAACCGAAATACTTCTATATGCCAACCTGGAATAGACTCGTTCGTGAAAACCGGAAAACCCGGTCTGAGATCCGGTCAACCGGAGCTGGAACCGGACCGTCCGGTGTGGGGCTCGGTTGAACCGGATCCACAACCGGGATGAAACTGACTTTAGGAAAAACGCAATAACTTTTACATCCGGACTCTGATTTCGATGATCTTGGGCTTGTTTTGACGAGGACAACAAGATCTACAATATGGTGCATGAAAACATCATAGTCCAACAAAGTAAGATAGAACCAAATGAGGAAAGGCATGGAGCCTCCCTATAAGAAGAACCGGTAAAACCTTCAAACTCGAAAACGCCATATAAGATGCATACGAATTCCGTTTTCGATGAACTTAGGCTTTTTGAAGAGCTAGCAACAAGCTCAAGAACCTCACATAGAGAAAATACGAAGAAGCAACAAAATAGGAAGATGCAAAGTATGCAAAGGATTGAGCTCCCTAAGACAATGTGATCAAGTTACCCAACCGAAAGCCCCTCTTGATAGTGCGGCTATATATCCTATAACCCGGTCTCCCAACAACCACCTTGAGACCGGTAAAAGGAAAACCTAGCAAGGCCATACCTTTGCCTTGTGTATCCCGCTTGATCTTGATGACAATGCTTCAAGCTCCATCCAAGCCAGAATGCATCACTTGATCATTTTTGCTTCGTGAAGACTCGTAATTTGCTCCCCCATACACCACTATGGGATAGCTTCATGAAGACACATCTTCACATGCCCATTATCACCAATATGGATGGCAAGCTTCAAGAAAATGATCTTCTCGAGTTGCTTATCTTGAACTTGCCCTTCTCAAACTTTGATGACAATCACCACTTGATGTCATCCTCTCATGGGCTATATGAGATCTTCACTTTTGAAGAATTCCCATGGAAAGATACCTATCCCATATAGAAAACGCAAAGGCACATATATAATGGGTTAATTCATGATGCATAAATGACAAGGCTTACCATACCACAAGATCCATGTGGTACATTCTTTATGCTTCATGTGTTGACCAACTTGAAATCACTCCTCACTCTTTGTATTGGTCAACCAAGTATCTTCTCATGCTCCATCTCAATATCTTGAGGTACATAAAGAATTCTTCATTTGATTACATGCTCTAAATCTTAGTCAACCATAGCTCAACTAATGAGGCTATTATGACACCGACTTAGAGCCATATCTTGAATTCTTCTATTGAGATCACACTCTCAAGATCTTGAACATATCATATTCTTATCTTCAGTTCGATGATCTTGATGCCAAAACTCAAGGTATATCTTTATCTTCATGGCATCCATACTTGAATCCAACATATGGACTACAAGCATGACCTATGGAATATTCCTTCATATAAAACTGAATGAAAATATTAGTCCATAGGGATTGTCATTAATCACCAAAACCACACATAGGGGCAATTACCCTTTCAATCTCCCCCATTTTGGTAATTGATGACAATCACAACAAGAGGGGTTATATAATGAATATTAGAAACAAGTACGCAACTTATCCTGAATAAGTTGTATACAAGAGGTTCTATTTGATATGGTTAAGTAACATAAAGATACTAGCCCATATCAAAACTGCTTCTACTCACACAAACTACAACTAATGCAAGAGATGTGAGTAGAACCAATATATATAGAGCAAACTCCCCCACAATATATGCACGTGTGATGAACTTGAATTTCATTGCATACATTGTCAAGCATAACCTTTAGGAGACTTTCCACTATATATTCAACCATGCAATACATAAAAAAATGAAATGCATGAAAAGCAAACACTTAAGAACAAACCAATCTTAAGTAGAAAACCATTTCCCTTAAAACCCTCTAAACTTCTCTCCCATTGACAACAAGTGCCAAAATGGATGACAAAGTTAGAAGGCCAATATAGTTCAAGTTCCTCCCAAGGTGTGCATTTCTCATAATATGAGTGAAATCATATGCACATATCCAATGATGAAAAATTGGAGGAAATCAACTATATTGAGGATCAAATATTGCTAAAAGGATAACAAGGTGAAGAAACTTCAACGGATGAAGCAAGCAATCAAAAGATCTAAATAATCAAATGGACAAATAGTGATCTAAATGAAATAAGGAAGCTCCCCAAGGTTTGTGCATAAATGAGTTGTTTCATTTGAATACAATATGCGCAAACATGGAATCCTCACTCCCTCTATATCATTTAGAACATAACCAAGATACAAGGAGTATAGATATAAATCAATACACTTGTCAAGACAAGCTTAAGTCCAAAAGAAACCAAAAATGAGATATGAGTGCATGAAGATGCAATGAAAGTAAATCGGGCACTCATAAATCAAGACCTTACCAAAACCATTAAAAACTATGTGGATAAGTGAGATGGTTGGCAAAAGGAGAGGATATCAAGGCGAGAGATTAACACTCTTGTGTATATAAGTTTCTAAATGGGAAATCATGGGAATAATCCACAAAGAAACATCCACACATAAGAGGTTAATAAAGATAAGAAAACATGATATCCAAGAGGAAGTCATAATATATACCAAAAATGATATTTTGCTTAAGTGCATATATAGCCCATGGCTCTATTTTCTCTCATGGTATATCAATGAACTTCACCAAAGAAAAAGAAAAACCTCAAAAACATCACAACTAACACTAAGGGAACTAATGCTAGTTGGGATATTTTGAGAAAGGCAACAAGTATCAAAAGGAAGGATTCAATGCAATTTGAAGAATATTGCACATGAGAGTACCTCGAGGAATTGATATGCAATAAATTGCTAGAAGGCATATTTGGGATGGGTGAATCATGAACATGATTTTATATACTCCCCATTATATGCATCATCTCAAATTACTCACATAAGCAATAAGGATAGAAAAGTCTTTCAAAGATCCTTGCAAGAACCGCAACATTTACAAACAAATAAATTCATGCCAAGATGCAACCTACGAGAGATTGGATGGAAGAATAGTACGCATGAATAAGATACTTGTTACCGAGATAGCAATGGTATGATGTAGTAGATAAGAATTCTTCGATCATCCTAGCTTGGCTCCAATTATAATGTGGTGACAACACCTTCCTTATAGATAAGACAAGCATCCATTGCATCTCCAATGTACCTAAAACAACATTTAAGTACATCTTGGTCCCCAAACTTATTGGGTCCAAAGTGGTTAGACTAACCACAACACATAGGACATACTCCATAAAAATATGTGCATATTTAGAGATGAAATTTGAATTTCATGCACATCATAGCCGTTTAAGGATTTGATGGAGTATACCCTATATATTGGATCAAAGAAAGCAAAACAAGATATAAGATATACATTTAGTAAACATGCATGCACGATACTTTCAAGAACCAATGAAGATATAATTTGGACAAAACACCAAAATATTCAAGAAGGCATACAAGGTGTGACAAAACACATTTGTTGTCCAAACTATATCAAAGAATCAAATCAACACAAGATTTGGTCAACAAAGTTCAACAAATGAACCAAGCAAAAACTATTGAGCATAAAAGATGAGATAAAAACATAAATGCTCAAATATTTATCTCATTCAAGCAAATAACATAGAGAAGAAAGAATGAGATAGCAAACTCCCAAGAGAGCAAGGTTTCAACAAATAAACCAAACCCTTAACACTTTTCACAATGGCACAAGGTTCCGAGAAGAAAAGGTTTATCTTCCACTAAAATCACATTTGATGATAATCAAAAACACCATCAAAGAGATGTTCAAAATCCAAGGAAGACAATGGGAGCCACAACAATTTTTGTAAAGACAAGCTAGAAGAAGAGGTATTTATATTCAAGGGAGAAATCTAGCCGTTTGTAGCATTTTCTGCGAAACTCGGTTTTAAGTTCGGTTGGACCGAACCACACACCGGACCGCCCGGTGTATAGCCCGGTCAACCGGAATCCAAACCGGGATGCTCACTGTGTGTGAGCCCGGATAGACTCGGTATATGAAACCGAGAATCCCGGTTAGGGTTCGGTTGACCGGAACTGGTACCGGACCACTGGGTGTACAACCCGGTCAACTGGAATCCAAACCGGGATGCTCACTCTGAGTGAGCTCGGATAGACTCGGTATATGAAACCAAGAATCCTGGTTTGGGTTCGGTTGACCGGGACTGGTACCGGACCGTCCGGTCTGAGAACCGGTTCAACCGGCCTGAGAACCGAGTTTGGCAGAGATGTTATCATACTTAGATTTCTTTCTTCTCTCGATAGAGATAAGCATTTGAGTAAGGCCACACCAAGAATTTCTTACTCAAGCAAAGACCGAAAAAAACGACCAATAAAAGCTTCTAACAAGAAAATAGGACCTTGTTTGAGCTAACATGCCACCTAGATACAAGATAATCAACAATATCAACTCTAAGTAGCACCACCTCATGTTCACATTTCCTAGGATTGTGATATGCAAAAGAAGCATATTACTCCCCCATAATGTGGTATCCAATTTTTCTTAATAAGAGGAAAAAGAACCTCAACTAGAAATAATTAATGGACATTTAGAATTTGAATTTCTCATGAGTATGACACACCACATAGTGACTAGATAATCTTGCAATATCAATACTAAGTGGTAGTACTCATGTACATACATTTTAAGGTATGAGAGATGCGCGAGGCATATCACTCCTCCAAAATGGGATGTTCCATTAACCACTCAAAAAGAGCCAAAAAAGATATCATCGAGATGCATTAGAGGCTCAAAGCAAAACACACAAGTAAATGATGTGCCAAACACATAGACATACTTGAATACACAAAATAAGCAAGCATGAGGCACAACAAATACAAACACATACTTGGTACAAAACCAAAACATGTAAGGGGGCAAGTAACTTTCAATATAAAAGAGTTGAGTTCAAGTTACCGCAAAGAGGCACATTGGGTATATGGTAGGGAGATGATAATCCTTATAACTTGGCTTTATAAAATATAATATATGAAGATCCCTTAATTCTTCATGAGTTAGCCAAGTCTCCAATGCCCTCCAAAAACACCTATTGATCAAGTTTGAGCTTGTTGGTCCCCAACCAAGTTGGGTCCTAAGAGGTTAGTCACAATAGGCTTGGCAACCCAAATGGTTCTTTTCTTAACACCACTTTGAGTTCCAACAAACTTGGCAAACACATTGCCATCCTTATCCTTCCTAAGAGAATAATCATCATCAACAGTGATAGGGTTAGATAAGGTACCGTTTGAACATGAAGAGGCCAAGTGTCCCTTCTCACGACATATGTAGCAACAAGTGCTACCCTTTCTCTTATTTATTGATTTCTTGTCTTGGGGAGCCTTATCTTGATTCTTCTTGGGAAGTGGACTAGCTTCAACTTGAGGTTGAGATTGGGCTTGATCTTGAACTTGTGGCCACTTCCCTTGTTGCTTCTCATTCAAGTGCTTTTTCTTCAATGGACAAGATCTTACATGATGTCCTACAACCTTGCACTTGAAGCAAATAATCTTGGCCGAATCCTTGACTTGGTCTTGGCCCTTCTTCTTGTTGCTCTTGGACTTGTTCTTGTTATTGGAGTTGAATCCAAGTCCACTTTTATCATTGGGGTATTTTTGCACACTCAAAATATTATCGAGTGTGGATTTGCCTTCATGACTCTTTTTCAAGTCTTTCTTCAAATAAGTGACTTGGGCCTTGAGCTCTTTGATTTCCTCTACATGGTTAGTATAAATAGAGTACTAGAGGAAGTAGAAGCTTCATTGTTAGAGCAATAAGGCAAAGCAAGTAATCCAACACAAGGTTTATCACTAGTATGACTAGAAGGATCACTAGGACTAGCACATGGCAAAATAGAATTTTGATTAGAAGTTGTGCTAATGTCCAAAAGAGGCTCGCAAGATGTTACCTTAGTGATACTTGCCTCACGAGCTAATTTTAGCCCATCATAGGAGATTAGAAGATCATTATGAGAGCTTGAGAGCATTTCATGACTCTCTTCCAATTTCCTATACTTGCTAGTTAGCAACTCAAGTTGAGCCCTTAGCTCAACATTCTCCTTTAACATAGATGCTTCACAAGAATTAGAGTTAGTAGCACTAACATCATTAATAAAATTTTCATTTTCAAGCTCATAAGATTCAATTTTTTGTGTGAGGATACAATTAGTGTGCTTCTCCTCGGCAAGCTCTTGCTTAAGGAGATTGAATCTCCGACTCCCATCATCAAGTTGGAAATCCAACTCCTCTATGGTTTCCGTTTGTTTAGTTATGGTGTCCATAACGTGTTTGATACGAGCAACGACCTTATTATTACCACGAAGAGAGGTACACAAAAAGGTCAGCTCAAGCACAAGAGCTCTAGTATCCTCATCAAGGTCATCATCACTATCATCATTATCATTTCTATTATATAGAGAAGAGATGTTGGGATCCAAAGTAGGAGATACCTTTGATCCTCTTGCCATAAGGCACATGTGAGCACGGGAGGATGAAGATGAGGATATTCTTGAATCTTCATTCATGATCGTGTCTTGCTCCATAGGGTGTTTGATTTCCTCTACATTGTTAGATACACAACTAGAGGAAATAGAAGCATTTTGTTTATTGGAACAAGACAAATCAAGCATATCATCTACACTAGTACTCAAATAATTTCTAGACAATATGCAAGGACTAGCAACACAAGGGGATATAAAATTATCGTTGCAAGAAGTGCTTAAGTCCAAACTCTCTACACCATTACCATTTATAGAACATGAATCATTGGTGTGAAGAGAACCACTATCATCATTACATATGATTTCCCCACTCACCATGCCATTACCTTGTGACTTGTCACATGTAGGTGAAGTGGAGGGAATTGAAATCTCATCACGGCCGGAGGTGGAAGCCACTTGGAGCTCTTCATGATGTGAAGGAGAAGAGAGCTCCTCGGAGATACCACCGACCCTATGAGAAATGGACCCTTTAAGCTTGGTCCACATCTCATGAGATGACTTGCGCTTTACATTTTTCAAGAACAAATTTACTATGGGGCTCAAGGAGAAAATAAGCTCATTAGATACTTGAGCTTCGAGATGTAAATTTTTCTCATCCTCTAAAGATAGATTTTGAGGATCCATCGGAGGAGAAAAACCTACATCTAGAAACCGCTCAATATTTGGACACAAGGTCCGAAGATTACAAAGCAAGCAATTTCTCCACAAAATATAATTTGTGCCATCAAACATAATTGTGTCATTGTGCACTATACTACTAGCCGACATCTTTACACTCTAGGCGGTGAAGCCTAACAAGGAGAAACCTTGCTCTGATACCAATTGAAAGGATAGAGATGTCGCCTAGAGGGGGGTGAATAGGCAATTTTAAAACTATTACGGTTTTGGCTTGATAGAATGCGGAATTAAACTAACGTTTATTTTACAAGCACAAAACCTAAATACACTAGGCTCAACTAAGTGCACCACCAACAAGATAAGCTAAGCAAGATAGCACAAGATAAATATACCACAAGTGATAGGCAAGATATACGTACTTCAAGCTCGATGGCTATCACAAGGAAAGTAAGCTCGGGTATAGAGATAACCGAGGCACGGAGACGAAGATGTATTCCCGTGTTCCCTTACAAGTAAGGTACGTCACGTTGGAGAGGTGTGGGATTCCACGAAGGATTTCCCAACGCCACAAAGGCTCACCTTCTTCTCCGAGTCTATCCCACGAAGGAATAGGCCCTTTCCTTATGGCTAGCTTTTCCTCCACTCCGGAGATGGCAAGCTCCACAACCACTTCACAAGCTCCACGAAGGAGAAGCCCGGGTCTCTTCACAATCTTCCACGAAGAGGACACCGCGACACCAACCGCCAAGCCAACTAGGAGGTCACCCTCCAAGAGCAACAAGCTCACGGTCTCTCACTAGAACAAATCGTAGTGGAGAGCTCAACACTTATGCAAGAATGCAAAGCAAGAACACCAAGGGTGTTCAAATCCCTCACTCTCAAATCCCACCAAAGCAACAAGTGCTAGGGAGGAATTATAGAGGAAGAACAATGGTGGAAATCAACTAATGACTTCAAGATCTAGATCCAATGGGTTCCCCTCACTTAGAGGAGGAATTGATTGGTGGGGATTGTAGTTCTAGATCTCCTCTTCCAAAGCCCTCAAAAAGATGCAAGAATCATAGGAGGGAAGGGAGAGGAAGCAAGCTCAAGAGGGTCAACAATTAAGGTCAATTTCATGCTCAAGAACACCCAAAAACGTTGGGGGAAGAACCCCCTTTTATAGGGGAAAGCAAATATGGCCGTTGGGAGGAAACAACGCGAATCCGGTTGGACCAGCCCTAGAACCGGACAACTCGGTTCCCAGGACGGTGGACCGGACTACAAACCGAAATACTTCTGTATGCCAATCCGGAATAGACTCGGTCACGAAAACCAGAAAACCCGGTCTGAGATCCGGTCAACCGGAGCTGGAACCAGATCGTCCGGTGTGGGGCTCGGTTGAACCGGATCCAAAACCGAGATGAAACTGACTTCACGAAAAACGCAATAACTTTTGCATCCGGACTCCGATTTCGATGATCTTGGGCTTGTTTTGACGAGGACAACAAGCTATACAATATGGTGCATGAAAACATCATAGTACAACAAAGGAAGATAGAACCAAATGAGGAAAGACATGGAGCCTCCCTATAAGAAGAACCGGTAAAACCTTCAAACTCGAAAACGCCATATAAGATGCATACGAATTCCGTTTTAGATGAACTTGGGCTTTTTGAAGAGCTAGCAACAAGCTCAAGAACCTCACATAGAGGAAATACCAAGAAGCAACAAAATAGGAAGATGCAAAGTATGCAAAGGATTGAGCTCCCTAAGACAATGTGATCAAGTTACCCAACCGAAAGCCAATCATTGGTGTGAAGAGAACCACTATCATCATTACATATGATTTCCCCCACTCACCATGCCATTACCTTGTGACTTGTCACATGTAGGTGAAGTGGAGGGAATTGAAATCTCATCACGGCCGGAGGTGGAAGCCACTTGGAGCTCTTCATGATGTGAAGGAGAAGAGAGCTCCTCGGAGATACCACCGACCCTATGAGAAATGGACCCTTTAAGCTTGGTCCACATCTCATGAGATGACTTGCGCTTTACATTTTTCAAGAACAAATTTACTATGGGGCTCAAGGAGAAAATAAGCTCATTAGATACTTGAGCTTCGAGATGTAAATTTTTCTCATCCTCTAAAGATAGATTTTGAGGATCCATCGGAGGAGAAAAACCTACATCTAGAAACCGCTCAATATTTGGACACAAGGTCCGAAGATTACAAAGCAAGCAATTTCTCCACAAAATATAATTTGTGCCATCAAACATAATTGTGTCATTGTGCACTATACTACTAGCCGACATCTTTACACTCTAGGCGGTGAAGCCTAACAAGGAGAAACCTTGCTCTGATACCAATTGAAAGGATAGAGATGTCGCCTAGAGGGGGGTGAATAGGCAATTTTAAAACTATTACGGTTTTGGCTTGATAGAATGCGGAATTAAACTAACGTTTATTTTACAAGCACAAAACCTAAATACACTAGGCTCAACTAAGTGCACCACCAACAAGATAAGCTAAGCAAGATAGCACAAGATAAATATACCACAAGTGATAGGCAAGATATACGTACTTCAAGCTCGATGGCTATCACAAGGAAAGTAAGCTCGGGTATAGAGATAACCGAGGCACGGAGACGAAGATGTATTCCCGTGTTCCCTTACAAGTAAGGTACGTCACGTTGGAGAGGTGTGGGATTCCACGAAGGATTTCCCAACGCCACAAAGGCTCACCTTCTTCTCCGAGTCTATCCCACGAAGGAATAGGCCCTTTCCTTATGGCTAGCTTTTCCTCCACTCCGGAGATGGCAAGCTCCACAACCACTTCACAAGCTCCACGAAGGAGAAGCCCGGGTCTCTTCACAATCTTCCACGAAGAGGACACCGCGACACCAACCGCCAAGCCAACTAGGAGGTCACCCTCCAAGAGCAACAAGCTCACGGTCTCTCACTAGAACAAATCGTAGTGGAGAGCTCAACACTTATGCAAGAATGCAAAGCAAGAACACCAAGGGTGTTCAAATCCCTCACTCTCAAATCCCACCAAAGCAACAAGTGCTAGGGAGGAATTATAGAGGAAGAACAATGGTGGAAATCAACTAATGACTTCAAGATCTAGATCCAATGGGTTCCCCTCACTTAGAGGAGGAATTGATTGGTGGGGATTGTAGTTCTAGATCTCCTCTTCCAAAGCCCTCAAAAAGATGCAAGAATCATAGGAGGGAAGGGAGAGGAAGCAAGCTCAAGAGGGTCAACAATTAAGGTCAATTTCATGCTCAAGAACACCCAAAAACGTTGGGGGAAGAACCCCCTTTTATAGGGGAAAGCAAATATGGCCGTTGGGAGGAAACAACGCGAATCCGGTTGGACCAGCCCTAGAACCGGACAACTCGGTTCCCAGGACGGTGGACCGGACTACAAACCGAAATACTTCTGTATGCCAATCCGGAATAGACTCGGTCACGAAAACCAGAAAACCCGGTCTGAGATCCGGTCAACCGGAGCTGGAACCAGATCGTCCGGTGTGGGGCTCGGTTGAACCGGATCCAAAACCGAGATGAAACTGACTTCACGAAAAACGCAATAACTTTTGCATCCGGACTCCGATTTCGATGATCTTGGGCTTGTTTTGACGAGGACAACAAGCTATACAATATGGTGCATGAAAACATCATAGTACAACAAAGGAAGATAGAACCAAATGAGGAAAGACATGGAGCCTCCCTATAAGAAGAACCGGTAAAACCTTCAAACTCGAAAACGCCATATAAGATGCATACGAATTCCGTTTTAGATGAACTTGGGCTTTTTGAAGAGCTAGCAACAAGCTCAAGAACCTCACATAGAGGAAATACCAAGAAGCAACAAAATAGGAAGATGCAAAGTATGCAAAGGATTGAGCTCCCTAAGACAATGTGATCAAGTTACCCAACCGAAAGCCAATCATTGGTGTGAAGAGAACCACTATCATCATTACATATGATTTCCCCACTCACCATGCCATTACCTTGTGACTTGTCACATGTAGGTGAAGTGGAGGGAATTGAAATCTCATCACGGCCGGAGGTGGAAGCCACTTGGAGCTCTTCATGATGTGAAGGAGAAGAGAGCTCCTCGGAGATACCACCGACCCTATGAGAAATGGACCCTTTAAGCTTGGTCCACATCTCATGAGATGACTTGCGCTTTACATTTTTCAAGAACAAATTTACTATGGGGCTCAAGGAGAAAATAAGCTCATTAGATACTTGAGCTTCGAGATGTAAATTTTTCTCATCCTCTAAAGATAGATTTTGAGGATCCATCGGAGGAGAAAAACCTACATCTAGAAACCGCTCAATATTTGGACACAAGGTCCGAAGATTACAAAGCAAGCAATTTCTCCACAAAATATAATTTGTGCCATCAAACATAATTGTGTCATTGTGCACTATACTACTAGCCGACATCTTTACACTCTAGGCGGTGAAGCCTAACAAGGAGAAACCTTGCTCTGATACCAATTGAAAGGATAGAGATGTCGCCTAGAGGGGGGTGAATAGGCAATTTTAAAACTATTACGGTTTTGGCTTGATAGAATGCGGAATTAAACTAACGTTTATTTTACAAGCACAAAACCTAAATACACTAGGCTCAACTAAGTGCACCACCAACAAGATAAGCTAAGCAAGATAGCACAAGATAAATATACCACAAGTGATAGGCAAGATATACGTACTTCAAGCTCGATGGCTATCACAAGGAAAGTAAGCTCGGGTATAGAGATAACCGAGGCACGGAGACGAAGATGTATTCCCGTGTTCCCTTACAAGTAAGGTACGTCACGTTGGAGAGGTGTGGGATTCCACGAAGGATTTCCCAACGCCACAAAGGCTCACCTTCTTCTCCGAGTCTATCCCACGAAGGAATAGGCCCTTTCCTTATGGCTAGCTTTTCCTCCACTCCGGAGATGGCAAGCTCCACAACCACTTCACAAGCTCCACGAAGGAGAAGCCCGGGTCTCTTCACAATCTTCCACGAAGAGGACACCGCGACACCAACCGCCAAGCCAACTAGGAGGTCACCCTCCAAGAGCAACAAGCTCACGGTCTCTCACTAGAACAAATCGTAGTGGAGAGCTCAACACTTATGCAAGAATGCAAAGCAAGAACACCAAGGGTGTTCAAATCCCTCACTCTCAAATCCCACCAAAGCAACAAGTGCTAGGGAGGAATTATAGAGGAAGAACAATGGTGGAAATCAACTAATGACTTCAAGATCTAGATCCAATGGGTTCCCCTCACTTAGAGGAGGAATTGATTGGTGGGGATTGTAGTTCTAGATCTCCTCTTCCAAAGCCCTCAAAAAGATGCAAGAATCATAGGAGGGAAGGGAGAGGAAGCAAGCTCAAGAGGGTCAACAATTAAGGTCAATTTCATGCTCAAGAACACCCAAAAACGTTGGGGAAGAACCCCCTTTTATAGGGGAAAGCAAATATGGCCGTTGGGAGGAAACAACGCGAATCCGGTTGGACCAGCCCTAGAACCGGACAACTCGGTTCCCAGGACGGTGGACCGGACTACAAACCGAAATACTTCTGTATGCCAATCCGGAATAGACTCGGTCACGAAAACCAGAAAACCCGGTCTGAGATCCGGTCAACCGGAGCTGGAACCAGATCGTCCGGTGTGGGGCTCGGTTGAACCGGATCCAAAACCGAGATGAAACTGACTTCACGAAAAACGCAATAACTTTTGCATCCGGACTCCGATTTCGATGATCTTGGGCTTGTTTTGACGAGGACAACAAGCTATACAATATGGTGCATGAAAACATCATAGTACAACAAAGGAAGATAGAACCAAATGAGGAAAGACATGGAGCCTCCCTATAAGAAGAACCGGTAAAACCTTCAAACTCGAAAACGCCATATAAGATGCATACGAATTCCGTTTTAGATGAACTTGGGCTTTTTGAAGAGCTAGCAACAAGCTCAAGAACCTCACATAGAGGAAATACCAAGAAGCAACAAAATAGGAAGATGCAAAGTATGCAAAGGATTGAGCTCCCTAAGACAATGTGATCAAGTTACCCAACCGAAAGCCAATCATTGGTGTGAAGAGAACCACTATCATCATTACATATGATTTCCCCACTCACCATGCCATTACCTTGTGACTTGTCACATGTAGGTGAAGTGGAGGGAATTGAAATCTCATCACGGCCGGAGGTGGAAGCCACTTGGAGCTCTTCATGATGTGAAGGAGAAGAGAGCTCCTCGGAGATACCACCGACCCTATGAGAAATGGACCCTTTAAGCTTGGTCCACATCTCATGAGATGACTTGCGCTTTACATTTTTCAAGAACAAATTTACTATGGGGCTCAAGGAGAAAATAAGCTCATTAGATACTTGAGCTTCGAGATGTAAATTTTTCTCATCCTCTAAAGATAGATTTTGAGGATCCATCGGAGGAGAAAAACCTACATCTAGAAACCGCTCAATATTTGGACACAAGGTCCGAAGATTACAAAGCAAGCAATTTCTCCACAAAATATAATTTGTGCCATCAAACATAATTGTGTCATTGTGCACTATACTACTAGCCGACATCTTTACACTCTAGGCGGTGAAGCCTAACAAGGAGAAACCTTGCTCTGATACCAATTGAAAGGATAGAGATGTCGCCTAGAGGGGGGTGAATAGGCAATTTTAAAACTATTACGGTTTTGGCTTGATAGAATGCGGAATTAAACTAACGTTTATTTTACAAGCACAAAACCTAAATACACTAGGCTCAACTAAGTGCACCACCAACAAGATAAGCTAAGCAAGATAGCACAAGATAAATATACCACAAGTGATAGGCAAGATATACGTACTTCAAGCTCGATGGCTATCACAAGGAAAGTAAGCTCGGGTATAGAGATAACCGAGGCACGGAGACGAAGATGTATTCCCGTGTTCCCTTACAAGTAAGGTACGTCACGTTGGAGAGGTGTGGGATTCCACGAAGGATTTCCCAACGCCACAAAGGCTCACCTTCTTCTCCGAGTCTATCCCACGAAGGAATAGGCCCTTTCCTTATGGCTAGCTTTTCCTCCACTCCGGAGATGGCAAGCTCCACAACCACTTCACAAGCTCCACGAAGGAGAAGCCCGGGTCTCTTCACAATCTTCCACGAAGAGGACACCGCGACACCAACCGCCAAGCCAACTAGGAGGTCACCCTCCAAGAGCAACAAGCTCACGGTCTCTCACTAGAACAAATCGTAGTGGAGAGCTCAACACTTATGCAAGAATGCAAAGCAAGAACACCAAGGGTGTTCAAATCCCTCACTCTCAAATCCCACCAAAGCAACAAGTGCTAGGGAGGAATTATAGAGGAAGAACAATGGTGGAAATCAACTAATGACTTCAAGATCTAGATCCAATGGGTTCCCCTCACTTAGAGGAGGAATTGATTGGTGGGGATTGTAGTTCTAGATCTCCTCTTCCAAAGCCCTCAAAAAGATGCAAGAATCATAGGAGGGAAGGGAGAGGAAGCAAGCTCAAGAGGGTCAACAATTAAGGTCAATTTCATGCTCAAGAACACCCAAAAACGTTGGGGGAAGAACCCCCTTTTATAGGGGAAAGCAAATATGGCCGTTGGGAGGAAACAACGCGAATCCGGTTGGACCAGCCCTAGAACCGGACAACTCGGTTCCCAGGACGGTGGACCGGACTACAAACCGAAATACTTCTGTATGCCAATCCGGAATAGACTCGGTCACGAAAACCAGAAAACCCGGTCTGAGATCCGGTCAACCGGAGCTGGAACCAGATCGTCCGGTGTGGGGCTCGGTTGAACCGGATCCAAAACCGAGATGAAACTGACTTCACGAAAAACGCAATAACTTTTGCATCCGGACTCCGATTTCGATGATCTTGGGCTTGTTTTGACGAGGACAACAAGCTATACAATATGGTGCATGAAAACATCATAGTACAACAAAGGAAGATAGAACCAAATGAGGAAAGACATGGAGCCTCCCTATAAGAAGAACCGGTAAAACCTTCAAACTCGAAAACGCCATATAAGATGCATACGAATTCCGTTTTAGATGAACTTGGGCTTTTTGAAGAGCTAGCAACAAGCTCAAGAACCTCACATAGAGGAAATACCAAGAAGCAACAAAATAGGAAGATGCAAAGTATGCAAAGGATTGAGCTCCCTAAGACAATGTGATCAAGTTACCCAACCGAAAGCCAATCATTGGTGTGAAGAGAACCACTATCATCATTACATATGATTTCCCCACTCACCATGCCATTACCTTGTGACTTGTCACATGTAGGTGAAGTGGAGGGAATTGAAATCTCATCACGGCCGGAGGTGGAAGCCACTTGGAGCTCTTCATGATGTGAAGGAGAAGAGAGCTCCTCGGAGATACCACCGACCCTATGAGAAATGGACCCTTTAAGCTTGGTCCACATCTCATGAGATGACTTGCGCTTTACATTTTTCAAGAACAAATTTACTATGGGGCTCAAGGAGAAAATAAGCTCATTAGATACTTGAGCTTCGAGATGTAAATTTTTCTCATCCTCTAAAGATAGATTTTGAGGATCCATCGGAGGAGAAAAACCTACATCTAGAAACCGCTCAATATTTGGACACAAGGTCCGAAGATTACAAAGCAAGCAATTTCTCCACAAAATATAATTTGTGCCATCAAACATAATTGTGTCATTGTGCACTATACTACTAGCCGACATCTTTACACTCTAGGCGGTGAAGCCTAACAAGGAGAAACCTTGCTCTGATACCAATTGAAAGGATAGAGATGTCGCCTAGAGGGGGGTGAATAGGCAATTTTAAAACTATTACGGTTTTGGCTTGATAGAATGCGGAATTAAACTAACGTTTATTTTACAAGCACAAAACCTAAATACACTAGGCTCAACTAAGTGCACCACCAACAAGATAAGCTAAGCAAGATAGCACAAGATAAATATACCACAAGTGATAGGCAAGATATACGTACTTCAAGCTCGATGGCTATCACAAGGAAAGTAAGCTCGGGTATAGAGATAACCGAGGCACGGAGACGAAGATGTATTCCCGTGTTCCCTTACAAGTAAGGTACGTCACGTTGGAGAGGTGTGGGATTCCACGAAGGATTTCCCAACGCCACAAAGGCTCACCTTCTTCTCCGAGTCTATCCCACGAAGGAATAGGCCCTTTCCTTATGGCTAGCTTTTCCTCCACTCCGGAGATGGCAAGCTCCACAACCACTTCACAAGCTCCACGAAGGAGAAGCCCGGGTCTCTTCACAATCTTCCACGAAGAGGACACCGCGACACCAACCGCCAAGCCAACTAGGAGGTCACCCTCCAAGAGCAACAAGCTCACGGTCTCTCACTAGAACAAATCGTAGTGGAGAGCTCAACACTTATGCAAGAATGCAAAGCAAGAACACCAAGGGTGTTCAAATCCCTCACTCTCAAATCCCACCAAAGCAACAAGTGCTAGGGAGGAATTATAGAGGAAGAACAATGGTGGAAATCAACTAATGACTTCAAGATCTAGATCCAATGGGTTCCCCTCACTTAGAGGAGGAATTGATTGGTGGGGATTGTAGTTCTAGATCTCCTCTTCCAAAGCCCTCAAAAAGATGCAAGAATCATAGGAGGGAAGGGAGAGGAAGCAAGCTCAAGAGGGTCAACAATTAAGGTCAATTTCGTGCTCAAGAACACCCAAAAACGTTGGGGGAAGAACCCCCTTTTATAGGGGAAAGCAAATATGGCCGTTGGGAGGAAACAACGCGAATCCGGTTGGACCAGCCCTAGAACCGGACAACTCGGTTCCCAGGACGGTGGACCGGACTACAAACCGAAATACTTCTGTATGCCAATCCGGAATAGACTCGGTCACGAAAACCAGAAAACCCGGTCTGAGATCCGGTCAACCGGAGCTGGAACCAGATCGTCCGGTGTGGGGCTCGGTTGAACCGGATCCAAAACCGAGATGAAACTGACTTCACGAAAAACGCAATAACTTTTGCATCCGGACTCCGATTTCGATGATCTTGGGCTTGTTTTGATGAGGACAACAAGCTATACAATATGGTGCATGAAAACATCATAGTACAACAAAGGAAGATAGAACCAAATGAGGAAAGACATGGAGCCTCCCTATAAGAAGAACCGGTAAAACCTTCAAACTCGAAAACGCCATATAAGATGCATACGAATTCCGTTTTAGATGAACTTGGGCTTTTTGAAGAGCTAGCAACAAGCTCAAGAACCTCACATAGAGAAAATACGAAGAAGCAACAAAATAGGAAGATGCAAAGTATGCAAAGGATTGAGCTCCCTAAGACAATGTGATCAAGTTACCCAACCGAAAGCCCGTCTTGATAGTGCGGCTATCTATCCTATAACCCGGTCTCCCAGCAACCACCTTGAGACCGGTAAAAGGAAAACCTAGCAAGGCCATGCCTTTGCCTTGCGCATCCCTCTTGATCTTGATGACAATGCTTCAAGCTCCATCCAAGCCGGAATGCATCACTTAATCATTGTTGCTTCGTGAAGACTCGTAATTTGCTCCCCCATACACCACTATGGGATAGCTTCATGAAGACACATCTTCACATGCCCATTATCACCAATATGGATGGCAAGCTTCAAGCAAATGATCTTCTCGAGTTGCTTATCTTGAACTTGCCCTTCTCAAACGTTGATGACGATCACCACTTGATGTCATACTCTCATGGGCTATATGAGATCTTCACTTTTGAAGCATTCCCATGGAAAGATACCTATCCCATATAGAAAACGCAAAGGCACATATATAATGGGTTAATTCATGATGCATAAATGACAAGGCTTACCATACCACAAGATCCATGTGGTACATTCTTTATGCTTCATGTGTTGACCAACTTGAAATCACTCCTCACTCTTTGTATTGGTCAACCAAGTATCTTCTCATGCTCCATCTCAATATCTTGAGGTACATAAAGAATTCTTCATTTGATTACATGCTCTAAATCTTAGTCAACCATAGCTCAACTAATGAGGCTATTATGACACCGACTTAGAGCCATATCTTGAATTCTTCTATTGAGATCACACTCTCAAGATCTTGAACATATCATATTCTTATCTTCAATTCAATGATCTTGATGCCAAAACTCAAGGTATATCTTTATCTTCATGGCATCCATACTTGAATCCAACATATGGACTACAAGCATGACCTATGGAATATTCCTTCATATAAAACTGAATGAAAATATTAGTCCATAGGGATTGTCATTAATCACCAAAACCACACATAGGGGCAATTACCCTTTCACTTGTCTTCATATTTTGCCCTTCTTTTTTTGCTTGGTGTAGTTGTTAGTGCTCGTCATCCGCAGGATGAGAAAGACAGAATCGCCATTCGAATGAACGACCTGACCCAGGAGCAGCTTCAGGCGAGTGGGTATTTTTGGGTGGACCATGATCGTGCGATCGTACTTGCGACCCTGCAGGATCATGCTTCTTGAGTACTCCACTTTCTGAAGAAGGCGCAGTCGTGCCTGAGAAATATCTATTAGACGATGTTTCCTCTAGACGCCGTCCCTTCGAGCCTATTGGCTCTCCTGGCTAAGTTCCAGGATTTGAGTGCGATTTGCGAGTGTGTGCGGCAGTAATTAGTGGCTGGTGCCAAGGCTGCTTTGTCACTGGTGCGACTGCATAGGCCCGATGTAAACGTTGCGGCTGTTGCTGCTGGACCGCCGACCCTGCCGGAAGGTTCGTCCTAGAACATGGTTCCACATTACCAGGTGGTGGATCGTCCAATAGAAGAAATTGTCGACTTCTTTGAGGAACAAACAAACGTTCTTCTGCTGCAGCAGTAGTTTAACATGTATCCTGCATATAAGTGTACTAGTGTTGTAATGTTCGTATGGATATACTGGATGTAATTAATTTCTATTGATATGTAAAGAGCTTGTTAGCTTATATGTTTTGCGAGTGTATTTGCACTCTGCAGTTCCTTTTCGTTAGCCTGACTTATTTTATCTCAGCACCTTGCCAACCTGTCAAGTGCGTTGCAACTGGGTTGGTGTTTTATCAAGGGTTTGATTGATGTTGTGTCAGCTACTCGGGATACTGCGACTTGTTCGTAGAACGAAGATGTAAAGGGTGGCGTAGCCCCCGAGTAATAAGATGGCCAAAAAATGAGGAAAAACACAGAGTTTCGAGGCACTTAGCTTTATTTATTCACAGAACAGTATGAGGTACAATGTGTGGCTAAGTAGCCTGGCTGAATAGCCTTATTTGTAATGTAAGAAAAAAAATGACTAGGGGTAGAAGCGCCGCAGCTGCGCGACGTTCCATGGGTTGGAGTATGCGACTCCTGTCTCGAAATCTTTAAGGCGATATGCGCCACCTGGGATTACTTCTGTCATCACGTATGGTCCCTCCCAAGGGGACTCGAGCTTGAGATGCCCTTGCTGCTTTAGTGGCAGGACCAGATCTCCTTCGACGAAGGATCTAGGACGTAGCCTTCTGCTGTGGTAGTTGCGCAGGTTCTGCTGGTAGATTTTCGATCTTTCTGCTGCGATGTCCCGTGCCTCGTCAAGGAGATCGATGGAGTCTTCGAGCGCAAGTGTTGACTCCTGCTCACTGTACGCGACCACCCGTGGGGCTTTAAAGCGTACTTCTGCGGCTAGCACTGCTTCAACACCATGCACCATGAAGAACAGGGTATATCTCGTGGCGCTATTTGGGGTTGTGCGCAGGCTCCAAAGTACGGACTGTAGCTCGTCTTGCCAACATCCGGTGGCTTGCTCGAGTGGCCGGAGGAGTCGCTTCTTGATTCCACCACAGACGTGGTCGTTGGCCTTTTCGACTTGACCGTTGGTTTGTGGATGAGCTACGGAGGCATAGCTTATGTTGATTCCCAGGTTCTCGCAGAAACCCTGGAACTCCTTAGAGGTGAAGTTCGTTCCATTGTCCATGATCATGCTGTGTGGCACTCCGAAGCGATAGACAATGGACTCGAAGAACTTGATGGCACTAGCTCCTGACTGGTTTGTCACCAGCATGGCCTCTATCCACTTGGTGAATTTGTCGACTGCGGCCAGGAGGTAGACGTAGCCCCCTCGTGAGGACTTTGGGAGCTTACCGACCAGTCCCCATTGCGCAAAGGTCCAAGAGTTCCGCGCCAGGTGCGTGCGGTTTGTCCGCAAATCGCTGTCAAGCATTGCAGCGCTGGGCGATGTCATTGGCGTCGCGCATGGCCGTGGGCTAGTAGAATCCAGCTCCTAGAGCTTTGGCGACGAGGGCGCGACTGCCAGCATGGTGCCCGCAAGTTCCTTCATGGATGTCGAGAAGGACGGCCCTTCCGTCCGTGTTGGAGACGCACTGTTGGAGTACTCCTGTGATGCTGCGCTTATATAGTTCGCCGTTGATGACAACGAATGCCTTGGATCGCCATGCAATGTGTCGTGCGTTAGTCGGGTCGTTAGGCAGCCTCTTGCTGAGACGATATGTGATGTAGGGTTGAGTCCAAGATGGCTCAATCATCATTACACCCATTGGTCCCTCGAGTCCTGTGTCAAGCTCGAGGTCGTCGATTGCCATTGCCTCATTGGGTGGCGTAGCCCCCGAGTCCGTTGTTGCGCTTGTTTTCTTCTCTGTGGCCTTTGGCTTGATGGAGCGTTCGCAGATACACTCGATAAATACCCCAGGTGGTATGGGGGCGCAGGTGGAGCCAATGTTGGCGAGTGCGTCCGCCTCTTCATTGCTTTCGCAGCCTACATGCCGCAGTTCACAGCCGTCGAAGTCCCCTTCGAGTGTGTCATAGAGGTCGCGGTAGGCGATCATGTTGTCGTTCAGCGCGTCACACTCGTGCATCATTTGGTTGGCCACCAGTTTGGAGTCGCCGTAGATGATGAGCCTCTTGGCGCCACATGCTTTCACCATCCGCATCCCATGTAGCAGGGCCTCGTATTCAGCTTCATTGTTGGAGGCAGTGAACTGCATTCACAAAATGTATTTCAGCTCGTGGAGACAGCTCGATTCCCCAAAGCGCGACTCATCCGGTGGCGTCGGGGTTGTTGAGGATGTGTCCAAGCGGGGCGTCGTTGACTACCACGATTGGGTGCTCCTGGAAGTAGTGGCACAATCGCCTGGCTGTCATGAAGACGACGTATGCCAGCTTCTGGTAGTGCGGGTACCGCTGCTTTGTTGGCGCGAGCACCTCGCTGAGGTAGTAGACTGGGCGCTGCACCCCGTGGACCTTGTTTTCCTCGGCACGTTCTACCACGAGCACCGTGCTGACCACCTGGTTAGTGGCGGAGATGTAGAGCAACAGTGGTTCTTTTCTGCGTGGAGTCACCAGTACTAGCGAGGTGGATAGTAGACGCTTGAGGTATTCGAATGCTTCTTGCGCCTCGTCGGTCCACTCGAACTTGTCAGTTTTGCGGAGAAGTTGGTAGAAAGGTAGTGCCTTTTCGCCCATTCAACTGATGAATCGACTGAGCGCCGCAATTCGCCCAGCTAGCTACTGGACGCCTCTTACGTTATTTGGCTTCTCCATGGCTAGTATGGCTTTTATTTTCTTCGAGTTCGCCTCAATCCCTCTCGTGGAGATGAGATACCCGAGTAGTTGCCCAGATGGTACACCAAAGGCGCGTTTGTCCGGATTGAGCTTGATCCGGTAGAGGTCAAGGTTGGCGAAGGTCTCGCGTAAATCGTCAATTAGTGAGGCTTCCTCTTTGGTTTTGATGACGATGTCGTCAACATAGACTTGGATGTTGCAACCAAGTTGATTCTTGAGGCAAGCCTGCATGCACCGCTGATAGGTGGCTCCTGCGTTTTTGAGCCCGAAGGGCATTGTGTTGTAGCAGAACACACCGAAAGGCGTTGTAAACACCATTTTCTCTTGATCTTCCTCCTTCATTCGAATCTGATTATAGCCTGAGTAGGCGTCGAGGAAGCAGAGACGCTCACATCCCGCGGTGGAGTCGATGATTTGGTCAATTCGCGGCAGTGGGAAGTGATCCTTTGGGCAGTGCTTATTCAGGGAGGTGAAGTCCACGCACATCCGCAGGATATCCGTGTCTTTTTTAGGTACCAGCATCGTGTTGGCGAGTCAAGTGCTTTCCTTGATCTCGCGTATGAATTTGGCGTCGAGGAGTCTGTTGATCTCCATTCCGACCGTCTTTGCTCTTGGTTCAGACAATCGATGAATTGTCTGCTTGACTGGCCTTGTGTCTGGATTGACATTGAGTGCGTGCTCAGCGAATTCCCTGGGAACCCCTGGCATGTCTGCTGGACACCAGGCAAAAATTTCCCAGTGCTCATGGAGGAATTCGACGAGCGCGAGTTCCTATGCGGAACTCAAGTTGTTGGCAATGATGGCCGTCTTGGTCGGGTCCGTTGGGTGGACCTCGACTTTCTTCGTGTGCACCAACGAGTCGAAGGACAGGTTGGGTGAACTTGGCCGGCTCAGGGGAGGCAGACTGTTGTCTGTCGACTCCTTCAATCTTGCGAGTTCCTCCTGCATGCCGAAGGACTGAGAGATTCTGTTGAATTCCCTATCGCAGCCGTCGGACCTTTCAAAGTTGCCGTTCATTGTAATTACGCCGTTTGGGCCTGGCATCTTCATCTGCAGGTAGGCGTATTGTGGCACTGCCATGAACCTTGCGAACGCAAGGCGTCCGAGGATGCAGTGATATTGTGAAGGCCAGTCGACGACCTCGAAGTCGATGCGCTCTCACTGAAAGTTTTGCGGCGTGCCGAAGATGACGTCGAGGTTGATTTTGCCTAGGGGATATACGCCTTTCCCTGGGACGATGTCGTGGAACATCGTGTCTGAAATTCCAGACATGTTAGAGGGATCCTCATTGCACGCAAGGTACTCGCGAACATTAGGTTAATGCCGCTGCCGCCATCCATGAAGACGCGGCTCATGTCGAAGCCCCCAATCTGTGCCTCGAGTACGAGGGGACAGTGGTCTGGACGAGGGACTTGGCGCGGGTGGTCACGCCGGTCGAAGGTGATGTAGGAGTGGCTTCCACTGAGGTACTCAGTGGTGGAAGGTGGAGAGTTGATCGCCAAGTTGACTTGGTGAGTGATGGCCTTCTGCACTCGATTTGAGGGACGCCCCTTTTGGATCATCCCCATGTTGCCCACGGTTCGTGGGTATGGCTCGCCGCCATGATTCTGGACCGGTGCGGCCGCGGGTGGTGGTATTCCGGGCGGTGGTGGAGGAGCTCCATGTGCCACGGTGCCTGGGGCGACTCCATAGCCCCTGTTGACTGTGTCGTGATTCATCCGAGCCAAACCCTCGTGGAGCTTGAGAAACTCGAGACAGTCCTTGAGAAGGTGGCTGGATTTTTCTTGCCGTCGTGCTTGTCGATGTAGAAGTGCATGTTGCATGGCCCGGACAGTTTGTCCTCGATGGTTGTTACGGGTGCCTCTTCGCGAGTTCGGTGCTGCCACACCTGCGTGGTTTTCCCAAAGTCGCGGTATCCACCGCTGCGATAGCCGCTGTTGCGGTTGTCGTCGCGTTTGTCGGCGTAGCCGGCTGCGACCATGTTGACGTCGTCGCGGTCATCGTAGATGCGCATTCGCCGCTTGCCTCGACGGTCGCGTCTGCGCCCGAGGTCATCGTCGTCTGCGCCCGAGGTCATCGTCGTCTGAGTAGGTGCAGTTTTTCACCGAATCCTCTCCATCGGCCCACCGATTCGCAATTTCCATCAGGTGGTTGATTGTTTTGGGCTTTGAGCGGCCCAGATCCTCCCTGAGCTCTATGCGGCGAACGTCGCCGTTGAATGCATCGATTGCACAGTATTCCGAGATGTTTTCCGTGGAATTTTTGATGATGGACCACCTCTAGATGTACGTGCGTAGCGATTCGCTCGACCTTTGCTGGCAGCTCCTCAGCTCTTCGATTGATGTGGGCCTTTTGTAAGTGCCCTTGAAGTTGTGTACAAAGCTAGATAAGCTCTTCCTAGCTGCGAATGGATCCGCGTGGGAGATTATTGAGCTATGCGCGGGCGGCGCCATGCAGCTGTAGCTGCAGGCATTGCATGGCCGTGCTTTGACTCCCGCCATGCAGCCTGACGGAGGAGATGTGGTCCTCCAACTAGATCTTTGGGTCTTGTAGGGTGTCGAACTTTGGGTTCTCCGACGGGAGTTTGAACCCTTTAGGCATTCGATTCTGCCTGATGGCCCTGCTGAAGCATCTGGTGCCACAGAGTTCAATCTCGTACTCTTCTAAATCAGTCGAAAGAGCATGTCTTGCCCTTGATTTGTCAACTTTGCGCTGCGTGAGGTCATCGAGCGCATCGTAGTCGCGATCATGCCGCCGTGAGCGGCGACGTCGAGACAGATCGTGACTGCGGTCGCTGAATGAGGGTGAGGAATAGCGTTTTGCCAGAGCTTTGCCCTTCTTTGGCTCCGGTGTTGGCTCTTTGTCGAGGGCACCCTCGACTAGTCCCAAGCCCGTGATCATAGATCGATGCATGGCGGCTCGTGGATCTCCAGCTAGTGGCTGGTTATTGAGGAGGTACATGGTGGCCGCTATTACCGCGGCTTGCGGTGTCTTTGGGACCATGTTGCCCCGCGTGTCGACTGTCATAGAGCTGAAGTCGAGAACTTTTGCAGCTTCTATGCGTTCTTGGTCGGTGAGATGAGCCATCCGAGATCGCCTTTTGTTGGCCACGTACTCGTTGCCTTTGGAAGAGGATCCTCCATGGGAGGAGAGCCCATCTCGTCGAAGACTCGACTCATCTGCCGCCTTTTTACGCGTCTCGAGTTGCGCGATTGCGTGTTGCTGGCGTCTGTACTCCTCCTTTAGTAGCCAATGGTAGCCCATCAGCATGTCCCGCGGCGTGCCGGGGGGGCAGAGGATTGCCTCACAGAGCTTCTCGGCAACGGGCCCACTCGTTGTTGTTGAGTTTGATCACGACACGTTCACCAGTGTGTTCGTTCACCATGGTTGGTGGTTCGACTACCGCTCCATTGTCGATGAGCACGCCATTGCCACCGTTGGTGGGCCCGCCGTTGGGTGGTCCGCCATTAGGTATGCCACCATTGGGCGGATCGGTGCCAGATCCATTGCCACCATTTTCGCGATTGGCGGTGGTGTCGCCAACGTTGATGACAACACACATGAAGTGGTTGGGGAAGCTGTTGCTTCCGCAACTTTCGGATCCGGAGCCGTAGACTCCATCTTCCGTTGCTAGGTCACCCAGATCGGATCCGCGACTGCTGTCGCTGTCCGTGCTCCCAACTGCTGCTGAGGTGTTAAGCTCGCTGAGGGTGCCAATTGGTGGCAGGAACCACGATGCTGGAGCAATCGCGGGTGCCGTTGGCTGGTCAGGCATGCGAAGCGTGCCCATCTGACCAACCTGGAAGCGGAAGCTCCCAATCGCTAGACTGATTCCATCGCCCACGGACTCGAAAGCTGGGTGAGTGGCCGACGTGTGGACGGTGAAGTCGAACGCGCTGAAGAGCTGGCGAATCTCCGTTGTTGTGGAGTTGTAGATCGCGGTGGATGGGGCCGAAGAAGCCGTGACATCAGCACTCCCAATTCCCACAAACAACGCCAATTAACGAGGGTTTAACTCATCAATGCCCATTGTTATGGACTTGGGTTTTGGAGAAGGAGGGAGCGCTGGAGGCATCAGTCGGCTAGCAAACAAGCACATAGGGACGCAAGGTTTAACCAAGTTCAGGCCTTGTAGAGGTCCCTACTCCTGCTTGTATGCTCTTGGAGTTAACGAAGGAATCGAAGATTACAGGGGCGCGCAGATGCAATCTGGCGAGAGTTGTGGAAACTAGGGTTGCGTGTGTCGTCCTCGCCGCCCCCTCCTAACCTTTATATAGGTAGGCCAGGTCTCGGGTAGCAGGTCGAGTCAGTTACAGATTAGGGTTTTCCCTTTGAACTTTCTATCTTAAGCTTCTTTTTGTCTCGCAAGCAATCGAGAGTCCGTGGGCCACTCGAATTCCATATTGGGCATTGGCAACGCCGTGGGCTTCTACTGTATCTAGGAGGTATATACCAAACTTGAGTACCTGTAGGGTATACCCATGTCACTCACGGAGCCAGAAGACGAGACGGAAAGGGGCCAGGGGCTAGCCACAACATGTGGTGGCGCGGGTCCCCCTGGCCGCGCCACCAGGTGGTGTGGGCCCCTAGTCCACCCTCTGACATCGTCCCTTCGCCTATATATTGATCCCTGGACGAATACTCTAAAGACCAGATCAGAATTCCACGAAAAGTTCCGCAGTGCCACCGCCACCGAAGAGGAGATTTGGGGGACAAAAGTCTCTATTCCGGCACCCTGCTAGGACGGGGAAGTGCCCTTGGAGCCATTTCCATCGACTCCACCACCATCTCCATCGTTGTTGCTGACTCCCATGATGAGGAGGGACTAGTTCTCTCTCGAGGCTAAGGGCTCTACCGGTAGCTATGTGTTCATATCTCTCTCTATGCGTGATCTTATTAGATCATGAGATTTGTAATCTATAGATCTATTCTGCTACTCAAGTGCTTTAATGAATCTCTGCTTATCCCCACGTGTGTGAAGTTGATAGTGTGCACACTGTGTGGCACTTTGGCTAAGGTGACATAAATACTTGTCATGAGTATAATTTGAGGTGGATGTCTCTATGAGATTGTGGTGTTTGTTGGAACCATCTAGCGCTCAAGGTGATAGTGAGGGGTTATCTAGATGGGGAAAGCGAAGTTTGAGGTGTGCTTTTATAGCCCTACCGTGGATTAGAGTTATCAAACCGGAGAGTAGTTCTGAGTAGTATCATAAAGAGAAGATATTTATATGAGAGTGTTCACTAGTGAAAGTATGATCCCTAGGCCTTGTTTCTAAGCATTGAAACACCATTTGCAACTAGATATGTTACATGTTTGCTTGTTTCCATCTTTATTTCCGATTGCCTTTAGTCTCTTCCTACCCGTCAAGCTCTTTTCTGGCACCGTTACCACTTATAATTATCCATACCACTTGTATTTCACTATCTCTTCACCGAACTAGTGCACCTATACACCTGACAAGTGTATTGGGTGTGTTGGGGATACAAGAGACTTCTTGTATCTTGATTGTAGGGTTGCTTGAGAGGGATACCTTTGACCACTTCCTCCCTGAGTTCGATAAACCTTGGGTAATCCACTTAAGGGAAACTTGATGCTGTTCTACAAACCTCTGCACTTGGAGGCCCAACACTGTCTACAAGAATAGAAGCATGCGTAGACATCATCAGGTCACACGCTAACGCTGTGGTGTCACTAGTCTTTGTTGAGAATATGTATGGTGTAATCAATTGTTTTTTCGGAGTCTCAGATGAGATCCTTGATATCACGAGGAGCTTAGGATTCGTCTAAAGGTAGATAAAAGTAAATAACACTTCCTATTTAAGGTTTCTGGGAAAGTTCGGAAGGTTTCCATATGATGGAATCTTCTAGAAGGTTCCCAAAGGGTCCATGGGTGGGCCCGCTGGTGAGGTGGGGCCACATGGGCCCAAGTGGGGGCACCCCGGACCTAGTGGGCCAGGCCACCACGACCACATAGGCCCATGCGACCATGGTTGGCGGAATCCCTAGAGGGGAGGTGGAGGCGCGCATGGGGAAGGAATCCCTCTCCCCCTTGCCTGGCAGCTAAGGCTTGGGGATGGGGGGTAGGGGCGTCATACCCATCATTGTTAGGGATGGAAATAGGGCCCCAAAACCCGCAAACCCGACGGGTACCCGCCTTAAACGGGGAGGGTTAGGTACAAAATTAGACCTGCCAAGTCTAACGGGAGAGGTATGGGGTGGCAAACATGTACCCGCAGACCCTCTCTAAGCCTTAATACTATCCCTAATAATCCTATTTCTAACCACAGATCACAAGCGGCCACACATGCACACAACACACATCATATGCACGCGATGGAATATGGAATCCTAGAGACAACACATGCACGCGTCCATTTCCACCAACCTCATCCCAATATCCCATTGTTTTCTTCCCACGTGCACTAGTGTCGCTCCCGTATCACGCATTGGCGGGTACCTGTCGGGGCCTCGAACCCAGCGTATCACGGGTCTAGTAAAAATGAGACCCGATAAATCAAACGGGGCGAGTATGGGGGGTGGACCCATCCCTGAACCCAGCGGGTGCCATCCCTAATCATTGTTGGCCGCCCCCTTCTCTCTCTCCCCCAGATAATTTCCCTCCTCCTGATTAAATCAGGCGAAGCCCTGCAGAAATCCTCTCCACCATAGCAGTGTTACCGTTGTGCTGCCAGATTCTCATGGAGAACTTCTCTCTCTCTTGCGGGATCAAGAAGGAGGAGGCATCACCATAGCAGAACATGTGGATACTGTGGAGGTGTCGTCCGTTTGGTACGAGGATCTAGAAGGTTAAGATCTACATCAGTTTGAACTAACGCAAGCGAACGACTACATCATCATTAACCACTCGTGTTCTTCGAGGTTAAGTAGATTAGATCCATTATACTTGTTACTTTCATCTAATAGATTAGATCTTACGGGGTTCTCTCTTGCTATTCCATAAGATTTTTTTTGTTTTATATGCAACAAACCCATCATTTACCGTCAGCAATACCATGACAGTGGGGGTAGCAATATGGTTAAGGATAGTTCCAGCTAGAGCATGTGAGCATACGTTCATGACGTGGATGCTATCTCTCTCTCCAATTAAGCAGCACACATATTCATGGCTTTGTCCCATCAAACATGTATTTCATTATTACTAAACATACTTAACATGGAAAATAATTACTTCCGGCTCACACCCCTTCTTTGGGGACTCCGCCCACACACGGCAGAAGGGGTAGGACATGACTGCAAATGTGGAGCCACATGCATGGATTCCAAAGATTGCTTCTACCTAGAGCATGTGATGTGAGCATGGATGATGCACTCATACAAATGTTCCGTATGCTGGAGTTTACATGCAAGTACTAGGGTGCGAGGGTGTTGTGGACTCCACCTGCATGAGGTATATGAGGTAGGCATATGATTATTATCACGGGGTACAGGGTTGTTGGAGAAAAAATCCATATAAAGCATGTGACGAAACATGCATGACGTGGATGCCCCTTGATACGTCCATTTTGCATCACTATTCTATATCATAATTTACTGTTATTCATTGATATATTTCATATTAAGAGATGATACTTATGTAATTTCATCTGTTTTTGCATGGTTGATGACTTTTGGAGCATGGACCGCTGCAGTCAGGATTCTGATGGAAAAGGTGCTGTTTGGAGGAAAATTCCCGAAGATCAGAAAAGCCGGGAAAATATATGGAAAATCCTATTTTTCCAAAAGATGAAGACTGCCAGAAGGAGGAGTGGAGATGGGCCACAAGGGGCCCACACCACCCCCTGGCGCGGGCCAGCCTAGGCCGCGCCACCAGGTGGTGTGGCCGCCCTGGCCCACCTCCAGCTCTCCCCTCTGGCATATATAATCTTCCCGAAACCCTAATACCTGGGGAGCGACCATAGAAAGATTCCACCGCCTCTGCAGAGGGGAAAATACCGAGAGAGAAAGATCTCTCTAGTAGACAGATTTCTGCCGGGGGAATTCCTTCCCGGAGAGGGGAGATCGTCGCCATCAACACCACCATCAAGATGGACTTCATCGGGATCATCATCAGCACCATCATCACCATCAGCACCATCATCACCATCTCCATATTGCTATAACAATTGGGTTGAATCTTGCATAGTTCTTAGGGGAAACTTTCCCGGTGTTGATTACTCTTTGTAGTTGATGCTACTGAGTGGAAACATTGAATTATCGTTTATGTTTAGATTGTTATACATCGGTATTCCATCTTTGATCATGATCCGTATGATGTCTTGTGAGTAGTTCGTTTTGTTCTTGAGGACATGGGAGAAGTCATGTTGTTAGTAGTGGAGTTGTGTTGAGAAAGATTCAATAGTTTGATATTTAAGTTGTGGTGTACTTCTTCTAGTGGTGTCATGTGAACGTCGACTACATGACACTTCACCTATATGGGCCTAGGGGAATGCATTGTGTATTTGGATACTAATCATAGGGATTGCCGGAGTGATAGAAACCTAAACCCCCATTAGGAAACCATTACACAAGGGACGTATGGGTCTTAGAGTTTAAAGCTGTGGTTAGGTTTCTACCTTAATTACTTTCTTGTACTTACAGATGTTTGCAAGGGGTATAATCACAAGTATGTATTAGTCCTAGGAAGGTCGGTACATTAGCACAGGTTCACCCACACAACACTTAGCAAACTAAAGAAGATTAATCAACTATATGAAGCGAAAACACTTGACAGTCTTCCCGTGTGTCCTCGAGAACGTTTGGTCATCTTAAGTAATACAATCAGCTTGTCCTTTGCTGCATAAAGGATTGATCCACTTGCTGCATTATTCTTATTGTCTTTTATTTACTCATACTTTGTTTACTTGCATTATCAAAAACCCCTAAAAATATGTTTGCTAAGTATTTGCAGAGAATTCCTGATCCATACCACTAGCCAGCACCTTCTGCTCCTCGTTGGGTTCGACACTCTTACTTATCGAAAATACTGCGATACACCCCCTATACTTGTGGGTCATCAAGACTATTTTCTGGCGCCGTTGCGGGGAGTGAAGCGCTATTGGAGAGTGGAACTGGTAAAGGAAACTTCTACTATGAGTATTATTTACTTCTACTAGTTGCTTTATTTTCATTATGGATAATTCGTTGAGATTCTTATTTCGTAATGCTACTACCACTACTAAGGTAGTAGATGAACCACCACCTGCTGAGAATGATACTTTTGAAATACCTACAAGAATTATCGATCGTGTTATGTATAACTACTATGTTGGGGATGGAACTGTCCATCCCGGTGATCATTTGCTCTTTATACACGAATTATGCGGGTTGTTCAAGTGTGCAGGTATTACTACAGATCAAGTCAAGAAAAAGTTATTCTCATTATCATTGAAAGGAAGAGCTGAGGACTGGTATAAGGTGCTGAAGAATGGTCAAGCTCTTGAATGGGAGGAAATAGTACCTCTCTTTTATTCAAAGTTTTATCCTCCTAGTGAGATTCATAAAGATCGGAATCAAATATACAACTTTCGGACTCTTGATGGAGAGAGTACAACTCAAGCTTGGGGGAGATTGAAGTTACTAATGCTCAAATGTCCCATTCATGAGCTCCCCAACAATATTATTATCAATAACTTTTATGCAAGGCTTTATCTTCATGATAAGGATTTATTGGATGCTTCCTGTCCTGGATCATTCACTCGCATGGAAGAAGAAGCTAAATGGGATCTTCTGGACCGTATTCAAGACAATCCTGAAGCTTGGGAGAATGACAAAGGTACAAAGTCATGTATAAATTATGATTATGAAGCATTGGATCTTTTATGGGAACTGATGACTTTCAAAATATTAGTAATGCTTATGGTATTGATTTACAAGTTATTACAAATTGTTTTAAGGCTTTTGCTTCTTATATTGAAATCCCAAAAAAGGCATGGAGCAAGTACCATGCACCTTATAAAGATATTGTTGACTGTGTTCCTGTTGGGAGTACTGAGTATTGCACTATTGATCACATCTTACCTGAACCTTATATCGAGAAGATACCCTTCCCAGATAAGGTAAAGGATCATCCTATGATAACTAGTGTAATCACTAAAAGTGAAAAGAGAACTGTAAAACCTGATGAACAAATAAACATTGAACCTTGATGACCCACAAGTATAGGGGGTGTATCGTAGTATTTTCAATAAGTAAGAGTGTCGAACCCAACGAGGAGCAGAAGGTGCTGGCTAGTGGTATGGATCAGGAATTCTCTGCAAATACTTAGCAAATGGATTTTTAGGGGTTTTTGATAAAGCAAGTAAACAAAGTACGAGTAAATAAAAGACAGTAGGACTAAATGCAGCAAGTGTCCCAATCCTTTATGCAGCAAAGGACAAGCCGGTTGTCTTAAGATGACCAAACGTTCTCGAGGACACATGGTAAGACTGTCAAGTGCTTTCGCTTCATATAGTTGATTAATCTTCTCTAGCTTGCTAAGTGTTGTGTGGGTGAACATGTGCTAATGTACCGACCTTCCTAGGACTAATACATACTTGTGATTATACCCCTTGCAAACATCCATAAGTACAAGAAATTAATTAAGGTAGAAACCTAACTACAACTTTAAACTCTAAGACCCTTACGTTCCTTGTGCAATGGTTTCCTAACGGGGGTTCAGGTTTTTGTCACTCCGGCAACCCCTACGATTAGTAGCCAAATGCATAATGCATTCCCCTAGGACCATATAGGTGAAGTGTCATATAATCGACGTTCACATGACACCACTAGAAGAAGTACACCACAACTTAAATATCAATCTATTGAATCTTTCTCAACACAACTCCACTACTAACAACATGACTTCTCCCATGTCCTCAAGAACAAAACGAACTACTCACAAGACATCATATGGATCATGATCAAAGATGGAATAATGATGTATAACAATCTGAACATAAACAATAATTCAATGGTTCACTCAATAGCATCAACTACAAAGAGTAATCAACACCGAGAAAGTTTCCCCTATGAACTATGCAAGATTCAACTCAATTGTTACAGCAATATGGAGATGGTGATGAGGGTGCTGATGGTGGTGATGATGATGATGATCCCGATGAAGTCCAGCTTGATGGTGGTGTTGATGGCGACGATCTCCCCTCTCCGGGAAAGAATTCCCCCGGCAGAAATCTGTCTGCCGGAGAGATCTTTCTCTCTCGGTTTTTTCCGCCCCGTAGAGGCGGCGGAATCTTTCTGTGGTCGCTCGCCGAGTCTTAGGGTTTCGGGAGGATAATATATGCCAGAGGGGAGAGCCTGGAGTGGGCCAGGGCGGCCACACCACCTGCTGGCACGACCTAGGGCTACCCACGCCAGGGGGTGGTGTGGCCCCCCTGTGGCCCATCTCTAGCCCCCCTTCTGGCTTCCTTTGTCTTCTGGAAAAATAGGATTTTCCGTATATTTTCCCGGCTTTTCTGATCTTCGCGAATTTTGCCTCCAAACAACACCTTTTCCATCAGAATCCTGACTGCAGCGGTCCATGCTCCAAAAGTCATCAACCATGCAAAAACAGATGAAATAACATAAGTATCACCTCTCAATATGAAATATATCAATGAATAACAGTGAATTATGACATACAATAGTGATGGAAAATGGACGTATCAACTCCCCCAAGCTTAGACTTCGCTTGTCCCCAAGCGAAACTGAGCTCAATAAACATGGCCTCAGGTTTATGGAGTGAAGAGTCGATAAAATAATACGGACAAGAAGCATCACATTCATCAATACATAGATCATAATAGAAAACAACTCACTATTATATAACTCAACTTGTAATAGGTAAAGGAAACACAATAAAGATACATAAGATGAATCATAATTGGCAATGGCAAACTTAGCTCTTTGTTGAAGAATAGTTGATAATTTGCTGGAGTTCACAAATAACTGGTTTTCAATGATAACTTTCAAAGTAGTAAACGTCAAGATAAGAGCAATATGCAAAACAAGGAACATAAGAAACATGATTGAATAAATCATCATATGAATGAATGAAACACAACAACTCAAAATACTTGCTGAGATAGAAGGGAGTAGGTTTACTGACTCAACTAAAAAGTAAAAGAAAGGCCCTTCAAGAGGGAAGCAGGGATTGCAAGTCTCATAAGGAGCTCCCAAAAATTATGATACTTACTAGCTTTCAGCTCTCATTGCCCCTATCATAGGCATCTTTAGGTGATTAAGGTTAAAGTGATCAAATATGAGGATATGCATTGACAAGTTGTAAATTGAGAATCTCATGTCCCTTGAATACGAGGGCCGCTCCTCATGCTACTCAAGTTTAGTCACCGGTAAGTTCTTGTCATCGTAAGCATATGTGTATCATAGAGAACCGCCAATGGGGTACCCCTTGCCCGATGATACGGAAGAATCCCCATATCAAAATGACAAGGCAAGCAGACAACAAGCATCTCAGCATTCTTCTTATTTACCATGGGAATATGGTGCTTTTTTCTCTTTTCTCTTTTCATAATATCTTTTTTCTCTTTTTTTTCCTCATTATCGGACTCTTTTTTATAAGAATAATGTTTGATAGATACTTGTTATGGTTACGCTGCAGGTTTCCACCATGTCAGCATGGATTAGACCAGCGTCCTAGACGTTTCTCTAACACATATGCATAACTCCATGGACTTACAAGCTCCCCTTTCATTTCACACCGACGACATACATAGACAAAAGAACATAATATCAACTTGGTACAAAGTACCAGTGCAATGTTGAAAGCGTTCCCCATGATAGCATGGTTCTGCTAATTCACAACTTACAAAGCGCAGGCATATACGCAACATAGGTGAGCACAATGGTTCAAGTTTATTAAATGCAAGAATGTAAAGTATGCCATCAAGTTCGTGAGAGGATTAATCACTAATTTTCACATAACAAGTTTAATTTGGGAGGTAGATAAAACAAGAATTTACTTGGAATAGCAATCTATACTAATAATAAATGACGGATTGTTTCTTCCGGTCCAACACTTTTCTGGACAGTTTTGCCCTCCCATCAATGATAGAAATTACCCACTTGTAACACCCGTAATCAAATAAAAAGAACGTCGATCCAAATCCCAAAAATCCCGAGCGACTCGACCTAGGGTTCAACCACCCTATCGCTGCTGCCTCTAGTCGCGACGCGCTGTCGGTCTGCCGCCTCCATCAGGCCAGCAATGATTCGGATGTTGAATCGACTTCCTGTAGAATTCGACGTCTCCTGTGCGTGAACTTGGTTTGCGGGCCGCCGACCGCTTCCAGATGCACAACGCCCGACCTTCAAGCTCAAGAAATATGAACTCGATACTTCCTAGGCCGGGGTCAGCGCAACTATAAGCTCGTCGCATCAGAGAAAAGTGATAGGGCCAGCGCCAACACCTTTCCCCACCCCAGCGTCTGTACCAGCCCGAGCGCAAGCCCCATCACCGGACAAGCAGGTCTGCAGGTTTAGGCTTCTTTCTCTGCCTCGTAGACTGTTCTGTTCAAGTGGGAGGCTGGCGAATCCTTCGGTGGAGGCTGGGTAGGCAAGGAGAGGAATTGAGTGGAATTTGGGATTTGTCTGGTCGTCTCGCACGAAGGGAAAGAAGAAGAATCGAGTGAGGGATTTGGGGATTTTTTCTAGCCGGCTCGCACAAGTCATGAAGGATACATGGGTTCGTTGGGTGAAAAATTAAAAATAGCTGGCTCGTGGGCTTCAGCTTAAGATCGATACAGTATTTAAGAATTGTGGAAAATTTGCTAGGCAGCACATGACGTGGGCTTTCCACTCCATCAAGAACTCCAGGCGGAGGAAGTTGTGGCTAAATTGAAGTATGATTTTTTTCTCTTGCATTTTCCTTAGATTTAATCTCAAAATGATACAAGGAATTATGATTCGTTTATTTCCTAGGGTGAGATAGGGATATAGCAGATGGGTTTACAAGCTCGCCTGATATGCTGTTGCATGTGCTCCTTCTGTCAACCGATAAGTACAGGTCCTTAAAGAGAAAGAGACGGCTGAGACAATTTTATTGATGGGTTTTAGATGACTAGCTACTTTTGGGCTAAACAGGTAACGTTGGAACTCTTTTATTTTTATTTTTTATTTCAGAGCAATATATCATGTGTCTGAGTTATTTGGAGATTCAAAATTGAACGTAAATAGCGGAAATTCACATAGAGGATTCCTGGTTGAATGCAACAACATAATAATACATTCTAAAAACTTACCAGCATTTTTAGTACAAATTTCCTTCTACAAAATTCACATCAAGTTTTATGTTTAAAAGGAATTTAATTCAAAATTAAGTAATTTTTCATCACAAAGATTATTAAAAATTATAGTATCTTATCTGCCACCTATTCTCCCTGATCCGTGGGAGGCGAGAATGCCTTATCGGAGTCCTGAGACGTGGCGATGACAATGGATGGCTCTACAGCGTCCCGGGTGGCCTTGCTGCAGTGATCGAGCCGCGAGCCTGTTCGTAGATTTTTTCCGTTGCAACGCACGGGTATGTTTCCTAGTAATGCTAATAGGTAGGTATGGTGGACACAAATGGCAAAGGTTTTGGTTTAAAGGAGTGGATGCACGAGAAGAATTCCCTCTTAGTACAGGTTTTTGGCTAGCAAGGCTGGGTAGCAAGTATAAGAGTAGTAGGAAACAAACAAACATACAAATGATAAAGACAAACATGCAATCTTCCTTGAAAGCACATAAGATCTTAATTAGAGAATACTAGACTTATAAGCAAATCAAGAAAGAAAAATGATGAAATTATATTTCTTAGAGTACTTTAATCTTTTTCATTTAACTCTCAAAAATAGTGTTGCTACTGACCGAGCCAGGTTTGCCAAAACCAACTAAATTAACTCAATGATCCCAGAGTGATACCAATACTAACAACAAGATCAATCATATAACCACGAATTGAAAACTAATATAAGCTATGCAAAAGAGTAAACGATAGAACTTCTTATTAATATTTCATAACAGCAACTCACACCAAGGGATACATATCTAACGAGAGAGGGGACACTTCCATAATGCAGACCATACTACATAATAACTTCTCTATTCATGATATGACTCTACTAATAAGGTAAAAAGATAGAAGATAGTGATGTGATACCGCGGCACTCCCCTAAGCTTGGAACAAGCCAAGGGGATGCCAAACCTGATGACGAATTACTCCTTCGATGGTGGTGGTATCCTCTCGATGAGCTCCCTGACGAGTTTCCCCAAGTCCTCAATCTCGAAGGTGAGATTACGAATTAGCTGTGAGTTTTGCTCAATGCGGCTCATGATCATGTCGGGTTGAGAATTCCAGCTCTTGCTATTCTTTCCCCACTCTTCCTCCTTGAAGTCTTTTTTTCCTGCATGGCTAGAACGAGGCAAATCCCAATTGGAGGGTAATTTCCCCTTGGGCATATTCTGGTATTGATGCTCATGGATAAGGATATGGAAAGGGTTCTTGGTGCGTGGATGAAGTGACCATGGAGCCAAGCAGTGACGAGGAGCTTTCCCCCTAGTCTGCATCCGTGCGGTCCTTCTAACCCTGGCAGGTTTTGTCACCACTCCAATGCTTGCAATGGTAGTGCCGGTGTGCGGATGTTGGCCTTGCTCCTCTTCACCTCCACTCTTGATCTCCTTCTCCTTCCCGGTGTCTTGGAGGTCTTCCTCCATAGGATCCTTCCCTTTATCCTTGGCGGACACCATTGTGCTTCTAAACTTTCAAAGAGTATGTCCTGGCAGAAACAGATCGCAACAAAAACACGACGAGAACACGATATACGAACCTCGGGGGGTCCGGGGGATTATAAATTACGAAGTTTCATATCAAAAGGAAGGTACTGGGAGAAAACGAGTCGGAGGTGGAGTCCGGGGTGGACTCACCACCTGGTGGCACGACCAGGGGAGGGCCCGCGCCACAGGGTGATGTGAGCCACCCTGGCTCCGTTCCGTCCCTTTTTCGCTTTGTAGCTTTCCTTATTGACTAAAAACTGCAAAAGTATAGTTGGATAGTATTTTTGTGGAACTTTTCTTATCAGAATTGTTACCTATTTGAAAACAGACTCTGCTGGTCTCCGAATTCGGTATCTAGTAGATTATTCTAGAGTCACCACTTGAATAACATCAATATCTTCATCTTCATACACTTACTACTTGAGTCGTGAAAACCTTTCTCTCCCTCATTACACCATATTCTCCACTACCTGGAAATTTCTTTTACACAAAACTTCACATAATTCTCATTAGCAACATTAGTATAAGTGAAGTGATAAGACCTTTTGAGTCCAACTTCAACTGAAAACCATCAAAACATAAGCTACTGTAGCAACTCCTTCCGAAAACCCAAAAATAATTCAAAAAGGAAATCGAATAAAGAAGCAAATGCAAGAGTGGCAAAATCTATCAAAACAGACCAGCAGGTAAAGATCAATTTTTTCGAGAATCTTGTGTTGCTCAAATCAAAAAGTGCAAAACTAACGAAAGTTAAATAACAACCTGTGGCAGAAGCACAAAAAATTACAGCTCAAACCGACTTACAGAGATCTCTCACGAATTTTTACGGTGAAGCACAGGAATCTGTTTCGGGACAGCAACTTCCCCAAATCTTACTTCTCTATCATTAGAGGTTGATCTTGACACAAGAACCAAACAAAACGGATGAAGAGCGGTTATTACCGAAGTAATAACTTCCAAGACTCAAAGAAACAAAAACAAACTGAAAGCAAAAATAAATTGGGTTGTCTCCCAAAAGGCTCTTTCTTTATGGCCATTAAGATGGGCATGATAATTTTGAAGATGCTCACTCAGGAATACAAATTGAAGTGAAAAAGAGCATTTAGAAGCAAAAATACACACGTTTAAGTCTAACCCACTTCCTATGCAAGGGGATTTTGTAAACAAACAAGTTGTTAAAACCAGAGGCTACTTGCATAAGATGGCAAAACAAGTGCAACATAAAAACTTTCAGCATAAAACGAGGAAACTTGATATTATTGAGATGCATAAGAACACTTTTCCCTCTCTCATAGTAACTTTCAGTATCATGCATAAACTTAACAATATAGCTATCACAAGGACCATCGTAACAATGATCACTTATCCTAACAGAAAACACAGGAATACTAGCTCTCATAATACTACCTTGCGAAACAATATTAGAGGTATCCTTACAAAGGATAGTGTGTCCCCCTTCTTCATATTTAGTAACAAAGTCTTTCACATTTGCTATAATAGGTTCATCAACCATTTGTTTATCAGGTTCAACAGCTTTATTTGTACTTTCATTAGCCATACTAGCTATCATAGAATGTTTCCTTTATCTTAACTGGGAAAGGCATTTTCTCAATGTAAGGTTTAGGTAAGACATGATTAGCAGTATAAACTTCAATATTTCTTGCAGGAACACTCTTAGCAACATCTTTATAAAGTTCATGATACTTATTCCACTTCTTTATAGGCACTTCAATGTAAGAAGCAAAAGCCTTAAAATAAGAAGCAATAGCTTGAGAGTCTAGACCATAAGCATTTTTAATATTTTGAAAGTCATCAGTTCCCATAAAAGATTCAATGCATTCATAATAATAATTTATACCTGACTATCTACCTTTGTCATTCTCCCAAGATTCAGCATTGTCTTGAATATGGTCCAGAAGATCCCATTTAGCTTGTTCTTCCATGCGAGTGAATGATCCAGCACAAGAAGCATCTAATAAATCTTTATCATGTAGAGAAAGCCTTGCATAAAAGTTATTGATAATAATATTGTTGGGGAGCTCATGAATGGGACATTTGAGCATTAGAACTTCAATCTCCCCCAAGCTTGAGCTGTACTCTCTCCATCAAGAGGCCAAAAGTTGTATATTTGATTCCGATCCTTATGAATCTCACTGGGAGGATAAAATTTTAAATAAAAGAGAGGCACTATTTCCTCCCATTCCAGAGCTTGACCATTCTTCAGTAGCTTATACCATTCCTCAGCTCTTCCTTTCAGTGATAATGAGAATAACTTCTTCTTAACTTGATCTGTAGTAATACCTTCACACTTGAACAACCCGCATAATTCGTGTATAAAGAGTAAATGATCACCGGGATGGACAGTTCCATCCCCAACATAGTAGTTTCCATAACACGATCAATAATTCTTGTAGGTATTTTAAAGGCATCATTCTCAGCAGGTGGTGGCTTATCTACTACCTTAGCAATGGTAGTAGCATTACCAAAGAAGAAACTCAGTGAATTATCCATAACAAAAATAAAGCAACTAACAGAAGTAAACAATACTCACAGTATAAGTTTCCTTTACCAGTTCCACTCTCCAATAGCGCTTCACTCCCCGGCAACGGCGCCAGAAAATAGTCTTGATGACCCACAAGTATAGGGAGTGTATCGTAGTATTTTCGATAAGTAAGAGTGTGGAACCCAACGAGGAGCAGAAGGTGTTGGCTAGTGGTATGGATCAGGAATTCTCTGCAAATACTTAGCAAACATATTTTTAGGGTTTTTTGATAAAGCAAGTAAACAAAGTATGAGTAAATAAAAGACAGTAGGACTAAATGCAGCAAGTGGCCCAATCCTTTATGCAGCAAAGTACAAGCCGGTTGTATTACTTAAGATGACCAAACATTCTCGAGGACACATGGGAAGACTATCAAGTGCTTTCGCTTCATATAGTTGATTAATCTTCTCTAGCTTGCTAAGTGTTGTGTGGGTGAACCTGTGCTAATGTACCGACCTTCCTAGGACTAATACATACCTGTGATTATACCCCTTGCAAACATCCATAAGTATAAGAAAGTAATTAAGGTAGAAACCTAACCACAACTTTAAACTCTAAGACCCTTACGTCCCTTGTGCAATGGTTTCCTAACGAGGGTTCAGGTTTCTGTCACTCCGGCAACCCCTACGATTAGTAGCCAAATACACAATGCATTCTCCTAGGCCCATATAGGTGAAGTGTCATGTAGTCGACTTTCACATGACACCACTAGAAGAAGTACACCACAACTTAAATATCAAACTATTGAATCTTTCTCAACACAACTCCACTACTAACAACATGACTTCTCCCATGTCCTCAAGAACAAAACGAACTACTCACAAGACATCATATGGATCATGATCAAAGATGGAATACCGATGTATAACAATCTAAACATAAAAGATAATTCAATGGTTCCACTCAATAGCATCAACTATAAAGAGTAATCAACACCGGGAAAGTTTCTGCTATGAACTATGCAAGATTCAACTCAATTGTTCCAGCAATATGGAGATGGTGATGAGGGTGCTGATGGTGATGACGATGATGATGATCCCGATGAAGTCCAGCTTGATGGTGGTGTTGATGGCGACGATCTCCCCTCTCCGGGAAGGAATTCCCCCGACAGAAATCTATCTACCGGAGAGATCTTTCTCTCTCGGTGTTTTCCGCCCCGCAGAGGCGGCGGAATCTTTCTGTGGTCACTCCCCGAGTCTTAGGGTTTCGAGAGGATAATATACGCCAAAGGGGAGAGCCTGGAGTGGGCCAGGGCAGCCACACCACCTGCTGGCGCGGCCTAGGGCTGCCCGCGCCAGGGGTGGTGTGGGCCCCCTGTGGCCCATCTCCAGCCCCCCTTCTGCCTTCCTTCGTCTTCTAGAAAAATAGGATTTTCCGAATATTTTCTCGGATTTTCTGATCTTCGCGAATTTTGCCTCCAAACATCACCTTTTCCATCAGAATCCTGACTACAACGGTCCATGCTCCAAAAGCCATCAACCATGAAAAAACAGATGAAATAATATAAGTATCACCTCTCAATATGAAATATATCAATAGATAACAGTGAATTATGACATAGAATAGTGATGCAAAATGGACGTATCAAACCTGTTGTAGCAATTGTTAAAGATCTTGTCACTAAAAGTGTAGAAGATGGACACATAGTCTTTTGTGAGGATGCTTCTAATATTGTCTCACCTCCCAATAGAACTAAAAAGGCTAGTGTCCCTGTGCTTTCTGTTAGAACTGGTGACCATTGCTATTATGGTTTGTGTGATATTGGTGCAAGTTCAAGTGTTATTCCTTATGAGCTTTATAAATAAATTATGCATGAAATCAGTCCCTGCGAGTTGGAAGAGTTTGATGTGGTTATTCACCTTGCTAATAGAGAGACCATTTCTCCAATTGGTATTGTGTGGGATGTAGAAGTTCTTTGTGGTAAGATTAAATATCCTACTGATTTTCTAGTACTTGGTTCAGCTGCTAGTAAAACTTATCCCATCATTTTTGGTAGACCTTTCTTGAGTACTTGTGGAGCTATTATAGACTACAAGAGGGAGAAAATCTTGACTAAGTTCGATGGGGAATCTTATGAGTTTAATTTTTCGAAATTTACTAAAGAACCTTGTGAAAATGAAACCCATAATGAGGATTTTCGAGTTGAACAACTTGCGTCTATTTGTCTTGCTCCTAACAATGCTTTGCAGCAATTTATGGAAGACCACGAAAAAGTGAGATCTTCATGGAAGAAAGGAATGAGATTGACGAGATCCTCTGTCGTCAACCTAAGATGCTTAAGCATAACTTGCCTGTAGAAGACTTGGGTACCACATTGCCACCTAAAAAGGATCCGGTCTTCGATCTAAAACCTCTCCCTGACGATCTTAAATATGCTTACATTGATGATAAAAAAGATATATCCTGTTATTATTAGCTCTAAACTTTCAGGGAAGGAAGAGGAACGATTATTGCAGGTTTTGAAGAAACACCGAGGGGCTATGGGCTATACTCTGGATGATTTAAAAGGGATTTCTCCTACTATATGTCGGCATGCTATCAATATAGAACCAGATGCAAAGCCAGTAGTAGAGCACCAACGACGTCTAAATCCTAAGATGAAGGAAGTGGTAAGAAATGGTATTGAAACTCCTTGATGCTGGTATTATTTACCCTATTGCTGATAGTGAATGGGTTAGTCCTGTTCATTGTGTTCCTAAAAAAGGAGGAATTACCGTTGTTCCTAATGATAATGGTGAGCTTATTCCCCAAAGAATAGTAGTAGGCTATAGAATGTGCATTGATTTAGGAAAGTTAAGAAGGTTACTAAGAAAGATCATTACCCACTTCCTTTTATCAATCAAATGTTAGAAAGGTTGTCTAAAAAGACCCATTTTTGTTTCCTTGATGGATATTCCGGTTTCTCTCAAATAGTTGTTAAACAACAAGATCAAGAAAAAACTACTTTTACATGCCCTTACGGAACCTATGCTTATAGACGTATGCCTTTTGGTTTATGTAATGCTCCTGCTACTTTTCAAAGATGCATGTCTGCTATCTTTCATGGTTTTTGTGAGGAAATTGTGGAAGTGTTCATGGATGACTTCTCCGTCTATGGAACTTCTTTTGATAATTGTCTGCACAACCTTGATAAAGTTTTGCAGAGGTGTGAAGAAACTAATCTTGTTCTTAATTGGGAGAAATGCCACTTCATGGTTAATGAAGGGATTGTCCTTGGGCATAAGGTTTCCGAAAGAGGCATAGAAGTGGATAGAGCTAAAGTTGAGGCAATTGAGAAAATGCCCTGCCCAAGAGACTTCAAAGGTATTCGTAGTATCCTTGGTCATGCTGGTTTCTATAGAAGGTTTATTAAAGATTTCTCTAAGATATCAAAACCCCTCACTAATCTTCCTCAAAAAGATGTACCCTTTGTTTTTGATGATGATTGTAAGGAAGCTTTTGAAACTCTTAAGAAGGCTTTAACTACAGCTCCTATCATTCAACCACCTGATTAGAGTTTACCCTTTGAAATATTGTGTGATGCTAGCGATTTTGCTGTAGGTGTTGTCCTTGGGCAACGAATAGATAAAAAGTTAAACGTTATTCATTATGCTAGTAAAACTCTTGACGCCGCTCAAAGGAATTATGCTACTACTGAAAAAGAATTCCTGGCTATCGTTTTTGCTTATGATAAGTTTAGACCTTAAATTGTAGACTCAAAAGTCACTATTCATACTGATCATGCTGCTATTAAGTATCTTATGACGAAGAAGGATGCTAAGCCTAGGCTTATTAGATGGGTGCTGCTTTTACAAGAGTTTGATCTACATATTGTAGATAGGAAAGGTGCTGAAAATCCTGTTGTTGATAATTTATCTTGGTTGGAAAATATCTCTTTTGATCCTATGCCTGTTAATGATAGTTTCCTGAATGAACAGTTGGCAGCAATAGGGGTAAGCTCACGAGGGAGCCCTTGGTATGCTGACTATGCTAACTTTATTGTCTCCAAGTATTTGCCTCCAACTTTCACAGCTCAGCAAAGAAGGAAGTTCTTTTACGATTTGAGGCATTATTTTTGGGATGACCCACATTTATATAAAGAAGGAGTGGATGGTATTATGCGAAGATGTGTTCCAGAATATGAACAAAAAGAGATATTGCGGAAATGTCATGGTAGTGCCTATGGAGGACATCATGCAGGAGATAGAACTGCGCAAAAGGTGCTACAATCAGGTTTCTACTGGCCTACCCTTTTTAAAGATGCAAGAAAATTTGTTTTATCTTGTGATGAGTGTCAGCGTGTTAGTAATATTTCTAGACGCAATGAAATGCCTATGAACCACTCTCTAGTTATTGAACCCTTTGACTGTTGGGGATTTGATTTTATGGGTCCTTTTCCTCCCTCGAAAGGTTATACTCATATTCTTGTTGTCGTTGATTATGTTACTAAGTGGGTAGAAGCCATTCCTACGAAGAGTGCTGACGGGGAGACCTCTCTGAAAATGCTTAAGGATGTTATCTTCCCTAGGTTTGGAGTGCCTAGGTATCTTATGACTGATGGAGGTTCTCATTTCATTCATGGTGGTTTTAGAAAGACTCTTGCTAAATATGATGTTAATCATAGGATTGCTTCAGCTTATCACCCCCAAACTAGTGGGCAAGTAGAGTTATCAAATAGAGAAATTAAATCCATCTTGCAAAAGACTGTTAATAGATCTAGAAAAAACTCGGCTAAAAAGTTGAATGATGATTTATGGGCTTATAGGACTGCCTATAAAAACCCTATGGGGATGTCTCTGTATAAAATGGTTTATGCGAAAGCTTGTCACCTACCTTTAGAATTAGAACACAAAGCTTATTAGGCAGTTAAAGAACTCAATAGAGATTGTAAGCTTGCTGGTGAAAAAAGATTATTTGACTTAAGTTCTTTAGATGAATGGAGGAGTGAAGCATATGAGAATGCTAGGCTCTTTAAGAAAAAAGTTGAAAGATGGTATGGCAAGCGAATACTTAAGAGAGAATTCCATGTTGGTGAGAAAGTTCTATTGTATAGGTCTCGTCTCAGTTTTTTGCAGGTAAACTACTGTCAAAATGGGAAGGACCTTTCATTATTGAAGAAGTGTACCGTTCAGGAGCGATAAAAATTTCCTCTTTAAAAGACAACACTACACAAGTGGTGAATGGGCAATGACTCAAGCACTATATTGCTGGAGATTCTTACAATGAAGATGTCGATGCTTTTTAAGTTATAACTCCAGAAAAAATTATCAAAGACTAGATACAGAGACCTGCAGAGTCCGTTTTCAAATAGGTAACAGTTCTGGTAAGAAAAGTTCTGCGAAAGATCTGTCCAGTTATATTTTTGCAGTTTTTAGCCAATAAGGAAAGTTACGAAGCGAAAGAGGGATGGAAACGGAGCCAGGGTGGCTCACACCACCCTGTGGCATGGGCCCACCCCTGGCCGCGCCACCAGGTGGTGTGGCCACTCTGGACTTTGTCTCCGACCCGTTTGCTCCCAGTACCTTCCTTTTGTTATGAAACTTCGTAATATATAATCCCCCAGATCTCCCGAGATTTGTATATAGTGTTCTCGTCGTGTTTTTGTTTTGATCTATTTCTGAGAGGCAGAGTCCTAGAGTTGGAGCCACAATGTCTTCCTCTGGGTCAAACAAGGAGGACTCCTCTGCGGATATCATCAACCCCTACATGAGAGAGTTGAAGATTCATCCCAAGGAATTGTTGCTTGAAGATGGAGAGGTACGGATAAAGGAGGTTAAAGGCCCTAAAGGTGAAGGAAGTCTGGAAGACAGGATGGAAGCACTGGAGCAAGAAGTCTTTAGGTACAAGAAGATGGTGGAACGTGAAGTGGATATCATCCATAAGATTTGTTCTGAACTCATCGCCGAGCACCAAAAGGAGACTGTTGAGCTCAAGAATTAAGTCCTTTCACTCCGCCAAACAACCAACGAACTGCAAGCACAGCTCTACGACGTTCAAAATCAAAACTATGATTACGAGGTTAGGTTTAAACGCATACGTGCTGCTGCAGGTTTCAGGATGCTGGAGACCACGATGTCATTTGTTGATGGGGAGCCCTTACCTTGGAAGTCGGACGATGACGAGAGGATACCACCACCACCGAAGGAGTAATTCTTCATCAGTTTTGGCATCCCCTTGGTTTGTTCCAAGCTTGGGGGAGTGCCGCGGTATCACATCACTATCTTCTATCTTTTTACCTTTTTAGTAGAGTCATATCATGAATAGAGAAGTTATCATGTAGGATGGTTTGCATTATGGAAGTGTCCCCTCTCTCGTTAGATATGTATCCCTTGGTGTGAGTTGCCGTTATGGAATATTAATTAGAAGTTCTATCATTTACTCTTTTGCATATCTTATATTAGTTTTCAATTCATGGTTATATGATTGATCTTGTCGTTAGTATTGGTATCACTCTGGGATCATTGAGTTAATTTAGTTGGTTTTGGCAAACCTGGCTCGGTCAGTAGCAACACTATTTTTGAGAGTTGAATGAAAAAGATAAAACTACTCTAAAGAAATATAATTTCATCATCTTTCTTTCTTGATTTGCTCATAAGTTTAGTATTCTCTGGTTAAGATCTTTTTTGCTTCCAAGGAAGATTGCATGTTTGTCTTTATCATTTGTATGTTTGTTTGTTTCCTTCAACTCTTATACTTGCTACCCAGCCTTGCTAGCCAAAAACCTGTACTGAGAGGGATTTGTTCTCGTGCATCCAATCCTTAAACCAAAACCTATGCCATTTGTGTCCACCATACCTACCTATTAGCACTACTGCTATTCCAAGTAAATTCATGTTTTTATCTACCTTCCAAATTAAACTTGTTATGTGAAAATTAGTGATTAAAGCTCTCACGAACTTGATGGCACAATTTACTTTCTTGCACTTAATAAACTTGAACCATTGTGCCCATCTATGTTGCGTATATGCTTGCGCTTTGTAAGTTGTGAATTAGCAGAACCATGCTGTCATGGGGAACGCTTTCAACATTGCACTGGTACTTTGTACCTAGTTGATATCATGTTCTTTTGTCTATGGATGTCGTCGGTGTGAAATGAAAGGGGAGCTTGTAAGTCCATGGAGTTATGCATGTGTGTTAGAGAAACGCCTGGGCCGCCGGTCTAATCCATGCTGTCATGGTGGAAACCTACAGCGTAACCATAATGAGCATCTATGAAGCATTCTTCTTATAAAAAAGAGAGATTTGAGATTGAGAAAAAAGAGAAAAAGAAAAAAAAATGAGAAAAGAGGAAAGAGAGAAAAACACCTTATTCCCATGGTAAATAAGAAGATTGCTGAGATGTTCGTTGTCTACTTGCCTTGTCATTTTGATATGGGGATTCTTCCGTATCATCGTGCAAGGGGTACCCCGTTGGCGGTTCTCCATGATACATATGTGCTTACTATGATAAGAACTTACCGGTGACTAAACTTGAGTAGCATGAGGAGCGACCCTCGTATTATGAGACATGAGATTTTCAATTTACAACTTGTCAAGCATATCCTCATATTTAATCACTTTAACCTTAATCACCGAAATATGCCGATGATAGGGGCAATGAGAGCTGAAAGATAATAAGTATCATAATTTTTGGGAGCTCTTTATGAACTTGAAATCCCTGCTTCCCTCTGCGAAAGGCCTTTCTTTTACTTTTTAGTTGAGTCAATAAACCTATTCCCTTCTATCTCAGCAAGTATTTTGAGTTGTTGTGTTTCATTCATTCATATGGTGATTTATTCAATCATGTTTCTTATGTTCCTTGTTTTGCACATTGCTCTTATCTTGGTGTCTACCACTTTGAAAGCTATCATTGAAAACCAGTTATTTGTGAACTCCAGCAAATTATAAACTATTCTTCGACCAAGAGCTAAGTTTGCCATTACCAATTATGATTTACTTTATGTATCTTTATTGTGTTTCCTTTACTTACCGCAAGTTAAGTTATATAATAGTGAGTTGTCTTCTATTATGATCTATGTATTGATGAATGTGATGCTTCTTGTCCGTATTCTTTTATCGACTCTTCACTCAATAAACCTGAGGTCATTTTTATTGAGTTCAGTTTCGCTTAGGGACAAGCGAAGTCTAAGCTTGGGGGGATTTGATACGTCCATTTTGCATCACTATTCTATATCATAATTTACTATTATTCATTGATATATTTCATATTAACAGATGATACTTATGTAATTTCATCTGTTTTTGCATGGTTGATGACTTTTGGAGCATGGACCGCTGTAGTCAGGATTCTGATGGAAAAGGTGTTGTTTGGAGGCAAAATTCGCGAAGATCAGAAAATCCGGGAAAATATATGGAAAATCCTATTTTTCCAGAAGACGAAGACTGCTAGAAGGAGGAGTGGAGATGGGCCACAGGGGGCCCACACCACCCCCTGGAGCGGGCCAGCCTAGGCTGCGCCACCAGGTGGTGTGGCCGCCCTGGTCCACGTCTAGCTCTCCCCTCTGGCGTATATAATCCTCTCGAAACCCTAATACCTGGGGAGCGACCACAGAAAGGTTCTGCCGCCTCTGCGGGGCGGAAAACACCGAGAGAGAAAGATCTCTCCAGCAGACAGATTTCTGCCGGGGGAATTCCTTCCCGGAGAGGGGAGATCGTCGCCATCAACACCACCATCAAGCTGGACTTCATCGGGATCATCATCATCATCACCACCATCATCACCATCAGCACCATCATCACCATCTCCATATTGCTATAACAATTGGGTTGAATCTTGCATAGTTCTTTGTAGTTGATGTTACTGAGTGGAACCATTGAATTATCGTTTACGTTCAGATTGTTATACATCATTATTCCATCTCTGATCATGATCCATATGATGTCTTGTGAGTAGTTCGTTTTGTTCTTGAGGACATGGGAGAAGTCATGTTGTTAGTAGTGGAGTTGTGTTAAGAAAGATTCAATAGTTTGATATTTAAGTTGTGGTGTACTTCTTCTAGTGGTGTCATGTGAACATCGACTATATGACACTTCACCTATATAGGCCTAAGAGAATGCATTGTGTATTTGGCTACTAATCGTAGGGGTTGCTGGAGTGACAGAAACCTAAACCCCCATTAGGAAACCATTGCACAAGGGATATAAGGGTCTTAGAGTTTAAAGCCGTGGTTAGGTTTCTACCTTAATTACTTTTTTGTACTTACGGATGTTTGCAAGGGGTATAATCACAACTATGTATTAGTCCTAGGAAAGTCGGTACATTAGCACTGGTTCACCCACACAACACTTAGCAAACTAAAGAAGATTAATCAACTATATGAAGCGAAAGCACTTGACAGTCTTCCCGTGTGTCCTCGAGAACGTTTGGTCATCTTAAGTAATACAATCGGCTTGTCCTTTGCTGCATAAAGGATTGGGCCACTTGCTGCATTTATTCTTATTGTCTTTTATTTACTCGTACTTTATTTACTTGCATTATCAAAAACCCCTAAAAATCCGTTTGCTAAGTAGTTGCAGAGAATTCCTGATCCATACCACTAGCCAGCACCTTCTGCTCCTCGTTGGGTTCGACACTCTTACTTATCGAAAATACTGTGATACACCCCCTATACTTGTGGGTCATCACCCCTCCATGTAATTGCTTAACTTTATTGATGTGAGTACATTCGGTACGAGGATCTGGAAGGTCAAGATCTACATCGGTTTAAACCAATGCACGTGAATGACTACATCATCCATGGTCTCTAGATCATTAACCGTTCATGTTCTTCGAGGGTAAGTAGATTAAATCTATTCTAGTTGTTACTTGCATCTAATATATTAGATCTTGCAGGGTTCCCTTTTGCTATTCCGTAGGAATTTCTTGTTTTCCATGCAACAAACTCATTAGTGGGATCAGAGCTAGATGTATGTGTAGATTTACTGTATGAGTAGAGCACTATGATGTAGTGGGCGTTTATGACCATGCTATTACCCTCTGATGACTGCAAGTGTACATATCTTTTGTAGCTAGTTTCGAAATAAAGATATCGATCCCACATGGAGCAGGAGACTAAAGTCTAATAACTCTTGAATTAAATACTACAACAGAAATACTAAATAAAGTTCTAAGTGACAAGATAAAATGCGAGTATTGCGTAAAAATGTATTTTTGGGTTTTTGGTATAAGAGCAACAATAAGTAAATTAAAATAACTGAACACAGAAAATAAGTATCGCGTATGTAAGAGAGATTGAAATTGCAATAGGGAAAAGGCGTTCTCAAGGAGTAGCGGATACACCACTAGCATTATAAATAGCTAAGGTAAAGATTATTATCATGAACATTCTCAACCGTGTATGTGTGGGAGGAACTCCGTATTTGGACAAATAGGCAGCAACCACTTCTCACATCATCCTCATAACCACAGCAGTCAGCAATCGACATCAATCGAATTACTGCACTATTAAGGGACTTAATCTCGTAGGACGTATCCCATGGCATGGATAGTGTTTCGTGAGTTTTCTCGGTTCCCAAGTTGATACGTAAGGAGTGCCAATAGATTTATAGTCACTCTAAGTGCTAACACACCTCCGTCTACCAACAAGTAGTTCCCTCCATCAAGTCCCCATAAGAGGCAAATATTGAGAGGTCAACTTCTCCCAACATCAAGATGAAGACAATCTAACACATGGTCACAGTGATGAATATCATAATAAACTTTATCTTATTTCAGTCTCATACTAGGGTTTCCCAATCTCCCGAAGAACTAGAGATCTACTCAGACATGGAGGCAATCAATATCATGGCAATAACAATGGAATGTATCATAGATGAATAGTACTTGTATAAATACACTACGAGTACCGAAATTACAACAAGATCTAGTCAAGATGTAGATGGGATGGATGGAGATGGTGGTGATGCAGCGGTTGATGATGAAGATCGATGCCTTAGCCTCCCGGATCTACGCAGGGTGAAGATGGATCCCCGGTGGACGAGTTCCCCCTCCAGATGCCTTTCGGAGGTGAGATTTCAGCGATTTCTGGTTGTTCTGTATGTCGTTTCTCTGATCCAGTTGGACGGGGTGAAACTATTGGAGGAGGCGGTGGCGGCGCCAACTATACAGAGGGAACTATATGGCCGGAAAATTTATTCCCACCGTATAGTTGGTCGTTAAACCATCTGTGTGCTTTGTTTGCTTCGGGTTTTCTTCTTATATTATTGATATTTTCCAAATAAGTGATTTATATTGTTTTTTACTCCTTTTCTCCTCAGTACAACTGCTCCAAGAATTGTGTCCATTGTATCCATCATCTGTCCCGATCCTAGTGAAAACAGACATAAAATGTGCGCGCGAATGCTGTAAATACCAAGACCCTACATCTACAATGCAAAATAACAATATAAACATGATGCAAATATGCACTCATCAACTTCCCCAAGCTTAGACTCTTGCTTGTCCCGAGCAAGTTAGCTTAATGGATGTGATCCTCATATTCATGAAGCTAGGTCGATAAAATAAATGAGGCAGTTGCAGCATGTGTTTATCATACATGATAGATAGGAATAAGTTCATGACTAGTACCTTACTCGAACCATCCGAATAATATTAGCAGGCTTCCACACCTTAGCATTTAATAGTTCACAAAAGATTACTCTCAATATGATGTAAAAGTATTCAGTTCAACCGAATGAGTTAGCGAGGTAGTCCCAAGTGTTTTAGGATTAACATATTCACTTGGGATTCAAAATCTCAAAACGTCTCTTTGTCATACTATAATATAGTGGTGTATGACTATTTGCTCTTTGCACATTCGCTCTTTTTCTTCTTTCTTTTCTTCTTCTCTTTTTTTAATATATGCTCACACTTTTGTTTAAGTGTTGTGTAAAGGAACTAGCCATACATCCCACTTCATGTAGGAATTCAAAGTTTAACGATCTCAATTACCAAATTTCAATTGTATATGAAGCAATCTTTATAGCTTGAATATTCTACCTCGTCTTGTTCTCACTCTAATTTGATAGCACTTCTATTTTTCTTTGTTCAAGGTTCCTTTTTCAACTCTAACTGATTAGTTAATTTTTCTCTCTTTGTAAATCAAACCATGTACCTACAACATATTAACCAAATTAACTTTGTATGTTCCATTAATACCAATGGTGTGGAAGACTCCTATTGCTATCATCAAGTGCAAGTAAAATTATACTCAAGCCATTCATATATCCAATAGGACAAACACAAACTCAGTATTGCTCCATATATGATAATAAACTTGGAATTTAATAAAAGTGATTGACTATTCCTGAAGGGAATTCTAATGATGCAAACTTTATTTCTAGTTCAAACTAATGCAAAACTAAAATAATAATGTAAAACTTATAAGATAGATTACAAGGTCTTAAAGATCTCCCCAAGCTTGGAATCAAGCCAGGTGGGATCAAATAATCCCTTGCGATTATTTGATACCGTGATTATTGTAGATCACAGTAGTGCCATGGCATGTAATACCACGGTGCGTAGCTTCTTGTTGGTAACCTCTAGAGCGGTGATGCGGCTGTAGCACCTGCGCAAATCAGATTGCAAAGTGTCCACTTTATCCGTGAGTTTAGTCACCAATGGGAGAAGATCATCTTTCTTCTCTATCTCCTTGAGACGATGGTGGACTTCAACCTGATGGAGTAGCTCTTGCTTCTGATATATCTCCAGTGCACGCACACGGTCCTTGGTCCTAGGAGCAGCTTCCTCTTCCTCATCCATGATTGATGGATTGGGGAAGTGGAAACCATTCCTCCACTCTTCTTGAGGCTTCACCCTCATACGAGCACCAATAGTAGGCTTCAAGAGTGGCACTGTCGCTCCATTGCTAGCACCTGCACCAAGATTAGGTAATTCCATACGCTTGTGTGGCCTAGGGGTTCATGGTGACGAACTTGACCGTCTCCACACGCTCGTTTCCATGCGGCTTGCGACATGCTCTCTCTTCTTGAGCTCTCTTCATTGCCGCCCAGTTGATCCCCGGTGGATCATAGACATCACGGGAGATGGCGATGTCGCTCACTTCATCAGAATCATTGTTGTAATAGCTTGGATCGACGTACTTCTTGTACCCTAGGCTAAACCTCTCCACGTCCTCCTCGTCGTCCTCCATGGATGGGCTACTAGAGCGGTCCTTGGAAGGAGCAATGAGACCCAGGGGTTTTCCGCGGCCTAGGGCGGGATAGCGCATTGCTAGATTGGTTCCCGGAGATTATGATTAGAGCGAGAGATAATGACAGTATATAAGAGGGTCAGAGGTCGGTAAAACTCACGAGAAACATCAAATTCATGCCCAAGAAAAGAATATTAACGGAATAGGAAAAGAAATCGTGGATTTGGAGGAGTCCTGCCACGTAACGACCAACTATACGGGCACGACCCGTATAGCTCCGGCCGTATAGTTGTTTTTGAAGGGAATATGCCCGAGAGGCAATAATAAAGTGGTTATTATCTTATTCCATGTTTATGATAAATGTTTATTTTGCATGCTATAATTGTATTAATTGGAAACATTAATACATGTGTGTTTAATGAAAAAAATACAAAGTTCCTAGTACTGCCTCTCATATAAACTAGCTTCTTGATTAACAAGATGATCAAGGTTTCCTGATCATGGACATTGGATGTTGTTAATAACGAGGTCACAACATTGGTGGAATGATGTGATGAACATTCATCCGAAGTATAGCATTACGATCGGAGTCATTATGTTTATATTGCTATAACATCATACAAAGTAATCTTAGTCCTTAGACCATGAGATCATGTTAATTGCTAACACCGGAAGAGTATCTTGATAACATCAAACGTCACACCGTAACAGGGTGACTATAAAGGTGGGTTCAGTGCTACGAAGGTGTTATGTTGAGGCTCATGGATCAAGAGTGGGATTTGTCCATCCCGATGACAGATAGATATACTCTGGGCCCTCTCGGTGATATCACATTGAAATAGCTTGCAAGAAAGTGATGTGATCACTAGAATGTTATATCATGGGAACGAGAAAAGAGTGCATGTCGGTAACGATATCAAACTAGGTATTTGGATGCCAATGATCGAATCTCGGACATGTAATATATCGCGAGACAAAGGGATTTAGTTACGACATTAAAGGTTCGCACGATCACAAGAGTCATCGTTGAATATGTGGGAGTCAGTACGGATCTCCAGGCCCCGCTGCTGATTATTGATCGGAGAGGGGTCTCAATCATGTCTACATTATTCGCGAACCGTAGGGTGACACACTTAAGGGATACCGACACCATTTGGAGCAAATATGTTTCAGATAAAGATTTAAGAAAGCACTGGAATTATTTCAATAGACACCGAAACTGTTTCGGGTGAAATTGCTGAAATTGGTTCTGCATGTAATATTCAAATGTTTTAGGGGGTTTTATGTGAATGTTTGTTAATTAAAGTAATTAACAAAATTCTGAATAACATTAATAAAAGAGTTTTATTAAATGAGAGAGCATTAAATTTGGAGAAATTTAATGCATTTAAAGTGGAGACTTTAAAAGAGAATGTGAAGGGGCATTTTAATGTGGAGGGGGTTACCACCACATGAATGGGGGAGGTGAAGGGACACCCTCCCCTCCTCCTATAAAATGCCCCCTGTCACTCCTTCTTCCTCACACCTCCTCATCAAGGATCTCTCTCCCCCTCTAGTTATTCCCCATGGTCCCGGATTAGCGAGATACATGTTCCCGGTGGCTTTATCTGGAAAGGAGTTGCTACTTCCGCTGCTTTGCTGGAGCGAGGGATGGAAGTTTTCAGGGTACCAGACGTGTGTGCGATCACGGATGCACCGCTGCTTTGCGGTGCTGGACTTGGTGGTGCTGGATTTGCTGGAGCTGGATCTGATGGACGTGCTGGAGCTAGACCTGCTGGACTTCATCACGATCTTGAGATCGGCAAGTGTACGACTACATCATCCACGAGTTCCAACTCGTTAACAAAGCTATGTTGTCTTCGAGGGTAAGTTCTCTATGGATGTATATCTACCCGTTGCTTGTATCTAGTAGATAGATCTTGGCGTATAGTTCCCATCGTAGGATTTTTTTTGTTTTCTATGCTGCGAACCCAACAGTTTTCGGACAGATATTTCCAAATATCTCGAGTCGTGGTCGGTTAAGGTACGACCCGGAACAGACAATACCGCTCCTTTTTTTTAATCGGGAAAAAGAAAAACTAAACAAAGATGTCTGAGAGTTTAACGACCAACTATACAGCCGGAATTTTATCTCCGGTCGTATAGTTGCGACCGTATAGATACAGACATCAAAAATCGAAAGTGCCTGAGAGTTGAACAACCAACTATACGGCTGGAATTATTTTCTCCGGTCGTATAGTTGCGACCGTATAGATCTAGACATCGAAAACAATTTCGCAAAGAAGATACAGAGGGTTTAACGACCAACTATACGGCGGGAGCTTTCTCTCCTGTCGTATAGTTGCACCCATATAGTTGGTAAAAACCTCCAAAAACTTCAGAAAAACACAAGGAATTCAAAGGCAAAAAAATTAGGAGTAAAATCTGTGAAAATAAATCACTTATTTGAGTAAGAACACTTACCTTGCACTTACCATTTACTTATTTGGGGATGACAAGGTCCTCCAACAACAAAGACTTCTTCTCTTTTGGAGGAATTGACCTTAGTTCATTGAATAATTCTCGCAAGCAAAAATCACCAGTACTAAAATTCCTCTTAATAAGATTGGTATCTTTCTTGGCAAATATGGACACTACATCCAACATCTTTATTTCTTGCCTTTGCATGATCTGTAACTCAAATTCTTGAAGTAAAAGAATCCAACGGATCAGTCTTGGCTTATGACGTTTCCACTCAAGGAGTTCTTTTAAACCATCATGATCCGTATGAACTCTTACTTTTGCATCAACTATATAAGATCGAAATTTATCGCAAGAGAAAAATAGAGCAAAAAGTTCCCTTTCTTCCTTAGGATAATTCTTTTGAGCACTATTAAGAGTTCTACTAGCATGATATATAATATTAAATCTGCGACCTATGTGTTGTCCCAGAGTTACTCCTACAACATCATCACTAGCTTCACATATTAAGTCAAAATTCATATCCTAGATAGGTGGTTTAATGATAGGAGCATGGGATAAAGCATTTTTAAGTTTATCAAAGGCTATAAGACATTTATCATCAAAATTAAATCTTACTCCCTTTTGCAGGAGGTTAGTCAAAGGTTTAGATATTCCAAAGAAATTTCTAATGAACCTTCTATAAAAACCCACATAACCAAGGAAACTTCTTATACCTTTTATATCCCTAGGTTGTGGCATTCTCTCTATGGCCTCAACCTTAGCTCAATCCACTTCAATTCCCTTACCTGATACCTTATGTCCAAGGACTATACCTTCTTTGACCATAAAATGGCACTTCTCCCAGTTTAGAACAAGATTGGTTTCTTTGCAACGCTGCAAAACTCTTTTGAGATTATCCAAGCAACTAGTAAATGATGTTCCATAGACAGAAAAGTCATCCATAAATACTTCCATTATCAGTTCTATGAAATCCGTAAAAATAGCAGTCATGCATCTTTGAAAAGTAGCTGGAGCATTACATAAACCAAAAGGCATACGTCGGTAAGCATGTACACCATCAGGACTAATGAAAGTTGTTTTAAGTTGGTAATCAGGATGAACAACTATTTGAGAAAAACCAGAGTATCCATCCAAGTAGCAAAAATGAGTGTGGTTTGATAACCTTTCTAAAGTTTGATCTATAAATGGTAAAGGATAGTGATCTTTCCTAGTTTATTTATTCAATTTCCTGAAGTCTATGCACATCATGTGTCCAACAATAGTTCTGGTAGGTATCAATTCATTATTTTCATTAGGAACGACAGTAAAACCGCCCTTATTAGGGACACAATGAACAATACTTACACATTCACTTTCTTTTACAGGATAGATTATACCTGCGTCCAATAGGCGTACAATTTCTTTTCTTACCACATTTCGGGCTTCAACCTTCTATTAATTCCGCAACTGGTTTAGCACCTTCTTCCATGAATATTCGATGGATGGTTATCATGGGACTAATGCCCTTCAAATCATTCATTGAGTACCCAAAGGCCTTGTGATGCTCCTTAAGTATTTTCACGAGTTCTTCTTCTCCTGTAAGTTTAGCACTAATAATAACAGGAAATTTATTTGTATTATCTAAAAATCTGTATTTAAGATTATCTGGTAGAGTCTTCAATTCTGGGGGTGGTAATTCCTCATCCCCTCTATTTTTTGGCTCTTCAATAGCCTCATTAGTTGGAGGCCCTATAATGAGAAGTGAATCAAGTTCATCTTCTAGTTCTTCTAGGGACTTATCCTCCATCACTATTTCTTCATAATTTAAGTCTTCATTTGTTTCTTCTTTTTGATCACTAAAGAAGAGAGCTTCCATTTCCTCAATAGTTTTCTCTTTCTCTTCTTCTTGTATTTGTGGAGGCCTGTCTTTAAATTTGGAAAAGTGGAATTCTTTCTCCGCTTCCCCAAGCTTAAGAGACACAATCTCCTTTTTGAAATCAACATTGGCACCTACATCACTCAAAAAGTTTCTTCCAAATATAATTGGGCAAAGAGTGTTAACTGGCATATCAACAACTACAAAATCGATAGGAAAGCTTTTGTTGCCAATTGTGACAGTTACATCTTCAACTACTCCCATTGGAATTCTAAGAGTTTTATTGGCTAACATGATTGTCATATCCGTATTTTCAATTGTAGCCGGTTCTATTTCTTCTTTTATTTCTAAATAGAAATCATAACATATAACATTAATTTAAGTGCCAAGATTGCATAAACCATAATACGAGGTTTCTTTAAATATGCAGGGAAATATAGGCTTACCCACATCTATTACCTTTGTTTTACCTTCGACCAATACGAAAGTCTATTTATCAAGTTCAACTATGTTACAATGTGCATACATAGCCATAATTGCTTCCTTGGTCACCTCTTCATCTTTGGTTTCTTCTAGATGTTTCACAACTTCTGGCATACTTTCCTCTTCCTTCTTTTCCTGTACTGCTTTAACCTGCCCATATTCAAAAATATGCTTCTGTGCAGTGTTAGGGAAAGGTATCTCATATGTTGGTTCTAGGGAGGCCAGTGTTGCTTTAACTTCTTTCTTCTTTTCAGGTTCGGGTGGTGGATCATACTTGACCAAACCCTCTTTTGGAGCTTTGATGTGTTCTGTAAAAGCTTTAACAACTTGCAACACAAGATCTGAATCCAAATGTAGGACTCTTTTTTTATAAGAAGAATGCTTCATAGACAGCTCATTATGGTTACGCTACAGGTTTCCACCATGTCAGCATGGATTAGACCAGCGGCCCAGGCGTTTCTCTAACACATATACATAACTCCATGGACTTACAAGCTCCCCTTTCATTTCACACCGACGACATCCATATACAAAAGAGCATGATATCAACTAGGTACAAAGTACTAGTGCAATGTTGAAAGCGTTCCCCATGACAACATGGTTCTGCTAATCCCCAACAAATAAGTGCAAGCATATACAACATAGACGACACAATGGTTCAAGTTTATTAAGGGAAAGAAAAGTAAAGTGTGCCATCAAGTTCGTGAGAGCTTTAATCACTAGTTTTCTCATAACAAGTTTAATTTGGAAGGTAAACAAAAACATGAATATACTTGGAATAGCATAAGCTAGTATGTAGGTATGGTGGAATCTTTGGAATAACTTGGTTTAGGGAGTTGGATGCATGAGTGGAACTCATACTTGGTTGTGGAGGCTAGCAAAAGACTGGGAGCGACAAACTAAGAGAGCAATAATGTCCATCATGCAGAGCGACAAAACATCATTGATCAAAGCATAAAGTGATACTACAAGTTGAAAACTAAAGGATCATAAAGGCTTATGGTGACTTGATATAGTCATAACATGGTGTGAGCATGCGCCAAGTCAACTCAAATAAAGCATCAAAGGAGAATACCACTATACTATGCTTTAATATGCTAAAACAACGCATGATTCATCCAAGGCACATTAAGCAATCTCAATTGTTTATAACAAGTCATGCTACAACAAAGAATACTAAGCATAAAGCCAAAAAAATATCAAGCATGGCATGACAAAGAATAGGCCACAGTCAAAAACGAGCTCTTTTTACCACATAAGCATGAAGTTTCCTACTCTTTTCCAAACCAAACCAAATTATTTGAAAACCAATGTATGAAAGAGGGGGTCCAACCAATTTATTCAGAAAACTAAGAAAACTAAGAAAACCAAGAAAACGAAAAACCAAAACGAAAACGAAAAAGAAGACGCTCCAAGAACAACACAACTGTACATGAAACAATAAGAATGAAGCGTTTCGAAGAAACCTGGGATTTTTATTGATGAAGAGGGGGATGCCTTGGGCATCCCCAAGCTTTGATGCTTGTACTTCTTGGATATTTCTTGGGGTGACACGCGTGGCATCCCCAAGCTTGAGATTTAGTCCATCCTTCATCTCATTACTCATTCCTTCCATACACCTGAAATTTTTCCTTCATACAAAACTTCACATAATCTTTATTAGCAACATTAGTGCACTCAAGATAAATAAGTCTTAAGGTTCAGTTCTAACACCAATAAAACTTCCACTAAAACACAAGCTACTGTAGCACTTCCCTCAAAAATCTCAATTCCCCAAAAGAACTAAAAAAGGAACCAACAAGAAGCAAATGCAGAAAATGGCAGAAATCTGTCAAAACAGACCAGCAGGTAAAGACGAATTTTTTCGAAGACCTTCTGTTGCTCAAATCAAAAGGTGTTGAACTAACGAAAGTTAGATAACAACCTAGGGCAGAAGCACAAAAATGCACGCCTCAAAAGGACGTACTGAGATTTTACACGAATTTTACGGTGAAGCACAAAAATCTGTTTCGGGACAACAACTTTCCCAATCATTACTTCTCTCTCATTAGAGGTTACTATTGGCACAAAAAGAAAATAAAAAGAATAAGGAGCGGTTATTACTGAAGTAATAACTTCCAAGACTCATGTAAAACTTTTGGGTTATCTCCCAATAAGTACTTTTCTTTAACGCCTTTAAGTTAGGCATAAGAAGTAAGAAAAATAATCAAGTGTTCTCAAATGAAGAAGCATTAAAACCAAATTTCTTGCCCTTACCTCTCTTACTTTTATTCTTAACCTTGGGGAAAATATGATTGTTTGGTGGAGAAGCAAGGTGCATGGTCTCCTTTCCCACATCTATTATTGCTCCAAGGAGTTCTAATAGGGACCTTCCAAGTGTAATTTGTCCTTTTCCTGCACATTAAATAACAAGATAATCAGTAGCAATCATTTTCCCAAGGATCTTTGTAAACACTCCTTCGGCTATTCCAATAGGTAATATTGTAGCATTATTAGCAAGAGATATTTCTTTCCCCCTTCAGAAAGCCCCCAAAGATTCAAAGATTCATAAATATCTTTGGGCATAAGACAAAATTCAGACATGATATCACAGCGAGCTTGAAAAGTTTCATTATTTATATCAATCTTTATTGTGGGGAGCCACTTTGATGGTTCAGAATTTATTGGAACATAATGATGCTCCCTAAGAATATTACAGCAATCTTTTAAGCTAGTAGTGCGGGTCTCAAGAGTGTTTAATCTAGCACATATGTTTGCGAAAGAAATATCAGTTTTGCAAGGCAAGTTGTATGTAAAGATCAATTTCTTTATAACATTAATAGCATCATCCTCATTGCTTTGGAGGAAATATCCTCCCACAACAGCATCTAAAGCATATCTATAGCAAAGAGCAGTTCCAAGGTAAAAACTGCTAAGGAATAAGCTTTGAGTCATTTTAGGCTCAGTTTTTTCATGTAGATCAGAGATTCTAGACCAATCTTCCTTGAAGCTTTCCTCAATTCCTTGTTTAAAAGTGAAAATCATTTCCTTGGGTGACATAGTGATTGGAGCAAGGCTAGACATAAAGGCAACTTAAGATAGGAACTACTTTTTTTGTGTTTTAATAAAGAAAGCAAACTTGTAAAACTAATTTTGTGTGTGTTTTTGATAAAGAAACAAGCAAACAAAGCAAAAGTAAACTAAGCAAAACAAAAATAACAAAGTAAAGAGATTGGTTATGAGGGACTCCCCTTGTGAAGATGTCCTTGACTCCCCGGCAACGGCGCCAGAAAAATGCTTGATGGCTCAGTGTTGATGTAGAGCTCGTTGGGAACCCCAAGAGGAAGGTATGATGAGCACAGCAACAAGTTTCCCTCAGTTATGAAACCAAGGTTTAATCGAACCAATAGGAGCAAGGAAACACACCAAAGGTGTTGCTAGCTGAGCCTTGGCAGGGCGCACTACCGGTGTTAGTAGCAGCATGGAGACCTACACAACACAACCACAAAACTCTGTACCCAACTTGCGATGAGGTTGTCAATCTCACTGTGTTTTGCTGAAAACAAAGGATTAAACGTATCGAATGGAAGGAAGTAATATTGCAGAAAGTAAACACAAAGCAGTAAACAATTTATAGATTGTATGTAAAAGAAAAGGACCGGGATCCATAGTTCACTAGAGGTGGCTCTCCTTAAGATAGATAACATGCTGGGTGAAGCGGGGCAATTGACAAACATCAAGAAAGCAATACACGCATATACTAATCATCTTGACTCCCTTGAGACTTGATTGGGCATTACAACATTATCATTAGACCGCCATCCAACTTCATCTATGACTAATAATCCACCTTCAGGTTATCATCCGAACCCCCTCCAGTATTAAGTTGCAAGGAACAGATTATTGCTTTACGAATTGCGTGTAATATAAACAATACGATTGTTCTATGAACAAAGGATTGTTGTTTTCTCCCTAGTAGCAACAACACATCTAGTACCTTAGAGATTTCTGTCACTTCCCCAGATTACCAGAGGCATGAACCCACTATCGAGCATAAATACTAACTCTTGGAGTTGCTAGCATCTACTTGGCCAAGATAGCTACTAACAACGGAAAGCATGCAAGATCACAAATAATAAAGACATGATAGAATCAATAATCAATCTGAAATAGCATCTCAATATCCATCGGATCCCCGCAAACACAACATGCAGAATTACAAATAGATGATCTTGATCATGAAGGGAGCTCACAAGATCTAAACATGAAAGCACAAAGGAGGAGAACCAGCCATCTAGCTAATACATGGATCTGTAGTCCAAGGATGAACTACTCACTCATCACACCGGAGGCTTGCATGGTGATGAAGAAGGCCTCCAGGGTGAATTCCCCTCGCTGGCAGGGTGCCGGGAAGAGCTTCAGATCCCTCCCGATCTAGGGATGGAGATGACGGCGGCTATAGACTCTTTCATGGATTTTTGATCTGTTACTTAGGGTTTTCGTCCCGAGGGCATCTTATAGGCGGAAGGAGAGGCCGAGAGGGTGCTCGGGTCGGCCAGAACACCCCCTGGCGCGGGTCAGGCCTGGCCGCGCGGCCAGGTGGTGTGGCCGGCCCCCATCTCTTCTCCGTCTCGTATTCTGGCATCTGATGACTTCCAGAAAACTAGGCACTTTGGCTTTTGTCCCGTCCAATTCCGAGAATATTCATTTTCTGACTTTCCTAGAATCAAAAACAGCAGAAAACAGGCAGCTGGCACTGTGGCTCTTGTTAATAGGTTAGTCCAAGAAATCATATGAAAAGTCCTCCAAAGTGTGGACAAAACACAAGAAAGTCGATAAAACCAAGCATGGAACATCAAAAATTATAGATACATTTGCAATGTATCATAAAGCCCAAGCTTTAGTTATAGGAAGATTCATAAATTCTCCTTCCGCGAAAGAGTCTAGTTCAATTTTATTAGGTTCAATTAGACCGCCATAAACGATATGCAATAAATGCCATTCAGGCAAATCATGATGAGGACATAGATTAAGTAAATCTTTAAATCTGATATAAGCTCTTACTAGTCCTTCATTAGGACTGTTCCTCCAAGTCATTATAAGAAGCCTGATTCCAAAAGATTTTGATAATGGGTAATATTTTGCTAGAAATTCACATGCTAAATTTTCCCAAGTAGTAGTGGCTTCTGGGATAGAGATCTATACCATGAGAGAGCTGAACTAGTCAAAGTCTGACTAAAAAGTTTAACCCTTACCTCATTAGCGGTATATCCCGCCACATATATCTTTGAAACATGCAATATGCTCATATGGATCAAGATCTTCTTCATGCCCAGTAAATTGCTTCTTGTGTAGAATACCAAGTAATAGAAGATTTATTTCAAACCCCCTTGTCTTCCTATTGGAGTTGTCTCTTTTATAGATATCATAGGGCTTCCTAAAGTGGCTGAGTGGGTTAGCACTAGTCATATGCTCAAACTCCATCATGTTGGTGGAAACCTGTAACTGAAAACAAAACTTAGCAAGACAAAAATAAATAAGCAAAAGCTAAAATACCTACAGTTCTTAGCTCCCCGGCAATGGCGCCATGAAATAGCTTGATGACTGCAAGTGCACATATCGTTTGTAGCTAGTTTCGAAATAAAGAATCGATCCCACAAGGAGCAGGAGACTAAAGTCTAATAACTCTTAAATTAAATACTACAATAGAAATGCTAAATAAAGTTCTAAGTGACAAGGTAAAATGCGAGTATTGCGTAAAAAGGTGTTTTTGGGTTTTTGGTATAAGAGCAATAATAAGTAAAGTAAAACAACTGAACACATAAAATAAGTATCACGTATGTAAGAGAGATTGGAACTGCAATAGGGAAAATGCGTTCTCAGGGAGTAGCGGATACACCACTAGCATTATAAAGAGCTAAGGTAAAGATTATTATCTTGAACATTCTCAACCGTGTATGTGTGGGACGAACTCCGTATTTGGACAAATAGGCAACAACCACTGCTCACATCATCCTCATAACCACAACAGTCAGCAATCGACATCAATTGAAATACTGCGCTATTAAGGGACTTAATCCTATAGGACGTATCCCATGGCATGGATAGTGTTCTGTGAGTTTCCTCGGTTCCCAAGTTGATACGTAAGGAGTGCCAACAGCTTTATAGTCACTATAAGTGCTAACACACCTCCGTCTACCAACAAGTAGTTCCCTCCATCAAGTCCCCATAAGAGGAAAATATTGAGAGGTTGACTTCTCCCAGCATCAAGATGAAGACAATCTAACACATGGTCACAACGATGAATATCATAATAAACTTTATCTTATTTCAGTCTCATACTAGGGTTTCTCCATCTCCCCAAAAACTAGAGATCTACTGAGACATGGAGGCAATCAACATCATGGCAATAACAATGGAATCTATCATAGATGAATAGAACTTGTATAAATCCACAACGAGTACGGAAATTACAACAAGATATAGACAAGATGTAGATGGGATGGATGGAGATGGTGGTGATGCAGCGGTTGATGATGAAGATCGATGCCTTAGCCTCCCGGATCTACGCAGGGCGAAGATGGATCCCCGGTGGATGATTTCCCCCTCCAGATGCCTTCCGGAGGTGAGGTTTCGGTGATTTCTAGTTGTTCTGTATGTCGTATCTTTGATCCAGTTGCATGAGGTGAAACTATTTGAGGATGCGGTGGCGGGAACTATACGGCCGGCAAATTTATTCCCACCATATAGTTGGTCATTATACTGTTTGTGTACTTTGTTCGCTTCGTGTTTTCTTTTGATATTATTGATATTTCCCAAATTATTGATGTATGTTTTTTTACTCCTTTTCTCCTTGGTACAACTGCTCCCAGAATTGTGTCCATTGTATCCATCATCTATCTTGATCCTGGTGAAAACAGACATAAAATGTGCGTGCAAACGCCGTAAAATACCAAGATCCTACATCTACAATGCAAAATAATAATATAAAACATGATGCAAATATGCACTCATCACCCTCCCATGTGTACTAGTAGATATTGCAGGATAGTTAGATGAAGCGGCCCGAACCGACTTTACGCATAAGCTTACACGAGACTGGTTCCACGACTGACATGCAACTTTTATTGTAAGTGGATGGCGGGTGTATACTTTCTTTCTATAGTTAACATCTCTTTTGCAATGAATGGCCTGAAAGGGTGTAGTTGAGATAACATGTTCATCACCGTTGTGGTTTATGCGTAACAATAACGGTTCTTCTTCCTAGTAAAAGCCCCAAACCACGTAAAACATGCAATAATAAAGTAGATGCGTCTTACTTGTTTTTGCAGGGGTATGTGATGCGATATGTCCAAGTTTATGATACTGATTATATGTGACGTATAAGATGTGATCATGTTTGTAATAAGTATCACTACTTGCATGTCGATAAGTTTGGCCACCTTGTCATGGTGGTGGCACGGCAGATGCCATGGATAGGCTAAAGATGGGGCCAATGTGTGCTAGGGGAATCCAGGGAGGGAAAACGTGGTGATTCCACGCACAGATATTCTTGTATTCTCTTTATCAATGGTGGTTACAAGTGCTCCTTGAGTTGTTCGCGAGAAGGAGACGACGTCTCTTACTCCCCACAATCTAGCCCTTGAGTTCTAACTTAGACAGAGAAAATGATCCATCCCTCTCTATGGAGGCCCCGGTGCTCCTTATATAGGGGAGCCCGGGTTACAAAGTTAGGGCACATGTGGCGGCATATTCTCCGAATATGCCCCTTGGTTAAAGCTAGATGCTTCTTTATTCTCTTTAACGGCTTGTCTGGGCTTTGGACATAACCCTCAACGTAATCCTTGTCTTTAAGCGTCACTAGACATGGGCTACGTCAGCCGACATTGCCCACGTCACCTTGGTCGCCCCTGACCCGCTGGTCCTCCTCTCTGCTTTGCTTTCCTCATGCTACAGCTAATAAAGCCACCTTTTGACCAGCGGGAGATTCTTTCATTCTCTTGGAAGCCATATGATAGTCCAGTTAGCACGTGGCTAACACGGCTATGAGGGTACTTGCATAGTAGACAGACAAACATGGCCGACATATATTTTATGTCAGCCGGGCTATGGCTAAGGAGATGCTCCATGGGCCGGGTTACTCCGTGGTTCGGCCTGCCTTGAGGTGACCCGGCCAGCACTTGCTTTGACCGCGCCGTACCTCGACTAACTCGACCTTTATACCCTGGCGCTACCCTACCCGGGGGTATCCCCCAACATTAGTCCCTGAAGCTGGTGCGGTCTTAGCGACTTTAGTTGTTAAGGCCACAACAGGTTCTCATATCCGGTTTCCTGCGTCTTTGGCCGAGTTACCCCGTGACCCGGAGTTTTTCCTCTAGCGATTCCTTGGCTCATTCCGAGTTATTCCTCGCTGGCCGGGTATTTTGCTCACCTATCCGAGTTATCTTTTCCTTCTTTTGTACGCTTCCCCACATCCTACGTAGAGGGTAATCATCATTTTGCCTTATTTTAAGGGCCACGCGCATTTAATGCGCCAATTACTGTTGCAATGTCAGGAATAACTGCTACACGCGTCCCTTCACTACAACGCCTCGTTAACTGTAACATTACATCGTGTCATGGGATCTTCTGCTCCCTGTGGCCCTTGCTGTGGCCTTGCTCTGATTGGCTACCTCAACTGCGTACACGCCCGTTGCGTGTGGCGTGGCAACCGCAAAGGATCCCACTACGCGCCCTCTCGTGCGGTTAAGTAGGGGGCCTGGGGCAATCTTTGGGGAATTTCCCCATTTCTCTCGCGCTTCCCAGCCTCCTTTCTCTCTCACTGCAACTCCACCACCACCGCTGCTTCTTCGCTGTTGCTGCACCGCCGTATCCGTTTTAGGTCTCCACCACGGGGCCCTGCGCTTCCAAGTTTCCCGCCCCCGGTTACCTCTACTCTGATTTTTCCTCGAGGACCTTGATTTCGCCATGGGAGAGGAAGAAGCTGCCGGTGTCGCTCAACTGGAGGAGGAAGGAGAAGGCCGCGAGCATGGAGACTGGGACGGTGCGTTCGTCTGCGAGGATGATCTGAACTGGCTCCGTGCCACACGCCGCATCCCCGCTGGCGTTGCTTGCCGCCTCGCCACCGACGAGATTTCCCCCTCTCCCAATCCAAGGGAGTATGTTGTTTTTCTTTCTCATTTTAGCACGGCTTCAGCCTTCCTACCTCCGATTTCTTCTTCGATTTCATCTCCACGTACCAATTGCAACCACATCATCTCCCTACCAATGCCATCACTTCTTTATCCTCTTTTGCCTCCGGCATAAAGGGATACCTCGGCCTTTGGCCATCTAAGATGTGGATCAAGTTCTTCGGCCTCCTGGAGAACGTTGTTCTGGATCCGGAGCTTGCCCTGAAAGACAAGCACCTGACCCAATGCGGTGCAGCCTCCATATCTCCCCACAAGAACTCCATATTTCCCCGGGTCACCGGGCTCGAGTCTTGCAAAGGCTGGGCCCGGACTTTCTTCTATGTCTGGAATACAACTTCCGAGGATTTGATCCGGATCCTCCCCTTCAAGCTTGGACCTCCGGATACGTCTCTTTGGGAGAGCATCCCCAAGAAACCCACAACCCTGGTGAACCAGGTTGAGCGCCGGATCAAGGAGCTGCTCAAGGAGAAGTTGCAGGGGGAAGATATCATGATTACTTTCGTTCGCAGCCGAGTCTCCCCCTGTAGAAACGTGCTCACAAGATCTGCTACCTGAGCGGCCCCCTCGACCCCCACCGGACCTCCTCCTTCGAACTTGATAATTTGGTGGTTTACCGCCGGGTTAAGGACATTTTCAACATGGAGAAGGAGTTCTCCAAAGATTGGGAATGGGGGCTTGAGCCCTTCACCTGGGACAACCCTCCTCCAAAGGTAAACTTGCTTCTTACTATTTTCCGGATCTTCTCTGTATGTCGGATTATTTTCATAACTTAGCAATTGCTGTCTTGTTCTCAGCGATTCGTTCAGCAGCCACTGGAAGATGGCGAGGTGTTGGAGAGCAAGTGGGCACTGGACCGCGCCGAGGAAGACGAGGTGGAGCTTGATCCGGATACCTTACTGCCCACTCCAGACGTCGCCAAACGCAGTTCTGGTAACGCCACTTCTTTAAGGGATTGGCCCGATGACGATGACTCGGACATTGAGGTCCTGGAGGTACTTGACCCGGTTCTCATCTCTTATGCATATCTAGTTATGTTCGAATCTTTAGCTAACCCGGCCGGTCAGGTCCACGAGGTCCCCCCTCGCCACGGGTGGTCCGGTCCCTGCTCCCTCCCAGAAGCGCACGGCAACCTTGGCCGCAGCTTCGGAGGCGCCGCCGCCCAAGAAGAGGCAAAAAAAAGTCCAGGGTGAAAGCCTCGACTAAGTCGGCCGCCAAGAGCACGGTCCGTAGGGTGCCCAAACCTCGGTCACCCCCAACCTCAGATGAATAAGTCTCTTTGCATTTGCACTTGGGGTTTTTTCCTTTCTGTTTTCACCTTTGCTTCTTATCTGTCTTATTTTTCTCTTATTGACTTGGTGTTCTTCATTTTCCAGAGCTCCTAGTGTTATTCCCCAGAGCGGCTCTAACATTGCCTCTCCAATCCGGAGCAGTCCTTCTCCCCCCGCGATTACGATACTCGCCCGCTCAGCCCTATTCAAGAGGGCTCCACGGCGCGCCTGACCAGAGCCCACCTTGTCATGAGGAGGGCAGTGTCAGCGCGGGGGGTAGTGGGGCGGCTCAGGATACGACCATGCTAGATCTTCCCAGTTCCTCTTCGGCCCCAACGCCAAGTGTTGAGGTGCCAGTTTCATCGACACTGCCCCAATCAAGTTCTCCTTCAGCACCAGCACCAGCATCAGCGACACCAGCACCACCAGCATCAGCAGCAGTACCACCATCACCATCACCAGCACCAGCACCTGCATCAGCAGCAGCACCACCAGCACCGGCACCAGCAGCAGCAGCCACAACGTCAGCAGCAACAGCCTCAGTAGCAACAGCCTCAACAGCTTCCACTAAGCCTCCCAAGAGGAAATCCCCGTCAACTCCCTTCGGATCAACTATGTCGATCGCAGATATCTTACAGCTAGCTCCTCAGGCTTCATCCAGATCAGCGGCCTTGGATCTTCCGCCGTGTCCTCCATCATCCGGCAAGATCAAGAAAGCTGCTGGTTCCGCCAAGGGTATCACCTTTGGGTCTCCCGCTGCCAGATCAGAGGGTAGCTGACAGCTGGTCCTGCATACCAGCCCTGCTGCAGCTCAATCTGCCAGGCGAGAAGCCCACGCCAAAGGCTTGGTGGCGAACTACTCTCCCAGCGGCGAAAGTTACAGTCCACTGCTCCTAGAGTATGTGAATAACTGGAACAATGCTGAATTCATCAATCCAAAGGATGATCTGCCGGAGAAGTTTGGCCCAATCGAGTTCAGCGCGCAAATGAACTCCGCCACCAAGGCCATCTCTTTGGCTGGCCGGATGATGGAGGTAACTCTTTTCCTCTACTGTGGTACTTTGTATGCATGAGCACTTGTAGATATATCTCCTAGTCCCCGAGCCTCCGAGGGAGTAACTTGTTACTCGGTCGGATGCTCCTAGAGAATTTAGTTCTCGTCCTTAGCAATTTCAATTATTGACAAAGTTAGAGCCGGGTTAAGTTCCCTTGGCCCGGATCTTGGACACTTCAAATATCCACACTCCTAGAGCCAGGTTAAGTTCCACTTGGTCTGAATCTTGTAGACCTCAAATATCCACACACCTAGAGCCGGGTTAAGTTCCACTTGGCCTGGACCTTGTAGACTTCGAATATCCACACACCTAGAGCCGGGTTAAGTTCCACTTGGCCCGGATCTTATAGACTTCAAATATCCACACCCCTAGAGCCGGGTTAAATTCCACTTGGCCCGGATCTTGTAGACTTCGAATATCCACACACCTAAAGCCGGGTTAGGTTCCACTTGGCCCGAATCTTGTAGACTTTGAATATCTACACACTAGAGCCGGGTTAAGTTCCACTTGGCACGGATCTTGTAGACTTCGAATATCCACACACCTAGAGCCGGGTTAAGTTCCACTTGGCCCGGATCTTGTAGACTTCAAATATCCACACACCTAGAGCCGGATTAAGTTCCACTTGGCCCGGATCTTGTAGACTTTGAATTATTTTTACTTTTCCTTTGAACTTGACATTGCCTTGCTTATTTGAGATTACCACTAACCCCGATCTGCTGATTTCCAGCGCCTGCTGGACTCCTATAAAGACGTTCACGCGTGTTATGGCAAACTCTTGGAGGAGCACCAGAAGAAGGGTAACGTTTCTTACTTAGACTTTTCCTTCTTCCATTTTCGTTCATTCGAGTTATTTGTGATCCATATTAATTTGTTATCCGAACCATGTAGCCGAGGTTGAAGCTGAGAATATCATCATGCAGAAGAATCTGGCCGAGATCAAAGGTATCTTATCTCGTTCACCCCATCACTGTGCGTTCTTTTCTTCACCCGGTGGATATTTATACTCCGGCTCTTCCGGATTAATCCACTGTTGCAGTTGATCTTGAAGACAACGTCCCTATGCCTGATATGATGACCCATTTCCTCGAACAAATAGGGAAACATGAGGCTGAACTTAAGAAAAAGGACGATGAGATAGCTCGGTTGCAGCTCCAAGACTCGGAAATTACTCGGCTGAATGCCGAAATTCAGAGGCTTAAGGACCTCCATAAGTCTGAACTGGAGAAAGCTGACCAGGAGTTTGCCGAGGAAAAAGAGCGTCTAACCACGCAAATTTCCAAGGACCAAAGCTTATTACAGGAAGCCGACGTCAAACTTATGTCGGTGCCCTCTAAATACGAGAAACTCTAGGCCCACAGTGCCAATATCCATGCCGAGCTTCAGCGATTCCTCTTCTAGATTGCCCATGAGTTCTTTGCCCTTGCTTAACTTTCATTCCTCCGGGTTTGGTGCTTTTGTTCACTGTTTCCTCTACTCTATTCTCAGGCAAATTTCCAGAAGGTGATACTCTTGCTATTGCTGCTGTCGTAACCCGGTCCCACGAACAACATGGTATCCCCACAGGTCCTGATGCCGAGCCAATCCTGTATGATATAGAGGATCTGCTGGCGAGCTTCTCCACTCGCCTTGAGCTAGTGAAGAACTACGACACAGACATTATACCGACGGCAACACAGATGTTCAGCTCCTTCTGGCCCACTAAGCCCATTCCCAAAAGAAATACGGCTTTCATAGCCAAACTGATGGAGTGCGAGCATCAGCTGAATCTATGGCGTGAGTTGGCTGCATGAGCCGGGCTGACATTGCCTTGCAGTTCGTCCTCTCGTGGTACGAACGAATAGATCTGGGGCTGGTTACCTGCATGCGCACCAGATCCAAGTGGACCGAAGATCCGACGTGGGTTGCGCGTCGCAAAGCCAGTGCTAACAAACTTATCCAGTATTCCTTCTGGCACGCTTGGAACGAAGGGCCGAGCTACCTTGACGTTTTCGATGATGAAGTTGCCTCTGAAGGTGAAGAAGATGAGGGGAGTAAGGGTGAGGCCTCCAAGCTTGGCGACGAGGCCAAAGACCCAGAGGATGGCGAGGCCAACCCCGAGGATGAGGCCGAGGCTAGCGCCCCACCCCCAAATTCTGAAGTACCTCCTCCTTCGGCCGGTGATTCGGCTGCTCCCCCTGCTCCTTAAAAAACACTTGATCGTATTCGTCAGATCCCCGGAATGCCGGGTGAAAATGTATCTAAGTACCTTGGTTTGGTTCTGCTACAATTTTTGCTGTTTGGAACTAAGTTATTAATGTTGGATCATCGTGGGCGAAGTCCCCGAGTTTCATTTTCTTGTTCCCCAAACTTTCTCGCGTCTACCTTGATTCGGTTTTCTGACTTACGAGTCCGAGGTTCAAAAAATTGACTTAACAATACTTGAAACTTTGAGACTAGCTCAAAATAATCCAGCGTTAGATAAATACAGTAAACACAGGGTTAGTCCGAATAACAAATGTCGACCCGCTTAAGTTCTTTCCCTTAGTCGTTTTTCATGTGCTTTGCCATTCCAAACTTGTTCTCTTGCTTGCCATGAAGCCAATTCTTGTTGGACAACAACAAAGTTGAAGATTTGGGTTTTTGGTGCTCACACATTACTAATCCGGCTAAGATATAAGCAACTTAACCCAGCCGACATGAAAATACAAAAACAAGAACAATTATTATGGCAGTCCCCGAGTTTCTGCTTGGGGTGCCAAAGTTTCATTTATAAGCTCATTGCCGACATACATACCGACATATGAGTAGCTCAGATACATTCACCTTTTTGTCAGGTGTAAAAAGGACAAAGTAGTGCTATATTCCACAGTCGCTTAGATTCCTCTCAGGACCTGTCCGCCTTGTTCTTTTCCTGTGGCTGTGCATCAATAAGATAGTAGGAATCATTGTGCAAAGCTTTGCTTACAATGAAAGGTCCTTCCTAAGGAGGGGACAACTTATGCATGCTAGCAGTGCGCTACACCAACCGGAGTACCAGATCACCTTCCTGGAAGACTCGAGGGTTTACTTTCCGGCTATGATAGCATCAGAGATTTTGCTGATATATGGCGGATCTGGACAAGGCCAGTTCTCTTGCTTCTTCCAGCAGATCAACATCATTTTGCCGGGCTTCAAGTACTTCGACTTCTGTGTATTGGGTGACTCTTGGTGAATCATGCTCTATGTCGCCTATTAATACAGCTTCTGCCCCATATACCAGAAAGAATGGCGTATAGCCTGTTGATTGATTCAGAGTTGTTCTTAAACTGCACAGTACCGCCGGTAGTTCTTCTATCCAGCACCCCACTGATCTTTGCAGCGGCTCTATGAGCCGGGGTTTTATCCCGGACAATACTGGTCTGTTGGATCTTTCCACTTGCCCGTTCGATGCGGGGTGGGACACTGAAGCTATATCTAGCCGGATTTTCTTTTCTCGGCAGAACCTCGCAAATGCTCCTTCAACGAAATTTGTACCATTATCAGTTATATTACTATGGGGGTAGCCATATCTCAGGATTATATCCTTGATAAATTTCACTGATGTTGGCCCTTCACATTTCCTAATTGGCTTCACTTCGATCCATTTGGTGAACTTGTCGACCATAACTAGGATATGGGTCATTCCTCCTTTAGCCAGCTTAAATGACCCTACCATGTCTAGGCACCATACAACAAATGGCCAAGTAATGGGGATCGTTTTGAGTTCCGACATTGGTAGATGAGTTTTTGTGGCGTATCTCTGACAGCCATTGCATTTTCTCACCAAATCTTCTGCTTGCTCCAAAGCACTTGGCCAATAAAATCCATGCTGGAAAGATTTTGCCACTAATGTTCTTGAATTTGCATGGTGACCACATTCTCCTTGGTGGATATCCCGAAGTATGTCAAGTCCTTCCGCCGGATCAACGCACCGTTGTAGTATAGTGGTTACACTCCTCTTGTATAATTCGGCATTGATAATGGTATAGGCCTTTGCCCTTCTCTAGATCTGCCTTGAGAGTATCTCATCATCCAGCAAAACTCCTTCTTTCCGGAAGTCAAATATTGGCTTGGCCCTAGTTGGTATAGCCCAGATAGGAATTGGTTCTTCGTCAATTTCCATCGCATCCACCGACATAACTCCTGCCGGGTCTGGCTGATCAGTCCCCGGGTTTGCTGAGGTGCCTCCCCAATCTATCTCCATAGGTGCAGCTCCTGATCTAGAGAGTGCCGGGATATAAATCGATTCGGATTCAGGTGATGGGGTAATAGATGGTTTTCTTAAGTGTTCCAAGGCAACATTCAGCGGGATTGGTTGCCGGGATGAGCCTAACTTGGATAGCGTATCGACCGCCTCGTTTTCAATCCAAGGTATGTGATGGAATTCACACCCTTCGAAAAATCCTCTTATCTTTTGAACATGGAATCTGTAAAGGGCCATGTTAGCATCCAAAGCATCCCAGTTTCCAGACACTTGTTGCCCCACCAAATCCGAGTCTCCAAAACACTGTATCCGACGTATCCCCACTTCTTTTGACACTCTGAGGCCATGCACCAGTGCTTCATATTCCGCGACATTATTTGAGGCACTAAAGTGGATTTGAAGGACATATTTCCGTTGATCCTTCTTGGGCAAGGTAAGCACGACTCCGGCTGTGACAACATCTTTTTCAACTTTCGAAATGCGATATCCGCCTGTGGCATCCATGTGAACTTGTTTGCCTTTTTCATTAACTAGTAGAGGGGTAGGGCCTTCTCTCCCAACCGACATATGAATCGGCTTAACGATGTTAGGCAACCAGTAAACTTCTGCACATCGTTAAGAAATTTTGGTAGTTCCATTCTCTCTATGGCCCAGATTGTCATCGGGTAAGCTTTGATACCTCGGCTAGACACTAGAAAACCGAGTAACTTTCCCGCAGGCACGCCAAAGGTGCATTTTTCCGGGTTAAGTTTCATTCGGAACCGTCTCAAGTTCGCGAATGTCTGCCGGATATCATTAAGGAGTGTATTGATTTCCTTAGTTTTATCACCACATCATCCACATAAACTTGCACGTTTCGACCTATCTGATCATGTAAACACTTTTGCATGCATCGCTGGTACGTTGCTCCCGCATTACATAATCCAAATGACATAGTGTGATAGCAATAAGCCCTGTACGGGGTAATAAACATAGTCTTTATTTGATCATCTAGGTTTAGGGGTATCTGGTGGAAACCAGAATACACATCAATGAATGACAACAGTTCACATTCGGCAGTTGAGTCTATGACTTGATCTATTCTAGGAGTAGGAACGGATCTTTGGGACACGCCTTATTCAGGTTCATGTAATCAATGCACATGCGCCATACCACGGCCACGTTCAGATCATCTTTCTTCTTTTCCACAAGCACCGGATTAGAGATCCAATCCAGATAGAGTACTTCCATGATAAAATCGGCTGCTAGGAGCCTAGATATCTCATCCCCAATGTCTTTCCTTCTATCTTCGGTGAAATGCCGGAGGGGTTGCTTCACCGGCTAAGCCCCGGGTCTTACATTCAATGAGTGCTCGGCCAACTCCCTCGGCACACCTTGCAAATCCTATGTGGACCAAGCAAAGATATCCCGATTCTCACGGAGGAAGTTGACGAGCTCGCTTTCCTATTTGCTGCTTAACCCAACACGAATGGTTACGGTGTGCTCTGGGAACTGATCATCAATTGGCACTTTCTTTGTATCCTTGGTTGCTTGGAATGACACACTTCCATGTGGGTTGGTCAGAGTCGGCATATGCTGCTGCGCGGATTGAGCCAATGCCGCCACTTCCAATATCTTCCTTTTTTTCCTGAGCTATCATGAGTGACTCGGCTAAGTTAGATCCGGCTGAGGCGCACTCGATCGAACGCCTAAAGTCCCCTGATACAGTTATCACTCCTCTAGGTCCGTGCAGTTTCATCTTCAGGTAGGTGATGTGAGTACTTATCATGAACTTGTTCAGCGCGGGCCTGCCGAGTAACGCGTGATAAGCGCTCTCCAGATTCACCAGTTCGAACTTCAAATTTTTAGTCCAGCAATTATCCCTCGTGCCGAATAATACATCAACCTGGACCTTACCAATTGGCTCACAGGAAATACTTGGCACAATGCCGTGAAAGGTGGTCCTTGTTGCTTGCAACATATTCTATGTTATTCCCAACTTGTGCATGGTATCCTTGTACATAATGTTGATGCTACTGCCATTGTCAATCAGTACTTTGGAAAACCTCACATTGAGATTCGGCCTGATGAACATCGGATCCAGTACTAGTGCATAGGTAGGCATGATATTTGGGTGATCCTTAATACTCCACGTAATCTCCTGATCCGCCTAGGGCATATATCTCACTACTGCTGGCATTACCGCGTTTACCTCCATATGCCGGCGCTACAAGCTTTTTTGGTCATTTTCTTTCGTAGTAAACACACAGTAACTTTGATGATGCTCCCTGTACTCGTTTCGTCCCTCATTCGCGTGGTAACCTTGGCCTTGTTGCTGTTTATTGTCCACTTGATGTACATCATCCCTCCTTTCCTGATTTTCGTACCTCGGCAGGGCTGGTGGCAACATTAGTTGCTGTCCATTTCCCCTGTCAGTAATGGTTGCCGTGGTGCCTCATTCCTAAGTGCTTCGTTCTGAGGTGCCTGAGCATTCCTCGAACTGCCCTGCTCTAACTTCCTCATCCACTCACAGTGCCGGGTCGTGTGATTCGCCGGGCTATTCGGACTTGGTGTAAAAAACTTGCAAGGTTGATCCAACATAGACTCGAACGTATACCTCGGTCGATCTTTACGCTCTTGCCATTGCTTTTTCTTCTCCGAGGTCCAAGGCTTCTTCCCTTCATTTTTCGGTTACCAGTTTTGCCCTCCAGTTTTCTAACGCTGGCTGGCGCTGACATTGGGCTGATCCTAGTCTACCGCTGCCACCTGCTGCGAGTTATATCTGTAATCCGGACGTTTGTCCCTTCTCTTTCCTCGAAAATCATTTCTCCTCGATGACTCGGAGCCATCTCGGTTGTAATATTCATCGTTTGCCTCGCTTGACATTAGCCGGGGTTGTTGGGGGGATACCCCCGGGTAGGGTCACGCCGGGGTATAAAGGCCGAGTTAGCCGAGGTTCGGCAAGGCCAAAGCAGATGCTGGCAGGGTCACCTCAAGGCAGGCCGAATCACGGGGTAATCCGGACCTGGGGGCGTTCGCCTAACTAGGCCTCATCCGACTTAAGCGGTAAGTCGGAAGTGTATGTCTTACCTGTATGCAGAAAAGGGGTGTGGCCGGATGAGCCATCATTCGGGTCGCAGCAAGCTTCTAGGAGAAGGAAGGAATCTCGCTGGTCAAAAGGAGCCCCGGTACGCACTACCTGAGCGAAGCGAGCAAGGATAGGACCACCGGGGTGTGGCCGACAAGCGTGACGACGCCCGTGTCAGCTGACAAGGGCGCCGCAGTGGCTCACGTAGCTAAAGCATGTGTGATGCGGGGGAAAAAGCACCCCGGTCGGCTTACCACTATGGGAGGAGGCATATTCTTAGGAATATGCCTCCACGTATGCCCTAGGCAGAAACCAAGCCTCCCCTATAAAAGGGGGGCTAGTCCTTCTGTAGAGGGGGTTGGCTGTTTAGTCTCTTTACCATTCTGTTGAGGTCTAGGGTTTCAGGTGAGATCTGTGGGTGAGAGTAAGAGAGTTCCTTCTTCCTCCTCTCGCCAATACATCTCAAGGAGCACTTGTAACCTTGGAAGGAAATCAATACAAGTTCTTGTGTGGAGAATCACTTCACTATCCCTCCCTGGATTCCCCTAGCGAGTATTAGTCCCCACCTTTAGCCTATACATGGCATCTGCCGTGACACCACCACGACAGGGGTTGGGTTGGATCTCCCAAAGCGTATGAGTCTGCGATCCAGATCATCTCAGCCAAAGTGGTTGGCATATCTCGCTGCAATCTTTGCCATAACATACTTCCATATCTGTAGCCATGGGCAAACCACGCAATTACTTGTGATTCAATTACCCCCTCGCATGAGTTTCGCACGTTGCACCACCGAGTCAAGAAGTCCCGGTCTAGCTCATTCGGTCTTTGCCGGCATAACGCCAAAGTATGTGGCCTATTGGGCCTCTTGTAAGTGCTCGAGAAGTTGCTAACGAATAACTCCTCAAAATCCAGCCAGCAGTTAACACTTCCTGGTGGCAAATTGTTCAGCCAAACTCTCGCTGGTCCTTCCAACATGTGTGGCACATATCTCACTGCCCATCCCAAATTTCCAGTTGCGATCTTGACTGTCGTTGCGTAATCAATCAGCCAATCCTCTGGCCTAGTACTACCATCGTAGGTTCTGGTTCCTCTGGCCAACTAAAATTCGGCACTAGTGGCGCCTTCATGATCCGGGGCCCAAAGCATGCCGGACCAGGAGGACCTTGTACCTCGATTAACTCTGACCTGTAAATTCTATCCAGTTTCAGCCTCACATCATCTGGCTACAAGTTTCTGCTTCCCAGCCTCGACCCAATTATGTGGTGATCCGGTCTGGGGTACCCGTTGTTGATCATAGCTGAATAACCATCATTGTATCTTTCCTGATCTGGAAAAGCATCCTGCTGTTGCGCTGCTTGTCCTACACTTCCCTCTTGCCGAGGTGCGCGCTGCTGCTGCTGCCGAGGTACGTTTTGTCCCGTTCTCACAAGATCACGCTGTTCGGCATTGCCGTTGGCAGCATTCCTTTGACCGACATTGCCTTGGTCGCGGTTACCTCGGCCAGCTTCGCCTCGGCTGGTACTGTGTCGATCTTCATCAACTTGCACTACTTTTCCTTTACCAGCTCTCACCAGGTCATAGGGGACCATCTACGTCAGCGACAATGCAGGCTGTTTCGGCACGCGCCCTCTCCCGTGCAACGGCATCTTCGTCAAGCTCGGCGCGCACAAGGTCTACGTTGCGGTGGACGTGTCTAGCGTCCATCCGTGCCACGTCGTCGAAGCAGGCGAACCGCCCCTCACTGTGGCTCGCGGGGAGCGTATCGCTCGTTCCCCGGACCATGCAGAGGTAATGATGACAGTGCCAGGTGCGGGTGCGAGCAAAGATCCGGCGCCAGATTCGGAGGTGACGCCCAAGGCACCAAGGAAAGGTAGAGGTCCTCCGCTAGAGAGGCTTGATAACATGCTGAGAGAGGCAATGGATAGCTTGGCAAACCCTGTAGTAGCTGCGGTAGATCCGGCTCGTGCACAGGCCGAGCTGGAAGAAACTAGGCAGAAAATACTAGAAGGCACAAAGAAAATAGCCGCGGCCCAGCAGTCGTTGAACATGACGCTGCGTGAGTACGCTAAGGCGAACAAGGTTGATAATGTAAAAGTCAAAGGGAGAAATCTCATGAGCGAGATGAACAGAGAAGGTGATGCCGGAATCGAGGAATCAGAAAACTATTTTTCCGTGGGGCTGCCGAGGTATAGTACCCCGGCTAAGAACCTCAGAGCGGCGGATGCAGCTGCATCCGAGTTAGAGGGACTGACGGGTGAAGCTCAGCAAAGGCAGCAAGACCGGGTTAACGAGCTGGTTCGGATTGCGAACAGGCAAAACGAGGAACTGCGCAGGGCAAACCCGGAGAGAGCTGGGGCCTCCAAGATCGTCCATTCGGCGATGGATAACCCGGAGAAATCCGCTGGAGCCGCATCGTCCCCTCATGGTTTGTCCAAGGAGAGAGGAGGTGGTAACCTCGGCCAGACGGAACAAACAGATTGTCCCGTATGACCCGACACGGGCAGGAAAGGAAAAAGAAGCGCAGAAAAATGATGATCGACGGAGTGTGAGCCGAGGCGAAGCTGGCCGAGGTAACCGTGACCAAGGCAATGCCGGTCAAAGGAACATTGTCAACGGTAATGCTGGGCAGCAAAACTTAGCAGGGGCAAGACAACCGCAGCAGTGGAACATGCCGAGGCAAGAGCACAGTGCCGGCCAAGGCATACAACAGAAAGGTGCGCCGCAAGAGCAAAACCGGTATAACGACGGTGATTCGGAGATGGCAAATGCGGGATACCCGAGACCAGACTATCAAGTGATAGGGTCAAGATTGGGAAGTAGGGATTTGATGCCGGACGATGCGAGGTTGAAGCTGGATCGACTATATAGGTCGGAACAGATTGAATGTCAAGGTCCACCGGGTCCAGCATGTTTTGGACCCCGGATCATGAAAGAGCCACCGGTACCGAACTTTCAGCTGCCCAGGGGCACCAAGACCTATGACGGTAGTACCAAGCTAGAGGATTGGCTGATAAACTATGCTACGGCTGTAAAAATTGCCACAGGCAACCTGAGATGGGCTGTACGGTATGTACCCTAGATGTTGGAGGGCCCGGCAAGGGTGTGGTTGAACAATTTGCCACCAGGAAGCATCAACTGCTGGATAGATTTCGAGGAGATGTTCATCAGCAATTTTTCGAGTACGTATCAAAGGCCAAATAGGCCACAGACCCTAGCTATGTGCAAGCAAAGACCCAATGAGACAGACCGGGAGTTCTTGACCCGGTGGTGCACCGTGAGAAATTCATGCGAGGGCGTGATAGAATTGCAGGCCATAGAATGGTTTGCACAGGGGTGCAGATATGGAAGCGAACTGTGGATGAAGTTGCAACGGAAAATGCCGGCTATGTTGGCAGAAATGATCCGGATTGCAGATTCGTATGCGTTGGGTGACCCGACCCAACCGAGGCTCGCCTCAAACGAGTCAAGCGATGAGTACTATCAAAGGGATGGATCCGGATCATCCCAGAGGAATGATTACAGAGGAAAAAGGAGAGATGATAGACCGGACCACAGGTACGGTTCGCATCAAGTTGCAGCTGTGAATCAAGATCAACCCGGAGCAGGGGGTAGCCAACGCCAGAAAACTGGAGGTCAATGGACCCCAAGGAACGATGGGAAGAAAGCTTGGACACCGGAGCAAAAGAAGAAGTGGCAAGAAAGGAAAGACCGTCCGAGGTATACTTACGAGTCGATGTTGGACCAGCCGTGTAAGTTTCACATGCCAAATCTGAATAACCCAGCGGGTCATACGACGAGGCAATGTGAGTGGATGCGCAAGATCGAGCAAGATGGTTCGGGGAATGCTCAGGCACCCTGGAATGATCAGCCTCGGCAGGAGTTACCCCGGCAGCAATTGCTCTCCGGAGCGAACACGCAACAGCTAATGTTGCCTCCCCCTCCGCCGAGGTATGATAACAATGAAAGAAGGGATGTAGTGCATCAGGTAGAAAATTAGCATCAGCCGGATCATAGGCACCCCGGAAATGAGGGGAGAAACGAGTACAGGGAGCATCACCAGAGCTACTGCGTATTCACCACAGAAGAAACTGATAGAAAAAGCTTGCAGCATAGGCATATGGAGGTGAATGCGGTAATGCCGGCAGTTACGAGGTACATGCTTTGGTCCGATCAGGAAATCACCTGGAGCATTAGGGATCATCCCAAGCTCATGCCGAGCCCTGGTTCGTATGTGTTGGTGCTGGATCCTACGTTCATTGGACCTAGCATCAACGTAAGATTCTCAAAGGTACTGATCGATAATGGCAGTAGCATAAATATCATGTATGCGGACACAATGCGCAAGTTGGGTATCTCGGAGAACATGCTCCAGGCCACGAGGACAACTTTCCATGGCATTGTGCCTGGCATTTCTTGCGAGCCCATAGGCAAGGTACGGGTCGACGTCTTGTTCAGCACGAGGGACAATTGCCGAACTGAAAATCTGGAGTTCGAAGTGGTGAACTTAGAAAGCGCGTATCATGCATTACTCGGAAGGCCAGCGCGGAACAAGTTCATGGAAAGTTGTCATATCAGCTACTTGAAGATGAAATTGCCCGGGCCAAACCGAGTGATTACCATTGCTGGGGACTTCCGACGTTCCATGGAGTGTGCGTCGGCCGGATCAAACTTAGCCGAGTCACTTGTGATCACGCAGGAAAAAAGAAAAATTCAAGAGGTGGCGACATTGGCTCAGTCCGCGCAGCAGTATATGCCGGCGCTGAGTAACCCGCATGGAACTGTCTCCTTCTAGGCTACGAAAGATACCAAGAAGGTCCCCGTTGATGACATGTTCCCAGAGCGCACTGTAACAATTGGTGCCGGGCTAAGTGATAAATAGGAAAGCGAGCTCGTCAGCTTCCTCCGTGAGAATCGGGACATTTTTGCTTGGTCCACACAGGACTTGCAAGGTGTTCCGAGGGAGTTGGCCGAGCACTCTTTGAATGTGAGACCCGGAGCCAAGCCGGTGAAGCAACCTCTCCGCCGCTTCGCCGAAGATAGGAGGAAAGTCATTGGGGATGAGATAGCTCGGTTGCTAGCTGTAGGATTTATCATGGAAGTGCTTTACCCGGATTGGCTGTCTAATCCGGTGCTGGTGGAATAGAAGAAGGATGACCCGAACGTGGCAGTGGTATGGCGTATGTGTATCGATTACACGAACCTGAACAAGGCGTGTCCAAAAGACCCATTTCCGCTGCCAAGAATAGATCAGGTCATAGATTCAACTGCTGGATGTGAACTGTTGTCATTCATTGATGCTTATTCTGGTTTCCACTAGATACCTCTGAATCCGGATGACCAAATAAAGACTGCGTTTATTACCCCGTATGGGGCTTATTGCTATCGCACCATGCCGTTTGGTTTACGAAATGCAGGGGCAACGTACCAGAGGTGTATGCAAAAATGTTTGCACGACCAAATAGGTCAAAATGTACAGGTGTACGTGGATGATGTGGTTATCAAGACCAAGGAAAGCAAAACGCTCCTTGACAATATCAGGCAAACGTTTGCAAACCTAAGAAGGTTCCGAATGAAACTTAACCCGGAAAAATGCACCTTCGGTGTCCCGGCTGGAAAATTGCTCGGTTTCCTCGTCTCTAGCCGAGGTATCGAGGTTAATCCAACCAAAATCTGGGCCATCGAACGAATGAAACTGCCGAAGTGTCTTAACGATGTCTAGAAGTTCACAGGCTGCCTGGCCTCGTTAAGTCGGTTTGTATGCCGGTTGGGAGAAAAGGCTTTGCCTCTTTACCAACTCATGAAAAAGTCGGATAAGTTTATTTGGACACCGCAGGCTGATGAAGCCTTTGCCCACCTAAAGAAAATGTTAGCCACGGCACCAGTGCTAGCCTCACCACTATCAAAGGAGCCAATGTTGCTCTATATAGCCGCAACCAACCGAGTTGTAAGTGAAGTGATAGTGGTGGAACACGATGAGGAAGGTAAATTGGTGCAAAGGCCGGTGTATTATTTGAGCGAAGTGTTGTCAACCTCAAAGCAGAACTACCCACATTATCAGAAAGTGGCTTATGGCGTGTACATGGCCGCCAAGAAACTGAAGCACTACTTTGAGGAGCATCCCATCCGGGTCATATGTGAGGCCCCCATATCCGAGATAATGAGTAACAAGGATGCAAGCGGCAGAATTGCAAAATGGGAAATTGAGCTAGCTCCTTATGCTCCGTAGTATGACCGGAGAGAAGCCATCAAGTCTCAGGCTGTGGCGGACTTTTTCGTGGACTGGGCCGAGGTACTGTACGAACCACCACTTCCTGATCCGAACTATTGGCGAATGCACTTTGATGGGTCAAAGACCAAAACCGGGCTAGGTGCCGGAGTTGTACTCACATCGCCGAAGAAGGACCAATTGAAATATGTGTTGCAGATCCACTTCACCGCATCAAACAATGTCGCTGAGTATGAAGCACTTGCGCATGGGCTCAAGGTAGCAAAAGAAATTGGCATACGTCGGTATGCTTTGGCGACTCGGATTTGGTGGTGCAGCAAGTGTCCGGAGTGTGGGACGCCCTTGATCCAAAGATGGCACTATACAGATTTCATGTGCAGAAGATTTCTGGTTACTTTGAGGGATGCGAATTTCATCATGTACCCCGGGTGGAAAATGAGGCTGCCGATATGCTGCCAAAGCTCGGGTCAACCAGACAAGCAATTCCACCGGGTGTAGCATTAGAGCACCTCAAGAAACCATCCATCAGGCCATCCCCAGAATCCGAGTCAATATATGTCCTGGAGGACACCGAATCCGGAGCTGTGCCCATGGACATTGACCTGGGGACTGCTTCGCAAGACCCGGGGACTGCTTCGCAAAACCCGGGGACTACTTCGCAAGACCCGGGGACTGCTCAGCATGGTCCAGTTGAAGTTATGCCGGTGGATTAGATGGAGATAGACGAGGACGTGTTCCCCGTGCGGCCAATACCGGCTTGGGCACTGCCTATATTTCAATTCCTAAAGGATGGAACGTTACCCACTGAGGAGGTGCTATCCAGGCAAACACAGAGGAGGGCAAAGGCCTACACGATCATCAATTCCGAGTTATACAAAAGAAGCATGACCAATGTCCTCCAGCGGTGTGTTGACCCGGAAGAAGGGCTTGAAATCAACCGAGATATACATCAAGGGGAATGCGGGCATCACGCCTCATCCCGAGCATTGGTAGCAAAAGCTTTCCGACACGGATTCTACTGGCCAAATGCCTTAGAGCAAGCAGAAGATCTAGTGAGAAAATGTAATGGTTGTCAGAGGTACGCTGCCAAGACACATATGCCAATGTCGGAACTCAAGACCATCCCAATCACTTGGCCATTTGCCGTATGGTGCTTGGATATGGTTGGCCCGTTCAAACTAGCGAGGGGAAATATGACTCACATTCTGGTAATGGTGGACAAGTTTACGAAGTGGATTGAGGTAAAGCCTATAAGAAAATGCGATGGAGCTACGGCCGTAACGTTTCTCAAAGATATCATCTTGAGGTACGGTTATCCACACAGTATCATAACTAATAATGGCACAAATTTTGCGGAAGGAGCATTCGCTCGTTTCTGCCGGGATAAGAAGATCTGGCTGGACGTAGCTTCGGTAGCTCACCCCGCATCGAACGGGGAAGTGGAAAGATCCAACGAATTAGTATTATCCGGGATAAAACCCCGGCTCATTGAGCCGCTGCAAAGATCAGCGGGGTGCTGGATAGAAGAACTACCAGCGGTACTGTGGAGTTTAAGAACAACTCCAAATCGATCAACAGGCTATACGCCGTTCTTTCTGGTATATGGGGCAGAAGCTGTATTACCAGCCGACATAGAGCATGATTCGCCTAGGGTCACCCAATACACAGAAGCCGATGTGCAAGAAGTCTGGCAAAATGATGTTGATCTGCTGGAAGAAGCGAGAGAGTGGCATTGTCCAGATCCACCATATATCAGCAAAATCTCTGACGCTATCATAGCCGGAAAGTGTGCCCCCGGGTCTTTCGGGAAGGCGATCTGGTGCTCCGGTTGGTACAACGTACTACTGGAATGCATAAACTATCCCCCCATGGGAAGGGCCGTTCATCGTGAGCAAAGCATTGCACAATGATTCTTACTATTTTATAGATGCAAAGCCACAAGAAAAGAACAAGGCAGACAGGTCCGGAGAGGAATCAAAGCGACCATGGAACATAGCTCTACTTCGGCCTTTCTACACCTAGCTAAGAAGTGAATGTATCCGGGTTATCTCATATGTCGGTATGTATGTCGGCAATGAGATTATCAATAAAATGTTGGCACCTCGAACAGTGACTCGGGGATTGCCTTAATAATGTTTGTTATTTTCTGCACGTCAGCTGGAGTAAGTTATTCTACTTAACTCGGATTAGTAGTGTGTGTGAGCACCAAAAACCCAACTCTTTGACTTGCTGCTGTCCAACAAGAATTGGCTTCATGGCAAGCAAGAGAACAAATTTGGAATTGCGTAGCACATGAAAGACGACTAAGGAAAAGAATTTATTCGAGCCGACGTTTGTTTTTCGGACTAACCCTGTATTTATTTTCAAGTTGTTATACAATTTTATTTTTGAGCTAAGTCTAAAAGTTTCCCAGTATTGTTAAGACAATTTTTCAAGCTCGGATTCATAAGTTGTAAAACCGAATCAAGGTAAACACGACCCGAGCAAAAAGATTGAACGAACAAGAAAAAGAAACTCTGGGACCACGCCCAAGTTAAATCCGGCATAAGTACTCAGTAGCAAAATATCACATGTGTTTGGAATACAATTCCACCCGGCATACCAGGGATCTCATGAATTTTCAAGTGTTTTTACTTAGGGAGCAGCAGGAGGAAGTTCGGCATCATCGTCGCCCTCTTCGATATCCAAGGCAGTGTCCTCCTCGTCTTCACCCGAGTCATCTTCAATGTTCTCAACTTCCTCTTCACCTGCGGCTTCCAGGAAGCTCGGACCCTCAGTCCATTCATGAATGGGGGCATATTCGATGAGGCTGTGGGCGCAAGCCTGGCGCCGAGCTACCCACTCCGGGTCATCTGTCCATTTGGATCCGGTGCGCAGGCGTGTGAGGAGGCTGAGATCTATCTTTTCATACCACATCAAAATGTGGTGAAGGACGGTATCGGCTGCCGCGCGTCCAGCGGATTCTCACCAGAGGTCGAGTTGGGTCTCAATCTCCAACAGTCTTTCAGCGAGCTGTGTGACTCTCTCCGGAGCATCATCGGCGGGCCAGAAGGCGTTGAAAACCCGGACTGAAACATCGAGGAGGTCCCTGCCGTAGTTCTTGATGATTTCCACGCGAGATGACAGGCTGACCAATAGGTCCTCCATGTCAAAGGGAATTCTCTCACCCTCAGCAGTGACCAGAGTACCCCTTTCTCGTCGGAAATTGGCGACAGCAGCACTTGCAATGGCAGTACCCTCTGGAAAGTGGCCTGGGAAACAAGGCAAAGGACAAAGTTGAGAAAACAAGACATATGAAGTAACGCAGAGAAATAAGGCGGATAAAGAAAAAGAAGTTACGTGAGATGTGACTGTGAATCTGGGTCAACTCCTTGATGCAAGCATCACGCCTCTTCCGAAGCTGCTCGAGCTCAGCATTTGCCGACTCAAGTTTGACCTCGGCTTCCCGAAGAAGTTCACGGTCCTTAGCACTTTGGAGTTTGAGGTGCTCGCGTTCTTCGGTGTAGTCCTGGCCAACCCTTTTCAGCTCGGTTTGGTGCTGCACCTTCATCTTAGCCATTTCAGCTTTGAGCTTGGCTATGTCATCATCTTTGGTCCGGAGGAGGGCGAGCTCATCATCTTTCTTCTTCAGCTCGGCTTGGTGCTGTCCTCCTTGTTCGAGAAAATGCAGCATCATGTCAGGCACATGCACACTTTCTTCAAGCAATGCTGAAACCGTGTGTTGGCCCGGCAGAGCCGAGGTATGAATGTTTGCCGAGCCAAGGAGGTAAAATGATGAAAAGCACAGTAAAAACAGGCAAGAAGGACGTACCCTTGATCTGCTCCAAGTTCTTCCGCATTATTTTATTTTCAGCTTCCACCCCAGCTGCGAAAACCGAACAATCAGATCAGTTCGGCAAAGGAAGTGGAAGGGAAATGAAGGAGCGTTAAAGAAAGAAATTTACCCCTTTTCTCGTACTCCGCGATGAGTTCGGCAAAGGAAGTGCGAAGATTTTTGTGCGTATCCAACAAGCGCTGGAATTCAGCACTTCGGCGGTTGGTGGTCACCTAAAAGAGATACAGAAACTTAAGTCAATTTTAGAAGTGTACTAAAATCTGGGCCAAGTGGAACTTAACCTGGCTCTAGGTGTGTGCATGTTCGAAGCGTACTAAAATCCGGGCCAAGTGGAACTTAACCCGGCTCTAGGTGTGTGCATGTTCGAAGTGTACTAAAATCCGGGCCAAGTGGAACTTAACCCGGCTCTAGGTGTGTGCATGTTCGAAGTGTACTAAAATCCGGGCCAAGTGGAACTTAACCCGGCTCTAGGTGTGTGCATGTTCGAAGTGTACTAAAATCCGGGCCAAGTGGAACTTAACCCGGCTCTAGGTGTGTGCATATTCGAAGTGTACTAAAATCCAGGCCAAGTGGAACTTAACCCGGCTTTCGGTGTGTGCATATTCGAAGTTATCATGGAGCTACGTTAGTTCTATAAAAGAGCATCCGGCCGAGTAACAAGTTACTCCCCCGGAGGCTCGGGGACTAATGGTTATTATCTACAATTTGCAAAGGAGAAAAGACGTACCTCCATCATTCGTCCAGCGAGGTTAATGGCCTTGGCCGCGGTATTCACCTGATCAGATTCATGGACTACCTCGGCCTTGTTCCAGTTCATGACGAACTCCATCAGGCTCGGGGGGTACCATTCACCTGTGGGCATATGAGGCGTCACGAAACCCTTAGCATGTGCTTCCTTCCTCTCCACCAAGGCAAGGGCGGGGCTGGTGTGCAGAACCAACTGCTGGGCTTGGTTGGCTCGGCAGGCGCGTCCTTTGCCGCTGATGTCTTCTTGGGGAGCATGGACTCAAGGGTGCGTTGCCCAGGCTCGGCAGCACTAGGCTTGGCAGCGTCTTGAATCTTCTTGCCCTTGGCTTGCTGGGAAGAAGAAGCCGTAGCAGCGGTTTTTCCTTACGGAGGTTGAGAGGACTCGGAAGATGCAGAGGAACTGGGCGCTGGTACTTTTGTTGCTGGACTTGGTGCCGGCGCTGATGTTTTCGCTGCCAGAGTTGGTGCTGCTGCCGAGGTTGGAGTTGGTGCTGGTTTGGCTGCTGGTACTGGAACAGATGCTGGAGTCAAGGTAGCCTTAGTGGCTGCTGGTTGTGGCGTTGCCGAGGTAGTGGGTGCCGTTGCTCTGGCTGGGCCAGTTCCCCCCGCCCCAGGATGACCCGGAGCGGCCGCAGAGCTCTCCGGAATAGGGCTCAGCGGACGTGACTCGTCGTCACGATGGGGTGAAGGGCTGGCCCGGAGAGGTGATGAGATACTGGATCCACTTTGAGGGACCTCCACCGGAGCCCTGTGAAATCAAGTAACGTCAGAAGAAAAATTACGACGAAGTAAGGAAGAACGAGTTACAGAAGAAAGAAGGACTTACGCATCCGAGGTTTCGGCTGCTCTGGGTTTCCGAGCCCTTCGTGCTGGGGCCTTCTTTCACCTTTTAACGGGCTGGGAAGGTCCGGAGGAAGAGCTTGAGGAAGCCCTGCGCTTTTTCTTCGACGCCACCGGAACTGGCTCGTCCGTAGCGAGGGGAGGATCCTCGTGGATATGACCACCGGGGTAAGCTGATGGCGGAAAAGCAAAAGAAAGGGGGACAGCCTCAAAGGGTTCAATTATCTCGATATTCGAGTAATCTTCATCATCGGGCCAATCTCTAGCAGAAGAGAAGTTACCCGTGGGTCGTTTCGTGGTGTCGGTCATGGGGAGAAACATCTCTTGGTTCGGTTCCTCCTCGTCCGAAGTCGCCCGGTCTGGTGCCCACTTAAGGGTCGGATCGGTGCCGTCCTCGAGCGTCTGCTGAAGGAATAGCTGGGGAAAAGAGTAAACAAATGAGTCAAAAATGCAACAATAACAGACACGCGATTAGTCCGAGGTAAGTTTGCAATATGAAACTTACCGCGGGAGGAAGCCGGTCACGGCAGAAATGCTTAATCCCCCAAGTCCAGTCAGAGGAGAAGTCCTTATGAGTGGTGAGGAGAGCCTTAACCCGGCGAAAGATCTCCGTGTTGTTCAGTTCGAAAGATGAAGTCTGGTTGGGATCACGGCCGTAGCTCATATGGCACACCTTGTGGGTGCGCTTCTGGAGAGGGGAGATTCGGTTGCGCACGAAAGTGATCATTGCATCCTCGTTGTGCAACCCGAGCTCTTTTAGCTCCGCGAACCTTTTGTTCACTTGGTTGGCCAGGGCGGTAGGTTTCCTGGGAACGGCGTCCCACAGATCCGTGTTCGGCGGACCCGGTGTATAGGGGAGCAACCGGATCAAATCTTCGGTGCCCGTGTTCCGGACGTAAAAGAATGTCTGGGTCCACCCTTTGCAGGATTCTAGCCCTGTGACCCAGGGGAAAACAGAGAACCTCCGGGGTGAGATGGAGGCCGCTCCGAACTGAGTGAGCCGCTTGTCCTCTAGATCAGTGTGGATGTCGGGAATAACGTTGCGACGAAGGGTGAAAAACTGGATCCACAGCTCCTTCGTGGGCCATAATCCGGCGTAGCCTTCGATTGTAGAAGCAAAGGCAGAGAGAGAAGTAATGGCATTGGCTGGAAGATGGTGCAGCTGGAGATGATAGGTGCTGAGCCAATCGTGGAAGAATCGCTCACCGGGAGTCTGAAGCCCCGTTGAAAGTGAGAGAGGAACACGATGAACTCCCCGGGATTGGGTGATGGAGCTAGCTCGGCGGAGGCGAGGCGAGCGGCGACGCCAACGGGGATGCGTCTGGTCCAGTAGAGCCAGTCCAGATCGTCCTGGCAAACCCAGGAGCAGGCCCACGCGCCGTGGTCCACAGCAGCGGCGTCCTCCTCCATCTCTTGTTCAGCAATGGTGAGTTCTTCTTCCGCCATCTGCTCCTCGAAGCCCTCGCTGGCGCTAGAGGCAGTGGGGGACAGTGGCTTGGATTGACGAGGACCCGTAGCAGGAGATTTGCGTCGCTGTGACGGTGACGCAGAGGCGCAAAGGAGAAATGCGGCGGTGACGCTGCTTTTTGGCAGTGCTGGTGGCGGCGCGGTCGCGAGGAAGATGAAGAGGAATAGTAGCAGGCAGAGGGGTGCGGCGGGGGAAAAATCCTAAGGGAGGCACCCCTCCGCTATTTAACCACTCCCATCAGGGGTGAGTGGGATCGCGCCCTGTGGACCGGCCACCCGCTGTGGCCGTGTATTACCCATACGGACCAATCAGTGAGGAGCCACACGGAAGGCCACAGGGCGGAGGGAGTCCTATGACATGATGCACTAATGCGGTAAACGAGGAGGCAGGCGTGACGTGACCCGCGCACAGTGATAACTGACAATTACTGCGGCGGTTACTGTACCGTCCCATAAAATAAGACGGCATAATGATTACCCTTCACATGGGCTAGCGTACGAGAGAAGGAAGTAAGACCCGGATGGAACTGTGGTAACCCGGCCGGCAAGTGAAAACTTGCAATGTGCGAAGGGAACGTAAATCCAAGCTGTCCGAGGTACAGAGGTAACTCGGCAACAACGAAAGGGGTACAAAATGGAACCTGGTGTGGCCTTAGCGGCCAAGGCGGCTAAGACCGCACCAGCTTCGGGGACTAATGTTGGGGGGATACCCCCGGGTAGGGTCACGCCGGGGTATAAAGGCCGAGTTAGCCGAGGTTCGGCAAGGCCAAAGCAGATGCTAGCCAGGTCACCTCAAGGTAGGCCGAATCACGGGGTAATCCGAACCTGGGGCGTTCGCCTAACTAGGCCTCATCCGACTTAAGCGGTAAGTCGGAAGTGTATGTCTTACCTGTATGCAGAAAAGGGGTGTGGCCGGATGAGCCATCATCCGGGTCGCAACAAGCTTCTAGGAGAAGGAAGGAATCTCGCTGGTCAAAAGGAGCCCCGATACGCACCGCCTGAGGGAAGCGAGCAAGGACAGGACCACCGGGGCGTGGCCGACAAGCGTGACGACGCCCGTGTCAGCTGACAAGGGCGCCGCAGTGGCTGACGTAGCTAAAGCATGTGTGACGCGGGGGAAAAAGCACCCCGGTCGGTTACCACTATGGGAGGAGGCATATTCTTAGGAATATGCCTCCACGTATGCCCTAGGCAGAAACCGAGCCTCCCCTATAAAAGGGGGGCTAGGGCTTCTGTAGAGGGGGTTGGCTGTTTAGTCTCTTTACGATTCTGTTGAGGTCTAGGGTTTCAGGTGAGATCTGTGGGTGAGAGTAAGAGAGTTCCTTCTTCCTCCTCTCGCCAATACAGCTCAAGGAGCACTTGTAACCTTGGAAGGAAATCAATACAAGTTCTTGTGTGGAGAATCACTTCACTATCCCTCCCTGGATTCCCCTAGCGAGTATTAGTCCCCACCTTTAGCCTATACATGGCATCTGCCGTGACACCACCATGACAGGGGTTGGGTTGGATCTCCCAAAGCGTATGAGTCTGCGATCCAGATCATCTCAGCCAAAGTGGTTGGCATATCTCGCTGCAATCTTTGCCACAACATACTTCCATATCTGTAGCCATGGGCAAACCACGCAATTGCTTGTGATTCAATTACCCCCTCGCATGAGTTTCGCACGTTGCACCATCGAGTCAAGAAGTCCCGGTCTAGCTCATTCGGTCTTTGCCGGCATAACGCCAAAGTATGTGGCCTATTGGGCCTCTTGTAAGTGCTCGAGAAGTTGCTAACAAATAACTCCTCAAAATCCAGCCAGCAGTTAACACTTTCTGGTGGCAAATTGTTCAGCCAAACTCTCGTTGGTCCTTCCAACATGTGTGGCACATACCTCACTGCCCATCCCAAATTTCCAGTTGCGATCTGGACTGTCGTTGCGTAATCAATCAGCCAATCCTCTGGCCTAGTACTACCATCATAGGTTCTGGTTCCTCTGGCCAACTGAAAGTTCGACACTAGTGGCGCCTTCTTGATCCGGGGCCCAAAGCATGCCGGACCAGGAGGACCTTGTACCTCGATTAACTCCGACCTGTAAATTCTATCCAGTTTCAGCCTCACATCATCTGGCTACAAGTTTCTGCTTCCCAGCCTCGACCCAATTATGTGGTGATCCGGTCTGGGGTACCCGTCGTTGATCATAGCTGAATAACCATCATTGTATCTTTCCTGATCCGGAAAAGCATCCTGCTGTTGTCCTGCTTGTCCTACACTTCCCTCTTGCCGAGGTGCGCGCTGCTGCTGCTGCCGAGGTACGTTTTGTCCCATTCTCGTAGGATCACGCTGTCCGGCATTGCCGTTGCAGCATTTCTTTGACCGGCATTGCCTTGGTCGCGGTTACCTCGGCCAGCTTCGCCTCGGCTGGTACTGTGTCGATCTGCATCAACTTGCACTACTTTTCCTTTACCAGCTCTCACCAGGTCATAGGGGACCATCTTCTTGTCTCTTATCCCGGAGTTTACCACCTCTTCTCTCATGGGATTGTGACCCGGAGATGACACGGCTCCCCTGGATCTTGCCGGGTTATTTCTAGCCGAATGAACCACATGCGATGCTCCCGGTGGTGCCGGGTTTGCTTTGTTCATTTCTTCATTTTGCTTGCAAGTGACCCTCAGCAAGTGGTTCACCCTCTCTTGTTGCCTTTGCTGGGCCTCTTCGGTTAAACCTTCTAACTCGGACGCAGCTGCATTTGCTGCCTTGAGGTTCTTTGCCGGGGTACTATACCTCTCTAGCCCTCCTGTTACTATCGTGGCTGTCAGACCCGGCCTAGGCTCGTATTCCTTGTCAATCTCAGTAATCAAGTTTCTACCTCGGATTTTTACTCCATCTATGCGGTTTGCCTTTGCATATACTCTTAGAGTAATGTTCAAGGACTGCTGCAACTCTGCTACTTTCTTTGCCCTAGCTAACATTTTCTGCCTAGTTTCTTCTAACTCAGCTTGCGCCTGAGCCGGATCTACCACAGGCGCTATCGGCGTTGCTAGGCTATCTATTGCCTACTGGAGCACATTCTCCGGCCTCTCTAGTGGGGGGAACCTAGACCTGGTCTTCTTCGGCGTGACTTCCGGCTCTGGCGTCGGGCCCTTGCTTGCTCCTATGTCTGGCGCGGTCATCAGGACCTCAGCGCTGCTGGGGGGGCGAGTGATACGCACACCACGAACTATGCTGAGAGGTGGTTCGCCTCCCTCGATGACGTGCCGTGGATGAACGCAGGACTCGTCCATGCCAACATAGATCTTGTGCGCGCCAAGTTTGATGAAGACGCCGTTGCGCGGAGGGGGGTGCCTGCCGAAGCTCCCTGTGTTGTCGCTAACGTAGTCCAGCGCTCCGAAGCGCTGAACCAGGCCAGAGATGACGCGCTCGTCGGTGTTGGAGATGCTTCCCGTCCGAATTTTTACCCCTTCTAGCACCTCTAGCCCCACGGTGGGTGCCAACTGTCGTGGTGGTGGCACGGCAGATGTCATGGATAGGCTAAAGATGGGGCCAATGTGTGCTAGGGGAATCCAGGGAGGGAAAACGTGGTGATTCCATGCACAGATGTTCTTGTATTCTTTCTATCAATGGTGGTTACAAGTGCTCCTTGAGTTGTTCGCGAGAAGGAGACGACGTCTCTTACTCCCCACATTCTAGCCCTTGAGTTCTAAATTAGACAGAGAAAATGATCCATCCCTCTCTGTGGAGGCCCCCGTGCTCCTTATATAGGGGAGCCCGGGTTACAAAGTTAGGGCACACGTGGCGGCATATTCTCCGAATATGCCCCTTGGTTAAAGCTAGATGCTTCTTTATTCTCTTTAATGCCTCGTCCAGGCTTTGGACGTAACCCGCAACGTAATCCTTGTCTTTAAGCGTCACCAGACATGGGCTACGTCAGCCGACATTGCCCGCGTCACCTTGGTCGCCCCTGACCTGCTGGTCCTCCTCTCTGCTTTGCTTTGCTCATGCTACAGCTAATAAAGCCACCTTTTGACCAGCGGGGGATTCCTTCCTTATCTTGGAAGCCATATGATAGTCCGGTTAGCACGTGGCTAACCCGGCTATGAGGGTACCTGCAAAGTAGACATACAAACATGGCCAGCATATATTTTATGTCGACCGGGCTACGACTAAGGAGATGCTCCACGGGCCGGGTTACTCCGTGGTTCGGCCTGCCTTGAGGTGACCCGACCATCACTTGCTTCGACCGCGCCGTACCTCGGCTAATTCGGCCTTTATACCCCGGCGCTACCCTACCCGGGGGTATCCCCCCAACACACCTACGGGAGCCTAGATGGTTGTCTTTATTTATTGTATGGTGTCCATGCTAATGGTTAAGTGCCATGTTAATTGGTTTACTTCATCACTAGTGTAGCAATAGTAATCGAAGCGAGAAGCAACCATGTTCTTGGTGCCATGGTGGTGATGATGGTGATCACGCTTTACTTTGGAGATGGAGATCGAAGGCACAAGAAGAAAGGCCATGTCATGTCACATATTAAACTGCATGAGATGTTTATCCCTTTCAGTATTTTGTTTTGCGTTTGATTAGATCGCAACAGTAGCATTATAAGATGTTTCCTCATAGTAAAATATCAAGATAAATTTGTTCATCCATAAGTTAGCATCATTGTGAAAGTTCATCGTTTCGACGCACCACGTGATGATCGGGTGTGATAGATTCTAAGTTCACATACAACGGATGTAATCCATGTTGCACACGCAGAAAACTGTGGTTAGCTTGACGAGCCTAGCATGTATAGACATGACCTCAGAACAGATCGAATCGAAAGGTTAAACATGAGTCATATGAATGATATGATCAACATGTTGATGTTCATCATTGAAACTACTCCAACTCACGTTATGATTGGACTTGGGTTAGTGAATCTGGATCATGTGTCACTAAGCAACTTGAGAAATGTTGAGTTTAGTAGGAGTTCACTTAGTAATTTAATTTACTTGAACTAAATATTATGAACATAGTCTAAAGTAAATACTTGCAAATATCTGATGTAGATGTCTAAATCACAAGACTTCTTCTAACTTCAACTTGTTCCTAGAGAAAGAAACGTTAAGAAACAATGGATCTAACTTCACCAGCTGGTACCGCAACTTGAGGATTATCCTCACTGGCATTAAAAAGTCCTATGTGCTAGAGAAGGCATTAGGTGACACTCTTGCTAATACTGCGTCTAAGGATGAATGTAATGTCTATGACAGGGGCTATGATGACTACACTCTTATTAGGTGTGTGATCCTCCAATCACCAGCCTAAATTACAATGTTTTGAAGCGCAATACACACGTGGTTATTTTCATTCATTGCAAAACAAGCAAAAAAAATGAAGTGCATAAAATTTAGGATTTTGGAAAATGATTCCCAGCCCCCGGACGATGATCGTCCGGGTCGGGTCGCTCTCTAATGCGTGTTGTGTGTCCCATTTAGACAGGACGTCTCGTGGGCCCAAAACCTTATCTTTTACCGAGTGCCTATCTTTCTCTTCTTCCCATCGTCTCTTTGATCCCGCGAGAGAACCACCGCACGTTGTAGTGCTGCTACCGCCTGCGCCTGATGCCGGACCACCGCCGCCCGTAGTCTCGGGTCTCCGCACTGCCGAGGGCCACACTACCACCGATTCCTACACGCGCGCCAGTTCTGCCCCCTGTTCCTACACACACACGCTGCTGAGACGCCGTTCCACCGGTCTCTTTGTGGTGGTAGAGCTCGAGCGCCACAAGCTTTGTTCCGTCGGTAGCTGATGTTGTCTACCGTCTACACCGCCTCGCTGTGAAGCCATGCGTCGAGCACGCCATGGAGGTGTGTCTCCATCTGGGCCGCCATGGCCTCGCCCCACTTCTACTGCCAGGACGACGAGGCTCTCCTCCGATAGAGGCCTCGCCGGAAGCTATCCACCTGCTCCCTCTCTCACACCTCTGGCAAGGACCAGTGTTTTTGAGGTGGCGACTCCTATGCACGCTACCTACTGCGACTGATTTTGCTACCGATGACGGGTGGATTTGCTACCAAAGGCTTGGGTTGTTACTATCAAAGGCCCCTGATGTTGGGGATATACTTTCCGGGTATCCTCACAGTTCCTCACTGACCAGGGTGGCCCACTTCGGGTTAGAGCTTTGCTTCACGGGCGGCCCAGTTAGAGAGAGAAGACAGAGTCCAATCCGACTACGGGAAGGCCCAAAAGACTTACCGACTTAGGCCCATAATGTTACTTGTAGTTCAAGATGTACTCTGTAACCAACTCTTAGTCGTAGCCGGATTGATCTCTCCTATAAACCCTAGGCCGGTTATCTATATAAGCCGTCCTAGGGAGAGCCTTTAGGGCACCAGATATAACCCAATACTTTAGACCCTCAACTCGCACATGCGAAACCGTTGTAACCCATATTCCGGCTCTGCCGTATTACTAGATTGCTCGTAGGAGTAGGGTCCGTCCAAAGCCGGCGGATTCGAACCTGGGTAAACTTGTGTGCTCACCGTCCTAGAACACTGTACGTCTCACACCCCTCTCTCCCGCACGCCTCGAGGACCCCCTGTTGGCGTACTTGTCCTCAATCCGACGACAGTTGGTGCCCACCGTGGGGCAAGTGAGCTTCGGATCTGCGTTCCGAGCGGAATCTGCAAGAATTGGAATCGGCGAGACCATCACCGTCGGTCGCATCCTCTACGCCAGCGACGTCCCTCTCATCGTTCTCGACGAGACTTAGAATCCGGCTAGGGAGGCTGTGACTGCCTATACAATCATGTCTTTCGGTGAGATCGATGTTTACATCAATTTCGCTGAACCTGCCCAACCCACCCCAGCAGTGATGATAGTGGCAGAAGAATCTTCTGGGTCCCCTTTGTCCGTGGAGGCGGCAGAGTTCTGGATCTTAGAAAACCCTAATCCCACCTAGCCCGCACCAGTTGCAGAGATAGTGGAGAAATCTGAGCCTGAAGAAGACCTCACAGTTCAAGTCGAATCTAGAGTGGAACTCCCTGGAGAAGCCGGATCCCAGATCGACCCACCCGTGGAAGTCGAAATCCAGGAGGAGCACATCAACGACACTGATTACGACTCTGACGATGTCGGGACAGACAAGCCTTTCCTCAAGCACACACTAAGATGTATGATACTGCAAGGCGCTAGCGCAGATGCAATCCTCGAAACTATTAAAAGTTTCGACATGGCTGATCGCGAAAGCCGCAGGTACCTCAGGAAGCACGCATCGCACTTTGTCGGATATGTTGGATCTGGATCCGGCTCTGCCGATGCTGGAGAAAACACCGACTCGGTGCTGGAGGCAATTGGAACAAACGCCGACGTTCCCGCATCCTCGGATGAATCCATGACGTCGGCAGATTTCCAAAAGTTCTCCGCGGAATATGAAGAGGAGTACAACTCCAAAGCTGCAGAAGATGGAGAAGCCATGGACGAAGGATCCGGGGAACACTCTCCCAAAACGCAGGATGATATGGACGTCGGAGACAATCCTGAAGTCCAGATGTCCGAAAGTACCGATCAGAGCTTGACTCCGGGAAACGGACCCAAAGCCGTCTTTGCTACCGGCGCTGCCAAGAAGGCAAAGAAGAAGAACAAGAAGAACAAGACCCCGGCAAAAGACCCTCTGACAGAGGAGGTGATTGCCGAGGAATACGAGGAAGACTCGGATGGAGCACTTATCCCAGACGAGCCGAAAAAAGAAGCATCGGTGGATGGACACGTGATCACTGAAGGTGCGCGTAAACTCATTGATGCCGCATTAACCACACCTATCCCTACAGCTGCAGAACTCACTGCAGACGAGCTGGACGAAAGGGCCCAAGCCCTAAAAGCGCGTCGTCAAGAACTCCTCGATGAAGCCAAAAACATCGAGGTGGAGAAGAAGCGCATGTCAAACAAGGAGTACATGTCCCGTCTACATCAGAAGACACGGAAGCGTCACATAGATGACAACCAATTCCCACGTGTCCATGCCGTCCTTTTTGGAGATGAGATGGGAAAGCCACGGAAGGACATCAATGGAGATTTGGTTTACCCAACACCAGTGCAAAATACCGTGGCAGCTCGCAAAATTCTATCGGCTAATCCAGGACCAGAGGAGATACGTTTGGGTATCAGGCTACTCAATAAGGGACTGGAGCAGCAAAAGGTCGCCCTTTCTAGAAGTCAAAAGCTAGTCTCGGATTCCGACCAATGTCGCACAGATCCGGCATGGGCTGACGTAAGATCCCACTACGATCGGGCGCAACATCGTCACCCCGAACGCAGGGAAGACAATTATTCAAGAACCGGATCGTCAGGACAGCACCGCAGAACTACACATAACTGGAGCAACGCCGCTCCAGCAGCCGAGAAAGACGCGATCGCTGCACTAATTCCGAGGAATCCTCCCCGAAAAGGAGAAGATAAAGAGAAACGTGGAGAGGAGGATCGTCAGAAAATGCCACCTCATAGACATGAAAACCGTCCGGCGGAGCCTCACCATGGTGGGAACGACGGACGAAGGAACGACGGAAACCACGCTGGCACAAACCGGCAGGGGGCTCGTCATAGCCAAGAACATCCCCGGAACCGGAATAATGACGCTTCGGACGGAGGCCGGCGATCAGCCGGAAACAACCTAGCTGCACCACCCTCTCCACAACATAGTTATCACAACGCCCCCCAAGGAGGTCAAGGAGGACGACATGGTGGAGGAGGTGGTGGCAGAAGCCGAAGTCCGGCTCTAAGGCACCGCAGCCACAACCGATATTCGGGACGGTCCCTATCCCCAAGCGACGCAAGGCACAGGATCAACTCCAACATAGAGGCTTGGCGCTACGAAAACAATGACGTGTACGTGGGCCCAAAGTGCTTCGGACCATGCATCAGAGCCACAAAATTCTCGGAAGGATTTGCTATCTCAAGACATATTCAAGCCTACGACGGCATTGCTCGGCCAGACACCTGGTTGCAGGACTTCTTCCAAGCTTGCTGCATCGCTAAAGGCGGAAACAGCCTGGTCGCAACCCGATATCTCCCACTTATGCTGCGGAAGACGGCACGATCATGGCTCAATGAACTTCCGGCAAACACCATCCATAACTGGTATGACTTACAAAGTGCGTTCTTTCGGAATTTCGAAGGCACATATCAGAGGCCCTGTTCGGTCGGAGACCTACAACGTTGCACCTAGAAAGCCGGAGAAACTTGCCGGGATTACCTCGGATGATGGATCGACACCAAGAACTCCTTTGAGGGAGTAAACGATCAAACTGCGATTGAAGTTTTCATCGCAGGACTCCCAATTGGTCTACTGCGTCACCGCCTGAAATGTGACAAGGTCACTGATTTGGGAGAGATGATAGAAACAGCGAGCAAATATGCAGATGCTGACGACGATGCAGAGGGATTACTCAACGTCCTGGCTGTACCTCAGTCAGCAAAGACAAAGCATCAGGCTCAGAAGCGCAAAAACACCTCGGAAGAAAAACCCAACGCAGAGACATCAGTAGTCACTACTGTTTCCGGGTCTGGAGGACGAGGAGGGCGTGGCAGAGGCCACGGGCATGGCCGTGGAACATCAAGGGTCCAAGGTAGAGGAGAGCAACAACCAGGCAAAACCTACACTTGGGCCGACATCGCCAATAACGCATGTGTGCATCACTTGGACGCCAATGGGGGCTCATCCCACACCAACGCTGAATGTCGTTTTAACGACGACATCAAGAGAGATGATACCGCGGGCTACAAAGCTAAGCGGAAGACGGGAAAGAAAAATCCCGAAAAAGACAAAGAGACCAAGGAAGATTCCGACATGGAGGAAGCCAATGCTTCAAATCCCAAGTCTGAAGGGAAGAAAACTTTTCCTACCAAGAAGGAAACTTACATCACCTTCCTCAGATCTCAACCAGCAAAGGTCAAGAAAGCAGTTCTCCACGAGCTCAACATAACAGTTCCGGCTGTCCCTCAATATCTGGACTGGTCGGAAGTGGCAATAACGTTTGACCGTGCTGATCATCTGCCTAAGCTACACAGGCGAGGAAAATACGCCTTAATCGTCAATCCACTTATTGACGGTTATGGTTTCCAAGACCCTCATGGACGGTGGTAGCAGGATCAATATTCTCTATATAGAAACGCTATGCCGGATGAAGATCTCGGAAACACAGCTTAACCATAGCTCTGTGATTTTTCACGGAGTTGTCCCAGGAAGACAAGCTAATTCCCTAGGAGAGATCACTTTGGATGTTACTTTTGGAACACCAAAAAATTATCGAACGGAGTCACTTTCCTTCGAAGTGGTCCCGTTCAAGAGCGCATACCACGCTATATTCGGACGTCCGGCTTACTGGGCTTTTATGGCTCGTCCGTGTTACATTTACAATATGATGAAAATTCCAGGTCCCAACGGCGTGATCACCATCAGGGGAGACCCGAAGAAGGCGCGAGAGTGTGAGGATGGAAATGCCGCTTTTGTCGAAGCCGTGCTGCACGCCTAGGAGTACCAGGAGATCAAGAAGAGCATAGATCTGTCCGAGATGCCCGCAACAAACAAAGAGGTGACAAAGCAAAATCCGGAGTTCAAGGCATCAGAAGAGACGAAGACGACGCCGTTGAAGGATGATGACCCCTCCAAGGTGACCCAGATAGGCGTAGGCCTAAGTAGCGCAAAGGAAAGCGCGCTCGTCAAGTTCCTCCGAGCAAATCAAGATATCTTCGCATGGCAGCCATCTGACATGACCAGAGTACCTAGGGAACTTGCCGAGCACTCTCTAAATGTAAACTCGAACGCTAAACCCGTCAAACAGTCCTTATGACGGTTTGGTGATGAAAAGCGTAAGGCAATAGCTAAAGAACTAGCGCGGCTCGAGTTAACCGGATTCATAGAAGAGGTCATCCATACTAATTGGTCGGCCAAGCCTATAATGGTCCCTAAAAAGGACACCACTGATTTAAGGATGTGTGTTGATTATACTGCCTTGAACAAGGCTTGTCCAAAAGATCCGTTCACTCTACCTAGAATTGATCAGGTTATCGATTCTATGGCAGGCTCGGAACTCCTCTGTTTTCTCGACGCATATTCCGGTTATCACCAAATCCGGATGAAGGAATCTGACAAAATCAAAACTTCATTCATAACCCCTTTCGAAACCTTCTGTTATGTTACGATGCCATCTGGGCTGAAGAACGCAGGAGCTACGTACCAGCGCACGATGTAGCGTTGCCTCCATGATCAACTCGGACGCAATGTACATGCATACGTGGATGATATCGCGGTCATGTCCAAAAAGAAGGAAACATTGATTTCCGACTTAGAGGAGACGTTCGCCAATTTACGAAAATACAACATCATGCTTAACCCGAAGAAATGCTTCTTTGGAATACCAGCCGGAAAATTGTTAGGTTTTATCGTGTCTCAACGAGGCATAGAGGTGAACCGTGACAAGATCAAGGCTATTCTCAATATTTCCAGGCCAACTCGCCTGAAGGACGTACAAAGATTAACTGGTTGCATTGCTATGGTCAGTCGATTTGTAAGCCGGCTTGGTGAAAGAGCCGCACCATTATACAAACTCCTGAAGAAGACTAAGGATTTTGTCTGGACTGACGAAGCTGAAGCTGCATTACAAGACCTAAAGAAAGTACTGTCATCTGCTCCTATCCTTGCAGCGCCGGAACCTGAGGAACCGATGTTGCTTTACATTACTGCGACAAATAAGGTTGTCAGTATAGTTATGGTGGTGGAGAGACCAGAAGAAAATCAGGAGCACCTGGTGCAGCGTCCGACATACTTTGTCAGCGAGGTCCTGACAGAATCAAAACAGCGATATCCGCACTATCTCGTAAGTTACGACACTATTTTTAGGAGAATATAATTACCGTGGTGAGCAAAGCTCCCATGAGAGATATAATCAACAATAGCGATGCCACAGGACGCGTCCCCAAATGGGGTATAGAGCTTGCAGCTTTCGATATTGAGTACAAACCTCGGACAACAATCAAATCCCAGATCCTTGCCGACTTTGTCGCTGATTGGACAGAGACCAAGGAGAACATGGTCCTCCCAGAGTCGGAATATTGGACCCTCTTTTTCGACGGGTCTAAGGCTCAAGGGGGCTCGGGGGCTGGCGTGGTGCTCAAATCACCCCAAGGAGATAAACTTTTATACATGTTGCAGATCCACTTCACAGCGACAAACAACATTGCCGAGTATGAAGCACTGCTGCATGGAATCCGGATTGCTAAGGATATTGGCATCCGACGTTTGATGTGTTACGGAGATTCGGATCTTGTTACTCAGCAAGTCTCGGATATTTGTAATGCAAATAAGCACATGGCAGCATATAAAGCTGTCGTGGATGATCTATCTAAATCGTTCGAGGGGTTTGAAGTTCAACACATCCCTCGAGCAGAAAACGAGGAAGCAGATGCACTATCTCGAATAGGCTCTGCACGGAAAGAGGTTCCGGATGGCGCATTTTTAGAGCACCTCAAAGTTCCCTCGATAAATGGAGTAAATGAGGAATATCCGACCAAATCCAACTCACCTTTAATAGCAGTTCTGGCTGTAATTCCCAGCTGGACTCAACCCTACCTTGATTACTTGGTAGATGGCAAATTACCCGAAGACGAGGTGCTGAGCCGGCAGATTATCCGACGAGCAAAAGCCTATACTATTGTTAAAGGTGAGCTCCATAAACGGAGTGTTTCTGGGGTTTTTCAGTGCTGTGAATCTCCGGAAGAAGGAGTGGAAATATTAAGAGAAATCCACGAAGGCGAGTGTGGTCACCACGCTACAGCCAAATCTTTAGTGGCAAAAGCTTTTCGACATGGTTTTTTCTGGCTTACAGCTCAGGCAGATGCCGAACGATTAGTCAAGACATGCAAAGGCTGCCAAAAGTACGCCAAGCAAGCTCATGTTCCGGCTGATCAGCTGCGAACAATACCTATAACATGGCCTTTTGCGGTCTGGGGGCTTGATATGGTAGGACCTTTTAAACGAGCTCCAAGTGGATTTACTCACCTCTTAGTGATGGTGGATAAATTCACGAAATGGATCGAGGCTAAACCTGTCACTAGTTGTGATGGAGCAACAGCCAAAAGATTTGTCGAGGATGTTATAATCCGGTATGGTTATCCGCATAGCATTATCACGAACAACGGGAGTAATTTTTCCATGGGAGAGTTGGCTGAATTCTGCGACGAGCAGAATATCCGGCTTGACATTGCGTCAGTCGCACATCCACAGGCTAACGGACAAGTCAAAAGAGCAAATGGTTTAATTCTACAAGGCTTGAAACCAATACTCGAAGCACCACTGAGACGTGCTGCGGGGGCTTGGGCAGAGGAACTACCCTCTGTAATTTGGAGTTTGCGAACAACTCCGAACAGGTCAACAGGATATACACCTTTCTTCTTGGTCTATGGCGCAGAAGCAGTTCTTCCTAGTGATTTAATTCATACTTATCCTAGAGTGGTCGCGTATATCGCAGAGGATGCTGAGATTTCTCGACAAAATGATCTCGACTTAGTCGAAGAAGTTCGCGTCGTTGCTGAAATGAGATCTACAGCCTATCAGCAAAAGTTACGCAAGTATCATAGCCAGAGAGTCCGAACTAGATCTTTGAATAAAGGTGATTTGGTTCTCCGGCTTGTGCAACAAAGAAAGCACAAACTTTCCCTAGTATGGGAAGGGCCCTTTTTAGTTAGTCGAGTATTGCACAACGGGTCATACTACTTAACTGACATGAAGCCAGTCAAAGAAAGACCTGCTACTAAGAAGAGAAAGAGAGCTGGAGGCAGTGCAAATCCAGATGAGTTAGACAGACCGTGGAATATTGCTCAGTTATGTCCCTTTTATTCTTAGTTTATCCTTCTTTGTAATCATACATATGTACATGTTCTGTGAGAAATAAAAGTTTTGGTTACCTCAAGGTTTTCCTGAGAAGTTTTTACCATCTTATTTCCTAATGATCATGTCATAAGTCGAAAATCCCAGAATGCTTGAAAGTACTTTATGCTCATGTTCGTTCTGGTTTAGATTTCCGATTCTAAAACTGCTACCTTCGGGTATAACTCTAAAAAATTCTAGTCTTTACTTGGGTTATTTGTCTGATTGCTGGATGCGGGTATCTTCCAAGTAGTGAATTGTTGGTACTGGAAGCCGGCTTTGTTTCCGAGTTTAAACAGGTTTAGCAATTGAGCTTCGTTGCTCGGCAAAGTTTCCGGCTGAAGGTTTAGCCGGCTCACGAAAGGGACGAGGCGGAAAGCCAGATAAATGATAAGTAGAGACGGAAAATTCTAAGTGCTTATGAAAACATTTAAGGCACACACAAATAAAATCTAAGACAGAAGTGCTGAATAGATAAAAAACTTAGCACTAGCAAAAGTCATAGTACTTAATATTTACAAAACGCATCATGTTTTTCCAGAATAATACAGTTTTCTGATCTATGATGCAGGAGGAGATGAAGGAGCTACCGGATCGCTGGTTACTCCGCTTTGATATCGTTCCAAGATGTCCGGATCTGAGGTGGTCTGTTCATCATCAGAAACTTCTTTGGCTTCTTCCGGAGGAGGTGGCGGAGTTGCTACGCGGGTGAAGAAGCGGATTTCGTAGCTGGTCAGATCAGCTACATGGCACCCATATCCGGCGCATGAGTGCATGATGGCTTGAAGGTCTTGCTCCTAGCCATCTTCGTCTACTTTGTAGTACCCTCTAGTCACTTGCCATATCTCCATGTTTCCATGGTGGCTCATGACCATGGTGAGAGCGTTCTGCGCAGCAGTCCGTGCGTAGGACATGTTCCAGTCCCGAACGAGCTGCGACATCTCCTTGGCCTTCTCCCGCACCTGGAAGTCCGACATGCTTGGCATGTCCGGAATCCTGAGAGACTCGCCAATGTCCTCAAGGGATTGGCGGTAGTCATGAAGAAGATCACCGACTTGGGTAAGCCGGTGAGTGCGGGGCTCGAACGAGGAGGAGTCCGTCAAGTTCAGAGGACCTATACACAAAACAAAGATAAGAAAAAACCGACATTGATAAAAGTCGAAGAAATGATAAGTCAGATAGATGGAACATACCAAGAATGACGTCGTCAATCTTGGCTTTCTCCTCCCGGAGACTCTGGAGTTCAGCCCGGAGTGCCTGGGAGATATCCTTCTCTCTGCCAACCTCATTCTTGAGGTCCGAGATAATTTTATCTTGAGCAGCAATCTTGCAATCGCGCTCTTCAGTGGCCATGGAGGAGGATTCCAGGACTTGAGCTATGCTCGTTTCATGATCCACCTTGAGCTTTTCCAGCTCTTGATGAAGTCATTTTTTCTCCACCACCAAGGTCTTGAGGTTCTCGGCCTCTTCAATCATAGCGATGGATTGTTTCACCAATGCTGTAAGTCAAAAAGAACAACAGTTCAGAAAAATTCGACATTGAAAAAAGCAAAAAACAAGGTTTGAATCTCGGAATGTTTACCTTCGGCTTCATCCTTGGCTACCTTGAGCTCAGCATTTTTAAGCCGGAGAGCTTTGATCTCTCTCCGCTTATCACAGACATTTGTTAACAATTCCTGGTTATAGGAACATACTTTCTGTAAATCAGAATACCCAAAGTCAGAAAGCTACTTAAGACTCGGGCTAATATTTTTTGCTAAACATCAGCAAGAGCCTTGGGGGCTACACTAGTTCGTTCTTTGGCATCCTAATTAAAGCATAAACCCAGATTTCTATATCCTACTTCATGCTTGGGGGCTAGAGGATATGATATAACATAATGTAAAAACAAGAGTTGGAATTCTGACTTACATATTGTTCGCGGGTGAGTTTGTTTAACCCCGCGTTCACCTCAGCTGCCACCTTCTCGGCGAGAGTAAGAGGAATTACTGGGGCTGTTAGAAGCTCGCCAGTCCTGATCCTCTCGTCGCGAAGGCGGACTTGAGTGAGAAGATCAGAGAACTTGACATCCTCTGCTTCTTGCGCTTCCTCTTCGGGGATAGATGGCTTTTGTCCAGGACTTGCCTGGCCAGCCGCTAGATCTCCTCTGCAGATTTCTGGGATAAGCCAAATTTGGCAAGTCCGGGGTTGCTAAGGAGGTTGTCGGCGAAGACTTCAGCCGAGGGATCATTACCCGAAGAGGGTTCACCCTTATCTTGAGCTGACGCACCCACAGTGACGCCAGTATGCGATCCAAGGATCACAGGCGCTGTTGGAGGAGCCGGATCTTCTGCAATAACCGGAGAAGGAGTAATCGCTGGTGTTGCAGAAGGTTGAGGGGCAGGAGTCGGAGGAGCCGTGGCAGGGGAAGCTATGGTAAGCTTCGCCTGTCGCAGGGGCTTCGCAGGAATCCCTTTCCCCTTACCCTTGATGAGAGGCTTTGCTCTGAGAATGTAGTAAAGTCGGAAACGTTACATCTCAGAAAGAAATTCGAGAAAGGTATAAAGGCGAAAATTGTGAATGAAAGTTACCTCTTCACAACAGGCACCTCCTTTGTGCCAACTGCCACTATCGGAGTCTTACGCTTCTTGAGCGCAAGATCCGACAATGGGACCACTTCAGTCTCTTGAGAAAACTCAGGAGGATATCCTTCGAGTGGAGCAAGCTCCGACTCGGGGAGATCAGCAAGCTGAAAACAAGAAAACATATCAGCATTGCAGTATATAACTTAAAGATTGAAACACGTAAAAGGTGTACTGATGGAAGCTTACCGCTACCACGGGGTTTTCCACCGTGTGCATATCCAGAGAAATCTCCGGAATCCTCCTCTCGATCCGCTCCTTGATCAGCCACTTGATCTGGCTGATGTAGCCTTGAGTGGAGTAAGCTTTGGGGCTGATGCGGAGAGAGTCTTTTTTGGAAGACGTGATGGAGTGCATCAGTCTATCCCCGTGGTACTGTAGTGGCTGGATCCGACGTGAGACCCAGCACTGGACTAAGTCGGATCCTTTCAGACCCTTGTACTTGATAAGATATTCGATCCGCCTCTTAGCGAGGATCAGATCGTCGGCGAGAGCCGGAGCAGCCTCGTCTCAGGAAGGCTGGGCCATGGCAGCTCCGTCGACAAAAGCCGGCAAAGCAGTAGCTTTGCCGGGAGCCGGAATATCCCTATGGTAGAAAAAAGTGGCTGACCATTGTTTGACCGAGTCACTGGCAGAAATTTTGGGATATGCCCGGTCTCGTCTAATAGAAAAACTAATGGTATCGGTGATGTAAGGAACACCGACAATAATGGAATTCCTCCAGACATGGAAATAGTACCGGAAGAGAAGCAAACTCGGCCTAATGCCGAGAAAGCCCTTGCAAAGCGCAACAAATGCGCTCATCTCTAGAAGAGAATTGGGAGGAAGATTATGGAGTTGAACTCCATAGTGGTCAATCACCTCGGAGAAGAACTCCGAGGGAGGAAAGGACAAACCTCGGTCTAGATGGGTGCCGAACTGGACACGCTCGCCCTCGCGCGGATTGGGGACGATTTCGCCGGAACCGCTCCGCCAGTTGCCGGTGGCGAGAAGCCCCTCCTTCTCCATGTTTTTGAGGCCGTCCTCGTCGAGGGCGCAGGGGATCCAGATTCCCCGGAAGCTCTCTTTCTCCGTAGCTTCTTCCGCCGCCGCCGCCGCTGCCGCCAGAGAGGAAGAGGAGGATGAAGCCATTTTCTCTCCGGTGGAAAAGGTGACCTTAAAGTGGCGGCGCTAGGAGCTCTGTGGGAGGAGGACGAAAAGGCTCTGGGTGCGCTGGAGGATTGGGAAGAAAGGAACGGTGAAGGACTGGTGGAGAGAAGAACAAGGAATCTAAACCCCTTATATCCACCTACCTGCGCCAAGATTCGTGCAAACGCTACAGTGTAATCGCCACGCGTCGTGGAAAGAACTGGGAAGGGCCCGCGCGATGATTGCGTCGCCTTGATCTCCACGCACGCATTGAAACGGCGCCTCGGTTCCACGAACCGCGGACCCACCAACGTGTTGGGTCCGTAGCATAGAAAACAAAAAATTTCCTACGATGAGAACTATACGCCAAGATCTATCTACTAGATACAGAGCAACGGGTGGACATACATCCATGGAGAACTTACCCTCGAAGACAACGAGTTTTGTTAACGAGTAGGAACTCGTGGTTGATGTAGTCGTATGCTTGCCGATCTCAAGATCGTGTGGAAGTCCGACAGGTCCAGCTGCTCCAGCACCATCAGGTCCAGCACCATCAAGTCCAGCACCGAAAAGTAGTGGTGCATCCGTGATCGCACACACGTTCGTTCCACCGAACAACCTCCGCCTCCTCGCTCCAGCGATGCAGCGGAAGCAGCAACTCCTTTCCAGATAAAGCCACCGGGAACATGTATCTCGCTAATCCGAGACCATGGGGAATAACTAGAGGGAGAAGAGAACCTTCACGAGGAGGTGGTGCAACATGAGAGGAGGGAGTGGGGGGCTTTTATAGGGAGAGGGGGGCAGCCCCTCACCATGGCCGGCGGCCAAGGGAGGTGCCCCCACCTCTTCCACATTCATGTAGGTGGAGCTCCCACTCACATAATTAGCCACCCACTCAAAATTCCACTCACCTCCATTAAATTTCCACCAAATTTAATGCAAGTTCTCATTAAATAAAACACTTTTATTTATTTTATTCAGAATTTTGTCAATTACATTAATTAACAAACATTCACATAAAACCCCCTGCAACATTTCAATATCACATGCATAACCAGTTTCTGAAATTTCACCCGAAATGATTCTGGTTTCCATCGAAATGATTCCAGCGCTTTCTTAAATCTTTATCTGAAACATATTTGCTCCAAATGGTGTCGGTATCCCTTAAGTGTGTCACCCTACGGTTCGTGAGTAATGTAGACATGATCGAGACCCCTCTCCGATCAATAATCAGCAGCGGGACCTGGAGATCCGTACTGACTCCCACATATTCAACGATGACTCTTGTGATCGTGTGAACCTTTAACGTCGTAACTAAATCCCTTTGTCTCGCGATATATTACATGTCCGAGATTCGATCATCGGTATCCAAATACCTAGTTTGATCTCGTTACCGACATGCACTCTTTTCTCGTTCCCGTGATATAACATTCTAGTGATCACATCACTTGCTTGCAAGCTATTTCAATGTGATATCACCGAGAGGGCCCAGAGTATATCTATCCGTCATCGGGATGGACAAATCCCACTCTTGATCCATGAGCCTCAACATAACACCTTCGTAGCACTGAACCCACCTTTATAGTCATCCTATTACGGTGTGACATTTGTGAAGGGTTCGTAGCATGGAAAACAAAAAATTTCTACCGCAAGAACGAACAAAACCCAGATCTAATCTAGATAAAAGCCAAGATCTAATCTATTAGACATGTGCAACGAGATAGATATCTACTAACCCTCGTAGATCCGAAAGCGTTACGAGATTAGATCTCGTGGTTGATGTAGTCGATCACTTGCCGATCTCAAGATCGTGTGGACGATCCTTCCGGCGCCGTGTTCCGGCAGCGCTTCCGTAGTCGGTCACACGTACGGAGTCGAAGCAGACCTTCCTCTCCTCGTTCCAGCGAGCAGCGGAGGTAGTAGATCTTCTGCATGGAATCCCAGCAGCACGACGGCGTGGTGGTGGTGGTGGAGTAGAGAATTCTGCAGGGCTTCGCCTATGCCTGTGCAGAAGAAAGAAGGAGGAGAGAGGCGACGGAGATTTGGAGTTGTTCAGGAGGGCCTGGAGGTGGCGCCCCCACCCCTCTATTTAAAGGGGGGAGGCGCCATGGGAGGGGGAGTCCTAGTAGGACTCCCCTCCCTCCTATGGCCGGCGGATTGGGGAGGGGGGAGGAGTCCTCCTCCCCCACGACTCCTTGTCTTGCCCCATCAGGACTCCTTGATCCCTTTCTTGGTTTTCAAGCAAACTCCAAGAAATCTTCCAGAACCTTCCGGAACATTCCGAAACCTTCTAGAAACCTCATAAAAATACTCCGGAACATTTCCTAACTCAAAAAATGATCCCCAATATATGAATCTTATTCTCCGGACAATTCCGGATCTCCTCGTGATGTCCTGGATCCAATCCGAGACTCCGAACAACATTCGGTCTCCAACGCACATTCCATATCTACTTAAAACAACTTCGAACCTTAAGTGTGTCACCCTACGTTTCGTGAATATGTAGACATGACAGAGACACATATCCTATCAATAACCATCAGCGGGACCTGGAGATCCATAATGGCTCCCACATACTCAACGATGACTTCGTGATCGATTGAACCATTTATATACGAAACCAATTCCCTTTGTCACGCGATACTATACTTATCCGAGGTTTGATCGTCGGCATCTCCATACCTAGTTCTACCTCGTTACTGATAAGTACTCTTTACTCGTTCTGTGATATGTCATCCCTTGTGACCCAGTCACATGCTTGCAAGCTAACTAGATGACATTCTACCGAGAGGGCCCAGAGCATATCTATCCGTCATATGGATGGACAAATCCCAATCTTGGTCCATGCGCTTCAACACATACTTTCAGAATACCCAATGACACCTTTATGACCACCCAGTTACGAAGCGGTGTTTGATGTCATCAAAGTACCCATCCGGTGATGGTGATTAACACAACCTCATGGTCGAAGGATTAGGTTACTATGCATTTAAAAGCTTATAGCAATACGAACTTAATGACTTGATCTTATGCTACGCTTACTATGGGTGTGTGTCCATTACATCATTCTCCTAATGATATAACCTTGTTATTAATCACATCCTAATGTCCATGATCAGGAAACCATGATCATCAATTAATCAACAAGCTAGTTCAACAAGAGGCTTACTAGGGACTCTCTTATGTTTACAAAACACACATGTATTAATGTTTCCGGTTAATACAATTATAGCATGGGATGTAAACATTTATCATAAACATAAAGATATAATAATAACCACTTTATTATTGCCTCTTGGGCATATCTCCAACAGTCTCCCACTTGCACTAGAGTCAATAATCTAGTTAAAAAAAACTTGTGCATTCAACACCTATGGCTTTCTGGTGTTGTATAGACACTATAGCTAGTGGTAAACATAATCTTCGGATCTGACACTTCCAGGTCCGTGTCTATTTGCATGTCCTTGCGTCTCTATGCATTACTCATTCTCCAATGAGATGGCATTGTATAAATTTGGTACTTTGGTGAGACCTTTAGTTCCTTGGGATTAAATTATGTTGATACAATTGTCATACAATGTATCTTCATAGTATTATCCCGCTATGAACCACACCTAGTTCGATAACAAACTACTTAACACAAATGCCCTCCTTTGCTGCTACTATAGCAGTTATATACTTAGCCTTTTGTTGTAGTATCCGTCACAATATCTCAACTTTGGAACTCATCCAAATCCATCATGGAACATCCTTTCCATTATATTGTGCCACCCATAGTCTAAATTGAGATAAATTTAATTTGTATCTTGTGACAAAACTAGTATCAATGTAACACTTTATAATGAACTACCTTTAACTATTTGTCACTTATACATGATATATTCTTAGTTCTTCCAAAGCTCATAAGAATATCTTTACTATTGTCCAATGATCATCTTATGAATCATTCTGGTATATGCTCATAACATTTAGAGCATAGGACATATCTGGATGTGTACATCTCAAAGAGTGATTGATCAAAATATTCTTGTGATTTCACAAAGTGTAAAATCACTTGAATCTCGTGTCAACACACTTGAATCTTGATTTAGTCCTTTCCGTGCATCAAGAACCTTTCTTGTTGTTTCCATATTGAACTCATTCAACATCTTATCTATGTACATTTGGCAAAACCATATTAGAGCCTCAATCTATCCATATAGACATTGATGCCTAATTCTTGAGTTATGCCTAAGTCTTTCATCGAAATGAAATTCTTAACCTGTGTCAATAAAAGATACATTATTTCTAATCAACAATATGTCTTTCACATAATGTATTAGAAATATGTCTTAGCGCTCCCACTTAATTTCTTGCAAAATGCAAACATCTTCATCGTCTCTGATGAAATTAAACCTTTTAACGGTTTCATCACGGTGAAGATTCCAACTCCGCGATGCTCACTTCAACCATTGAAGTTTTGCATACTCTTTTAGCATCCTTTGAATAAACAAAACCTTTTGGTGGAGATTCCAACTCTGTAACCAACTCTTAGTCGTAGCCGGATTGATCTCTCCTATAAACCCTAGGCCGGATATCTATATAAGTTGTCCTAGGGAGAGCCTTTAGGGCACCAGATATAACCCAATACTTTAGACCCTCAACTCGCACAGGAGAAACCCTTATAACCCATATTCCGGCTCTGCCGTATTACTGGATTGCTAGCTGGAGTAGGGTCCGTCCAAAGCTGGCGGATTCGAACCTGGGTAAACTTGTGTGCTCACCGTCCCGGAACACCGTATGTCTCACACCCCTCTCTCCCGCACGCCTCGAGGACCCCCTCATGGCGTACTTGTCCTCAATCCGACGACACCTGGATTTGCTACTCTGGATTTTGCATTTTAGAGAATTTTTACTGGGATGGAAATTTGCTACATACCAAATAGTTTTGCCTACAATAGTTTTGCAGTTTTGCTAAAATCTTACAAAGTTTTTGCTATGAGGTGTCCGACGATGTTTGCGTGCGAGAGTCTCTAGCGATGTATCCGGTGAAGTTAGTTTTTTGCTACATTATAAGAACTTTGTTGCTACAACCGTCTTGTGCTTTTGCTACAGCAGTGTCAACTTTTTGCTACAAAGTCTCCGGCGAGTTTTTTCGGCGAGGTCTCTGGCGAGGTCGGTTTTGCTACATTAGCAAAAAAAAATTACTGCATGGTCTCCGACGAGGTCTCCGGCGAGACGTTCTATTTTCTGAAACGAACCATTTTTTTGCTTCGCAGCAAAAGCAGGGACATATACAGCAAAAATGTGTTTTACAGCAAAAGCGAGATTTGGGGACACTGTCGCGCAGGGGAGGAGGACGATGGAATTTATGAGTGTTGTCAGAGAGCAAAAGGTACCCAAGAGTTTACATGGATCTATTAATGTTTGCAATTTCTTACAAGCGTTCACCTTGAGCACCTAAGCTTTTCTGTCTAGTTGGAATTCAGTTAGTATTTTTCTAGACATAAAAGCTTTATTCCGTGACTCACCTCTCAGAAAAGGCAAGATCAACCAAATTCAGACGCCCAAGCGGAGATGTGCCATTGAATCCCTTTCCCAACGGCTCTCAATGACGCGTGTGAATACACTATGTGAACGGGTGCTCTCACTATTCATATTTGTGGCTGCCATTTTCCTATTAGAAATCCCCTAAACTAAAATTTTAATAAATGTATTAGTGGAAATTAGCTCATGCCCATTATTATAGTTCCTCTGATTCAGTTAAACGTACAATGCACAGAATATATCATGTCACCTGTAACAATTACAACATAACATCTTTAATAGATCACATATATCTCTCCCTTAGGTTGTCAACATATACACCTTTATTTATATCTTCATGGATCTACAAAGGAAAAATAAGTGGTGCGAGTCAGTTAGATCTCACATCCAGTATATGCATTACCAATTCTCAAGTACTAAGCAGGCTGCCTGAATATTGGTTGATGATGGTTCAAGCAGATCAGTTATTTTCTTTTTTTTTATCTCAAAATAGAGGTTGACAAGGGGTAACCTCGGCAATATCCATGGTTATGGACTTAGGGTTTTGTGGAAAAGAGAACGCTGGGATTTTGTCGGATGTCAGACAAAAAAGGGAGTCAAAGTTATCTGATTATCAATGGACAATGCTATTACAGATTGCTTGGGAGTTTTTTTGGTGCCTCTCCGCAGGTTCCTTCCAGCCTATATATAATAGGCTGGGTCTCGGGGTTTGATACGTTGCAAACGTATCTATAATTTTTAATGTTCCATGCTTGGTTTATATCTACTTTTTTATGTTTTGTCCACACTTTGGAGTACTTTTTATACATTTTCTTGGACTAACCTATTAACAAGATGCCACAGTGCTAGCTGCCTGTTTTCTGCTGTTTTTGGTTCCAGGAAAGTCAGAAAATGAATATTCTCGGAATTGGACAGGACAAAAGCCAAAGTCAATATTTCACCGAGGGGGACACGGAGCCTGAATACGAGACGGAGAGGGGCCAGGGGCCGACCACACCACCTGGTCGCGCGGCCAGGCCTGGCCCGCGCCAGGGGTGGTGCGGCTGCCTAGGGCACCCCCTCGGCCTCCCCTTTCGCCTATATATTGCCTCCGATACAGAAACCCTAAGTACCCGATCAAAAATTCAATGAAAGAGTCTGTAGTCGCCATCATCTCCATCCCTAGATCGGGAGGGATCTGAAACTCTTCCCGGCACCCTGCCGGAAGCGAGAATTCACCCTGGAGGCCTTCTTCATCACCATGCAAGCCTCTGGTGTGATGCGTGAGTAGTTCATCCTTGGACTATGGGTCCATGTAGTAACTAGATGGTTGGTTCTTCTCCTTTGTACTATCATGTTTAGATCTTGTGAGCTCCATTCATGATCAAGATCATCTATTTGTAATCCTACATGTTGTGTTTGCGGGGATCCGATGGATATTGAGATGCTATTTCAGATTAATTATTGATTCTATCATGTCTTTGTTATTTGTGATCTTGCATGCTTTCCGTTGTTAATATATATCTTGGCCGAGTAGATGCTAGCAACTCCAAGAGTTAGTATTTATGCTCGATAGTGGGTTCATGCCTCTAGTAACCTGCAGAAGTGACATAAATCTCTAAGGTACTAGATGTGATGTTGCTACTAGGGAGAAAACAACAATCCTTTGTTCATAGAACAATCGTATTGTTTACTTTACACGCAATTCGTAATGCAATTATCCGTTGCTTGCAACTTAATACTGGAGGGGGTTCAGATGATAACCTAAAGGTGGATTATTAGTGATAGATGTAGTTGGATTACGGTCTATGTATAATGTTGTAATGTCCAATCAAATCTGATAGGAGTCAAGATGATTAGTATATGCATGTATGCTTTCTCGATGTTTGTCAATTGCCCCGCTGTAATTTGTTCACCCAACATGTCATCTATCTTAAGGAGAATCACCACTAGTGAACTATGGACCCCGGTCCTTTCTTTTACCATCAATCTACAACTGTTTACTGCTTTCTGTTTACTTTTTTGTAAGCTATTACTATCTTCCACACAATACGTTTAATCCTTGTTTTCAGCAATACCGGTGAGATTGACAACCTCACTGTAAGTTGGGGGCAAAGTTCTGTGGTTGTGTTATGCAGGATTCCAAGTTGGAGACAACACCTTGGAGGTGTTTCCTTGCTCCTACTGGTTCGATAACCTCGGTTTCATAACTGAGGGAAAACTTGTTGCTGTGCTCATCATACCTTCCTCTTGGGGTTCCCCAATGAGCTCGATATATTTTGGGCCATCAGGGTTGTATACGGATAGGTTACATATTCACGATTACAACACCAACACAATGTCGGTTTCTATTTCCTTATTTAACTAAACTAAGACTTCCATCGGATGCTTCTTGGGTCTTCATGGGCTGTGAGCCTTTATACAGCTAGGGGAACCAAACATAAGCACCCGAGTAATTATACCCATGTCAGTAGCCCTCGAGACTCCATCTGAATCGTAGATTCGGGTTGAGTCTCAAAGATGTTTTCAGTATTTATGATTTGAGGTTTTAAGAAATATCTTTATTGTTTCTAGCTTTGTAGGGATTTGGTACAACAGGACTAATGCATCTGACGGATCAGGAATCAGTTAATTGCTCCTGGGCCAAAACACTGTAGACCTACATCAAATTCAAGTCCCTAGGCTTGAACTCGGAATTTTACTGGCATAACTCAGTTCGAGCCGTTTAGGTTTGATCAAATACTGAATTCTAGTTCTATTATATCGGGCTCCCAACGCGTCCGTCGAGATTTTTCATCATATCATTGATATGGATATTTTACTGGCAGAGCGCATTCTTGTGCGATTACCAGGCCACACAAGACGGATCCTGGGGTCTTATCTTCATGTCATGGACACAACATTCGGACTTTTATCGCGTCGGGCGTGATCCGAGATTTTTGTATGATTTATGTCGACTACCTTGTTTGGCTGTTGGAGTTGCCGAAGTTTATCATTTTGTTGCTTGACCTAGATGATATCTAAAAACACTTCCGATGGGAGTAACCTTTTTGAGGATACACCAATGTAATACTCACAGGTTTTTTAATTTTATCAGAACTTTAAGTTTATCGGGTGTGCTCTACACATGATGATAATCTTTCGTTAGTGCGTATAAATCTCAGTTTCCTATCGGGTGCACAGTCGGCGCCCCCGATGGGAGTAGCCCCCGACGCTATGTTCGGATGCCTATATCGGGACATAGGCTCGAAGCTTCTAACCATCCGAGGAAATCTTCACTTTTAGTTATTTATCTAGGATTGTTGTGTTCTTTTTATCGGGTGCACGACCAGCGCTCCCGATGGGAGTAGCCCCGAGGCTGCAGTTGAATATTTGCATTCAATTGTAGGCTCATAGTTTTTAGCTGAGGAATTTACTTCAACTCAGTTATTTTGTAATTACTTTCCAAGGCCCTTCAAAAATAGAGCCGAAGTTTTGGTAATTGCTTCTTCTATGACATCATTGCTGGCAAAGTTGTTATGCCGTGGCTTCTGAGAAACAAAAACCGATGGGATGTTTCAATTGTGGGACCATGCTACAATAATGATGACGCTAGAGCGGTGTGTCAGCGAAGATCTTTTGACCACACATCCCCCTTTACGCGCGAAGATCGAGGCATCATGGAGATTTTCTCTGCTTTTACCGTGGCAATAACTGCCCACGATTTTTATCCTTCTATGCGCCCTTGACACGCGTGGTCATCCTATGAACTTTGATGGTTCACTGGTTTGATCGAACGGCTAAGCTTTGCTCTTCTTCTCTTTATGAACCGGGGGAGCTTTTTACTGTTTCCCTACTTCCTTTTGCTGCATGATTCTTCTTCCTTGCGCTACTCCTGCGTTTGCTGCTTTCACTTACTCCTTTCTTCTTGTGCTGCACCTGCGTTGCTCTCCAGTCACAATGGGGAAAAGCAAGGTTGGAACTTCTACCGTGGCTTTCAAGACTACGAAGAAGAGGGCTCTCGGATGGGCTCTGACGAAGTGTTCCGCGCGAAATCTGCGTGATGCGCGGAATTGCGGTCTCCTTGAAGAGGGCTCCTTCAAGCTCCCAGGGGACAAAGCTGCCCCAACCCTAGAATCTGGCTGGCGGGTAATGTTTCTTTCCTTCCTATATTGTGGCCTCTCCCTTCATGTTCATGAGTTCCTTCGAGGCCTTCTACTTGTCTATCGTGTGCAGCTCTATCAGCTCACGCCTAATTCTATCCTTCATATTGCTTGTTTTGTCACCCTTTGCGAATGCTTCCTCGGGATTCATCCCCATTGGGGCATGTGGAAGTAATTCTTCTATGTCCGTTGCAATGCCACCGATACTCTTGTCCATGATGTTGGTGGCGCCATTTTCTCTGTTCGCTCTGAAGTTGACTATTTCGACTTCAAAATTACGGATTCCATCCAAGGATGGAAAACCAAATGGTTTTACATCAAGGATCATAAAATTGAGGGTTAATCTTTTGGCTTGGCTCCTTTTGACCCCAAGAAGACATGTCACGAGCTTGATTCGTGGGATCAGCGCCCAACTCCCGAAACTAATGGAGATCAAACCCTTGCTCACCCGGATAGAGAAGCCATGTCACGAGATTGACAAGCAATTGTCGGGATTACAAATCCTAGCATATTTTCTTTGGGTACGTATTCAACCTCTCTAGGCAAGGTTGTTCGGCATGTGGGCCTATACTAGCAAGAAGGACCCGATGAGGATTTCACCGGATGATCTTACCCTCAAGGTCTATGAGAAAAGGGTTCGAAACTTCACCACGCTAACCAAGAAGAGCTCGGTTCCCTCAGATTGTCGGATGGAGCCTTTTGTCAAGGAATAATCGCCTCCTAGACATAAGTTTCTGTTGGCTTCTCTTTGTTCTTCATACTGATGTACTTTGTTTCTTACGACTTCCCCCCCTTTTTTTTCTTTCGTGCTTTAGGATTATGATCATCTATCTTCGCTTCCTCCTCTCTCTGAAAGCGGTGTGCTCCTAACCAACCCCTCTTTATTCGATGCTTTTCCTATGGCTGGGACTGCTGCTGATGAAGAAATGGAGGCGTCTATTGTTGAATCCTTGTCGCATACTTAGTTTGTTGCTTCGGCTTGAGCTTGAGATTTTCAAGTGGCGCCAGCTGGCGAAAAAAAGGAAGCATACAGAAGTCGTAGAAACTATTGAAGATTTGGATGATTCGATAGGCTCAAAGCCGCTTCGCATTGCTCCTGTTTCATCGGCTCCGCCTTAGATGAATCTATTCTGCTTTACGCAGGATGTTTCCTCATAAGTGTTTCTTGTCTCTTGTTGATTCTTGCAGACGGTAAATTTACAGAGTTCTTCTTTTGCTTCTATAGTGGTGATAGGGGAAGATCCTCCCATATCCCCCCTTGGTACTTCTATTGCCCCTCCTCCAGTTAAATCTCTAGAACCGTCAATGAATCCAAAGGAAACACACGCATCTCGTGTGGATAAGATGATCCAAAAGGATGTTGCCACTTTGCCAAAGCCACCACCGCAGAAAAGAAGAAAACTTGTGAGCAAGGGTCTGGTGATATCCGAGAATCCCGTTGAGGTTGACATGCAGGACGTAAGTATTTCTTTCGATAATGTAATTGTGGCTCTACCTTTGCTCTTATTTTCCTAACTTTATGCTCTTTATATTTGACAGCCTTTGTTGTGTGAGATGGTTGATATGGCCTCTCACTTTTTTAAGATCCACAACGAAGCTGAAAAATTGAAAGGTTTGTTTCCTTCACCCTTGAGAAATTTGTATTTTTGTTCCTTTTACTTCTATTAACTTTTATGTCCCTTTCAGTTGTCCAGCCGCTACCAAAGAATCTGGGGTTATCCGGGACAAGGCGATAAAGCGTGTCGACGATTTGGAGGCCAAACTGCGGGTTGCTAAGAAAGCTCTAGAGGAGGCCAAGCAGAAGGCCAAAGCTGACATCAAAGAGAGGGAGTGACGAGGGTTAAACTCATCAATGCCCATTGTTATGGACTTGGGTTTTGGAGAAGGAGGGAGAGCTGGAGGCATCAATCGGCTAGAAAACAAGCACACAGGGACGTAAGGTTTACCCAGGTTTAGGCCTCGTAGAGGTCCCTACTCTTGCTTATCTGCTCTTGGAATTATCGACGGAGTCGAAAGTTATAGGGGTGCGTACCTGCAATCTGGCGATGGTTGTGGAAACTAGGGTTGTGATTGTCCTCCTCGCCACCCCCTCCTAGCCTTTATATATATAGGGTAGGTCTTGGGTAGCGAGTCGAGTCAGTTACAGATTAGGGTTTGTCCCTTTAAGCTTTCTATATTAAGCTTCATCTTGTGCTGCAAGCAATCAAAGTCTCTGTGCGTCACCCGAATCCTATATTGGGCCCTGGTAACGCCATGGGCTCTGCCATACCTGGACCGTATATGCCAATCTCGAGTACCTATAGGGTATGCCCACGTCCCCCGAGTGTCCAGTGGAATAGCAGATTCGAGTGGAGACTTTATGAAGTCTTTCGAGTGCACAGTTGAGCATATTTTCGAGTGCTTTGATTGATGTCATAGGGATTGTTGATATATGTGCCTGATTCATCTGATGCATCGGGATTAGTTAAGTTCCTTAGGGAAAAACAACACAATCTACTCAAACTCGAGTTCAGAAAAGTGCTGGTGTAATTTGACTCAGGCCGCGGAGGTCTTGCAGGAGTCAAATCCCAGTATATAAGTGTGAGCACTCGACACATCCGTCAAGGCATATTTGATCATACCTGCAGGCACGGATATTTTCTGGTAGAGCGCAACAGATGTGTTGCCATGCCTTATTCAGGTCTTATCTTCACGTCGTAGACGCGGCACCGAATTTTGTCGTCGCGGAGATGATTCGGGTGACCTAGGAGACGCAGTCTCTTTGCAGGGAAGTTATGAGGCGGATTCGCCATAGCATTTGAGTGTGGATGTTATCGACACATAGTGTAATGTATAAGAAAGAATCATAGGGTGCGCGACCAGCGCTCCCTATGGGAGTAGCCCCCGAGTGCCTATTCGAGTCGTAGACTCGGGTGGGGACTATAAGTACTTTGCGGCTACTGCCGTCTGTTGCTTGTTTTAGTCAAATGTGCTTTCAGCGCTCCCTATGGGAGTAACCCGAAGTCCATAGTCGAATCGTTGATTCGAGGGACGGGTTCTTGAATGTCTTAAAAAAATTCCTCGGGTGCGGGACCAGCGCTCCTTTTAGGAGTAGCCCCCGAGTGCTTGGTTGAGTCGAAGACTCGAGTAAGGACTAAAGCAGTCAAAAATTTGCTCCTGCTGATGTTAATGACGTCAGTGCTGACGATGAAATGACCTCAGTTACCCGCGTGAGCGGCTTTGACGGGACGTGACGTGATGAGTAGTGGTTCCCACTTTCTGACTTTGATTTGAACGGGCATGCATAATCTTCTGTTTTAATTGTGTCTCCTCGATTCTCGCGCGGAATGGGTGGAGTGGGGCGACGGTTCGTGGGCTACCCTTGCCACGTGTGGATGTCGATTTGTGCCACGTGCTGGATTGATTTTGTCCTGGTCGTTGGATGGTATCTGCTGGGAGGTTAAGTAGGGGTTCACCGTGCAGTAATTTTACCCACATTTTCTTCTCCTTTCGCGCACCTCCGCCATTGCTGATCTTGTTGTTCCATTGCACACCTCTCCTCTATGGCATTGTACCAACTCCGCACCTTCCCTAGCTACTTCCTGCGCTCACACTGCCAGCGCAAGATGAGCAAGAAGAAGGGAGGCGCCCCGCTGGATCTACGGCTACCATTGTCGCCGCCAAGAAGAAGAGAGGCGCCGCCACCACGGGCACTAGCGTCGCCGGCGCTGGGAAGAAGAAGGGCACGGGACTCGCGTCACCAACGGGTCATGGCGCCAGTACATCCAAGATGGAGCACTTCCTCCCGCGGAGGATGACTCTCGCGTTCCTGTCGAAGAGGTAATCCCCAGTCCTCCTGAGGGTTTTCGAGTGATATTCCTTGCGTTCATCATTCACGGTCTCTCTCCCCCTACATCCGTTTCCTAGGGGTCTTCTTTGCTTCTACGGGCTCCAGCTGCACCAGCTATCCCCAAACTCTATTCTCCACATCGCCTACTTCATCACTCTTTGCGAGTGCTGGCTCCGAATCAAGCCACACTTTGGTCTCTTCAAGAAACTCTTCAAGCTCAAACGTCAGTCGGGGTCGGGTTCTGTAGTCTACGATGTAGGGGGCTGCATGATCCACATCGACTCCAATGTCACTTATTTCGACATCAAACTCACCGCGTATGTCCAAGGGTGGAGGGATAAGTGGTTCTACATCCGTGACCAGAAGGCCGACGGAGAGCCCTATGGACTCGCGCCCTTTGATCCGGTGGCAGTCTACAAGAGGAGGCGATCCTGGAAGAATGTCATGATGCCTTCTGGTCGAGTGATGTTCCTTGCGTTCATCATTCACGGTCTCACTCCCCCTACATCCGTTTCTTAGGGGTCTTCTTTGCTTCTACGGGCTCCAGCTGCACCAACTATCCCCAAACTCTATTCTCCACATCGCCTACTTCATCACTCTTTGCGAGTGCTGGCTCCAAATCAAGCCACACTTTGGTCTCTTCAAGAAACTCTTCAAGCTCAAACGTCAGTCGGGGTCGGGTTCTGTAGTCTACGATGTAGGGGGCCGCATGATCCACGTCGACTCCAATGTCACTTATTTCGACATCAAACTCACCGCGTATGTCCAAGGGTGGAGGGATAAGTGGTTCTATGTCCGCGACCAGAAGGCCGACGGAGAGCCCTACGGACTCGCGCCCTTTGATCCGGTGGCGGTCTACAAGAGGAGGCAATCCTGGAAGAACGTCATGATGCCCGACAAAGTCAAATAAACAGAAATGATGTATCAGCGTGTCTGCGACCTCGAACGCCGCATAGGCAAGGAAGTAGGCAGCGCAGAGCTCATTCACACTTGGATGCGTCGCCGTATATAGCCTCTGCAGGCTAGGGTACACCCAATGTTTCGTCGACCGGTGATGGTGATGTCACTCGCATTTCTGTAGTGGGCATTTCCTCCAGTGAAGTGGACCGGAGGTTGCGACTGGTGACCAAGTACACCACCAAGGAGGATCTCCTGGGTGACCCAGTCGTGCCTCCATTCTGTGCCAGCAATCCTCCACCTGAGGTGGATTTCTCTTTGAAGTTTCTTGTTTTTTGAATTCTTGTAGGTGCTTTTGTATACTAATGCTTTTCCTGATTGTAGGACTGGAAAGTGGGCGCCAGCTTACCGCCCTAGCCGGAAGGAATTATCCCACGCGAGGCAGAGGAAGAGGACGAGTCGGGCTCCACTTTCCCTATTGGGGAAGAGCAGGAAGCCCCCGAGTCCAGTGATCACGGGACTCGTAAGCCACGCGGCGCCAACTCTTCGAGTTCCCCCATGCTGGGGGCACCGGATGGTTGCACGGACGCCCACTCGACAGGAACCTTCAGAGTCCCTAGAGGAGCATGCAAGTGTCTATTGCCGCTGGCATTCGAATTTTGATTGATGTGCACACTTTGTTCATTTTTGCTAATGCTGATGCTTCTTATCTTTTGATGTAGCCCATCGTGAAGGATTCCACTCGCCTCGCGGAGCAGATTCTTGGCTTGGGTCGACAACATGCCTTGCTGGACAACCGCCATCGTGAAGTCGAAGGTTTGTGTTAATCTTTTCTCTCCATTCTGTTGTATAGAGACTGTGAGTGATCTTGCCATGTTGATGTCCTTTGCAGGTGAGCATAACGAGCTTCTCCGCCGCGTCTCTTCCTTCGAGAAGGGTCTTGCCACGGCGGAGAAAAAATGCGACGAGGCGGTCGAGGCTCTGAAGGAGGCCCAGAAATGCGAGGAAGATTTGTGTTCCTCCACTGCTGAAAGGGAAAAGTTGTTCGTAGAACAACTCTTCTCAGTCACGAAGGCGCTTTCAGGTATGACTCTGCCTTGTTTGTATTTGTCATGTACTTTGCCTTCACGTTATTGTGCTCATATGTGTATTCTTGCAGATGCCGACGACGTAGGATTTGACGCCCAGGTGCTAGCTCATGCGGATGCTTTGGCCGGCACCATGACTGCAGTCGAGGACCGTAGTTCCGCTCTCCAAGACACACTTGGAAAGGCCAAGGGCGTGCTGAGTCGCCCTCGAGAGGAGGTGGCTCCCAAGGCAAATATAATCGAGAGTCTTGACGGCCTGGTGGAGTCCTTCGTGGAGGGCATCCCGATGGACTTCAAGAATGCACAGTGGTCTGTCGATTCCACAATCGCACTCACGATGGTGCAAGCACATGGTGCAGAGCTAGACCTGAGCATGATCTTCGAGGCGATTCCCGTCAACACGGATGGCCAGCACGTAGTGTTCGCTCCCTTCGCCACTAGATGCAGCAAATATATGGGCCTCGTCTCATTGAGAAAGTCGCCAAATATTCCAAGGAGCTACGGCGAGTGAAGGTGGCAAAGGCTATGGCGTCTAGGACTACCACTAGGAAGTCTATGGCGTCAGAGACTACCACGGATTCGAGGAAGCCCCCGAAGTCGAAGTCGAAGTCGAAGAAGCAGAACGTGCCTTAGCTGCCATATGTAATAGTGTAGCTTCCCTTTTGCTAACCATGTTTTGCGTGTGGGGGTACCCCTGTTGATACTTTGCTGGATTGAATGTACTCCTCCATTTTTTATCAATGTATAGTTGGTCTTATTTGCCTCTTGTTTGGCTATAATAGGGTCCTTCGAGTGGTCCTCCCGACTCTCCTCCCACTGATGAAACTGCGGTGCGACCGCATTCAAAGGTGGAGGAGCTGTCGCTGCTTGCGCGACTACATGATCGCGTAAAGCAGTTGGAGCGAGAGTTTCCCATTGTCCGCGGTAACGCGGACGTGTGGAATTCGAAGGACAAGAAGGCTACTGCTCGCGAGAAGTATCTCCTGGACGAAGTTGCACAGTTGAACGAGCAATTTAAATGTTAGCTCTCTATCTTTGTTTCCTCTTCTTTGGCCATTCGCGGCGATGCTCTGTCTTATGCTATTCCCTTGCTTTTTGTAGTTGTTAGCGCTCGTCATCCGCAGGATGAGAGGGATCGGGTTGCCATTCGCCTTCATAATCTGACCCAGGGGTAGCTGCAAGCCAGTGGTTACTTCTGGGTGGATCATGACCGTGAAGTTGTGTTGGCGACGCTGCAGGATCATGCCTCTCGAGTACTTCAGTGTTTGAAGAGGGTGCAGTCGTGCCTTAGGCATATCTTCCAAGCGATGTTTCCTCTAGACGCGGTGCCATCAAGCTTTCTAGCTTTGCTGGCGAAGTTCTAAGATATCAGCATAGTCTGCGAGTGCGTGCGCCAGTAATTGGTCGCAGGTGCCAAAGCTACATTGGCACTTGTTCGATTGCATAGGCCAGATGTGGATGTTGCGGCTGTTGGCGCTAGGCCGCCTCCGCCAGAAGGGATGACCTGGAACATGGTCCGACACTACCAGGCAGTTGATCGGCCAGCCGAAGATATCGTCGATTTCTTTGAAGATCAAACAAATGTTCTTCTTTTGCAGCAGTAGTGTAGTTTGTATCCTGCGCATAGATGTATAAGTGTTGTAAAATTCATATGATTGTGTCGGGTGTGTTTGATACCCATTAATGTATAAAGAGCTTGCTAGCTTGTATATTTTTCAAGTGTATTGTAAGATACAGGTCCTTTTCATTAGCCTGACGTATATTTATCTCAGCACCTTGCCAACCTGTCAGGTGTGTTGCAGCTGGGTTGGTGTTATCAAGGGTTCGATTGGTAGTGCGTCAGCTACTCAGGATACTGTGTTGTTCGTAGAACAAGATGTAAAGGGTGGCACAGCCCCCGAGTAAAATAATTGCAAGGAAAACAGAAAAATACAGGGTTTGGGGCACTTAGCTTTATTTATTCGTAGAATATCACGAGGTACAATGCGTGGCTAAGTAGCCTGGCTGTATAGCCTTATTTGTAAAGTAAAAAGGAACATCTAAGGGTAGAAACGACGCAGTTGCGCGACATTCCAGGGGTTGGAGTATGCAACTCCGCTCTTGAAGTCTTTAAGGCGATAGGCGCCACCTGGTATTACTTCGATAATCACGTAAGGTCCTTCCCAAGGGGACTCGAACTTGAGGTGTCCTTGCTGCTTCAGTCGCAGGACCAGGTCTCCTTTGACGAAGGATCTGGGCGTAGCCTTCTGCTGTGGTAGTTGCAGAGGTTCTGTTGGTAGATCGTGGATCTCTCCGCTGCAATCTCGCGTGCCTCATCGAGGAGGTCGATGGAGTCTTCGAGTGCTAGGGTTGATTCTGCCTCGCTATATGCTACTACCCGTGGGGCCTTGTAGCGCACCTTTGCGGGTAGTACCGCCTCGGCGCCGTGTACCATGAAGAACAGGGTGTAGCCCGTGGTGCTGTTTGGAGTTGTGCGCAGGCTCCAAAGTACTGATTATAGCTCGTCTGGCCAGCACCTGGCAGCTTGTTCGAGTGGCTGGAGGAGCCTTTTCTTGATTCCGCCGCAAATGAGGCCGTTGGCCTTTTTGACTTGACTGTTAGTCTGAGGGTGGGCCACCGAGGCGTAGCTAATGTTTATTCCTAGGTTTTCGCGGAATTCCTAGACTCCTTGGAGGTGAAGTTCATCCCATTGTTCGTGATGATGCTATGTGGCACCCCGAAGCGGAAGACAATGGACTCGAAGAACTTGACAATGCTGGCTACCGATTGGTTTGTCACCGGCATGGCCTCAATCCACTTGGTGAATTTGTCAAACACAACTAGGAGGTAGACGTATCCTCCTCGTGAGGATCTCTAGAGCTTGCCGACCATGTCGAGTCCCCATTACACGAAAGGACAAGCCACAGGTATTGGCCTAAGCTTCGCGCTAGGTGCGTGTGGTTTGTCCGCGAATCACTAGCAAGCGTTGTAGCGCTAGACGATGTCCTTGGCGTCACGCATGGCCGTTGGCCAGTAGAATCCAGCTCGTAGAGCTTTGGCAACGAGAGCGCGGCTGCCAGCATGGTGGACGCAAGTGCCTTCAGGTATGTCGAGGAGGATTGCTCTGCCGTCCCTGTTGGAGACGCATCGCTGAAGAACTCATGTGATGCTATGCTTGTACAGTTCGCCATTGATGAGAGAGAATGCCTTGGATCATCGCGCTATATGACGTGCATCAGTCCGGTCATCTGGCAACCTTTTGCTGAGCAGGTATGTGACATATGGTTGCGTCCAGGATGACTCGATCATCATGACCTCCGTGGGACCTTCGAGTCCCGCGTCTGGCTCCGTGTCATCGAGTGCCATTGGCTCGTTGGGTGGCGTAGCGCCCGAGTCCGTTGGCATGCTTGTCTTCTTCTCTGGAGCCTTGGGCTTGATGGAGCGTTCATAGATGCGCTCTAGAAATACCCCAGGTGGCACTGGGGCACAGGTGGAGTCAATGTTTGCGAGTGTGTCTGCCTCCTCATTGCTTTCGCGGCCAATGTGTCGCAGCTTGCAACCGTCGAAGTCTCCCTCGAGTGTGTCATAGAGGTCACGGTAGACGATCATGTTGTCGCTCAGAACATCGCACTCGTTCATTGTTTGGTTGACCACCAGTTTGGAGTCGCTATAGATGACGAGTCGCTTGGCGCCGCGGGCTTTAACCATCTGCATCCCATGGAGCAAGGCTTCGTATTCAGCTTCGTTGTTGGAGGCTATGAACTGCATTCGAAGAACATACCTCATCTTGTCACCTTGGGGCGATGTTAGTATGACACGTGCGCCAGCTCCTTCCTTGCGTTTGGACCCGTCGAAGTGCATTGTCCATAGGTAGGAAATTTCTAGCTTGTCGGGGAGCTGGTTCTCCATCTAGTGCACGAGGAAGTCAGAGAGAACTTGCATTTGACCGTGTTGCGCTTTTTGTATGTGATGTCTCGTGGAGACAGTTCTATGCCCTAGAGCGCGGCTCGTCCGGTGGCATCGGGATTATTGAGTATGTGCCCGAGCAGGGCGTCGTTCACCACCACGATTGGGTGCTCCTAGAAGTAGTGGAGCAGTCGCCTAGTAGTCATGAAGATGTTGTAGGCCAGCTTCTGGTAGTGCGGGTACCGCTGTTTTGTTGGTGTGAGCACCTCGCTGAGGTAGTAGACTGGGTGTTGTACCCCGTGGACTTTATTTTCTTTGGCTCGCTCCACCATGGGCACCGTGCTGACCACTTGGTTGGTGGCAGAGATATATAGCATTAGCGGCTCCTTTTCACGAGGCGTCACCAATACTAGCGAGGTGGACAGTAGGCGTTGAGGTCTTCAAATGCTTCTTGTGCTTCGTCTGTCCACTCAAACTTGTCAGTTTTACGGAGAAGTTGATAGAAGGGCAGTGCCTTTTCACCCACTTGGCTGATGAATCGACTAAGCGCAGCGATTTTCCCAGCCAGCTGCTGGACGCCTTTTACATTCTTCAGCTTCTCCATGGCCAGTATGGCCTTTATCTTCTTCGGGTTTGCCTCGATCCCCCTCGCAGAGATGAGATACCCGAGGAGTTGGTGTTGGGGATATACTTTCCGGGTATCCTCATAGTTCCTCACTGACCAGGGTGGCCCACCTCGGGTTAGAGCTTTGCTTCACGGGCGGCCCAGTCAGGGAGAAGAAACGAAGTCCAGTCCGGTTATGGGAAGGCCCAGAAGACTTACCGACTTAGGCCCATTGTGTTACTTGTAGTTCAAGATGTACTCTGTAACCGACTCTTAGTCGTAGCCGGATAGATCTCTCATGTAAACCCTAGGCCGGATATCTATATAAGCCGTCCTAGGGAGAGCCTTTAGGGCACCCAATAGTCTACAATCTCAACTTACACAGGAAAACCCTTGTAACCCATATTCCGGCTCCGCCGTATTACTGGATTGCTAGCAGGAGTAGGATCCGTCCAAAGCCGGTAGATTCGAACCTGGGTAAACTTGTGTGCTCACCGTCCCGGAACACTGTACGTCTCACACCCCACTCTTCCGCATGCCTCGAGGACCCCCTCATGGCGTACTTGTCATCAATCCGACGACAATTGGCGCCCACCGTGGGGCAAGTGGGCTTCGGATTTGTGTTCCGAGCGGAATCTGCAAGAATCGGAATCAGCGAGACCATCACCGTCGGTCGCATCCTCTACGCCAGCGACATCCCTCTCATCGTTCTCGACGAGACCTGGATTCCGGCTAGGGAAGCTGTGACTGCCTACACCATCATGTCTTTTGGCGAGATCGATGTTTACATCGGCTTTGCTGGACCTGCCCCACCCACCCCAGCAGTGATGATAGAGGCAGAAGAAATTTCTGGATCCCCTTTGTCTGCGGAGGCGGCAGAGTTCCGGATCTCAGAAAACCCTAATCCCACCGAGCCCGCACCAGTTGCGGAGATAGTGGATAAATCCGAACCTGAAGCAGACCTAGCGGTCCAAGTTGAATCTAGAGTGGATCTCCCTAGAGAGGTCGAATCCCACATCGACCCACCTGCTGAAGTCAAAATCTAGGAGGAGCATAGCAACAATGACGGTTCCAGCTCTGGCGACGCCGGAACAGACAGGCCTTTCCTGAGATACAAGCTAAGACGCATGATGATGCAAGATGCAAGCATAGACGATATTCTCGAGACCATCAATCATTTCGAGGAAGCTGATCGCGAGAGTCGCAGCTATCTCAGGAGGCACGCGTCGCACTTTGTCGGATATGTGGGATCCGGATCCGGCACTGCCGATGCTAGAGACAACACCGACTCTGTGCTGGAGGCGATCGGAACAAACGCCGACGTACCCGCATCCTCGGATGAGTAAATGACGTTGGCAGATTTTCGAAAGTTTTCCGTGGAATATAAAGAGGAGTATAACTCCAAAGCTGCAGAGGAAGAAGAAGCCACGGATGAAGGATCCAGGGAAAACTCTCCCAAAGCACAGGATGCATGGAAATCGGAGATAATCCCGAGGTCCAGATGTCTGAAAGTACGATCAGAGCTTGACTCCGGGAAACTGACCCAAAGCCATCTTTGCTACCGGCGGTGCCAAGAAGGCAAAGAAGAAGAACAAGAAGAAAAAGACCCCGGCGAAAGACCCTCTGGCAGAGGAGGTGATCACCGAGGAATACGAGGAAGACTCGGATGGAGCACTTATCCCAGACGAGCCCAAAAAAGAAGAGTCGGTGGATGGACATGTGATCACTGAAGGTGCGCGTAAACTCACCGATGCTGCATTAACCACACCTATTCCTACAGCTGCAGAACTTACTGCTGAAGAGCTGGACGAGAGAGCACATGCCCTAGAAGCGTGTCGTCAAGTACTCCTCGATGAAGCCAAAAAAATTGAGGAGGAAAAGAAACGCATGGCATCTGCGGAGAAATACAACTCCAGGCAACACCAGAAGACCAGGAAACTTCATACTGATGACAACCAATTCCCGCAGATTCACAAAGTCCTTTTCGGAGGAGAACTTGGGATGCCTCAACGCGACAACAACGGGGATTGGGTGTATCCAACACCAGTACAGAACACCGTTGCGGCTCGGAAATCCTATCGGCTAATCCAGGCCCGGAGCAGATCCGGTTGGGAATCAAACTACTCAACAAGGGACTAGAGCAACAAAAGCTCGCCCTATCCGGAAGTCAGAAATTGGTCTCAGATTCCGACCAATGTCGCACAGATCCGGCATGGGCTGACATAAGACCCCAACGTGTTCCAGAACAGCAACATCGTTCCGACCGTCGGGAAGATAACCACTCAAGAATCAGATCTTCAGGACAACACCACAAAGCTGCTCGTGACTGGCGTAACGTTAACCCAGTTGCGGAGCAAGAGGCAATTGCTGCACTAAATCCGAGGAACCCTCCCTGGCGAGAGTCGAAAGACCGCAGGGAAGAAGATAAAGAGAAACGTCGGGAGGAGGACCGTCAAAGAATGCCACCTCCTAGACATGCAAGCCGTCTGGATGACGGACGAAGGAACGACGGACACCGTGCCGAGACAAGCCGGCAGGGGGCTCGTCACAATGAATACCCTCCTCGGAACCGGAATAATGACGCTCTAGATGGAGGCCGGCGATCAGTCGGAAATAACCCAGCTGCTCCACCCTCCCCGCCAAGTATCCATCACAACGGTTCCCAAGGAGGGCATCGTGGTGGAGGAGGTGGTGGCAGAAGCCGAAGTCCGGCTCCAAGGCACCGCAGCCATAGCCGTCACTCGGGACGATCCTTATCCTCAAACGACGCAAGGCACAGGATCAACTCCAATATAGAGGCGCGTCGCTATGAAAATGATGACATATACGTGGGACCAAAGTGCTTCGGACCACACATAAGAGCTACAAGATTCCCGGAAGGATTTGCTATCTCAAGACATATTCAATCCTATGACGGCATAGCTCGGCCAGATACTTGGCTACAAGATTTCTTCCAAGCTTGCTGCATCGCCAAAGGCGGAAACAGCCTGGTCACAACCCGATATCTCCCACTTATGTTGCGGAAGACGGCACGATCATGGCTCAATGAACTTCCGGAGAACAACATCCACAACTGGTATGACATGCAAAGTGCGTTCTTTTGGAATTTCGAAGGCACATACTGGAGGCCCCGTACGGTCGGAGACCTACAGTGTTGCACCCAGAAAGTCGGAGAAACTTGCCAGGATTATCTCGGACGATGGATCAACACCAAGAACTCCTGTGAGGGAGTAAATGACCAAACTGCGATTGAAGCTTTCATTGCAGGTCTCCCAATTGGTTTACTGCGTCATCGTTTGAAGTGCGACAAGGTCACTGATTTGAGAGAGATGATAGAAATAGCGAGCAAGTATGCAGATGCTGACGATGATGTAGAGGGATTACTCAACGCCCTGGCTGTGCCACAGTCGGCAAAACAACCAAAGCAACAAGCTCAGAAGCGCAAGAATACCTCGGAAGAGAAACCCAACGCGGAAACGACAGTAGTCACTGCTACTTTCGGGTCTGGAGGATGTGGAGGATGTGGCGGTGGCCACGGACGCGGTCGTGGGACTTCGAGAGTTCAGGGTCGAGGAGACCAACAAACCTGAAAAACCTACTCTTGGGCTGACATTGCTAATAACCCATGTGTGCATCACTTAGAAGCCAAATGGGGCTCATCCCACACAAACGCCGAGTGTCGTTTCAATGATGACATTAAGAGAGACGATACCGCTGGCTACAAAGCTAAGCGGAAGAAGGGAAAGAAGAATCCCGAAAAGGATAAAGAGACCAAGGAAGATTCCAACATGGAGGAAGCTGATGCTTCAAATCCCAAGCCTGAAGGGAAGAAAAATTTTCCGACCAAGAAAGACACTTATGTCACCTTCCTCGGATCTCAACCAACAAAGGTCAAAAAGGCAGTGCTACATGAGCTCAATGCAACAGTTCTAGCAGTCCCTCAATTCTTGGACTGGTCGGAGGTGGTAATCACATTTGACCGCGCTGATCATCCGCCTAAGTTACACATGCGTGGAAAATACGCCTTAATCGTCAATCCACTTATTGACGGTTATGGTTTCTCCAAGACTCTCATGGACGGTGGCAGCAGTATTAATATTCTGTATGTCGAAACGCTACACCGGATGAAGATCTCGGAGACCCAGCCAAACCATAGCTCTGTGATCTTTCACGGAGTTGTCCCAGGAAGACAAGCAAATTCCCTAGGAGAAATCACTTTGGATGTTACCTTTGGAACTCCAAAGAACTATCGGACGGAGGCACTTTCCTTCGAAGTGGTCCCAACGGCTATATTCAAACGTCCGACTTATTGGGCTTTTATGGCTCGTCCGTGTTACATTTAAAATATGATGAAAATTCCAGGTCCCAACGGCGTGATCACCATCAGGGGAGACCCGAAGAAAGCGCGAGAGTGCAAGGATGGAAATGTCGCCTTTGCCGAAGCCGTGCTGCATGCCCAGGAGTACTAGGAGATCAAGAAGAGCATAGATCCATCCGAGATGCCCGCAATGAAGAAGGAGGTGACAAAGCCGAATCCGGAGTTCAAGGCATCAGAAGAGACGAAGAAGATGCCATTGAAGGATGATGACCCCTCCAAGGTGACCCAGATAGGCGTAGGCCTAGATAGCGCATAGGAAAGCGCGCTCGTCAAGTTCCTCAAAGCAAATCAAGATATCTTCGCATGGCAGCCATCTGACATGACCGGAGTACCTAGGGAACTTGCCGAGCACTCTTTAAATGTAAACCCGAACGCTAAACCCATCAAACAGTCCTTACGATGTTTCGGTGATGAAAAGCATAAGGCAATAGCTAAGGAACTAGCACGGCTTGAGTTAGCTAGATTCATAAAAGAGGTCATCCACACTGAGTGGTCGGCCAATCCATTAATGGTCCCTAAAAGGGACACCACTGATTTAAGGATGTGTGTTGATTATACCATCTTGAATAAGGCTTGTCCCAAAGATCCGTTCGCTCTACCTAGGATTGATCAAGTTATCGATTCTACGGCAGGCTCGGAACTCCTCTGTTTTCTCGACGCATATTCTGGTTATCACCAAATCTAGATGAAGGAATCTGACAAAGTCAAAACTTCATTCATAACCCCCTTCGGAACCTTCTGTTTTGCTACGATGCCCTTTGGGCTGAAGACCGCAGGAGCTACGTACCAATGCACAATGCAGCGTTGCCTCCACGACCAAATCGGACGCAATGTACATGCATATGTGGATGATATTGCGGTAATGTCCAAAAAGAAGGAAACATTGATTTCCGACTTGGAGGAAACGTTCGCCAATCTACGAAAATACAACATAATGCTTAATCCGAAGAAATGCTTCTTTGGAATTCCAGCCGGAAAATTGTTAGGTTTCATCGGGTCTCAAAGAGGCATAGAGGTGAACCGAGACAAAATCAAGGCTATACTTAATATTTCCAAGCCAACTCGCCTGAAGGATGTACAAAGACTAACTGGTTACATTGCTGCAGTCAGTCGGTTTGTAAGCCGGCTCGGTGAAAGAGTCGCACCATTATACAAACTCCTGAAAAAGACCAAGGATTTTGTGTGGACCGACGAAACTAAAGCTGCACTACAAGACCTGAAGAAAGTACTCTCATATTCTCCTATCCTTGCTGCATCGGAGCCACAGGAACCGATGTTGCTCTATCTTGCTGCGACAAACAAAGTCGTCAGTATCATCATGGTAGTGGAGAGACCAGAGGAAAATCAGGAACACTTGGTGCAGCGTCCGACTTACTTCGTCAGCGAGGTTCTAACAGAATCAAAACAGTGGTATCCACACTATCAAAATCTGGCTTATGGTGTGTTCTTAGCATCTCGTAAGATATGACATTATTTTCAGGAGCATCCAATTAACATAGTGAGCACAGCTCCCATGAGGGATATAATCAATAACAGTGACACCACAGGACACGTCGCCAAATGGGGCATAGAGCTCTCAGCTTTCGATATTGAGTACAAACCTCGGACAGTAATCAAATCCCAAATCCTTGCCGACTTTGTTGCTGATTGGACAGAGACGAAGGAGAATATGACCCTCCTTGAGTCAGAATATTCCCTATATTTTTATGGGTCTAAGGCTCGCGGGGGCTCGGGGGCTAGCGTGGTGCTCAAATCACCCCAAGGAGATAAACTTTTATACGTGTTGCAGATCCACTTCACAGCGACAAATAATATTGCCGAGTATGAAGCACTGCTACATGGAATCCGGATTGCTAAGGATATCGGCATCCGACGTTTAATGTGTTATAGAGATTCGGATCTTGTTGCTCAGCAAGTGTCGGATATTTGTAATGCAAATAAGCACATGGCAGCATATAAAGCTATCATGGATGATTTATCTAAATAGTTCGAAGGGTTCGAGGTTCAACACATCCCTCGAGTAGAAAACAAGGAAGCAGATGCACTATCTCGGATAGGCTCTGCATGGAAAGAGTTCCCGGATAGCGCTTTTTTAGAGCACCTGAAAGTTCCCTCCATAAAGGGAGTGGATGAGGAATATTCGACCAAATCCGACTCACCTCTAATAGCAGTTCTGGCTGTAATTCCCAGCTGGACTCAACCCTACCTTGATTTTCTGGTAGATTGCGAATTACCCGAAGACGAGGTTCTGAGCCGGTAGATCATCCGACGAGCGAAAGCCTATACTATAGTTCAAGGTGAGCTCTATAAGCAGAGTGTGTATGGGGTCGTTCAGCGCTGCGTATCTCTAGAAGATGGAGTGGAAATCCTAAGAGAAATCCACGAAGGCAAGTGTGGTCACCACGCTGCAACCAAATCTTTAGTTGCAAAAGCTTTCAGACATGGTTTTTTCTGGCTTACAGCCAAGGCAGATGCCGAACGACTAGTCAAGACGTGCAAGGGCTGCCAAAAATACGCCAAGCAAGCTCATGTTTCGGCTGATCAGCTGCGAACAATACCTATAACATGGAATTCGCGGTCTGGGGGCTTAACATGGTAGGACCATTTAAACGGGCTCCAAGTGGATTTACTCACCTCTTAGTGATGGTGGATAAGTTCACCAAATAGATTGAGGCTAAACCCGTCACTAGTTGTGATGGAGCAATAGCCAAAAGATTTGTCGAGGATGTTATAATCCGGTATGGTAATCCGCATAGTATTATCACGGACAACGGGAGCAATTTCTCTATGGGAGAATTGGCCGAATTATGCAACGAACAAAATATCCGGCTTGACATTGTGTCAGTCGCACATCCACAGGCTAATGGACAAGTCGAAAGAGCAAATGGTTTAATCCTACAAGGCCTAAAACCAAGACTCGAAGCACCACTATGACGTGCTGCGGGGGCTTGGCCAGAGGAATTACCTTTTGTAATATGGAGTTTACGAACAACTCCGTACAGGTCAACCGGATACACACCTTTCTTCTTGGTCTATGGCGCAGAAGCAGTTCTTCCTAGTGATTTGATTCACAGTTCTCCTAGAGTGGGCACGTATATCGAAGAGGATGCCGAGATTTCTCGACAAAATGATCTCGACTTAGTCGAAGAAGTTCGCGTTGTTGCTGAAATGAGATCAACAGCCTATCAGCAGAAGTTACGCAAGTATCATAGCTAGAGAGTCAGAAACAGAACTTTCAATAAGGGTGATTTGGTTCTCTGGCTTGTGCAATAAAAGAAAGCACAAACTTTCCCCAGTATGGGAAGTGCCCTTTTTAGTTAGTCGAGTATTGCACAATGGTTCGTACTACTTAACTGATATGAGACCAGTCAAAGAAAGACCTGCTACTAAGAAGAAAAAGAGAGCTGGGGGCATTACAAATCCGGATGAGTTAGACAGACCATGGAATATTGCTCAGCTACGTCCCTTTTATTCTTAGTTTATCCTTCTTTGTAATCATATATGTGTACATGTTCTGAGAGAAATAAAAGTCTTGGTTACCTCAAATTTTTTCTGAGAAGTTTTTACCATCTTATTTCCGAATGATCATGTCATAGTCGGAAATCCCAGAATACTTGAAAGTACTTTATGCTCATGTTTGTTCTGGTTTAGATTTCTGATTCTAAAAATGCTACCTTCGGGTATAACTCTAAAGTTTCTAGTCTATACTTTGGTTATTTGTCTGATTGCCAGATGCTGGCATTTTCCGAGTAGTGATTGTTGGTACTAGAAGCCGACTTTGTTTCCGAGTTTACACTGGTTTAGCAATTGAGCTCTGTTGCTCGGCAAAGTTTTTGTGCTGAAAGTTTGGCCGGCTCATGAAAGGGATGAGGCATAAAGCCAGACAAACGAAAAGTATAGACAAAAAAGTACAAGTGCTTGTGCAAACATTTCAGGCACACAAAAATTTAAGCCAAAAGTGCTGAATAGATTAAAACTTGGCACTAGCAAAAGTATCATACTACATATTTACAGACCCATAATGTTTCTCAGAATAATACATTTGTTTCTAGTAATCTATGATGCAGGAGAAGAGGTAGGAGTTGCCGGCTTGCTGGACACATCAGCCGCACCCTGATAACGGTCCGAGATGTCCTAATCCGATATGGTTTGACCATTGTCGGAAACTTCGACTGCTTCTTCCGGAGGCGGAGGAGGCGTGTCCATGCGGTTGAAGAAGGGAGTGTCGTAGCTGGTCAAGTCAGCTACGCGGCACCCATATCCGGCGCAGGAGTCCATGATGGCTTTAATATCTTGCTCCAGGCCGTCTTCATTCATAGTAGATACCCTCTGGTCACTTGCCAGATTTCCATGCTTCCATGGTGGCTCATGACCATGGTGAGAGCGTTCTGCGCTGCGGATTGCGCGTAGGACATGTTCCAGTCCTGGACAAGCTGCGGCATCTCCTTTTCCTTGTCTCGCACCTAAAAGTCGGACATGTTATGCATGTCCGGAACCCTGAGAACTTCGCCAATATCCTCGATGGATTGGCGGAAGTCATGAAGAAAATCACCGACTTGGGTAAGCTGGTGGGTGTGAGGCTCGGCAGAGGTGGAGTCCATCAAGTTTAGAGGACCTATGCATATAAAAGCAAAACGGTTAAGAAAATCCGACATCAAAAGAGTCGAAGGATGAAAAACAAGTCAGAAAGTTGGAAAACATACCAAATATGACGTCGTCAACCTTGGTTTTCTCTTCACGAAGACTCCGGAGTTCAGCTCGGAGCGCCTCGAAAGGTCCTTCTCTCTGCAAAGCTCGTTATTGAGATCCGAGATTTTCTGCTCGTGGAGTGTGATCTTGCGATCACGTTCCACGGTGGCCACGGAGGATTCGAGAACTTGAGAAATGCTCTTCTCATGATCCGCCTTAAGCTGGTCTCGCTCTCGGCGAAGATCCTTGTTTTCCACCACCAGGGTTTTCAGATTCTCGGCCTCTTCGATCATAGCACAGGACTGCTTTATCAGTGTTGTAAGTCAAAAAGAACAGCAGTTTAGCAAAAATATTCGACTATGAAAACGCAAGACAAGGTTTGAGTCTCGGAATGTTTACCTTCGGCCTCATCCTTGGAAACTTTAAGCTCATCATTTTTAAGTCGGAGAGCTTTGATCTCTCTCCGCTTATTACAGACATTCTTCAAAAACTCATGGTTATATGAATTAACTTTCTGTAAGTCAGAATACCCAGAGTCAGAGGTCTACTAAAGACTCGGGCTAATATTGTAGCTAATATCAGCATGAGCCTTGGGGGCTACACTAGTTCATCCTTTGGCATCCTAAGGAAGCATAAACCCGGATTGTATATCCAACTTCATGCTTGGGGGCTAGATGATATGATATAAAGTACAATAAAGAAAAACGTGCGTTGGAATTCCGACTTACATGATGTTCATGTGTGAGCTTGCTCAGGCACATGTTCACCTCGGTGGTAACCTTCTCGACGAGGGTGAGTGGAATAACCGGAGGTGGTGGAAGCACACCAGCTCTTAGTCCCACGTCGCGAAGACGGACTTGTTCAAGAAGGTCGGAGTCCTTGACGTCCTCCGCTTCTTGTGCTTCTTCTTCGGGAGAGAGATTTTGGCTTTCCAGGCATTGCCGAGCCAGCAGCTGGATCTCCTCTACAGATTTCCGAGACAAGCCAAATTGGCAAGTCCCAGATTGTTTAGGAGGTTTTCGGCTAAGGTCTCTACCGAGGGATCATTACCCAAAGAGGGTTCACCCTTATCAAAACCTGAGCCACCCATGGTGGCGTCAGTCTGCGACTCAAGGGTCACTGGCCCTATTGAGGGAGTCGGATCTTCTGCGACAACCGGTGATGGAGTAATCACCGGGGTTGCGGAAGGTTGAGGGACAGGAGTCGGAGGAGTCGTGGCAAGAGAAGCCATAGTCAGCTTCGTCTGCCGTAGGGGCTTCGAAGAAGTTCCCTTCCCCTTACCCTTGATGAGCTGCTTAGCTCTGAGAATGTAATAGAATGGAAAACATAACATCTCGGAAAAAATTACGAGTAAGGTGCAAAGGCGGAAGTTGTGTGGAAAGTGTAGGGGTTCCGCGCATAAAAACAATAAATTTTACTCTATGCCCCTGAACCCCTGAAGCTGGCAGGACCTATCTATTAGTAATACAGTAACGGGAGGGGCTTTTCGCGAACTTACCCTCGAAGACCGAAAAGCGTTGTCAACGCTCAGGAGAGCATGGTTGATGTAGACGAGCCAAAGCCGACCTCAAGGTCGTGATGAAGTCCTTGCGCTCCTTCTGGCTCCAACGACTTGAGTGCCTCAAGTGTGACACCTCGTGGGAGTTACACACGTCCGGTGCCTGACGATGACTCCTGCTTCTCCGATCCAGCAGCAGTTATGGAAGTAGAGCTCCCGGATCCGAATCCCGCAGCGCGACGGCGCTCCGCGTGAAGATGTCTCTCGCTCGCGCAGTCGAGACTTGGGACCACGGTCACAAGAGAGAGAGAGAGAGAGAGAGAGAGAGAGAGAGAGAGAGAGAGAGAGAGAGAGAGAGAGAGAGGGGAGAGAGAAAATATCAATTGGAGGTCCTCCCAAAAGTGGGGAGACCTTTATTGATTATTGGGTTGTATTTTCTAGGCCAATATACCCCACTATATATAGGGGGAGGGGAGGTACTACCTCCCCTCAAGTCCCGGGGTGGGACTAAAGGAGAGGAGAGGGAGGGGACGCCGCCGGCCAGCCCCTAGTGGGCCCCGCGCGGGGGGCTAGGCCCAGCCGTCCAGCCCCCTTGCCCCTTCTCCCTCTCTCCTTTCCCTAACGTGCCTTCTCCCTCCGAAAATTGGCCCATTAAGCCTTTTGACCTTTTAATTTATTTTCTCTTTATTAAATAATTATGAATAAATGATTAAATCAATATTTAACATTTATTCACATATCATTTAATCTCCGTGGCCATGGAACACCTTCCACCTCCACTCCGGACATCCTCCAGACTTACCGAAACCCTTCCGGTTTTCTCCCTTCTTTTCTTCGGTGATTCTACCGATCCCATAAACACTCTCTAAGCATCATCAAGCCCTTAAGCGTGATACCCTATGGTTCCGGAACACTCCAGACATGGTCGGGACACTCCCGTACCAATGATCAACAGAGGGACCTGGATGGCCATGTGACCCCTATGCATTCCACGAAGACCTTTCGTCGTTTGAACCAGTGACAGTCGTGTCTTATTCCCTTTGTCATTCGATACTTGCATTGCCCGAGACCTGATCAATGACATCATCATGTCGAGTTCAATCTCGTTACTGAACAATGCTAGTTGACTCGTTCCGACAAGTGATATCCATGTGATCCAATCAAACGATGCGCAGCTATTGGATATAACTTCTCCGAGTGGGCCCTTGAGTATCTTCCCGTCACGTGGACGGACAAATCCCGCTCTTGACATATATTGCCTCTACGGTTTCCTCCGAATACCTGAACACACCTTTATAACCACCGTTTTACCAGATGACGTTTGATGCTATCTAAGCACTCTCGGGAGACAGTGATTGATATAGCCTCACGGTCTAAGGAATAGTCTACGAAGATCCTTTTCTAATCATCGTAACTTGAACTTCATGACATGATCGAATCACGATGTTTAGGTTGGGTATTGGTTCATCATCTCATTCTCAGAATGAGATGACCTCATTTCCAACTGGCATAAATGCCACATGATCAGGAAACATGATCATATGTTGACCAATGAACCAGTGACTAGAGTTTCACTAGGAACCCCAGGTTTATTTATATACCACACATGTATTGATGTTTACACTCAACACAGTTATAGCATGATATAAAACTTAATCATAAACTATATGAAGTATGATAATAATCCTTACTACTATTTATCTCTAGGGCATATTTCCAACAGTCTCCCACTTGCACTAGAGTACAAATACACTAGCTGCATTTGTTCTTAATTATTGGTACCATATAACCGGTGCCTAGAACATGCTTGCTCATGGAACAGGTTGAGTCTTGGATCTGTACTTTACAGTCCCAGATCCTTTGCAACTTATTAATGTCACTTTGATTGACATTAATATTCTATCATCACATGACAGCATCTGTGTGTATGCATCGCTGCTATGGCAACAGAACGAGGCATGATTCCAGGAGCCTACAGTGACGTTAGATCAACCTCGAGGGCTTTCTCATGGGCACTGTGCCCTGGGACACATCATTCTACGTTAAAAGTGAATTAGCCCCGCCATAACATTATACAACACTTGAGATGGTACCCTTATGTATTATTATAAATGTATTCATCAAAACACTAGTGCACTATGTGCAACTTTCGATGTTTTGTTCACCTCGCTTCCTACTTGACTTTAATTGGTATCTACAGGAGTTTCCAACATATTCCCTTATAACATAACTCTTTATGCTTTAAGATATGTTATCCTTTATGGATTTGGAAAAATGCGTCCACGGTTCTTTACTAGATACTGCGAACGAACTTAGCTCAACGTTCTGTGATTTGAACTTAATCACTTTCAAACGTTCCTTATTTGGATTACTTATTATGCTAAGTTATCATCATGGTTTACTAAGATAGAACCTATGTCTTAACATAGTGGATGATAATCATCATATTCTTTCTTTCAACCACTGATGTTTAAACTTAACGCTATTCCTAATTTGAGTCATCAAGGACTAGTTCCTTAATTAACTTCTATTCTGAAACAGCTTTCAGAATCCCTTAAGGAATACTACATAATATCATAATACATCTATCATCAACTTCTACATCTTATAAATCATTATTTATAAGTATTTGCACTTTCATCCTTAACTTACTTTAAGACTTACTCCTACAAGCTCCCACTCAAAATATGCTGCTAACATATTTGGGTATGAGTCAGTACTCTTACTCAAACAATGTTCCTACATATTTGAATTTGAAACTTATATTGCTCCCACTTAAAAATATGTCAATCACATATTGTTTTAGGAAGACTTACATAGCTACCACTCAATTTTATGCAAATTGCATATCTCCTTTACTATCTTGAATAACATCAAAATCCTTTGATTAAATATCAAACTTGGAGATTTACTATGAGATACTAGTACTTTACTAGTTTTAAATCCACTAGAAATTTCTCACACTTGAATCAAATTCATTTGAACTTGTCCAATACTTGAAAAATTGTGCTTTTGTCATTCACCCCCTTTTTCTGACTATGGCTTTGCAGTCATTTGGGAAAATTCCAAGTACCTCCTTTTACTTGTGAGATTCAACAATGAAGTGCTTTCTAATCTCACGGGAATTTTGTTATCAGGATTTCTCATAATTCTAGTTTACCATCATTTCCTTTGTAGTTTGTAGGTATGTCATGTTCCAAAGATCATGGCAAGTAATTCACAAATGTTTCCATACAAGATATGGATTTACATTTTGAATCCTACTTCATATAGTGAATAACAATAGTGGAGGGAAAAACACAATGATCAAAATCATTGATTCTTTCCTTCTGTGAAGAGAATCGTTCAGGAACGTTGTCCGTTGCGCTTCTCAACACTCTGACGCAGGGTTTTGAATCCTCGTCGTGTCTTACACTAATTTCCATTTGCTCCATCATTGAGAAACATCACTAGAGGTGAGCTTTCTCAAGAATGCACCAAAATCCAAGCAATACAAGTTTTGCTTTCCTTTTGGTTTGAGCTATGGGTTTTGTATTCAAAGTTTCCAATGAATATTCTACAAGGACTTATTCGCTATTGTTTTGGTTATATCGAATATCCCCAAAACTTTCACGAATTCAAATGGTTCACTGGTTCTAATTGAGTGCTAACTATTTCTAAACTAATGGTCTCTACATATACTACAACGATTTATTTGGTGCCTTCTATTCAACCCCTTTGATATCTAATATCACATTGTGATGCTTTGATGTTTCAAAACACTTTGCATTCCACAATTTCTGTTATGCCATTCTTATAAAGTTGAACTTTATTACTATTGATCAAATCATAGTAATTAGATTCTCTTTTATACTTATACCCTTTGTTGATGAAACACTTTGATGAAATCAAATAGTTTCATATTCATGTTTCCTTTGGTTACCATTTTCGTTAAAACATAATACATCGAATATGTATTTTATTTAACAATTCTTTAAACACTTTGTATTCAAGTAATACACGGTGTTCAAGTTATTTTGCCGAACTTAGGCATGTTTTATATGTGAAAAGAAATCAAATGACTTTCACACATCATCACATAACTTTGAATTTAAACAATGGTTTCATTCAACAATGAAATATCATTAAGTTGGGTATTTTAAACAAGGCATTTTAATGTTTTACAAATGTTCATGCATTATCAATTAGTTTCAAACAATAAGGATAATTCACACATAATCAAACAAGATATGAACACGAATAGAAATCATTCATAAAAGTGGAACAACTGTTTGTTACAAACTGATATGAATAACTGTCTCACGAAGTGTGAGACACACTAAAGAAGTTCAAATCTCTCGATTACAAAGAATCATCATAAAACATAAACTAAGTGATAAATGTCGAGGGAGAGTGTCGTTGGCCGTCATCATCATGCTCGCCATCAACACGCAACGTCACCTCCTCTCCAGCAAGGACCTCTATGCAGAAGGACCTGTTTTCAGTAAAACAGAACAAGTATCAGATATACTTAACTCTACAATGTGTTTGCAAGATTATAACATTTATAAAAATGTATATCAAATATATACCTTGGTCATCAATGACCTCTCCGGCGATTGGTTCAACCTTTACATTCTGGAAACGTAATATGAACTCATGGAAATCCAATGCTTCCGTATCAGCACTCATGATGCTACTCTGGACATGTCCTTTGTAGCTGGGAGGCAATGACCGAAGCAGTACGTCTATCGCAAATGGATCAGCCATCCAGTAATCCATGAAGTGAACCAGTCTCGTGTGTGTGCATCAAGCATGCGCTCCAAGTGACTCTTCAGACATGTATGCTCCTCCATCTGTATGGAAAGGAACTCTCCAAGCAACTCGTGCTTCCACATGCGCACATGGCCTATGAACTCTGCTCTCAGCTGATCCACCATCGAATATGGGTCAAGATCACCCATGAGCGGATGTAGTTCATCCACCATCTCGTAACGCATTATTATCTGTGTAGGTGGACATCTCTTGGCGGTAGTAGCGGTCTGCCAGCTCTTGTGGGGTCTCATAGTAGTCTGGCTCAGTCAAATCCATCGTGCGGCGTATGTAGTCTACCACATGATTCCTAGTAAGGAGATCATCTAGGCGCACAAGCCAACTAGGGAAGTTGGATCCATCAAGTCTAAGTTTCTCACCCTTTACCCAATCCTCAATCTCAAAGTAAGCTTCACGGTGAGCCATCTACATTTATAATTGCAAAAGGAATTTAGACTAAGTTTATAATTAAATGAGTTAATAATAACTCCACTCAGAAACACCTATCCCTAGTGAGGGTTCCTAGTGATAACACGACCCCTATCAGCCACATCTCCCCCGATCGTCACGGCCATCAATGTGGGTTCAAGGGTGGACGCTAAATGTCGGTCACATCATTCATGCGACTCGTGCTCGATCTTTCGACCATCCGCGTTCCGAGGCCACGCTTCTCTAGCGTGCTAGGCTCGCCAACTCAACCTTAGTGTATTTGCTGTGCAACATGGCTTACACCCACTGTATGTGAACGTAGATATGTCTGACACCCAGGCCTGTCACCCTGGATCGCCTCATACCGAAGAACTTTCTTGGTGGTGCACACTAAGGGGGAACACAATCGTTGGTTATTTTAACAGGGATCTTCTTATTAGGCTACTGTTTAGTATCTAATACTAGCACACAATAAGACATACAAACAATAACATTGAATGTAAATGCTATGTGATATGGTCCTTCACGTCATGATCTCCATCCGCCGTCACCGGGTTCCAGCGCCAGGGTTCTGGCGCCGTAGACACCAGGGTACCAGTGTCATTCTGGCGTGGTAGTTCGTCACCTTCGTGACTATCTACTACTATGCAACAAAAGGTAATTACTTTACCTTTGCGACAACCATATCACAAAGCAATGCCCCCCTGCAAAACAAAGTTAGACGCTTCTACTTTATCTTTGCATGTTTTACGTGGCTGAATGGGCTTTTGTACGAGAACCGTTCTTACCTACGAACTTTCAGCACAACGCTGATCAAGTAGTTGTCTCTACTACACCCCTTTCGGAGCCCTCCGTTGCAAATGGTATACCAACTAATGCGAGAGAGACAAACACCCTCCTAAGACACTTTATACGGTACAAGCCGTATGTCAAGCGTGGACCAGTCTCGCGAATGAACGCGTAAAGTCTGTTAGGGGCCGCTTCATCAAGCATTGCTGCGGTATACACAAGTACACGTGGGAGGGTAACAACTAAAAGATCAACGCACACATGCTACATCTCGTGTGTTCTACCCGTACTAGCATTACTACGCATAGATCTAGCTCTCATACCACTTTAGGGGTTCCGCGCATAAAAACAATAAATTTTACTCTACGCCCCTGAACCCCTGAAGCTGGCAGGACCTATCTATTAGTAATACAGTAACGGGAGGGGCTTTTCGTGAACTTACCCTCGAAGACCGAAAAGCGTTGTCAACGCTCAGGAGAGTGTGGTTGATGTAGACGAGCCGAAGCCGACCTCAAGGTCGTGATGAAGTCCTTGCGCTCCTTATGGCTCCAACGACTTGAGTGCCTTAACTGTGACACCTCGTGGGAGTTACACACGTCCGGTGCCTGATGATGACTCCCGCTTCCCCGATCCAGTAGCAGTTGCGGAAGTAGAGCTCCCGGATCCGAATCCCGTAGCGCGACGGCACTCCGCGGTGAAGATGTCTCTCGTTCGCGCAGTCCAGACTTGGGACCACGGTCACGAGAGAGAGAGAGGGGGAGAGAGAAAATATCAATTGGAGGTCCTCCCAAAAGTGGGGAGACCTTTATTGATTATTGGGTTGTATTTTCTAGGCCAATATACCCCACTATATATAGGGGGAGGGGAGGTACTACCTCCCCTCAAGTCCCAGGGTGGGACTAAAGGAGAGGAGGGGGAGGGGAGGCCGCCGGCCAGCCCCTAGTGGGCCCCGCGCGGGGGGCTAGGCCCAGCCGGCCAGCCCCCTTGCCCCTTCTCCCTCTCTCCTTTCCCTAATGTGCCTTCTCCCTCCGAAAATTGGCCCATTAAGCCTTTTGACCTTTTAATTTATTTTCTCTTTATTAAATAATTATGAATAAATGATTAAATCAATATTTAACATTTATTCACATATCATTTAATCTCCGTGGCCATGGAACACCTTCCACCTCCACTCCGGACATCCTCCAGACTTACCGAAACCCTTCCGGTTTTCTCCCTTCTTTTCTTCGGTGATTCTACCGATCCCATAAACACTCTCTAAGCATCATCAAGCCCTTAAGCGTGATACCCTATGGTTCCGGAACACTCCAGACATGGTCGGGACACTCCCGTACCAATGATCAACAGAGGGACCTGGATGGCCATGTGACCCCTGTGCATTCCACGAAGATCTTTTGTCGTTTGAACCGGTGACAGTCGTGTCTTATTCCCTTTGTCATTCGATACTTGCATTGCCCGAGACCTGATCAATGACATCATCATGTCGAGTTCAATCTCGTTACTGAACAATGCTATTTGACTCGTTCCGACAAGTGATATGCCTGTGATCCAATCTCACGCTGTGCAGCTATTGGATATAACTTCTCCGAGTGGGACCTTGAGTATCTTCCCATCACGTGGACGGACAAAACCCGCTCTTGACATATATTGCCTCTACGGTTTCCTCCGAATACCTGAACACACCTTTATAACCACCGTTTTACCAGATGGCGTTTGATGCTATCTAAGCACTCTCGGGAGACAGTGATTGATATAGCCTCATGGTCTAAGGAATAGTCTACGAGGATCCTTTTCTAATCATCATAACTTGACTTCGTGACATGATCGAATCACGATGTTTAGGTTGGGTATTGGTTCATCATCTCATTCTCAGAATGAGATGACCTCATTTCCAACTGGCATAAATGCCACATGATCAGGAAACATGATCATTTGTTGACCAATGAACAAGTGACTACAGTTTCACTAGGAACCCCAGGTTTGTTTATATACCACACGTGTATTGATGTTTCCACTCAACACAGTTATAGCATGATATACAACTTAATCATAAACTATATGAAATATGATAATAGTCCTTATTACTATTTGTCTCTAGGGCATATTTCCAATAGAAAGTTACCTCTTCACAACTGGCACTTCCTTTGTGCCGACGGCCACTATCGGAGCTTTGCACTTCCTGGGCACAACGTCCGATAGTGGGACCAGTTCCTCCTCCTGAGAAAACTCCGGAGGATATCCCTCGATAGGAGCCAGTTCTGACTCGGGTAGGTCGGCAAGCTGAAAAGAAGATAATATCTCAGTATTGCAAAGTAACTTAAAGGTGAAACACATAAAAAAGTTTTCCGCTAAAAGCTTACCGGCACTACAGGGTCTTCCGCTATGTGCATGTCTAGAGACAAGTCCAGAATCTTTCTCTCAATCCGCTCCTTGATCAACCATTTGATCTGGCTTATGTAATCCTGTGGCTTTAAAGCCTTGGGACTGATGTGGAGGGAGTCATTTTTCGACGCCGTGATGGAATGCATCAGTCGGTCGCCGTGGTGCTGGAGAGGCTGGATCCGGCGTGCGACCCAAGATTGGACTAAGTCGGACCCTCTCAGGCCCTTGTGTTTTATCAGATATTCAATCCGCCTCTTGGCGAGGATCAGATCATCACTGAGAGTCGGAGGAGACTCGTCCCAAGACTCTAGGGCCGTGGCGGCTCCATCAACGAAAGCCGGCAAAGCAGTGGCTTTGCTGGGAGCAGGAATATCCTTATGATAAAAGAAGGTGGTCAGCCATTGTTTGACTGACTCACTAGCTAAAATACGAGGATAAACACGCTCGCGTCTAACTGAAAGGCTAATAGTGCCAGTAATATAAGGATTACCGGCAGTGATGGAGTTTCTCCGGACATGAAAATAGAACCAGAACAAAGTAAGACTCGGCCTAATGCCGAGATATCCCTCACACAAATCTGCATAAGAGCTCATCTCTAAGATGGAGTTGGGAGGAAGATGGTGAAGCTGAACACCGTAATGATCTATCACCTTGGAAAAGAATTCCTAGGGAGGGAAAGACAAACCTCTGTCGAGGTGGGTGCCGAAGTGTACCCACTCGTCGACGTGCGGGTTGGGGATGGTTTCGCCGAAACCGCTCCGCCAGTCGCCGGTGCGGAGGAGCCCTTCATTCTCCATGCCGTGGAGCTTCTCTTCGTCGAAGAGGCATGGGATTCAGACCCCATGGTTGCTTTCTTTCTCCACCGCCGCTGCCGCCGTCTCCGCCACTGCGAATCCAGCCAAGCCGGATGATGAAGATGAAGCCATTCCTCTGGTGCGCCGGTGACCTTAGATGGGTGGCGCTGGGAATCTGGGAAGCAGGAGATTCAGTTCGCGAGGGAGAACTGGAGGAGAGGAAACAACAAGGGGAATAGGTGAAGATGGGGAAAAGAGAATCCTCACCCCTTATAACCACCTAACCGCGCCAAGATTCGTGCAAAAGCCATAGTGTAACGCCATGCGTCGTGGAAGGAACTAGGAAGGTCCCACGCGATGATTACATCGCCTCGATCTCCGCGTACACATTGAAACGGTGCCTCGGTTCCGCGAACGATGGAGCCACCAACGGTTGTGCTGACAGGATGTTTGTCAGTGACGTGACTTGACCATGACCAGTGTCAGATGACATCAGAGACCAAGTTTTGGCTTAGTTTGAATATCAAGCTGGAAAATCCGAATAACGTACTGATAGGTCCGATTTACTTTTGAGACCCGGATCGTATCTTTTGTTTTGAAGTTTCAGGAACCCTTCAAGATTCTGCAAGCCGAAGATCAAGCTAGACGATGATGAATCCGACTTTAGATATTGGAGACTTCCGGGGGCTGCTGTTGGGGATATACTTTCCGGGTATCCTCACAGTTCCTCACTGACTAGGGTGGCCCACTTCGGGTTAGAGCTTTGCTTCACGGGCGGCCCAGTTAGGGAGAAGAAACGGAGTCCAGTTCGGCTACGGGAAGGCCTAGAAGACTTACCGACTTAGGCCCATTGTGTTACTTGTAGTTCAAGATGTACTCTGTAACCGACTCTTAGTCGTAGCCGGATAGATCTCTCCTGTAAACCCTAGGCCGGATATCTATATAAGCCGTCCTAGGGAGAGCCTTTAGGGCACCCAATAGTCTACAATCTCAACTTACACAGGCAAACCCTTGTAACCCATATTCCGGCTCTGCCGTATTACTGGATTACTAGCAGGAGTAGGATCCATCCAAAGCCGGCGGATTCGAACCTAGGTAAACTTGTGTGCTCACCGTCTCGGAACACCGTACGTCTCACACCCCTCTCTTCCGCACGCCTCGAGGACCCCCTCATGGCATACTTCTCATCAATCCGACGATAGTTGCCCATATGGTACGCCGAAGGTGCATTTGTCCGGATTGATCTTGATCCAGTAACGATCAAGGTTATCGAAGGTCTCACAGAGATTGTTGAGTAACGCGGCTTCCTCTTTGGTTTTGTCGACGATGTCATCGACGTAGACTTGGATATTGCGACCAAGTTGGTTCTTGAGGCAGGCCTGTATACACCGCTGATAGGTGGCTCCTGCATTTTTTAGCCCGAAGGGCATCGTGTTGTAGCAGAACACACCAAAGGGTGTTGTGAATGCCGTTTTCTTCTGGTCTTCCTCCTTCATTTGAATCTAGTTGTAGCCTGAGTAGGCATCGAGGAAGCAGAGGCGCTCACATCCCGCAGTAGAGTCGATTATTTGATCGATCCATGGCAACAAGAAGTGATCCTTCAGGCAGTGCTTGTTCAAGGAGGTGAAGTCCACGCACATCCGTAGGATATCCATGTCCTTTTTAGGCACAAGAACTGGATTTGCGAGCTAGGTGCTTTACTTGATCTCGTGTATGAATTTCGCATCAAGGCGTGTGTTGACTTCCATACCAACCGCTTTTGCTCTTGGTTCAGACAGTCACCGTATTGTTTGCTTGACTGGCCTTGCGTCTGGATTCATGTTGAGTGAGTGCTCGGCGAATTCCCTGGGAACTTCTGGCATGTCCGCTAGACACCAGGCGAATATTTCCCAGCACTCACGGAGGAATTCGACGAGCGCGAGTTCCTATGCGGGACTCAAGTTGTTGGCGATGAGGGTCGTCTTGGTCAGGTCCATTGGGTGGACCTGGACTTTCTTGGTGTACACCGATGAGTCGAATGATATGTCGGGTGAGCTTGGCTTGCTCAGGGGAGGCAGACTGTTGTCTGTCGACTCCTTCAACCTTACGAGTTCCTCTTGCATGCCGAAGGACTGGGAGATCCTGTTGAATTCCCTATCGCAGCTGTCAGACCTCTCGAAGCTTCCGTTGATTGTGATGACGCCGTTTGGGCCTGGCATCTTCATCTCCAGGTAGGCGTAGTGTGGTACCACCATGAACCTCGCGAACGCGACACATCAGTGGATGAAGTGGTACTATGAAGACCAGTCGACAACTTCAAAGTCGGTGTGCTCTCACTGAAAATTTTGCGGCGTGCCGAAGATGACGTCGAGGTTGATCTTGCCCAGGGGGTACACGCCCTTCCCTGGGACGATGCCATGAAATATCATGTCTGAAACTTCCAAACATGTCAGAGGGATCCTCATTGCACGCAAGGTACTTGCGAACATGAGAATGATGCCGCTTCCGACGTCCATGAAGACGCGACTCATCTCGAAGCCCCCAATCTATGCCTCGAGTACGAGGGGACAGTGGCCTGGGCGAGGTACTTGGCATGGGTGTAAGCGCTTGTTGAATGTGATGCATGACTCGCTTCCACTGAGGTACTCAGTGGTGGAGGGCAGGGAGTTTATCTCTAAATTGACTTGGCGAGTGATTGCCTTCTACACTCGATTTGAGGGGCACCCTTTTTGGATCATCCCCATGTTACCCAGCGCTCGCGGGTATGGCTCGCCTCCATGGTTCTGGACTGGCACAGTCGTAGGTGGTGGTGGTCCAGGTGGTGGCGTTGGTGCTCCATGATCCACGGCACCTGGGGCAGCTCCGTAGCCCTAGTTGATCGCATCGCGATTCATCTGGGCCAGACCTTCGTGGAGCTTGAGGAACTCGCGGTAGTCCTTGAGAAGGTGGCTGGACGATTTCTTGCTGTCGTGCTTGTCGATGTAGAAGTGTATGTTGCATGGTTCGGACAGTTTTTCCTGGATGGATGTTCCACGTGCCTCATCGCGAGTGCGGTGCTGCCGCACCTGCGTGGTTTTTTCCGCTGTCGCGGTATCCACCGCTGCGGTATCCGCTATTGTGGTTGTCGTCGCGTTTGTTGGCGTAGCCAGCTGCGACCATGTCGACCTCTTCGCGGTCCTCGTAGACGCGCATTTGACGTTTTCCTCGGCGATCACATATGCGCCCAAGGTCATCGTCATAATCGGAGTAGGCACAGTTTTTCACCGAGTCCTCTCTAGCATCCTACCGATTCACGATCTCCATCAGGTGGTTGATTGTCTTGGGCTTCGAGCGGCCCAACTCCTCCCTGAGCTCTCTGCGGCGAACGCTGCTGTTGAACACGTCGAATGCGTGATCCTCAGAGATATCTTCTGTAGAATTCTTGATGATGGACCATCTCTGGATGTACGAGCGCAGCGAATCGCCAGACCTCTGGTGGTAGCCTCTTAGCTCCTCGATTGATGCAGGCCTTTTGTAGGTGCCCTTGAAGTTGCGCACGAAGCTGTATACCAGCTCTTCCCAGCTGCGAATTGATCCGCGCGGGAAATTGTTGAGCCATGCGCGGGCGGCGCCTTGCAGCTGTAGCTATAGGCATTGCATTGCTGTGCTTGAGCTTCTGCCATGCAGCCTGACGGAGGAGATGTGATCTTCCAGCCAGATCTTCGGGTCCTACAAGCCGTCGAATTTCGGGTTCTCCGATGGGAGTTTGAACCCTTTAGGCATTCGCTTCTGCCTAATGGCTCTGCTGAAGCATCTGGCGCCACAGAGCTCTACTTCGTCATCTTCCGAGGCAGTCAAACGGGCACGCCTTGCGTGCATCTTGTCGACCTTGCGCTGCGTGATGTCATCACGCGCGTCGTAGCGCGGTCATGCCGCCGTGAGCAGCGCCGTCGTGAGCAGCGCCGCCGTGAGCACGCCGCCGTGACAGATCGTGGTTGTCATTGCTGGAGGAGTGCGAGTAGTAATACTTGTCCAAAGCTTTACTCTTCTTCGGCTCCGGTGTTGGCTCCTTGACAAGGGCAACTTCGACTAGCCCCAAGCCTGCGATTGTAGATCGGTGCATGGCGGCTCGCGGATCCCCAGCCGGTGGCTGGTTGTTGAGGAGGTACATGGTGGCTGCTTGCGGTGTCTTTGGGAGCACGTTGCCCCGCGTAGCCACCATCATGGAGCCAAAGTCGAGGATTCGTGTTGCTTCTTCTCGCTCCTTGTTGGTGAGGTGGGCCAGTCGAGATCGCTGTTTGGCGGCCACGTAGTCATTTCCCTTAGAGGAGGATCCTCCCATGGAAGAGAGTTGATCCCGCCGAAGACTCGACTCGTCCGCTGCCTTTCTACGCGCGTCGAGTTGCGCGATTACTTGCTGCTAGCGCTTGTACTCCTCTTTGAGCAGCCAATGGTAACCCATCAGCATCTGTTGTGATGAGTTTAGGGGGAGGGGATTGCCCCATAGAGCCTCCTGACAGCGGGCCCACTCGTTGTCGTTGAGCTTGATCAGCACGCGCTCTTCGGTGTGCTCATTCACTGTGAGGTTAGGGTCTCCTTCTGTCCCATTGTTGGTGGGCGCGCCGTTGGTGGGGCCACCATTTTCGCCGTTGGTTGGTCTAGTGCCGGTGTTGTCGCGATTGACATCGGTGTTGTCCGCATTGATGACAGCGCACATGAAGTGATTGGGAAAGCTGTTGCTCCCACAACTTTCAGATCCAGAGCCATAGGATCCATCTTCTATGGCCAGATCACCCAGATCGGATATGTGACTGCTGTCGTTGTCCATGCCCCCAACTGTTGTCAGGGCGTTGATCTTGCTTAGGGTGCCGATTGGAGGTGGGAACCATGATGCTGGAGCAATCGCGGGAACCATCGGTTGATCAGGGAGGCGAAGCGTGCCCAACTAACCAACTTGGAAGTGTAAGCTCCCGATCCTCAGGCCGATCCCATCACCCACGGACTCAAAAGCCGGGCGAGTGGCTGACGTGTGGACGGTGAAGTCGAAAGCACTGATGAGGAGGCAAATCTCCGTTGTTGTAGAGTTGTAGATCGGGGTTGATGGGGTTGAAGAAGCCGCGACATCAGCACTCCCAATTCCCACAGACGACGCCAATTGACGAGGGTTAAACTCATCAATGCCCATTTTTATGGACTTGGGTTTTGGAGAAGGACAGAGCGCTGGAGGCATCAATCGGCTAGCAAACAAGCACACATGGACACATGGTTTTCCCAGGTTCAGGCCTCATAGAGGTCCCTACTCCTGCTTGTCTACTCTTGGAATTATCGAGGGAGTCGAAAGTTACAGGGGGTGCGTAGATGCAATCTGGCGATGGTTGTGGAAACTAGGGTTGTGATTGTCCTCCTCGCTGTCCCCTCCTAGCCTTTATATAGATAGGCTAGGTCTCGGGTAGCAAGTCGAGTTGGTTACAGATTAGGGTTTGTCCCTTTAAACTTTCTATCTTAAGCTTCGTCTTGTGCTGCAAGCAATCAGAGTCTCCATGCATCACCTGAATCCTGTATTGGGCCCTGGTAACGCCGTGGGCTTCTGCCATACCTGGAGTGTATATGCCAAACTCGAGTACCTGTAGGGTATGCCCATGTCAGGGAGAAACAAACTATTGCACTTTCCGAACAAGATGAAAATCTTCAGAAGCGCTTGGAGACCCTCAACACTTCATTGACCCGTGAGTTTACTATCTTCGAAAGATTATTTTCGTTTTGCTTTCAATAATTTCTTTTGGTTCTTGATTCTATGAGTGTTTGTACTTGCAGAGCTTACTAGCCAGAATTTGGTGCTGGACGAGGATAAGAGGGTTGACCCTTTATCAGATGTTGTTGGTACTTTAGAAGCCAACATTGTTCGTGGGTGCAATCTTCTTATCCGTTCATACCGTGCTTTCAAGAGCTTGCATGCCGAGTTTTTTCTGATGAAGGAGGTGCCGACTGATTTGAATGACCTTGTTGCTGTCTTTGGTGCTGATCCGAGCCCACTTTTTGGCTACAGCGTGACATAGTAGAAGAGTGGTGCTGAAACTTCTATGGCCCTAGCGATGGAGCACGGCGAAAAGATCGACTGGTAGAAGGTTAGCTCCTCTGTCCCAGTCGCCAATGATGGCCAAGCGGTTGATTTAAAGCCTTTTGTAAAGAAGGACAAGAAGTACTCTCGGCTGCTCCTAGGCATCGGTGCGAGGCCGAAAAATCCACTACCCAACCTTCGGCCGGTGCCCCTTCGGCGAGTGACGCCCTAGTCATTCCTTCGAATGACGCTCCATCTGCCAGCACCACCTTGTCTATGGAGAAAACTGCCCCGTAGTTTTAGTTTGTAGCTGTAGAGGTCTCTTTGTTTACTTAGCCTTGTAATGAAATTTGCTCCTTCTATTGAATCACTCCCCTTTGTCGGGATAGATCTGGTGTATCTGTTCATTATGCATGCCATTTGCCGCTTGTGTACTGAAATTCCTATATTTTTCATTTGCTCTGCCAGATACTCTGTGACTTGGCAGCTCCGTCAGGGCCCACTCAGGCTTCGGATGCGCACCCATCTTCATCTAGGTTGGGTGCATCCAAAACTATCGTTGTTTGTGTGATCGATCCACCACTATATGAAGAAAAGATTGAGCATGTGAAGAAACTTGAGGGTAATCTTCGAGTTGTCCAAGCAATGGTGGACTTATCTCAATCGAAAACGCGCAAGGCCCTGGATCGTGAAACATATTTTTTGGAAAAAAATCCAAGGTGAGCGAGAAGATGCTATGTAAGTCTTCCGTAATATTTCTTAGTATTTCCTCCTTAGTAATAGAAGTTAACTTTCCTTTCTATTTTAGGTATTCGATTGTGTGAGAGGGAAGAGACCCAATGTCTGTGCAATCGAATCCATGCTCTGGTGACTGCTTCCTAAGGTACTGAGACAGATTTTCGGATTGATCATCGCTATGCCTATTCGGTGGCTTTGCTTCAAGATCGCGTACCAGAGGTGGAGCAGTTCGTCGAGTGCTACCGTAGATTCTTGGCTATTGTGTATAATGCCATGTTTGCCCGTGATCCTCAGCCCTAGAGCCTAGCTGATTTGATGGCAGAATTTATGCAGGGTGAAAGGATTCATCATTTTGTGAAGCTGCAACTTGTGGTGGGTGCTAAGCTTGCACTTTCTTGGGTGCACGTGCACTACCTAATTCTAGATTTGGATGTTGTGTCTCTGGGACTGCCTCCCCCTCCTGGCGGTGGCTTGGTTAACATGGCGCCTCACTATGCGGTTGCCCGTAGGCCTTCCATCAGGATTGTCCAGAGATGCCTAGAGGAGGACGAATATTTCTTCATAGATTTCGCCATCTAAATGTTTCCTATATTATCGATCTTTTTACTCAAAGAAATACTGTGTAGTGCCATTGTTTTTATCAAAAAGGTCGTAAATTTGTACGAGAATTAGTTTTTATCGCGCGAGACCTTTTTGTTTGTTTGACGCCTATAGGCTGAGTCAGTTTATTCGGGTCAAAGGCACGTTATATGGGAGCTGATGATTTTTGATATGGTGTACCTGTCGAAGCCCCCGTGTATCAGGTTGATGAATAGAACAACAGAAATCTCGAGACCCAGTTTTGGGAACTTTTCTTTATTTATCATCGAATAATAGAGGATACATTTTTGGCGTGCTCACCTGGCCATTGGCCTTATTGAGTATAAAATGCACGAAAGTAAAAGAACATCCTAAAATTGTCAGTTTCTATCTTGAGGTACCCCATTGTTCTCTTGTTGCGCTCCCTTTGGGCTCAAGGGGGTTTTAACCTTTCGACTGGAGCCGCAGCTTCGGCATGATGGACCAGAGAGAAAATGGCGTAGCAGTTTACTGAATCGCTTTGGATTGGAAAGTCAATGCACACACGGAGTCGATCGTCTTTATTTAGGACGAGTATTGGGTTAGCCACCCATGTTGCTTTTGTTATCCCTGCGAAGTGCCACACATTGGTGAGGCGAGGAGCTTGCTATCCAATGGCCCTGATTTGTCGGGTGGACCGTTCATTGTTTGTGGTGTTTAATTTGGCTGAGTGCTAATCAGGTTCCTTGAGGATTTCTTATGCATTGATTGAGTCCGCAAGAGTCCCCCAATTCTCACGGGGAAACCAACAAGCGCGCCTTCCTATGCGGGACCAATGTTGGAGGCCAGATAGGTCATTTTTGTGTTTGCATGATGCACCTGATTTTGTTGAGCCTATTCACTAGGGACATGTTCTTCGTGTAATAGTTCTACGTCTGCAATTTTCAGCTGGCCAAATTCGGCTTCCATCCAAAAGATTCTGATATTTTATTAAACTCCCGGTCGCAGTTATCCGAGCGAGTGAAGCTTCCTCTCATGGTTATGATCCTGTTGGGGGCTGGCATTTTTAATACCAGATATGTGTAGTGGGGTACTTCCATGAACCTAGCGAAAGCTGGTTGTCCCAGGATCGCATGGTATTGTGATGGCCAGTCCATGATTTTGAACTCCAGTTTTTCGCGCATGAAGTTCTTCCTTGTTCCGAAGACTACGTCAAGATAGACTTTGCCTAAAGGAATCTCGGCTTTCCCCAGAACTATCGCGTGGAAAGTTGTGCCTATAGGCGCTAGAATTTTGGCATAAATGAGATTGATGTTGCTCCCTGCATCCAAGAAAATCTTGCTCATGTTGAACCCGCTGATTTGCGCTTCTACTATTAAGGTTGACTGACCCGGTCGCGGAACCCAAAACGGGTGATCAGCTCTGCTAAACGTGATTTCTTACTCTAATCAGTGGAGGTATTCGGGTGTGGGAGGTGGTGCTGTTACTGCCATATTTACTTGTCTTGTAATCAGCTTCTATGTCCTATTAGATGGACTCCCTTTCTAAATCATCGACATTGCGCCCTTGGACCCTGGATACTCATCTTCTTGGTTTGTTGTGTTTTGCGGCTGCCCTGCTGGTGAATGTACTGGTGGCGGTGGCGGTGCGCCAATGGCTAAAGTGCTAGGTGCAGTGGCGTATCCTCAGCTTGCTGCTTCGGTTGCCTTTGCATTACAGACTTCCTGCATTTTTAACAATGTTCAGCAATCTTTCATGAGATGTTTTGATCGCCTCTTGACTGTTGAATCGATGTAGACGTGCATATTGCAGGGTCCTTCCAACATTTCCATTGCGGACATTGGTTATTCCCGAGCTCTTGGCTGGTATCGTTGCGGTGGTTGGCTTTCTCCAACATCGTCCCTGTTGCTGCGATACCCGATGTTGTAATCGTCGTTTCTTCGGTTGTCCCCTCCTGAGAAACTAGCTGCGACATAGCTTGGTCCACTGTATCCATCATTGTTTTGTCGTCTTTTGTCGTTGTTGCGCCTGTCCCTGTCTTCTTCAGGTGAACGGGCTCGCTTATTGTGTATCGCGTCTTCTCCATAAGCCCAGCGATGTTCTATGTCCATCAGCTGTGAAATTGTTTTGGGCTTGACCCGTCCCATCTCCTCTATGAATTCTGGTCGGTGAAGGCCGTCGTTGAAGGCGTCAATTTCCCTTTCGTCTGATATGGCCTTAGCCGAATATTTTATGATGTTCCACCGTTAGATGAAGGCTCATATTGGTTCTCCAGATTTATGCTCGCACACTTGCAATTGCTCCAGAGATGCAGGTCGCGTGAATGTGGAGTGGAAATTTCAGATGAATTTGTCTTCAAGATCGTTCCAACTGCTGATGGAATCTTTGGGTAACTGTCTTAGCCATGACCGGGCAGCACCGGTTAGGTGCAACTATAGGCTCTGCATTGTGGTGGCCTTGAAGCCACCCTGTAGTTTGATGGTTGCCAAATAATCTGCCAACCAAGCTTCAGGTTCTTGGAGGCCATCGTACTTCTGACGATCGTGAGGGACTTTGAAATCCTTCGGGACTAGAGTTTTGCGAACCCGTCGGGTGAAGCAGTTGCCGCATAGTTCATACTCGTCCTCACTTTCACCATCATAATATGTTCGGCTGCTGCGCTCTTCCCTGGATCTGTCAATCTTGCGCTACGTAATGTCGTCTTTTGCGTCATTTCGCGGCTCGGAGCCCGAAAAGTGCACCTGATGTGGCGATCGTGATCGTCGGGTGTGCCCCACCTGCCGAGGGCTGCTACGACGGCGTGGGGATCTATCGGGTTGTCGTGTGATTCCTTGTTCCGCTTGTGTAAGGGATGCTCCTACCATACCGAGGTTCATCAGAGCGGAGTGGTGGAGAGCTGGGATACATTGCAAATGTATCTATAATTTTTGATGTTCCATGCTTGGTTTTATCCACTTTCTTGTGTTTTGTCCACACTTTGGAGTACTTTTCATATGATTTCTTGGACTAACCTATTAACAAGAGCCATAGTGCCAGCTGCCTGTTTTCTGTTGTTTTTGGTTCCAGGAAAGTTAGAAAATGAATATTCTCGGAATTGGACGGGACAAAAGCCAAAGTGCCTATTTTTCCGGAAGTCATCAGATGCCATAATACGAGACGGAGAGGGGCCAGAGGCCAGCCACACCACCTGGCCACATGGCCAGGTTTGGCCCGCGCCAGTGGGTGGTGTGGTGGCCCCTGGCACCCCCTCGGCCTCCCCTTCTCCCTATATATTGCCCTCGGGACGGAAACCCCAAGTACCTGATCAAAAATCCACGAAAGAGTCGGTAGTCGCCGTCATCTCCATCCCTAGATCGGGAGGGATATGAGGCTCTTCCCGGCACCCTGCCGGAGAGGGGAATTCACCCCGGAGGCCTTCTTCATCACCATGCAAGCCACTGGTGTGATGCGTGAGTACTTCATCCTTGGACTACGGATCCATGTAGTAGCTAGATGGCTGGTTCTCCTCCTTTGTGCTTTCATGTTTAGATCTTGTGAGCTCCGTTCATGATCAAGATAATCTATTTGTAATTCTGCATGTTGTGTTTGCGGGGATCCGATGTATATTGAGATGCTATTTCAGATTGATTATTGATTCTACCATGTCTTTGTTATTTGTGATCTTGCATGGTTTCCGTTGTTAGTAGCTATCTTGGCCAAGTAGATGCTAGCAACTCCAAGAGTTAGTATTTATGCTCGATAGTGGGTTCATGCCTCTGGTAATCTAGGGAAGTGACAGAAATCTCTAAGGTACTAGATGTGCTATTGCTACTAGGGAGAAAACAACAATCCTTTGTTCATAGAACAATCGTATTGTTTACTTTACACACAGTTCGTAAAGCAATAATCTGTTGCTTGCAACTTAATACTGGAGGAGGTTCGGATGATAACCTGAAGGTGGATTATTAGTCATAGATGCAGTTGGATGGCGGTCTATGTATAATGTGTAATGCCCAATCAAGTTCCAAAGGAGTCAAGATGATTAGTATATGCATGTATTGCTTTCTCGATGTTTGTCAATTGCCCCGCTGTAATTTGTTCACCCAGCATGTTATCTATCTAAGGAGAGCCACCTCTAGTGAACTATGGATCCCGATCCTTGTCTTTACATACAATCTACAATCTTTTACTTCTTTGTGTTTACTTTCTGCAAACTATTACTTCTTTCCATTCGAGACGTTTAATCCTTTGTTTTCCACAAAACACGGTGAGATTGACAACCTCATCGCAAGTTGGGGACAAAGTTCTGTGATTGTGTTGTGCAGGTCTCCACGTTGCTACTAGCACCGGTAGTGCACCCTGCCAAGGCTTAGCTAGCAACACCTTTGGGGTGTTTCCTTTCTCCTACTGGTTCGATTAAACCTTGGTTTCATACTGAGGGAAACTTGCTGCTGTGCGCATCATACCTTACTCTTGGAGTTCCAAACGAGCTCTACATCAACACCGCTCCAGCATTTTTCTGGCGCCATATACAGAGCCATCAAGCATTTTTCTGGCGCCTTTGCCGGGGAGTCAAGGACATCTTCACAAGGGGAGTCCCTCATAACCAATCTCTTTACTTTGTTATTTTTGTTTTGCTTCGTTTCTTTTTGCTTTCTTTGCTTGTTTTGTTATCAAAAACACACAAAAAATAGTTCGACTAGTTTGCTTTCTTTATCAAAAACACAAAAAAATTAAGTCTCCTTTAGTTGTCACCTCTTCCTTAGCTCACCATGTTGATCCCTAAATTCACCCTGAAAGACCTTTCAATTGGTAGTGGTTCTATAATTGGGAAAGATAATATTGAAGAATTCTTTAATCATGTTAGTAAGCATGAAGATACTGAGGATAGATCCCTTGCAGAACTTGCTCCAAACTATGAGATTGTTGCAGCTTCTTTAATCCACATGTTAGAAGCTAGGTTTGTTAACCTCAACCCCTTAATGCAAGTAATGTTTCTTAAGCTTAAAGAAATTGAGGACCCTAAAAAGAGGGATTTTATTCTAGAAACTTTGTTTAAGGAGTTCTATGATGTTGCCAAGGAAGCTAGGAAAATCTTTGAACGTTTCAATAAGCTAGGCTCATGTGTAGATGTTGTTGGTACACGAGAAAATATGAACAAAACCGAACCTAATGGGGAGGAACCTAAGATACCAATACCCTTTAAACTAGTAGCAATACATGATGCCATAGAAAAGAATCTTGATTGAATTGTTCCTGCAAACCCTTTTGACGAGAATAGTGAACCTAAGAGCATTGAGAAAGGATCCTCTAGAACTTATTTGGATGATATACCTTGCCTTGTTGAAAATATTTCTGGTATTGATCTTAATGCTTTTTCATTTGAGAACACTTGATTCTTTCTTGCTTCTTATGCCTAACTTAAAGGCGTTAAAGAAAAGTACTTATTGGGAGATAACCCAAAAGTTTTAGATGAGTCTTGGAAGTTATTACCACTGTAATAACCGCTCCTTATCCTTTTTAATTGCTTTTTGTGCCAAGAGTAACCTCTAATGAGAGAGAAGTAATGATTCGGAAAGTTGTTGTCCCGAAACAGATTTATGTGCTTCACCGTAAATATTCGTGTAAAATATATGGATGTATTTTTGAGGCGTTCATTTTTGTGCTTCTGCCCCAGGTTGTTATCTAACTTTCGTTAGTTCAACACTTTTTGATTTGAGCAACAGAAGGTCTTCGAAAAATTCGTTTTTACCTGCTGGTCTGTTTTGACAGATTTCTGCCATTTTCTGCATTTGCTTCTTGTTGGTTCCTTTTTGAGTTCTTTTGGGGAATTGAGCTTTTTGAGGGAAGTGCTACAGTAGATAGTGTTCTAATGGAAGTTTATTTGGTGTTAGAACTGAAGCTTAAGACTTATTTATCTTAAGTGCACTAATGTTGCTAATAAAGATTGTGTGAAGTTTTATATGAAGGAAAAATTTCAGGTGTATGGAAGGAATGAGTAATGAGATGAAGAATGGACTAAAGCTCAAGCTTGGAGATGCCACGCGTGTCACCCCAAGAAATATCCAATAAGTACAAGCGTCAAAGCTTGGGGATGTCTTGGGCATCCCCTTCTGCATCAATAAAAATCCCAGGTTTCTTCCAAACACTTCGTTTTTATTGTTTCATGCACAGTTGTGTTGTTCTTAGAGCGTCTTCTTTTTTGTTTTCGTTTTGGTTTTTCGTTTGCTTGATTTTCTTAGTTTTCTGAATAAATTGGTTGGACCCCCTCTTTCATACATTGGTTTGCAAATAGTTTGGTTTGGTTTGGAAAAGAGTAGGAAAGTTCATGCTTATGTGGTAAAAAGAGCTCGTTTTTGACTGTGGCCTATGCTCCGTCATGCCATGCTTGATATTTTTTTGGCTTTATGCTTAGTATTCTTTGCTGTAGCATGACTTGTTATACACAATTGAGATTGCTTAATGTGCCTCGGATGAATCATGCGTTGTTTTAGCATATTAAAAGCATAGTATAGTGGTATTCTCCTTTGATGCTTTATTTGGGTTGACTTGGCGCATGCTCACACCATGTTATGACTATCTCAAGTCACCATAGCCTTCATGATCCTTTAGTTTTCAACTTGTAGTATCACTTTATGCTTTGATCAATGATGTTTTGTCGCTCTACATGATTATGGCCATTATTGCTCTCTTAGTTTGTCGCTCCCAGTCTTTTGCTAGCCTCCACAACCAAGTATGAGTTCCACTCATGCATCCAACTCCCTAAACCAAGTTATTCCAAAGAGTCCACCATACCTACCTACTAGCTTATGCTATTCCAAGTATATTCATGCTTTTGTTTACCTTCCAAATTAAACTTGTTATGAGAAAACTAGTGATTAAAGCTCTCACGAACTTGATGGCACACTTTACTTTTCTTGCCCTTAATAAACTTGAACCATTGTGTCGTCTATGTTGTATATGCTTCCACTTATTTGTTGGGAATTAGCAGAACCATGCTTTCATGGGGAACGCTTTCAACATTGCACTTGGTACTTGTACCTAGTTGATATTATGCTCTTTTGTATATGGATGTCGTCGGTGTGAAATGAAAGGGGAGCTTGTAAGTCCATGGAGTTATGTATATGTGTTAGAGAAACGCCTGGGCCGCTGGTCTAATCCATGCTGACATGGTGGAAACCTGCAGTGTAACCATAATGAGCTGGCTATGAAGCATTCTTCTTATAAAAAAGAGTCCTATATTGAGAAAAAAAAGAGAAATGAAAAAAAAGATTATGGAAAGTGGAAACAGAGAAAAAAGCACCATATTCCCATGGTAAATAAGAAGATTGCTGAGATGCTCGTTGTCTAGTTGCCTTGTCATTTTGATATGGGGATTCTTCCGCATCATCGGGCAAGGGGTACCCCATTGGCGGTTCTCTATGATACACATGTACTTACGATGACAAGAACTTACCGGTCACTAAACTTGAGTAGCATGAGGAGCGGCCCTCGTATACAAGGGACATGAGATTTCTAACTTATACTTCGTCAAGCATGTACACCATAGTTTGTTCACGTTAACCTTAATCACTTCAAGATGTTTATGATAGGGGCAATGAGAGATGAAAGCTATAAGTACCATAATTTTTGGAAGCTCTTTATGAGACTTGAATCCCTACTTCCTTTTTATAAAGGACTTTCTTCCACCATTACATTGAGTTCCTCCACTTTCTACCTTTATGCACCTACTTTGAGAGCATAGTGGCCATTCTTAGTTCTATGTGCATTTTCCCAAGACTAGTTGATTGATGCATCTCAAGATATTGCTTGTTTTAAACTATTTGTATCTAGTCACTCTTATGAACTTTGAAGGTGTCCTATGCATTTATATTTGCTAATCTATAGAGGGACAAGCTGAATACTATTATGCTATGTTTTCTTTTTGTGAAATAAACAAACGTCTTGCAAAGCATTGTTATTCATAAATCTTTTGTTTGTGCCTTTTCATGTTGCATCATAGTTTCTTTGTCTTATTGCTAGAACCTTGTCTTTCATGTTATGATTGAAGTACTATGATCCCAGCTTTGAATGTTTTACAAATACTTTGATCAAGTCTTTGATGGTGCATGTCACCTCAAAAATTATTCTTTCTTTTTATCACTTACCTACTCGAGGATGAGCAGGAGTTAAGCTTGGGGATGTTGATACATTGCAAATGTATCTATAATTTTTGATGTTCCATGTTTGGTTTTATCCACTTTCTTGTGTTTTGTCCACACTTTGGAGTACTTTTCATATGATTTCTTGGACTAACCTATTAACAAGAGCCATAGTGCCAGCTGCCTGTTTTTGGTTCCACGAAAGTCAGAAAATGAATACTCTCGGAATTGGACGGGACAAAAGCCAAAGTGCCTATTTTTCCGGAAGTCATCAGATGCCATAATACGAGACGGAGAGGGGCCAGAGGCCAGCCACAGCACCTGGCCACATGGCCAGGTTTGGCCCGCGCCAGGGGGTGGTGTGGTGGCCCCTGGCACCCCATCGGCCTCCCCTTCCGCCTATATATTGCCCTCGGGACGGAAACCCCAAGTACCCGATCAAAAATCCATGAAAGAGTCGGTAGTCGCCGTCATCTCCATCCCTAGATCGGGAGGGATCTGAAGCTCTTCCTAGCACCCTGCCGGAGAGGGGAATTCACCCCGGAGGCCTTCTTCATCACCATGCAAGCCTTCGGTGTGATGCGTGAGTAGTTCATCCTTGGACTACGGATCCATGTAGTAGCTAGATGGCTGGTTCTCCTCCTTTGTGCTTTCATGTTTAGATCTTGTGAGCTCCGTTCATGATCAAGATAATCTATTTGTAATTCTGCATGTTGTGTTTGCGGGGATCCGATGTATATTGAGATGCTATTTCAGATTGATTATTGATTCTACCATGTCTTTGTTATTTGTGATCTTGCATGGTTTCCGTTGTTAGTAGCTATCTTGGCCAAGTAGATGCTAGCAACTCCAAGCGTTAGTATTTATGCTCGATAGTGGGTTCATGCCTCTGGTAATCTGGGGAAGTGATAGAAATCTCAAAGGTACTAGATGTGTTGTTGCTACTAGGGAGAAAACAACGATCCATTGTTCATAGAACAATTGTAATGTTTACTTTACACGCAGTTCGTAAAGCAATAATCTGTTGCTTGCAACTTAATACTGGAGGGGGTTCGGATGATAACCTGAAGGTGGATTATTAGTCATAGATGCAGTTGGATGGCGGTCATACTGGAGGGAGACACTATCTGGAGGATTAGTGAAATCCAGTAGCTTCTGTTCTGGGTAGACTTCAACCATCCTAATTCTAAAGTTGATACTTTCGCCACTTTTTTGGGTTCCATGTTTGTTGGGCTCGATCCACGTGGTTGAGTTAGCTAAGAGTCTGACCCAAGGGAGAGATCGTCGTAAAGACCATCAAGATCCCCTAGATCTGTTGTGTTTTTAGTGTTTTCTTCATCTTTCTCCGGCTAGAGTGTGGCCTTTGTGGATGATCTGACACATGATGCGGGTATCGCTGTAGGCATAGCTTTTTCGACCGATGATCCCGATGAAATTAGAGCCGAGAGGTGCGGTTCTTCAGGTTCCTCCACTTGAAAGTGGAAACTTTGGATGATGAGATCGGATCCGCCGTTGAAATCAGCGGAGATCGAGACAGGGGTGGGCGGGCGTGGTGCCACTTCCATCGGATTGTTGCTTGATGAAAAGGGGTCCATCGAGTCCATGACTCTAGCTTTCAGGTTTCCCACAGACGACGCCAATTGACGAGGGGTAACCTTGGAAATGTCCATGGTTATGGACTTAGGGTTTTGCGGAAAAGAGAACACTAGGGATTTCATCGGATGTCAGCCAAACAAGGGAGTCGAAGTCGTATGATTATCAATGGACAATGCTATTACAGATTGCTTGGGAGTTTTTTTATGCCCCTCCGCAGGCTCCTTCCAGCCTATATATAATAGGCTGGGTCTCGGGGTTGTATACATATAGGTTACATATTCACGATTACAACACTAACACAATGTCGGTTTTATTTCCTTATTTAACTAAACTAAGACTTCCGTCGGATGCTTCTTGGGCCTTCATCTTGGGTCTTCATGGGTCGTGAGCCTTTATACAACTAGGGTAATCAAACATAAGCAACCGAGTAATCATACCTATGTCAAAGGCTTAGCCCTGGCCTCTGCATCGGTAGATGCATACAATCTTTTTATTAAATTTATTATAGTCAAAGTATTACAAAGGATTACATCATGGATTGCATATGGTTGATTCATGTATCAACTATCCAAATAGAAAGGAGGACATAAAGTGGATCTATATCAATATGTTAACCTATAATCAAAACACCAAACTGCATTGGCTGTATAAATCTCGTGCCACCAACTCTAGCCGGCTGCATCCAGTATCCATAGCCTCACGCTGCTCAATAGGTTGTAGGAAGGATCATGAACAAATCCAATGGGTAGCCTATGGATAACCTGCATGAAAGAAGTATTTTTTGCTTTGTTAAACATATAATCATTTTGTATGTTCCATATGGCCCAAAGAAGAGCACATACTCCAACTCGGATTTGTACTTTATCTTTTTCATGCACCCCCATTAACCAACTACTAAATGGATTGTTAATACTAGTGGGGGAGCTAAATTGCCATCTATACAATACACCATACTACTTTTTCAAGGGGACAAGATAATAACACGTGTTGTATTGATTTATCTTGAGAACAAAAACAACATTTCTTACATCGTTGCAAATTTCTTTTTATCAAGTTGTCCTTCGTGAGAATTAATTATCGTCGTAAGAACCACATAAAAATTCTTATTTTAAATGGTACTTTCATTTTCCAAATGTATTTTCGCAAGTATCTAGTATGATCATTCATGTGGTCAAGGTATAGAGATTTTACTGTGAAAGAACCAGAGGTTGTTAACTTCCAAACAAATACATTTGGTTGTTCGGTCAAGTTGATGGTCATCAAACGACGCACTAGATGAAGCCATTTTGCTCCTCTATTGCCCGTTAGCGCTCGTGTGAAAGCAATGTTTAATGGCGTGTGTGCTAAGACATTTGCTACAATAACATGTTTCCGCTGCACAATATTATATAAGATAGGATATTGATAAGATAATGGTGTATTGCCCAACCATGTATCTTCCCAGAACCGAGTTTGCTCACCGTTCCCAATTTTAAAAGCACCTCGATCAAAAAAATCATTTGAACTTTCATAAGACCTTTCCAAAAAGGGGAATCTGAGGGTTTTGGCTTGACTTGAGGCAACAACCTAGAGTGGAGGTATTTATTGTGTATGATCTCTTTCCATACTCCTTGTTCATTTGATATCTTAGACAACCATTTACTTATCATACATTTGTTTTTGATGCCGAGTACCTCCACCCCGAGCCTCTCTTGGTCTTTAGGTCGGCATATAATGTTACACCGACTTAGTCTATACTTTCTCTTATGTTCATCACTTTGCCAAAAAAAGTGAGCGGAAATAATCCAATCTTTTCTTTATCCCTTTAGGTATTTTAAAAAAGGATAACATGAACATCGGTAGGCTAGTTAATACTGAATTAATTAGCACTAGTCGATCTCCATACAAAAGCTTGCCAACCCAACTCACAAGTTTTCGTTCGAAACGATCTTCAATGGGTTTCCATTCGCCATTTTTGAGCTTGCGAAAGTGGATAGGGATTCCCAAATATCTGAATGGAAATGACCCGACCTCGCACCCAAACAAGGTAATATATTGCTCCTGATCTTCTTTAGCCTTACCAAAACAAAATACTTCACTCTCGTGGAAGTTTATCTTAAGTCCTGACAGCTGTTCAAACATGCATAGGACGAGCTTCATGTTAAGAGCTTTTTCCAAATTGTGTTCCATAAAAACTATGGTATCGTCATAGGACATAAAAATTATGCATAGGACGAGCTTCATGTTATTTGCTCATTGTATATCTCAAGAAAAGCTGAATTGATTAGCACTAGTCGATCCCCATACAAAAGCTTGCCAACCCAACTCAAAAGTTTTCGTTTGAAATGATCTTCAGTGGGTTCCCATTCGCCATTTTTGAGCTTGCAAAAGTGGATAAGGATTCCCAAATATCTGAATGGGAATGACCCAACCTCACACCCAAACAAGTTAATATATTGCTCCTGATCTTCTTTAGCCTTACCAAAACAAAATACTTCACTCTCGTGAAAGTTTATCTTAAGCCCTGACAGCTGTTCAAAGATGCATAGGACGAGCTTCATGTTAAGAGCTTTTTCCAAATTGTGTTCCATAAAAACTATGGTATCGTCATTTGCTCATTGTATATCTCAAGAAAAGAGAAATTGCATATATATTTCAGTCTATCGTCCCTTCGTCTCTCCTCTTCCTTCAAATAATATATAATTTAGGTCCATCTATTAGCAAAAATGCACCAAAGTATCAGGATGGCATACAAACACCTCACCTCCTTTATCCGAGAAAATATACACTCGAAAATGTGAGGCATCAAACCAGAGTCATTGTTAAGTTCATTGCCCTCCTTACTAAGTAGATTAATTAACTCTCTTGATATTATGTGAATGTTGACCATATAATATTTTCCCATTGGGACTGGAGAGGGAACTACCGTTGGTGTGTGGTGTTGTGAAAATGTTAAGTGACATGTCACATCGAATCATCATTGATGTGCTAAAAATGGGGATAAGATGGAACTCACAAAGCCCGTGTCCATGACCACGGGGTAACCCTTAATTGTTTGTGATCATTGTTGTGGTAGCGAGGGATGAAATATGAGATGCTTGTTTGTGATCATCTTATTTATAGATCTTCCCATACATACACGTAAATAAATAGATAGATATATATCCTAATCATGATTAATCCAATTGCTAGTGGTGGATCCAACACTCTCCGAGAACGTTTAGCCCTATTGCAGTTTCATATTACTTCGTGGTTCTCTCTGTTTGTATTCTCTAGTTTAAATATTGCTTTACTCACAAACACAAACACTCACAAAACACTCTTGCTTAGAATCAAAGATAGCTTACAAATGCTCTTTGGTAAATAGTAACAAAGGGCATAAAAATCTCTACCAATAGTTCTCCATGGTTCGATACTCTTATTTTGAAACTAGCTACATACGATGTGTGCTCCTGCAGTCATTAATGGTTATTTTGGCAAATACCCACAAGCGTACTTTTTTCCTTTTACATTTTGGTACAACTGCAACAAGGCCTTGGTTTTGTGAGGAACACAATGGAAAAGCTAAACATATTTGACAAAGACTAATTCTTGATGACAAATATTACAAACCTGATCCTTTGTTTCCTATAGAAAGAAACATAGTTTCAACAACGAAAACCCACGGAAGCTCCCGAACTTCGGTGCTCTCGAGTTCTCAAAAATTCGAAAAACATATTTTTTAGGACTCTACAAAATCTTAAAAATACGGGCAAGTACACATTTCGATGGAAAGGTAGAATTTTCAGAAAAATAATACGTTGTATTTTGGAAAATACAAAAAAGACAATTTTCTAACAGTGTTAGTTTTTTTGTAGCCCAAAACAAACCGAGTTTTCTACCAAAACTAGCCATGGATATTCGGGCCATGTATATGTACTCCCGGTATTCCTTTTGTACTTTTTATGAAACTCAGAAGTAGATTTTAAAAAAAAAAACGAATACAAAGAGCACTGACGGTTACCTGTTTGCATGTTACCATTGCCTTTTCATGTACTCACTCTGTCCCAAATTAAGTGACATAATTTTGTCTAGATACTATATACCTAGATGTGCTTTAGGTCTAGATACATACATATCTAGTCAAAGTTGTGTCACTTATTTTACTACGGAGGGAATGTTATATGGACACAATAGTAACTTGGATAAGTTTGGGTAGATTCCAGATGGTTGTAAATTATGCACTCATGTCATCTGAAAAAATTGTTTGACGATGCAGGGTGTAACCGCATCTTGGTTGCCTTAGAACATCTCTAGACGCGTGGAATAGATACAATAGATCGAAACTGCATATTTAAAAAACATCACATTAGCACCAGATCCATACATAAAGGACGTTTTGATCATCAAGATCAACATATGTACAACATATTTAGAGGCAAAAATTGATGTCGCCTCTGCATCCAGCCTAGCCCTAGCATCTATCAGTGGTACCTACTCACCGGGGAAACTACGGCGGTGTCGTTGTCCCGCACCTACTCGTCGTCTGAGTCGGTGTTGTCGTCGTCTGAGTAGTCGACAATGAAGAACCCGAGGCGCGCCTGGTGCTCGCGTGCGGAGCGGCGCAACATACGCTGCTGGAGTTGTACTCCTCGTGGCGGCGCTTCGCGCAGTTCCAGACGTCGGAGACGATGGCGCCGAGCGAGTTGAGCTTCGCCTGCTGCACCACGAGCTCCTCGCTCTCGTCGTTGGAGATGTCGTCTATGTGCGCGAGTGAGGGAGCGGGCGCGCGGACGACCGGCGTGGGCGCACGGACGACCTGGCCAGCGCGCGTGAGCTACCCGCCTCGGCCCCAACGCTTGGGGGCACGCGGACAACCTGGCTAGCGCTCGCCGGCGCGCGTGAGCTACCCGCCTCGGCATCGTTGGCACCGGGGCCGAACCATGCGAGCCCCACCCACGCAGGCGAGGTCGCACGGGTGCGAGAGAGCGCGCCGCACGCCCGTGCTTGCTCGGAGCGGCGACGTCGGGCCTCCTCCTCCATGGGCGGTGGCGCGCAAGCACCCGACCTGGACCTCCCTCCGTGCCCCGAAGAAAAGCCGCCGTGGCCGGCCAAATTACAGCACGATTGGCCAGCCATGGTTGGGTGGGAGGTCGATGCGGCGGTGGACGGCGGCGATTTGTTTTTGGCAGGCTGGAATCAGAGGTGGTGGTGGCGGCGAGGGTTTCTACGCGGAAGAAAGAAGAGGAAAACGGATGTAGTTCTCCGCATCTAGGCCTCCTGCACCGAATATATGTGGGACGGATTGGTCTCGATGCGGGGAACTAGAGGTGGAATAGATACAGAAGCTAATCGTGGCGGCGTATCGTAAAGATTACAATCTTAATAGTGCGAAGAGCTACGCAGGATATGTGCCTGTTGAGTTAAGCGGCACAACGTTGTTAAATGAACCTTGATGCGTGCCTACTCTTCACAATCAAGCATACCTATCCTTTTGTCAGCGTTCCAGGGACATAGCCATCATGTGCTAATCAGTGCAAATTGTATCCGAGGTCCAATTCAAATAATCAGATCAACAAAAATTGACAAAACTTTGAGCAGAAACTAGATAAGGATCTGTTGCAAAACAAAGCAAAATCTGCACGATAAGATCAATTACTGCACAATAGGAAACCACAAGATGTAAATGGATTTGTAACTGAATTTTCATATTCAGATCAACATAAAGTGTGAAGGCAGATTCCAGAACAAATAAAAAGCAACCAAAAAGGACGATTTTGTAACTGAATTTCTAGAGGTGGTTGTTGCAGGTTGCAACAAACAAAAAAACAATAATATCAGTAGAGGATCACGCAAGGTGCAAACAGTGATGAAAGAAAGTTAATAAAAAAATTGCTCAGGTTGCCCACGCAATATCAAGTGTTAATAGTTCATAGTGTAGGCAGATGCGACCTAAGATTGAAACAGCACAACCCTCCAATTTTGGAGAGAATGTTGAACAGCACAATATAAGGAACCTAACATTTGGTGCACACTATCAGTGCTGATACAATAGCTTGCATCCAGTGTCAAGCATACCTTGCTACGAAAGTCCACCACCACTTCTCTTCTAAAGTTTAGTAGAATTGAAAGGGTAGGAAAACTAATTGTACTAACTAACTGAACAAGTTCAGATTGCTCAGCCCAACACTGTTTCTGGTTTAGCCAGTACTTCCTCCGTTTCAAAATATAAGATATTTTAGATTTGTGAAGGTAATGTATCTAGACAAAACCTTTCTGAACCTACACACTAAAAGGCGTCTAGATACATTATCTTCACAAAGCTAAAACATCTTATATTATGAAACGGAGGGAGTAATTGTTAGTCAATCTAAGTATAAGCGTCATCTTCTCCGGCTTGTACTATGTACCTACTATCTACATTGCCCTATAGAGCCATCTTCTCCGGCTTGGACTATGTACCTACTATCTACATTGCCCTATAGAGCTCAATGCACTGACTACGCTTGTCAATCACATACGCTTCCTCCGTCCAAAAATAGTTTTGTCTAGATTCAAATGTATCTAGACGTATTTTAGTGTATAGATACATTCAAATCTAAACAAACCTAAAGTAGTTATTTCTGGCCGGAGGGAGTATACATCATATAATATGAACACACGATCTAGCTATCATGTGAGTGCAAATTGTACAAGTCCCCATTCAAATTAATCAGATGTACAAAACCTTAAACAGAAACTAGCTACCAATCAGGTTCAGACCAGAGCAAAATTTCCACAAGGACTTCTCAACCCACACACAAAAAGTTCAATTAATGCACGATAATAAGAAGAAAAGGGATGTAATTTAGGCCGAGGTCAGAAGAATCCATGGCCAATAAAAAGCAACATATAATATAATACTGGGTATTTTTACTCAAAGAAAAGCAAATCTCTTTGACAAGAAACGAGGCCACAGTCATGTCAATTATGCCAAGACAGGTTGTTCAACATCACTGAGTACTAATAACACAGAGTACTGATAACAGAGTACTAATAACACAAAGTAGTGATAACACAGAGTAGTGATAACACAGAGTACCGATAACACAGAGTACTAGCATAACGATCGATAGTAACTTGATGGCCGCAGGCCAGCAGCAGCAGCTTTGATCGATTCACGGGAGTGGAGGCAGCAGCTTCCCAGCATAGAGCGGATACCTCTCGCAGTCTTGAGGGAGCGCGACGTAGGCGTAACCCTTGTCGAGGTACTGCTTGATGATGTCGTTGTGGGTGTCCCGCATGCGCTGGATGGCCCTGAACGAGCTCGCCAAGGCCTCGAGCTCCTCCTCGTCCGTGATCCCTGTGCGTCGGAGGCCCTTGATGCTGTAGTCCGGGAGGGGCCTGGTACAAGGCGGCGACTTCAGGAGCGCGAGGATGTACTCATGGCTCACCAGCTGCATCACCGTGCCGTCCTTCTCCACCGCGAACGGAGGGAGTTCCGAGACCGCCTTGTCGCCCTCTCGGGGCTCGCGCTCCTTGATCTCCTTCACGGCGAATTCAGCCTCCAGGTACGTGAAGTCCAGCACCCTCTTGGGGCGGGGCGTCTTCTCGTGCTCCCTGTTGTTGAGCAGGGCAACCGGCTGCGCAGGCATGGTCCCGACGTCCATCGCCTCCCCTTCCTTCTTCCCTAATCTGGATCGAGATCAGCGCTACGAGGGTTGTGGTTGTGGCGGCGGCTCGAGTTTGGATCCGGCGGGGGCGGAGAACCACATTTATATATAGCCTAGCGAAGCCGCCAACCCTAGGCTGTGTCGGACCCGTCTGGATCTGGCCCATGAACTCCGACTTCCGAGCCCGGTCTTTCTTTATCCATGTACAGGTCCACTTGCGTCTCCACCTTGGACTCGCCCATAGTGTGGCCCACGCAACCAGCCCCGGATCACAATATTTTTGTCCTGGAAAATAAAACGAATTTACAAGAGTGTGCACCAGCTAAACTGAGACTTTTTCACTCTCGCAGAATCTATACTGTTAAAAGGATTCTCACGATTAGTCAACACAGAAGAATTTCCGTATGCCTGGTTTTGCCCTTGATAGTTCAGACATATTACATCCCTACCACCGCAAAGTCAAAAGCTGGATGGTTCGTCCGGTGCCCGATCTCACCTCTGCCCTTTGACTCCGCCCGCCACCCGTAAAAATTCCCACAACGAGTCCATGGCCGCGCCGCCCTGAGCTTCTCCAGCTCGTCGTTCCACCTAATCGACTACCACAGAACCATCCCCGCGGCCTGGCGCAACCACGACAGTCCCACCCGTGAGGTCGAGGGTGAGAACCAGCACGTCTTCCCCTTTCTCTCTGAACGCCGCTTGCGAGCGGATCTGGGCGGCGGCCGTCTTCGTTGAAGCTGGTGCACTGGACGCGTGAGGGGCTCAAGGCACGACCGGACCGTGGCCATGGAGGGCATGAGAGGCGGAAGAGATGGCTCCCCTTCCTCATCTCGATCAATGGGCAGGGTGCCCTTCTCACATCTCGATCCACGGACGGAGCGGACCACGACTGCATCTCGACCAGCACCTAGCGCTGCAAGGCACAGGGAAAGGGAGCTAAGAGGAGAAGCGTCGCTACCCTGTTTGAGTAATCTCCTGCCACTGAACCCAATCCTGGTCGCGGTGATCCCCTCCTAGCCCTAGTAGTGAGGTTAACTCTCCTCTCATTTGCTCTCTATTTTTCTGGTCATCTAGCTTTTCTTTTGCATCTACTTATTGTGATGGGTTCGTAGCATGGAAAACAAAAAATTTCTACCGCAAGAACGAACAAAACCTAGATCTAATCTAGATAAAAGCCAAGATCTAATCTATTAGACATGAGCAACGAGATAGATGGGAACTAACCCTCGTAGATCCGAAAGCGTTAACGAGATTAGATCTCGTGGTTGATGTAGTCGATCACTTGCCGATCTCAAGATCGTGTGGACGATCCTTCCGACGTCGCGATCCAGCAGCGCTTTCGCCCTCGGTCAAGTAGACGATCCTTCCGGCGTCGCGTTCCAGCAGCGCTTCCGCCCTTGGTCAAGTAGATGATCCTTCTGGTGCCACGATTCGGCAGCGCTTCCGCAGTCGGTCACACATGCGGAGTCGAAGCAGACCTTCCTCTCCCCGTTCCAGTGAGCAGCGGAGGTAGTAGATCTTCTCCACGGAATCCCAGCAGCACGACGGCGTGGTGGTGGTGGTGGAGTAGAGAATTCTGTAGGGCTTCGCCTATGCCTGTGCAGAAGATGGTGGAGGAGAGAGGCGGCAGAGATTGGGTGTTATGAGAGCAGGGGGGAGGGGGCGCCCCTGCCCCTCTATTTAAAGAGGGGAGGCGCCTAGGGAGGGGGAGTCCTTGTAGGACTCCCCTCCCTCTCTAGGCCGGCGGATTGGAGGTGGGGGGAGGAGTCCTCCTCCCCCACGAATCCGTATCTTGACCTACCAGGACTCCTTGATCCCTATCTTGATTTTCAAGCAAACTCCAAGATATCTTCTAGAACCTTCCGGAACATTCCGAAACCTTCTAGAATCCTCATACAAACACGCCGGAACATTTCCTAACTCATAAAATGATCTCCTATATATGAATCTTATTCTCCGGACCATTCCGAATCTCCTCGTGATGTCCCGAATCCAATCCGAGACTCCGAACAACATTCGGTCTCCAACGCATATTCCATATCTACTTAAAACAACTTCGAACCTTAAGTGTGTCACCCTACGGTTCGTGAATATGTAGACATGATAGAGACACATCTCCTATCAATAACCATCAGCGGGACCTTGAGATCCATAATGGCTCCCACATACTCAACGATGACTTCGTGATCGATTGAACCACTTACATACGAAACTAATTCCCTTTGTCTCGCGATACTATACTTATCCGAGGTTTGATCGTTGGTATCTCCATACCTAGTTCTACCTCGTTACTGATAAGTACTCTTACTCGTTCCGTGATATGTCATCCCTTGTGACCCAGTCACATGCTTGCAAGCTAACTAGATGACATTCCACCGAGAGGGCCCAGAGCATATCTATCCGTCATATGGATGGACAAATCCCAATCTTGGTTCATGCGCTTCAACACATACTTTCAGAATACCCAATGACACTTTTATAACCACCCAGTTACGAAGCGGCGTTTGATGTCATCAAAGTATCCATCCGGTGATGGTGATTAACATAACCTCATGGTCGAAGGAATAGGTTACTATGTGTTTGAAAGCTTACAGCAATACGAACTTAATGACTTGATCTTATGCTACGCTTACTATGGGTGTGTGTCCATCACATCATTCTCCTAATGATATAACCTTGTTATTAATCACATCCAATGTCCATGATCAGGAAACCATGATCATCAATTAATCAACAAGCTAGTTCAACAAGAGGCTTACTAGGGACTCTTATATGTTTACAAAACACACATGTATTAGTGTTTCCTAATAATACAATTATAGCATGTGATGTAAACACTCATCATAAACACAAAGATATAATAATAATCACTTTTATTATTGCCTCTTGGGCATATCTCCAACAGTCTCCCACTTGCACTAGAGTCAATAATCTAGATTACATAGTAATATACCGAACACCCATGGCGTTCTGGTGTTGGTCATGCTTTGCCCTAGGGAGAGGTTTAGTCAACGAATCTGCCACATTCAGATTAGTGTGTACTTTGCAAATCTTTATGTCACCATCTCGGACATACTCGCGAATAGCGTGGAAACGTAGCTTGATGTGCTTCAGCTTGCTATGTGACCTTGGCTCCTGCGCATTAGCTATGGCACCTGTGTTGTCACAGTAGATGGCTATCGGGTCCAACGCACTGGGAACCACGCCGAGTTCAGTAATGAATTCCTTCATCCAAACGGCTTCTTGTGCAGCCTCCGAAGCAGCTATGTATTCCGATTCAGTTGAAGATTTCGCCACAACGCTTTGCTTCGCACTCCTCCAGCTCACTGCAGCACCATTCAAAATAAATACGTATCCCGACTGTGACTTTGAGTCATCCGGATCGGTGTTCCAACTAGCATCGGTGTAACCGTTTACAACAAGCTGTTCATCACCTCCATAAGAAAGAACCATATCCTTAGTCCTATTTAGGTACTTTAGGATATTCTTGACCGCTGTCCAGTGCTCCATTCTAGGATCACTTTGATATTTGCTAGTCAAACTAACAACATGTGCTATATCCGGTCTTGTACACAGCATGGCATACATGATAGAACCTATGGCTGAGGCATAGGGAATGTTATTCATTTTCTCTCTATCTTCTGCCGTAGCTGGACTTTGAGTTTTACTCAAGGTCTTACCTGACAACATGGGCACGCACCCTTTCTTGCTATCTTCCATTCTAAACTTCTTTAGAACTTTGTCTAAGTATGTACTTTGTGAAAGTCCTATTAGGCGTCTTGATCTATCTCTATAAATCTTGATGCCTAGAATATATGTCGCTTCGCCAAGATCCTTCATTGAAAAACTATTATTCAAATAGGTTTTGACGCTATTAAGAAGTTCTATATCATTCCCAATCAACAATATGTCTACATACAGTACTAGGAATGCTACAGAGCTCCCACTCACTTTCTTGTAAATACAAGCTTCTTCATAAGTTTGTATAAATCCAAAGTTTTTGATTACTTTATCAAAACGTTGATTCCAACTACGGGATGCTTGATTCAGTCCATAAATGGAGCGCTGAAGTTTGCATACCTTGTCAGCATCTTCAGGATCGACAAAACCCTTGGGTTGTACCATATACAACTCTTCCTCAATGTCACCATTAAGGAACGCCGTTTTGACATCCATCTGCCAAATCTCATAATAGAAATGTGCAGCAATTGCTAACAAAATCCTTACAGACTTTAGCTTCGCTACTAGTGAGAAAGTCTCATCATAGTCAACTCCTTGAATTTGTCGGAACCCTTTCGCGACAAGTCGAGCTTTATAGACGGTAACATTACCATCAACATCCTGTTTTTCTCTTGAAAATCCATTTGTTCTCGACAGCCTTACGGCCATCCGGTAAGTCCACCAAAGTCCACACTTGGTTTTCGTACATGGATCCCATTTCAGATTTCATGGCTTCTAGCCATTTGTCAGAATCTGGGCTCACCATAGCTTCTTCATACGTCGCAGGGTCATCAGCGTTGTCCACCAACATGACGTTCAAGGCAGAGTCATACCAATCAGGAGTGGTACGAACCCTCGTTGACCTGCGAGGTTCAGTAGTAACTTCGTTCGAAGTTTCATGATCATTATCATTAGCTTCCTCTTCAATTGGTGCAGGCGGCACCAAAACATCTTCCGGTGCTGCGCTACTCTCAAATCCGAGAGAAGGTTCAATAACCTCATCGAGTTCTACTTTCCTTCCAGTCACCTCTTTCGAGAGAAACTCCTTCTCAAGAAAGGATCCATTCTTGGCAACGAAAACTTTGCCTTCGTATCTATGATAGAAGGTATACCCAATCGTTTCTTTAGGGTATCCTATGAAGACGCATTTATCCGCTTTGGGTTCTAGCTTATCAGGTTGTAACTTCTTTACATATGCTTCGCAACCCCAAACTTTAAGGAATGACAACTTAGGTTTCTTACCAAACCACAATTCGTACGGTGTCGTTTCAACGGATTTAGATGGTGCCCTATTTAAAGTGAATGCGGCTGTCTCTAATGCATAACCCCAAAATGACAACAGTAAATCTGTAAGAGACATCATAGACCGAACCATATCTAAGAGAGTTCGATTACGACGTTCGGATACACCATTACGCTGTGGTGTTCCCGGCGGTGTCAACTGCGAAAGTATTCCACATTTCTTTAAATGCATGCCAAACTCATAACTCAGATATTCACCTCTGCGATCAGAACGCAGAAACTTAATCTTCTTGTTACGATGATTTTCCACTTCACTTTGAAATTCCTTAAATTTCTCGAAAGTTTCGGACTTATGTTTCATAAAGTAGACATACCCACATCTACTCAAGTCATCCGTGAAAGTGAGAACATAACGATATCCACCACGCGATGCTACACTCATTGGACCGCACACATCGGTATGTATTATTTCCAATAAGTCTATAGCTCGCTCCATTGTACCAGAGAATGGAGTCTTAGTCATTTTTCCCATTAGACATGCTTCGCATCTTTCAAGTGATTCAAAATCAAGTGATTCAAGAAGTCCATCTGAATGGAGTTTCTTCATACGCTTCACTCCAATGTGACCAAGACGACAGTGCCACATGTATGTAGAATTATCATTCAATTTAATTCGTTTAGCATCTATGTTGTGAACATGTGTATCACTACTATCGATATTCAGTAAGAATAAACCATTCATCTCAGGTGCATTACCATAAAAGATATTACTCATATAAATCGAAAAACCTTTATTCTCAGACTTAAAAGAGTAACCGTCTCGCAATAAACAGGATCCAGATATAATGTTCATGCTTAACGCAGGCACCAAATAACAATTATTTAAATTTAAAACTAATCCCGAAGGTAGATGTAGAGGGAGCGTGCCGACGGCGATCACATCGACCTTGGAGCCATTTCCAACGCGCATCGTCACCTCGTCTCTTGCCAGTCTTCGTTTATTCCGCAGCTCCTGTTTCGAGTTACAAATATGAGCAACCGAACCAGTATCAAATACCCAGGCAGTACTACGATTACTAGTAAGATACACATCTATAACACATATATCAAATATACCTTTCTTCTTGATGTTGCCGTTCTTCAGATCCGCCAGGTACTTGGGGCAGTTACGCTTCCAGTGACCAGCTCCCTTGCAGTAGAAGCACTCAGTTTCAGGTTTAGGACCAGCCTTGGGCTTCTTAGCAGGTGCAGCAGCTTTCTTGCCGTCCTTCTTGAAGTTGCCCTTGTTCTTAGGCTTGCCCCGTTTCTTGAAATTGGTGGTCTTATTGACCATCAACACTTGTTGCTCCTTCTTGATCTCCACTTCAGCAGTTTTCAGCATGGACGACAGTTCAGGCAACGTCTTGTTCATGCAGTGCATGTTGTAGTTCATCACAAAGTTCTTGTAACTTGGTGGCAGTGATTGAAGGAGACGGTGAATCCCCAATTCATTAGGAATCGATATTCCCAACTCTTGGAGCTTCTTTGCGTACCCAGACATGGTGAGCACGTGCTCGCTAACGGAGCTTCCTTCTTCCATCTTACAGTTAAAGAACTTTTCAGAGGCCTCATAGTTCTCCATGGCCGCACGAGTCTCAAAAATTAGCCTGAGCTCCTTAATGATCTCGAACGGGTCATGGTGCTCAAAACGCTGTTGGAGCTCCGCTTCTAAACCGTACAGGATGGCACACTGAACTATGGAGTAATGATTTTTCCGAGTGGCAAAAACATTCTTTTCGTCATCGGTGGCGTTATCTGCAGGTGGGTCACCTAGCGGTGCATCGAGCACATAGGTCAACTGACCAGCCCTGAGGACGATCTTCAGTCCACGGAACCAGTCCGTGAAATTTCTTCCATTGTTTTTAAGCTTTTCTTTCTCTAGGAACGCATTGAAATTGATGGAGGGGGTCGCCATAATCTACAACAATTTGCAAGTAGTTTAGACTAAGTTTATGAAAAATTGAGTTCAAATTTAATTCTTAAACTAACTAGGTGAACTCCCACTCAAAACAACATCCCTCACATTGTCTTAGTGATTACACGAACCAAGTCCACTACACCAAGTCCGATCTTCACGAGAGAAGATGTAGTTTCATCGGCGAACAATCTTCATGTTCATCATATCATTTATATGACTCATGCTCTACCTTTCGGTATTCCGTGTTCCGAGAACATGTCTGTACATGCTAGGCTCGTCAAGACAACCTTAGTTTCCGCATGTGCAAATCTGGCTTGCATCCATTGTATGCACACGTAGAATCTATCATATCCGATCATCACGAGATGCTTCGAAACGACGAGTCTTAGAAACCGTGCCAACTAAGGGTGAACACTTTATTACTTGATATTTAGTGAGAGGGATCATCTTATAATGCTACCGTCGCGATCTAAGCAATACAAGATGCATAAAGGATTAACATCACAGGCAATTCATAATAAGTGTGATATGATATGGCCTTTTCTTCTAGCGCCTTTGATCTCCATCTCCAAAGCACGAACGTGATCTCCATCATCACCAGCATTGCGTCAAGGTCAGTGGCGCCACTTCATGGTTGTCCATCATCACCAGCAACTATTACAACTACTTGGAATAAAGCTATTACAAGATGAATAGACATGCAGGTCTTAACAGAATTAAAGACAACCATTAGGCTCCTGCCGGTTGCCATATTACAACAAGGATCATTGTATACATCAAATACAATCATAATCACATGATGGCCATATCACATCACAAAACCCCTGCAAAAACAAGTTAGACGCCTCTAATTTTCTTTGCAAGTTTTACGTGGTTTGGGGCTTTCGCATAAGACCGATCTTACCTACGAATAAGAACCACAACGTTGATACAAGTGTTATCAAGATGCTCATTGTAAATAGAATCTTAACTATTGTGGGAGAGATAGACACCCGCAAAGCCACTTGTGCAAAGCAAGTTGCACGTCAAGCATGGAGCAAGTCTCATGTGCGATGACATGTAATGTTAGCCCGAGCCGCTTCATCCCACCATGCCGCAAGATGCAAAGTACACGCTAAGACACCGACAACAAAAGCATCAACGCCCACAAAAACATTGTGTTCTACTCGTGCAATAGATCTACGCATAGAAACGGCTCTGATACCACTGATGGGTTCGTAGCATGGAAAACAAAAATTTTCTACCGCAAGAACGAACAAAACCTAGATCTAATCTAGATAAAAGCCAAGATCTAATCTATTAGACATGAGCAACGAGATAGATGGGAACTAACCCTCGTAGATCCGAAAGCGTTAACGAGATTAGATCTCGTGGTTGATGTAGTCGATCACTTGCCGATCTCATGATCGTGTGGACGATCCTTCCGACGTCGCGATCCAGCAGCGCTTCCGCCCTCGGTCAAGTAGACGATCCTTCCGGCGTCGCGTTCCAGCAGCGCTTCCGCCCTTGGTCAAGTAGACGATCCTTCCGGCGCCACGATTCGGCAGCGCTTCCGCAGTCGGTCACACGTGCGGAGTCGAAGCAGACCTTCCTCTCCCCGTTCCAGCGAGCAGCGGAGGTAGTAGATCTTCTCCACGGAATCCCAGCAGCACGACGGCGTGGTGGTGGTGGTGGAGTAGAGAATTCTGCAGGGCTTCGCCTATGCCTGTGCAGAATATGGTGGAGGAGAGAGGTGGCAGAGATTGGGTGTTATGAGAGCAGGGGGGAGGGGGCGCCCCTGCCCCTCTATTTAAAGAGGGGAGGCGCCTAGGAAGGGGGAGTCCTTGTAGGACTCCCCTCCCTCTCTAGGCCGGCGGATTGGAGGTGGGGGGAGGAGTCCTCCTCCCCCACGAATCCTTATCTTGACCCACCAGGACTCCTTGATCCCTATCTTGATTTTCAAGCAAACTCCAAGATATCTTCTAGAACCTTCCGGAACATTCCGAAACCTTCTAGAATCCTCATACAAACACTCCGGAACATTTCCTAACTCATAAAATGATCTCCTATATATGGATCTTATTCTCCGGACCATTCCGAATCTCCTTGTGATGTCCCGAATCCAATCCGAGACTCCGAACAACATTCGGTCTCCAATGCATATTCCATATCTACTTAAAACAACTTCGAACCTTAAGTGTGTCACCCTACGGTTCGTGAATATGTAGACATGATAGAGACACATCTCCTATCAATAACCATCAGCGGGACCTTGAGATCCATAATGGCTCCCACATACTCAACGATGACTTCGTGATCGATTGAACCACTTACATACGAAACTAATTCCCTTTGTCTCGCGATACTATACTTATCCGAGGTTTGATCGTTGGTATCTCCATACCTAGTTCTACCTCGTTACTGATAAGTACTCTTACTCATTCCGTGATATGTCATCCCTTGTGACCCAGTCACATGCTTGCAAGCTAACTAGATGACATTCCACCGAGAGGGCCCAGAGCATATCTATCCGTCATATGGATGGACAAATCCCAATCTTGGTTCATGCGCTTCAACACATACTTTCAGAATACCCAATGACACTTTTATAACCACCCAGTTACGAAGCGGCGTTTGATGTCATCAAAGTATCCATCCGGTGATGGTGATTAACATAACCTCATGGTCGAAGGAATAGGTTACTATGTGTTTGAAAGCTTACAGCAATACGAACTTAATGACTTGATCTTATGCTACGCTTACTATGGGTGTGTGTCCATCACATCATTCTCCTAATGATATAACCTTGTTATTAATCACATCCAATGTCCATGATCAGGAAACCATGATCATCAATTAATCAACAAGCTAGTTCAACAAGAGGCTTACTAGGGACTCTTATATGTTTACAAAACACACATGTATTAGTGTTTCCTAATAATACAATTATAGCATGTGATGTAAACACTCATCATAAACACAAAGATATAATAATAATCACTTTTATTATTGCCTCTTGGGCATGTCTCCAACATATTGCCCTAAGATTTCAGGTGTGACTGGCAATCGGCAAGGGGAATTTCAAAATTTCTCCTATAAATTTGTATGACTACTAAGTAAATTTATTGCTTCTTAATTTCTTCTTGCCAAAGCAGAGTGTGCACGTGTGTCAGATTTTTAGAGGGAAAGAAGCCTCGGAGGACACATTAATACATCACTGACTTGTTGAATTTGGATGTCACCAGTGGTCATGGAAAAGCAACTCATCTCATAATCTCGGCTGAGCAGTTGCCTATTTCATTCATCAAGAGACCAGCATGGTTGGGCTAACAAATGGAGGTAAATAAATAGTCTACAATGAACCTTTGGTAACTTCCATGGTAGAAGAACTATCCAAGGCATCAAACCAGCCCTGATCATCTTACTATTAGTTAGAAAGGTCAAGATTACAGATAAAAGATTACAGTTTAAGCCTGGGGACTTGAGTTTGATGTAGGTTCACGATGTTTTTGTCAAAGAGCAATTAATTGATTCCCGATCCATCGGATGCATCAGACATGTTATACCAATCCCTACGACAATCAATACAAAAAGCGTTAAAATAGAATCTAGAGCTATTAGTTAGAAAGGTCAAGATTACAGATAAAAGACTAGGTTAACTAATTTTAATTCTCATTACCATGTATGGAGCTACCTTAGCATCTGGATCTGAATAGAATCTTACTTTAAATCAGTTCAACAAAATATGTCATTATAATTATCATCTTCTTCCATGTAGGTGTGACATCCCAAGGTTCCAATCCCCACCTTTGGTCATGATTTTCGCATTTCTTGTTTTCATCATGCATGCATCATATGTATTCGTTGGCATTTGACTTGGTTCTTGATATAATTGAATTTGGGTTTTATTAAATTTGATATAATGCCTAATTGGAGTTGAGGGCATCTCTCTTTATTTCCTTCATATCACTATCATTTAACAATCCCATCACCCCATATTCCATCCTATATATGTGGGCTTTTTTTGAATAGATAAAGGCCTAGAGGGCCAGGAGTTTTTATTCTAGCGGTGGGTGTACAAACACAGGGAGGTACAAAAAGTATGAGAAAAGTTGATTGGCAACCGTTGTGAAATCTTCACCGATCACAAAAGTCTGAAATACATCTTCACTCAACCTGACCTAAACATACGATAGATAAGATGGATGGAAACCATCTCAGACTTCGATGTCTCCATCGACTACACTCTAGGGAAAGCTAATGTAATGGTTGATGCCCTTAGTCGAAAAGTTTATTGCAATAACCTCATGGTCAAGGACAATAATAAGCATCTCTTCAAAAAACTTCAGCTGTACAATCTCGAGATTGGTCCTCAGGGGCATCTTGCAAATCTATGCTTGGCTCCTAATCTTGAAGAGAAAATTTGTGAGGCCCAGTTGACTGATGCTATGGTCCTCAAAGTCAAGCAAAATCTGGAATTGGGTGTTCCTAAGTACAAATCCTATTCCATTGATACTAATGGCACTCTCAGATTCGAAGGGCGCATTGTTGTACCAAAAGTGCAAGCAATCAAGAATCTAATTCTCAAAGAAGCTCACGAAACTCTACTTGCTATTCACCCTGGTAGCTCAAAGATGTACCATGATCTGAAGCCTTACTATTGGTGGACGTGCATGAAGTGTGAAATTGCCAAGTATGTTGCTAAGTGTGATGTTTGTAGAAGAGTGAAAGCAGAACATCAGAGAGCCGCTGGTCTTCTCCAACCTCTCCAGATTCCTAAGTGGAAGGAGGGAGCGCTGGAGGCATCAGTCGGCTAGCAAACAAGCACACAGGGACACAAGTTTTACCCAGGTCCAGGCCTCGTAGAGGTCCCTACTCCTGCTTGTCTACTCTTGGAATTAACGAAGGAATCGAAGATTATAGGGGCGCGCAGATGCAATCTGGCGAGAGTTATGAAAACTAGGGTTGCGTGTGTCCTCCTCGCCGCCCCCTCCTAGCCTTTATATAGATAGGCTAGGTCTCGTGTAGCAGGTCGAGTCGGTTACAGATTAGGGTTTTCCCTTTAAACTTTCTATCTTAAGCTTCTTCTTGTCTCGCAAGCAATCGAGAGTCCGTGGGCCACTCGATTTCTTCATTTGGGCCTTGGCAACGCCGTGGGCTTCCGCCGTATCTGGACCGTATATACTGAACTCGAGTACCTGTAGGGTATACCCATGTTAGTAGCCCCCGAGTGTCCAGTGGAATCGCAGATTCGACTGGGGACTTTATGGAGTCTTTTCGAGTGCATGACTGAGTATATTTTCGAGTGTTATGTTTATGTCATAGGGATTGTTGATATACGTGCCTAATTTATTTGATGTATCGGTATCAGTTAACTGCCTTAGGGAAAAACAACGCAATCTACTCAAACTCGAGTCCCCGGACTCGAATTCGGAAAAGTGCTGGCTTAATTCGACTCAAGCCGCAGAGGTCTTATAGGAGTCAAATTCCAGTGTATAAGTGTGAGCACTCGATGCGTCCATCAAGGCATGTTCATCGTACCTACAGGCACGAATATGTTTCTGGTAGTGTGAAGTAGATGCGTTGGCAGGCCTTATTCAGGTCTTATCTTCATGCTGTAAGCGCGGCATCCGAATTTTTGCCATCGCGGAGATGATTCGGGTGGCCCAGGAGACGCAGTCTCTTTGTAGGTACAGTATGAGGCGGAGTCACCATAACCTTCGGGTGTGGATGTTATCGACACACAGTACGATGTACAAATAATCATAGGGTGCGCGACCAGCGCTCCCTATGGGAGTAGCCCCCGAGTGCCTGGTTGAGTCAAATACTCAGGCGGGGACTAAAAACTTTTTACGACTGTTGTCATCTTTTGTTGCTTGTTTCAGTCGAATTTGCTTTCGGCACTCCCTATGGGAGTAACCCATAATCCTCAATAGAATCGTAGATTCGAGTGGTGTGTATGTCCTGAATGTTCTTGTACCTGCATAAAGATAAATCGTAGGGTGCGCGACCAGTGCTCCCTATGGGAGTAGCCCCCGAGTGCTTGGTTGAGTCGAAGACTCAAGCAAGGCCTAAAGTAGTTGAAATCTTCTGCTGCTATAATGATGTTAGTGCTGACGATGTGATGACCTTGGTTGCCCGCGTGAGCGGCTTTGATGGGACGTGACGAGCGGTGGGTCCCACTTTTTGACTTCGATTTGACCGGGTGTGCGTAATCTTCTGTTTTAACTGTGTCTCCTCGATTTCCATGCATAATGGGAATAGTGGGGGGACAGTTCGTGCTTTAGCTTCACCACGTGTCGATGGTGATGTGCGCCATGCATGTAGTAGGGTTTCTGCTGGCTATTGGATGGTTTCTGCGAGGAGGTTAAGTAGTGGCACAGCTACGGTAATTTCCCCATCTGTCTTCGTTGTTCTTGCCTCCACTACCATTGTTGCTGCTTCTCTGCTTCCCTGCCCACTTTCTCGTTGCAGCGCTGGACCAACTCTGCATCTTTCCGAGCTACTTCCTATGTTCTCACCGCCATCGGAAGATGGGCAAGAAGAAGGGAGGCGCCGCCGCTGGGTCTACCGCCGCCAAGAAGAAAGGAGGCTCCGCCACTATGGGCACCAGCACCGACCGTGATGGGAAGAAGAAGGGCACGGGAACCCGATTCACCAACGATGCTTGGCGTGCGTCCATCATCAAGCCCACCGAGCTTCATCTTCATCGTGAAGATGGAGTTCTTCCCTCCGTGGAGGACGACTCATGAGTGCCCGGCGTGGAGGTAATTCCTTGCCCTCCTGCTGGTTTCCGGGTGATGTTCCTTGCGTTCATCATCAGAGGTCTTTCTCTGCCCCTGCATCCTTTCTTCAAGGGCCTCCTTTGCTTCTACAGGCTCTAGCTGCATCAGCTGTCCCCAAATTATATTCTCCACATTTCCTGCTTCATTACCCTTTGCGAGTGCTGGATCCGAGTCGAGCCACACTTTGGCCTCTTTAAGAGGCTTTTTAAGTTGAAGTGCCAGTCAGCATCTGGTTCTGTAGTCTACGACGTAGGAGGCTGCAGAATCCATGTCGACTCTTCCGCCACTTATTTCTATATGAAACTCACGGCGTCCGTCCAAGGGTGGAGAGATAAGTGGTTCTACATCTGTGACCAGAAGGCCGACGGAGAGCACTATGGACTCGCTCCCTTTGATCCCGCGACGCCGTGCAAGAGGAGGCGTTCTTGGAAGAACATAGTGATGCCTGGCGAGTCCAAGGAGATGGAAGTACTGTACAAGCGCGTCTACGACCTCGAGAGTCTCATAGGTAAAGAAGAGGGAGGCGCTGCCCTTATTCACACATGGTTGTGCCGTCTTGTCCAGCCTCTGCAGGCCAGAGTCCACCCCATGTTCCACTGGGCTGGTGCGAACGATGCCACTCGCATATCTGTCGATGGCATTTCTGCGGGTGAAGTAGATAAGAGGCTACAATTGGTGACGAAGTATACCGCCAAGGAGGTTCTCCCAGGCGAACTAGTCATGCCCCCTTTCGACGCCTCTAACCCTCCTCCTGAGGTAGAGTTGTACTACGAAGTAGCTTTTTGTCGATTGCCGTTAAGTTCTTGATGTATAATGAATTATCTTCTGAATGCAGGATTGGAAGGTGTCTCCCAATTTGCCCCCTCTTCCTGAAGGGGTTATTCCTCGCAAAGTTGATGAAGAGGACGAGTCGGAGTCGACCGTCCCAACTGAAAAGGAGGTGGGAGCCCCTGAGTCCAGTGACCCAGACACTCGCAAGCGCTCCTACCGCAAGGACTCAGATGCTTCGTCGCCGTCGACTCCAGAAGGCCCATCTGTTGGTGTAGAGGAGCCAATCCCCGACGTTCCTGTGCGGTCCGTGGCTCCTCCTTCTCAGAAAAAGCTACGACTGGCAAAGGAGTCATCGGAGTCAGAGGAGCAAACCTTCGACTTTGACAAATTTGACTGGTAAATTTTCGAATTTGTGTTGGTTTATTTTTTGAGTTGCCTTCCCTGAAGTTCTACTGGATGCATTCTGTAGTCAAGAGGCGTCGTCGTCTTCTGGCAACGTCCAATTTTTGAAGGAATCCGGAGTCGTAGAGTCCAAGGCCAAAGAGGTGGCCGAACGATCTTCTTCTCCTCCATTGGTGGCCCACTCCAGGCACAATTCTTCGAGTTCCCCACATGCTGGGGAACACCAGATTGTTACCCAGATGACTGCGCGGCAGTCATCTTTGGAGTCTCTAGAGGACCATGTAAGCATCTCTTTGCTCTGTTGGCAGTTGAATATATACTTGGTGATGTTGCTAAACTTTTGGTTTATTCTAATGCAGCTCATCGTGAAGGAGGCTGCCCGCCTGGCGGAGCAAGTCCTGGAGATGGGTCGATAGCATGCACGACTAGACAATCGCCACCGTGTTGTCGAAGGTTAGTATTGCCTTTGTATTTGTCTTGGTGAAATGTCTAGATGCGTTTGATGATACATCCTCTCTTGAAGTTGAGCATAATGAACTTCTGCGCCATGCCGCTTCACTTGAGAAGGCGCTTGCCGCGGCGGCGAAGAGTCGTGACAAAGCAATCACAGCCTTGGAGGAATCGCAAAAGCGCGAGGAGGACTTGCGGAAACGAGAAGAAGACTTGCGGTCCTCCAATGCTGAGAGGGAGAAGTTGCTCGAGGAGCAGCTTGTCTCGATTGCTAAGTCCCTCTCAGGTATTCTTTCCTGCTGAATTGTCTTTGTTTCCTACTTCGACATCGTGTTATCGTACCAACACTTTGCTTTACGTAGATGTGATACGTCCATATTGCATCACTATTCTATGTCTTAATTCACTGTTATTCATTGATATATTTCGTATTGAGAGGTGATACTTATGTTATTTCATCTGTTTTTGCATGGTTGATGACTTTTGGAGCATGGACCGCTGCAGTCAGGATTCTGATGGAAAAGGTGCTGTTTGGAGGCAAAATTCGCGAAGATCAGAAAATCCGGGAAAATATACAGAAAATCCTATTTTTCCAGAAGACTAAGGATGCCAGAAGATGGAGTGGAGATGGGCCACAGGGGGCCCACACCACCCCTTGGCGCGAGCAGCCCTAGGCCGCGCCAGCAGGTGGTGTGGCCACCCTGGCCCACCTCTGGCTCTCCCCTCTGGCGTATATTATCCTCCCGAAACCCTAAGACTCGGGGAGCGACCACAGAAAGATTCCTCCACCTCTACAGGGCGGAAAACACCGAGAGAGAAAGATCTCTCCGGTAGACAGATTTCTGTCGGGGGAATTCCTTCCCGGAGAGGCGAGATTGTCGCCATCAACACCACCATCAGGCTGGACTTCGTCGGGATCATCATCATCATCATCACCACCACCATCATCACCATCAGCACCCTCATCACCATCTCCATATCGCTGTAACAATTGAGTTGAATCTTGCATTAGTTCATAGGGGAAACTTTCCCGGTGTTGATTACTCTTCGTAGTTGATGCTATTGAGTGAACCATTGAATTATTGTTTATGTTCAGATTGTTATACATCATTATTCCATCTCTGATCATGATCCATATGATGTCTTGTGAGTAGTTCGTTTTGTTCTTGAGGACATGGGATAAGTCATGTTGTTAGTAGTGGAGTTGTGTTGAGAAAGATTCAATAGATTATTATTTAAGTTGTGGTGTACTTCTTCTAGTGGTGTCATGTGAACGTCGACTACATGACACTTCACCTATATGGGCCTAGGGGAATGCATTGTGTATTTGGCTACTAGTCGTAGGGGTTGTCGGAGTGACAGAAACCTGAACCCCCGTTAGGAAACCATTGCACAAGGGACATAAGGGTCTTAGAGTTTAAAGCTGTAGTTAGGTTTCTACCTTAATTACTTTCTTGTACTTACGGATGTTTGCAAGGGGTATAATCACAAGTATGTATTAGTCCTGGATGGGTCGGTACATTAGCACAGGTTCACCCACACAACACTTAGCAAGCTAAATAAGATTAATCAACTATATGAAGCGAAAGCACTTGACAGTCTTCCCGTGTGTCCTCGAGAACGTTTGGTCATCTTAAGTAATACAACCGGCTTGTCCTTTGCTGCATAAAGGATTGGGCCACTTGCTGCATTTATTCCTACTGTCTTTTATTTACTCGTACTTTGTTTACTTGCTTTATCAAAAACCCCTAAAAATCTGTTTGCTAAGTATTTACAGAGAATTCCTGATCCATACCACTAGCTAGCACCTTCTGCTCCTCGTTGGGTTCGACACTCTTACTTATCGAAAATAGTGATACACCCCCTATACTTGTGGGTCATCAAGACTATTTTCTGGTGCCATTGCCAGGGAGTGAAGCGCTATTGGAGAGTGGAACTGGTAAAGGAAACTTGTACTGTGAGTATTGTTTACTTCTGCTAGTTGCTTTATTTTTGATATGGATGATTCGCTGAGTTTCTTATTTGGTAATGCTACTACCACTGCTAATGTAGTAGATAAACCACCACCTGCTGAGAATGATGTTTTTAAAATACCCACAGATCAAGTTAAGAAGAAGTTATTCTCATTATTACTGAAAGGAAGAGCTGAGGAATGGTATAAGCTGTTGAAGAATGGTCAAGCTTTGGAATGGGAGGAAATAGTGCCTCTCTTTTATTCAAAGTTTTATCCTCCTAGTGAGATCCATAAAGATCAGAATCAAATATACAACTTTTGGCCTCTTGATGGAGAGAGTACAGCTCAAGCTTGGGGGAGATTGAAGTTACTAATGCTAAAATGTCCCATTCATGATCTCCCCAACAATATTATTATCAATAACTTTTATGCAAGGCTCCCTCTACATGATAAAGATTTATTGGACGCTCCTTGTGCTGGATCATTCACTCGTATGGAAGAAGAAGCTAAATGGGATCTTCTGGACCATATTCAAGACAACGCTAAAGCTTGGGAGAATGACAAAGTTAGAAATTTATGTATACATTATGATTATGAATGCATTGAATCTTTTATGGGAACTGATGACTTTCAAAATATTAAAAAAGCTTATGGTCTAGATTCTCAAGCTATTGCTTCTTATTTTAAGGCTTTTGCTTCCTATATTGAAGTGCCTAAAAAGAAGTGGAATAAGTATCATGAACCTTATAAAGATATTGCTAAGAGTGTTCCTGCAAGAAATACTGAAGTTTATACTGCTAATCATGTTTTACCTAAACCTTACACTAAGAAAATGCCTTTCCCAGTCAAGGTAAAGGAACATTCTATGATAGCTAGTATGGTTAATGAAAGTACAAGTAAAGCTATTGAACCTGATAAACAAATGGTTGGTGAACCTATAATAGCAAATGTGAAAGACTTTGTCACTAAATATGAAAAAGAGGGACACACTATCCTTTGTAAGGGTACCTCTAATATTGTTTCACAAAGTAGTGTTATGAGAGCTAGAATTCATGTGTTTTCTGTTAGAATAAGTGATCATTGCTATGATGGTCCTTGTGATAGCTATATTGTTAAGTTTATGCATAATACTGAAAGTTATTATGAGAGAGGGAAAAGTGTTCTTATGCATCTCAATAATATCAAGTTTCCTCGTTTTATGCTAAAAGTTTTTGTGTTGCACTTGTTTTGCCTTCTTATGCAAGTAGCCTCTGGTTTCAAAAACTTGTTTGTTTACAAAATTCCCTTGCATAGGAAGTGGGTTAGACTTAAACATGTGTATGTTTGCTTCTTAATGCTCCCTTTCACTTCAATTCATATTCCTATGTGAGCATCTTCAAAATTATCATGCCCATCTTAATGGCTATAAAGAAAGAGCTTTATGGGAGACAACCCAATTTATTCTTGCTTTCAGTTTTTTTTGTTTATTTGAGTCTTGGAAGTTATTACTTTGGTAATAACCGCTCCTTATCTGTTTTGTTTGGTTTTTGTGTCAAGATCAACCTCTAATGAGAGAGAAGTAATATTTGGGGAAGTTGCTGTCCCGAAACAGATTTTTGTGCTTCACCGTAAAAATTCGTGAGAGATCTCTGTATGTCGGATTGAGCTGTAATTTTTTGTGCTTCTGCCCCAGGTTGTTTTTTAACTTTTTTTAGTTTTGCACTTTTTGATTTGAGCAACAGAAGATTTTCTAAAAAATTGATCTTTACCTGCTGGTCTGTTTTGACAGATTTTGCCACTCTTGCATTTGCTTCTTTATTCGATTTCCTTTTTGAATTCTTTTTGGGTTTTCAGAAGGAGTTGCTACGGTAGCTTATGTTTCGATGGTTTTCAGTTGAATTTGAACTCAAAAGGTTTTATCACTTCACTTATACTAATGTTGCTAATGAGAACTGTGTGAAGTTTTGTGTGAAATGTTTTTCCAGGAAGTGGAGATAATGGTGTAATAAGGAAGAGAAGGGTTTTATGACTCAAGTAATAAGTGTATGAAGATGAAGATATTGATGTTATTCAAGTGGTGACTTCGGAAGAATCCACTAAATACCAAATTCAGAGACCTGCAGAGTCTGTTTTCAAATAGGTAACAGTTCTAGTAAGAAAAGTTCCGCGAAAATACTATCCTACTATATTTTTGCAGTTTTCAGACAATAAGGAAAGCTACGAAGGAAAAAGGGACGGAAACGGAGCCAGGGTGGCCCACACCACCCTGTGGCGCGGGCCCACCCCTGGCCGCGCCACCAGGTGGTGAGTCCACCCTGGACTCCGCCTCCGACTCGTTTTCTCCCAGTACCTTCCTTTTGATATGAAACTTCGTAATATATAACCCCCAGATCCCCCGAGGTTCATATATCGTGTTTTCGTCGTGTTTTTGTTTCGATCTATTTCTGCCAGGACATACTCTTTGAAGGTTTAGAAGCACAATGGTGTCCGCCAAGGATAAAGGGAAGGAGCCTATGGAGGAAGACCTCCAAGACCCCAGGAAGGAGAAGGAGATCAAGAGTGAAGGTGAAGAGGAGCAAGGCCAACACCCGCACACCGACACTACCATTGAAAGCATTGGAGTGGTGGCAAACCCTGTCAAGACTATGTCTATTGGAGGGAAGCCTCCTCATCACCATTCAGATCCCTGCCATGCAGAAAAAGAAGACTTCAAAGAGCAAGAGTGGGGAAAGGATAGCAAGAGCTGGAATTCTCAACACGACATGATCATGAGCCGCATTGAGCAAAACTCACAGGTGATTCGTAATCTCACCTTCAAGATTGAGGACTTGGGGAAACTAATCAAAGAGCTCATTGAGAGGATACCACCACCACCGAAGGAGTAATTCGTCATCAGGGTTGGCATCCCCTTGGTTTGTTCCAAGCTTGGGGGAGTGTCGCGGTATCACATCACTATCTTATATCTTTTTACCTTATTAGTAGAGTCATATCATGAATAGAAGAGTTATTATGTAGGATGGTTTGCATTATGGAAGTGTCCCCTCTCTCGTTAGATATGTATCCCTTGGTGTGAGTTGCTGTTATGGATTATTAATGAGAAGTTCTATCATTTACTCTTTTGCATGGCTTATATTAGTTTTTCAGTTCGTGGTTATATGATTGATCTTGTTGTTAGTATTGGTAGAACTATGGGATCATTGAGTTAATTTAGTTGGTTTTGGCAAACCTGGCTTGGTCAGTAGCACACTATTTTTGAGAGTTGAAAGAAAATATAAAAGTACATTTAAAGAAAAATAATTTCATCATCTTTCTTTCTTGATTTGCTCATAAGTTTAGTATTCTCTAGTTAAGATCTTTTGTGCTTCCGAGGAAGATTGCATGTTTGTCTTTATCGCTTGTATGTTTGTTTATTTCCTTCAACTCTTATACTTGCTACCCAGCCTTGCTAGCCAAAAACCTGTACTGAGAGGGAATTCTTCTCGTGCATCCACCTCCTTTAAACCAAAACTTTGCCATTTGTGTGCACCATACCTACCTAGTAGCATTATTTCTATTCCAAGTAAATTCTTGTTTTATCTACCTCCCAAATTAAACTTGTTATGTGAAAATTAGTGATTAAAGCTCTTATGAACTTGATGGCACACCTTACCTTCTTGCATTTAATAAACTTAAACCATTGGGTCCTTCTTTGTTGCGTATATGCTTGCGCTTTATGAGTTGCAGTTAGCAGAACCATGTATCATGCGGACCGCTTTCAACACTTCATTGGTACTTGTACCTAGTTGATATCATGTTCTTTTGCTTATGGATCCTGGCGGTGTGAAATAAAAGTGGAACTTGTAAGATCATGGAGTTTATATGTGTGTTAGAGAAACGCCTGGGCCGCTAGCCTAAGCCATGCCTAATCATGGTGGAAACTTGCAGCATAACTATAGTGAACATTCTATGAAGCATCCTCAATAAAAACCTATGCAAATAGCAAATAAAAAGATCGCTGAGATGCTCACTGTCTGCTTGCCTTGTCATTTTGATTATGGGATAGCTCCTGTGTCATGTGTAAGGGGTACCCCGTTGGCGGTTCTTAATGATACACATGTATTTACAATGACAAGAGCTTGCTCGTGACTGAAGTTGAGTAGCATGAGGTTCGGTACTCATAAGTAAGGGGCATGGGACTCCAATTTATAACTTGTCAAGCATATCCTCTTAGTTGTGTCACTTTAACCTTAATCACCAAAAGATGCCTATGATAGGGTCAATGAGAGCTGAAAGCTAGTAAGTATCATAATTTTTGGGAGCTCTTTATGAGACTTGTAATCCCTGCTTCCCTCTGCGAAGGGCCTTTCTTTTTACTTTTTAGTTGAGTCAGTAAACCTACTCCCTTCTATCTCAACAAGTATTTTGAGGTATTGTGTTTCATTCATTCATATGATGATTTATTCAATCATGTCTCTTATGTTCCTTGCTTTGCACACTGCTCTTATCTTGATGTTTACTACTTTGAAAGCTATCTTTGAAAACCAGTTATTTGTAAACTCCAGCAAATTATCAACTATTCTTCGACCAAGAGCTAAGTTTGCCATTACAAATTATGATTTACTTTATGTATCTTTATTGTGTTTCATTTACTCATTACAAGTTGAGTTATATAATAGTGAGTTGTCTTCTATTATGATCTATGTATTTGATGAATGTGATGCTTCTTGTCCGTATTCTTTTATCGACTCTTCACTCCATAAACCTGAGGCCATGTTTATTGAGCTTAGTTTCGCTTGGGGACAAGCGAAGTCTAAGCTTGGGGGGGAGTTGATATGTCCATTTTGCATCACTATTCTATGTCTTAATTCACTGTTATTCATTGATATATTTCGTATTGAGAGGTGATACTTATGTTATTTCATCTGTTTTTGCATGGTTGATGACTTTTGGAGCATGGACCGCTGTAGTCAGGATTCTGATGGAAAAGGTGCTGTTTGGAGGCAAAATTCGCGAAGATCAGAAAATCCGAGAAAATATACGGAAAATCCTATTTTTCCAGAAGACTAAGGATGCCAGAAGATGGAGTGGAGATGGGCCACAGGGGGCCCACACCACCTTTGGCGCGGGCAACCCTAGGCCACGCCAACAGGTGGTGTGGCCACCCTGGCCCACCTCTGGCTCTCCCCTCTGGCGTATATTATCCTCCCGAAACCCTAAGACTCGGGGAGCGACCACAGAAATATTCCGCCGCCTCTGCGGGGCGGAAAACACCGAGAGAGAAAGATCTCTCCGGCAGACAGATTTCTGCCAGGGGAATTCCTTCCCGGAGAGGGGAGATCACCGCCATCAACACCACCATCAAGCTGGACTTCGTCGGGATCATCATCATCACCACCACCATTATCACCATCAACACCCTCATCACCATCTCCATATTTCTGTAACAATTGAGTTGAATCTTGCATTAGTTCATAGGGGAAACTTTCCCGGTGTTGATTACTCTTCGTAGTTGATGCTATTGAGTGAACCATTGAATTATTGTTTATGTTCAGATTGTTATACATCATTATTCCATCTCTGATCATGATCCATATGATGTCTTGGGAGTAGTTCGTTTTGTTCTTGAGGACATGGGAGAAGTCATGTTGTTAGTAGTGGAGTTGTGTTGAGAAAGATTCAATAGATTGTTATTTTGTGGTGTACTTCTTCTAGTGGTGTAATGTGAACGTCGACTAAATGACACTTCACCTATATGGGCCTAGGGGAATGCATTGTGTATTTGGCTACTAATCGTAGGGGTTGCCAGAGTGAGAGAAACCTGAACCCCCATTAGGAAACCATTGCACAAGGGACGTAAGGGTCTTAGAGTTTAAAGCTATGGTTAGGTTTCTACCTTAATTACTTTCTTGTACTTACGGATGTTTGCAAGGGGTATAACCACAAGTATGTATTAGTCTTGGATGGGTTGGTACATTAGCACATGTTCACCCACACAACACTTAGCAAGCTAAAGAAGATTAATCAACTATATGAAGCGAAAGCACTTGACAGTCTTCCCGTGTGTCCTCGAGAACGTTTGGTCATCTTAAGTAATACAACCGGCTTGTCCTTTGCTGCATAAAGGATTGGGCCACTTGCTGCATTTATTCCTACTGTCTTTTATTTACTCGTACTTTGTTTACTTGCTTTATAAAAAACCCCTAAAAATCCATTTGCTAAGTATTTACAGAGAATTCCTGATCCATACCACTAGCTAGCACCTTCGGCTCCTCGTTGGGTTCGACACTCTTACTTATCGAAAATACTGCGATACACCCCCTATACTTGTTGGTCATCAAGATGCCGGCGGGTTGAGCTTTAACGCCTAGGCCCTTCGTCGCGGCGATGCATTGGCTAGTGCCGTCGCCGCAGTCGAAGACCACAACGCTTCTCTTCAAGGGATGCTGACAAAGACCAAGAATGCTCTCAGTCGCATACGCAGGGATCTAACTCCCAAGGCTGAACTGCTTGAAAAACCGGAGGACCTAGCGGAATCCTTTCTGGGTGTATTCCTATGGACTTCAGGAACTCTCGGTGGTTCGTCGACGCCACCATGGCACTCGCCATGGTGCATGCCCATGGTGTGGAGGTGGATCTCGCCGTGATTTCCAAGGCGATGCCCGTCGGCACGGATGGCCAACAGGTAGTGTTTGCTCCTTCGCTACTGGATGTGGTAAATATGGGCCGTAGCTCATCAGTATAGTCGCCAAGTACTCTAAGGAGCTGCAGCAAGCGAAAAATGCAGCGGCGCCAGGGGCCAACACCGGAAAATCTGTGGCGTCGAAGACCGCCACGGATTCGACGAGGCCCCCGAAGTCCAAGTCAAAGTCGAAGAAGCAGGCTGCTCCTCAGTAGCTGTCTTGTAATAGTTGTAGTTTTAACCTCTGTGTTAGAACAATGCCTTTATGGGAGTCCCAGTCGAGACTTTTGCTGAGCTTGAATGCGTAAATGCCTTTTGTCAATGTATTATTGGTCCCTTATTTTTGCTCTTGCTTGGTTTATGATAGGGCACGTCGAGTGGTCCCTCGAGTGATCATCGTGATCCACCGCCCACTAACGAGACCTTGGCGCAGCCGCGCTCAGGGTGGATGAGTTGTCCCTGCTTTCGCGACTATGCGATCGCGTTAATCAACTGGAACGTGAGTTGCCCATCCTCTGCGGTAACGCGGATGTATGGAAGTCGAGAGCGGAGAAGGCTACCGCCCGCGAGTAGTATCTATTGGAGGAGGTGACGCAGCTGGGCGATCAGTTCAAGTGTTAGCTTTCTGCCCTCTTATCTTTTCTTTTAGTCAATCACGACAGTGCCTTGTCTTCATACTTTGCCTTTTTGCTTGGTGTAGTTGCCAGTGCTCGTCATCCGCAGGATGAGAAAGACTGGATTGCCATTCGAATGAATGACCTAACCCAGGAGCAGCTTCAGGCGAGTGGGTATTTTTGGGTGGACCATGATCGTGCGATCGCACTTGCGACCCTTCAAGATCGTGCTTCGCGAGTACTTCACTTTTTGAAGAAGGCGCAGTCATGCCTTAGGCATATCTACCAAACGATGTTTCCATTGGACGTCGTCCCTTCAAGCCTGTTGGCTCTTCTAGCGAAGTTCCAAGATCTGAGTGCAGTTCGCGAGTGTGTGCGACAGCAATTAGTGGCCGGTGCCAAGGCTACTTTGTCGCTAGTGCGACTGCATAGGCCAGATATAGACGTTGCATCTGTTGCCGCTGGGCCACCGACCCCGCCGGAAGGTTCGACCTGGAACATGGTTCCACATTATCAGACAGTTGATCGCCCAGCTGAAGAAATCATCGATTTCTTTGTGGAGCAGACGAATGTTCTTCTGTTGCAGCAGTAGCTTTAGTTTGTATCCTGCACATGATTGCACAAGTGTTGTAAAGTTCATATGGATATGTTGGATGTAATTAATTTCTATTGATATGTAAAGAGCTTGCTAGCTTATATGTTTTGCGAGTGTATTTGTACTCTACAGTTCCTTTTTGTTAGCCTAACTTATTTTATCTCAACAACTTGCCAACCTGTTAGGTGCGTTGCAACTGGGTTGGTGTTTTATCAAGGGTTCGATTGATGTTGTGTCAGCTACTCGGGATACTGCGACTTGTTCATAGAACGAGGATGTTAAAGGTGGCGTAGCCCCCGAGTGATAAGATTGCTAGAAAAATGAGGGAAAACACAGAGTTTCGGGGCACTTAGCTTTATTAATTCACAGAATAGTACGAGGTATAATGTGTGGCTAGGTAGCCTGGCTGAATAGCCTTATTTGTAATGTAAAAACGACTAGGGGTAGAAACGACGCAGCTATGCGATGTTCTAGGGGTTGGAGTATGCGACTCCTATCTTGAAATCTTTAAGGCGATAGGCGCCACCTGGGATTACTTCTGTAATCACGTATGGTCCCTCCTAGGGAGACTCGAGCTTGAGATGCCCTTGTTGCTTGAGTCGCAGGACCAGGTATCCTTCGATGAAGGATCTTGGGCATAGCCTTTTGCTATGGTAGTTGCGGAGGCTCTACTCTTTACGCTGCGATTTCGCGCGCCTCATCAAGAAGGTAGACGGAGTCTTCGAGTGCGAGAGTTGACTCCTGCTCGCTGTAGGCAACCACCCGTGGGGCTTTGTAGCGTACCTCTGGAGGTAGCACCACTTCAGCACCGTGCACCATGAAGAACATGGTGTATCCTGTGGCGCTGTTTGGAGGTGTGGGCAAGCTCTAGAGTATGGATTGCAGCTCATCTAGCTAGCATCCTGCGGTTGTTCGAGTGGCTAGAGGAGTCATTTCTTGATTCCACCGTAGATGAGGCCGTTGGCCGTTTCGACTTGACCGTTGGTCTGTGGGTGAGCTAACGAGGCATAGCTTATGTTGATTCCCAGGTTTTCGCAGAATTCCTGGAACTCCTTGGAGGTAAAGTTCGTCCCATTGTCCGTGATGATGCTATGTGGTCCACCGAAGCGGTAGACAATGGACTCGAAGAACTTGACAGCGCTGGCTCCTGATTGATTTGTCACCGGCATGGCTTCGATCCACTTGGTGAACTTGTCAACTACGACCAATAGGTATACGTAACCTCCTCGCGAGGATCTCGGGAGCTTGCCGACCATGTCGAGTCCCCATTGCACGAAGGGCCAAGCCAATAGTATTGGTCAGAGTTCCACGCCCGGTGCGTGTAGTTTGTCCGTGAATCGCTGGCAAGCGTTGCAGTGCTGGATGATGTCCTTGGCATCGCGCATGGCCGTGGGCCAGTAGAATCCAGCTCGTAGAGCTTTGGCGACAAGGGCGTGACTGCCAGCATGGTGCCCACAGGTCCCTTCATGGATGTCGGGGAGGATGGCCCTTCCGTCCCTGTTAGAGACGCACCGTTGGAGTACTCCTGTGATGCTGCACTTGTATAGTTCGCCGTTGATGACGGCGAATGCCTTGGATCGTCGCGCAATGTGTCGCGCGTCAGTCGGGTCGTCAGGCAGCCTCTTGCTGAGAAGATATGTGATGTAGGGTTGAGTCCAAGATGGCTCGATCATCATGACGCCCATTGGTCCTTCGAGTCCTGTGTCGAGCTCCAGGTCGTCGAGTGCCATTGGCTCATTGGGTGGCGTAGCCCCGAGTCTGTTGAGGTGCTTGCTTTCTTCTCTGTAGCCTTTGGCTTGATGGAGCGTTCACATATATGCTCGAGAAATACCCCAGGTGGTATGGGGGCGCAGGTGGAGCCAATGTTGGCAAGTGTGTCCGCCTCTTCGTTGCTTTCGCGGCCTACGTGCCACAGTTCATAGCCGTCGAAGTCCCCTTCGAGTGTGTCGTAGAGGTCATGGTAGGCGATCATGTTGTCATTCAGCATGTCGCACTCGTGCATCGTTTGGTTGACCACCAGTTTGGAGTCGCCGTAGATGATGAGCCTGTTGGCGCCGCAGGTTTTGCCATCCGCATCCCATGGATTAGGGCCTCGTACTCAGCTTCATTGTTGGAGGCAGTGAACTGTATTCGCAGAATGTATTTCAACTTGTCTCCTTGTGGCGATGTCAGTATGACACCTGCGCCAGCTTCGTCCTTTCGTTTGGACCCATCGAAGTGCATTGTCCAGAGATAGGACATGTCTGGTTTTTCGGGGAGCTGGTTCTCCATCCAGTGCACGAGGAAATCAGGCAGGACTTGCGACTTGATCGCGTCGCACTTTTCATATGTAATGTCTCGTGGAGACAACTCAATTCCCCAAAGCGCGACTCGTCCGGTGGCATCGGGGTTGTTGAGGATATGCCCGAGCAGGGCGTCATTGACCACCACGACTGGGTGCTCCTAGAAGTAGTGGCGCAGTCTCCTGGCTGTCATGAAGATGCCGTATGCCAGCTTCTGGTAGTGCGGGTACCACTGTTTTGTTGACGTGAGCACCTCATTGAGGTAGTAGACCGGGCGCTGGACCCCATGGACCTTGTTTTCTTTGGCTCGTTCCACCACGAGCACCGTGCTGACCACTTGGTTGCTGGCGGAGATGTAGAGCAACATCGGCTCTTTTTCACGTGGAGTCACCAGTACTGGCGAGGTGGATAGTAGACGTTTGAGGTCTTCGAATGCTTCTTGTGCCTCATCTGTCCACTCGAACTTGTCAGTTTTGCGGATAAGTTGGTAGAAGGGCAGTGCCTTTTCGCCCATTCGACTGATGGATCGACTGAGTGCCGCGATTCGCCCAGCCAGCTGCTGGACGCTTCTTACGTTCTTTGGCTTCTCCATGGCCAGTATGGCTTTTACTTTCTTCGGGTTCGCCTCGATCCCTCTCGCGGAGATGAGATACCCGAGTAATTGCCCGGATGGTACGCCGAAGGCGCATTTGTCCGAATTGAGCTTCATCCGATAGCGGTCTAGGTTGGCGAAGGTTTTGCGTAGATCGTCGATTAGCGAGGCTTCCTCTTTTGTTTTGATGACGATGTCATCAACATAGACTTGGATGTTGCGACCAAGTTGATTCTTGACGCAGGCCTGCATGCACCATTGATAGGTGGCTCCTGCGGTTTTTAGCCCGAAGGGCATCGTGTTGTAGCAGAACACACCGAAGGGCATCATAAATGCCGTTTTCTCTTGGTCTTGCTCCTCCATTCGAATCTGATTGTAGTGATACGTTGCTAATGTATCCATATTTTTGATGTTCCATGCTTGGTTTATCTACTTTCTTGTGTTTTGTCCACACTTTGGAGTACTTTCTATACACTTTCTTGGACTAACCTATTAACAAGAGCCACAGTGCTAGCTGCCTATTTTCTGCTGTTTTTGGTTCCAGGAAAGTTTGAAAATGAATATTCTCGGAATTGGACAGGACAAAAGCCAAAGTTAGTTTTTCACCGAGGGACACCCGGAGCCAGAATACGAGACGGAGAGGGGCCTGAGGGCGGCCACACCACCTGGTTGCGCGGCCTGACCTGGCCCACGCCAGGGGGTGGTGTGGCTAGCCCAGGCACCCCCTCGTCCTCTCCTTCCGCCTATAAGATGCCTCCGATACAGAAACCCTAAGGACTCGATCAAAATTCCACGAAAGAGCTGTAGCCGCCGTCATCTCCATCCCTAGATCGGGAGGGATCTGAAGCTCTTCCCGGCACCCTACCGGAGTGGAGAATTCACCCTGGAGGCCTTCTTCATCATGCAAGCCTCTGGCGTGATGCGTGAGTAGTTCATCTCTGGACTACGGGTCCATTTAGTAGCTAGATGGCTGGTTCCCCTCCTTTGTGCTATCATGTTTAGATCTTGTGAGCTCCGTTCATGATCAAGATCATCTATTTGTAATTCATACATGTTGTGTTTGCGGGGATTCAATGGATATTGAGATGCTATTTCAGATTGATTCTATCATGTCTTTGCTATTTGTGATCTTGCATGCTTTCCGTTGTTAGTAGCTATCTTGGCCAAGTAGATGCTAGCAACTCCAAGAGTTAGTATTTATGCTCGATAGTGGGTTCATGCCTCTAGTAATCTAGGGAAGTGACAGAAATCTCTAAGGTACTAGATGTGCTGTTGCTACTAGGGAGAAAACAACAATCCTTTGTTCATAGAACAATCATATTGTTTAGTTTACAGGCAATTCATAATGCAATTATCCATTGCTTGCAACTTAATACTGGAGGGGGTTCAGATGATAACCTGAAGGTGGATTATTACTCATAGATGCAGTTGGATGGCGGTCTATGTATAATGTTGTAATGCCCAATCGAATCTCAAAGGAGTCAAGATGAGTAGTATATGCATGATTGCTTTCTCGATGTTTGTCAATTGCCCCGCTGTAATTTGTTCACCCAACTTGTCATCTATCTTAAGGAGAGCCACCACTAGTGAACTATGGAGCCCGGTCCTTTCTTTTACCATCAATCTACAATCAACTGTTTACTGCTTTTTCTTAACTTTCTGCAAACTATTACTTTCTTCCACTCGATACGTTTAATCTTTTGTTTTCAGCAAAACTGGTGAGATTGATAACGTCATCGCAAGTTGGGGGCAGAGTTCTGTGGTTGTGTTGTGCAGGTCTCCACGTTGCTGCTGGCACCGGTAGTGCGCCCTGCCAAAGTTCAGCTAGCAACACCTTTGGGGTGTTTCCTTGCTCCTACTAGATTGATAACCTTGGTTTCATAACTGAGGGAAATCTTGCTGCTGTGCTCATCATACCTTCCTCTTGGGGTTCCCCAACGAGCTCGATATATTTTGGGCCATCAAGCTCTTTTTCTGGCGCTGTTTCCGGGGAGTCAAGAACATCTTCACAAGGGGAGTCCCTCATAAACAATCCCTTTACTTTGTTATTTTTGTTTTGCTTAGTTTACTTTTGCTTTGTTTGCTTGTTTCTTTATCAAAAACACACAAAAATTAGTTTTACTAGTTTGCTTTCTTTATTAAAAACACACAAAAAAATTAAGTCCTTCTATAGTTGTTGCCTCTTTCTTAGCTCACCATGTTGATCCCTAAATTCACTTTGAAAGATCTTTCAATAGGTAGCGGCTCTATAATTGGAAATGGTAATATTGAAGAATTCTTTAATCAAGTTAGTAAGCATGAGGATATTGAGGATAGATCCCTTGCAGATCTTGCTCCAAATTATGAAATTGCTGCAGCTTCTTTAGTTCACATGTTGGAAGCTAGATTTGTTAACCTTAACCCCTTAATGCAAGTAATGTTCCTTAAACTTAAAGAAATTGAGGACCTTGAAAAGAGTGATTTTATTCTGGAAACTTTGCTTAAGGAATTCTATGATGTTGCCAAGGAAGCTAGAAAAGTCTTTGAACGTTTTAATATGCTAGGCTCATGTGTAGATGTTGTTGGTACACGAGAAAAGATGAACAAAACCGAACCTAATGGGGAGGAAATTAAGATACCAATACCTTTTAAACTTGTAGCAATGCATGTAGCCATAGAAAAGAATCTTGATTGGATTGTTCCCGAAAACCTGTTTGATGAAAATAGTGAACCCAAGAGTATTGAGATAGGATCCTCTAGAACTTATTTGGATGAGCTACCTTGCCTTATTGAAGATATTTCTGGTATCAATCTTAATGCTTCTTCATTTGAGAACACTTGATTATTTTTCTTGCTTCTTATGCCTAACTTAAAGGCCTTAAAGAAAAGTACTTATTGGGAGATAATCCAAAAGTTTTAGATGAGTCTTGCAGTTATTACTTCAGTAATGATTGGGAAAGTTGCTGTCCCAAAACAGATTTCTATGCTTCACCGTAAAAATTCGTGTAAAATCTATGTACGTCCTTTTGAGGCATGAATTTTTGTGTTTCTGCCCCAGGTTGTTATCTAACTTTCGTTAGCTCAACACTTTTATATTTGAGCAACTTAAGGTCTTCGAAAAAATTTGTTTTTACCTACTGGTCTGTTTTCATAGATTTCTGCCATTATTTGCATTTGCTTCTTGTTGGTTCCTTTTTGAGTTCTTTTGGGGAATTGAGATTTTTGAGGGAAGTGCTACATTAGCTTGTGTTTTAGTGGAAGTTTTATTGGTGTTGGAACTGAACCTAAAGACCTATTATCTTGAGTGCAGTAATGTTGCTAATAAAGATTGTGTGAAGTTTTGTATGAAGGAAAAATTTCAGGTGTATGGAAGGAATGAGTAATGAGATGAAGGATGGACTAAAGCTCAAGCTTGGGGATGCCACACTTGTCACCCCAAGAAATATCCAAGAAGTACAAGCGTCAAAGCTTGGGGATGCCCAAGGCATCCCCTTCTTCATCAATAAAAATTCCAGGTTTCTTCCAAACGCTTCATTTGTTTTGTTTCAAGCACAATTGTGTTGTTCTTGGAGCGTCTTCTTTTTGGTTTTTGTTTTGGTTTTTGTTTGCTTTGTTTTCTTAGTTTTCTGAATAAATTGGTTGTACCCCCTTCTTTCATGCATTGGTTTTCAAATAGTTTGGTTTGGATTGGAAAAGAGTAGGAAAGTTCATGCTTAAGTGGTAAAGAGAGCTTGCTTTTGACTCTGGCCTATGCTTTGTCATACCATGCTTGATATTGTTTTGGCTTTAGGCTTAGTATTCTGTGTTGTAGCATGACTTGTTATAAACAGTTGAGATTTCCTAATGTGCCTTTGAAGAATCATGCGTTGTTTTAGCATATTAAAGCATAGTATTGTGGTATTCTCCTTTGATGCTTTATTTGGGTTGACTTGGCACATGCTCACACCATGTTATGACTATCCCAAGTCACTATAGCCTTGATGATCCTTTAGTTTTCAACTTGTAGTATCACTTTATGCTTTGATTAATGATGTTTTGTCGCTCTGCATGATTATGGCCATTATTGCTCTCTTAGTTGGTCGCTCCCAGTCTTTTGCTAGCCTCCATAACCAATTATGAGTTCCACTCATGCATCCAACTCCTAAACCAAGTTATTCCAAAGAGTCCACCATACCTACCTACTAGCTTATGCTATTCCAAGTATATTCATGTTTTTATCTACCTTCGGAATCAAACTTGTTATGAGAAAACTAGTGATTAAAGCTCTCAAGAACTTGATTCTTACCCTTAATAAACTTGAACCATTGTGTCGTCTATGTTGTATATGCTTGCACTTATTAGTTGGGGAAGGAGAACCATGCTGTCATGGGGAACGCTTTCAACATTGCACTTGTACTTTGTTCCTAGTTGATATCATGCTCTTTTGTCTATGGATGTCGTCGGTGTGAAATGAAAGGGGAGCTTGTAAGTCCATGGAGTTATGTATGTGTGTTAGAGAAACGCCTGGGCCGCTGGTCTAATCCATGCTGTCATGGTGGAAACCTGCAGTGTAACCATAATGAGTCTATGAAGCATTCTTATTGTAAAAAAAGAGTCAGATATTGAGAAAAAAGAGAAAAAAAGAAAAAAATATGTGAAAAGAGGAAAGAGAGAAAAAAGCACCATATTCACATGGTAAATAAGAAGATTGCTGAGATGCTCGTTGCTGCTTGCCTTGTCATTTTGATATGGGGATTCTTCCGTATTATCGGGCAAGGGTACCCCATTGGCGGTTCTCTATGATACACATGTACTTACAATGACTAGAACTTACCGGTAACTAAACTTGAGTAGCATGAGGAGCGGCCCTCGTATTCAAGGGACATGAGATTTCCAACTTATACTTCATCAAGCATATACACCATAGTTTGTTCACTTTAACCTTAATCACTTCAATATGCTTATGATAGGGGCAATGAGAGCTGAAAGCTAATATGTACCATAATTTTTGGAAGCTCTTTATGAAACTTGAATCCCTACTTCCTTCTATGAAGGCCTTTCTTTTACTTTTATGTTGAGTCTCCACCTTCTATCTTTATGCACCTACTTTGAGAGCATAGTGGCCATTCTTTGTTTTATGTGCATTGTCCCAAGACTTGTTGATTGATGCATAGCTTTGATATTGCTTGTTTTAAACTATTTGTATCTAGTCACTCTTATGAACTTTGAAGGTGTCCTATGCATTTATGTTTGCTACTCTATGAGGGACAAGCTGAATGCCACTATGCTATGTTTTCTTTATGTGAAACAAACAAACATCTTGCAAAGCATTTTTATTCATGAATCTTTTGTTTATGCCTTTTCATGTTGCAACTTAGTTGCTTTGTCTTATTGCTAGAACTTTGTCTTTCATGTTTTGATTGAAGTACTATGATTCCAGCTATCAATGTTTTACAAATACTTTGATCAAGTTTATGATGGTGCATGTCACCTCAAAAATTATTCTTTCTTTTTATCACTTACCTACTCGAGACTGAGCAGGAGTTAAGCTTGGGGATGTTGATACGTTGCTAACGTATCCATAATTTTTATTGTTCCATGCTTGGTTTTATCTACTTTCTTGTGTTTTGTCCACACTTTGGAGTACTTTCTATACACTTTCTTGGACTAACCTATTAAGAAGAGCCATAGTGCCAGCTGCCTGTTTTCTACTGTTTTTGGTGCCAACGTATGGAAGAGGGAGTACTTTCTATACACTTTCCTGGAACAAAAAACAGCAGAAAACAGGCAGCCGGCACTGTGGCTCTTGTTAATAGGTTAGTCCAAGAAATCATATGAAAAGTACTCCAAAGTTGGAACAAAACACAAGAAAGTAGATAAAACTAAGCATGGAACATAAAAAATTATAGATACATTTGCAATGTATCAACATCCCCAAGCTTAACTCCTGCTCGTACTCGAGTAGGTAAGTGATAAAAAGAAATAATTTTTGAGGTGACATGCACCATCAAAGACTTGATCAAAGTATTTGCAAAACTTAAAGGTAGGATCATACTACTTCAATCATAACATGAAAGACAAAGTTCTAGCAATAGGCAAAGAAACTATAATGCAACATGAAAAGGCACAAACAAAAGATTCATGAATAACAATGCTTTGCAAGACGTTTGTTTGTTTCACATAAAGAAAACATAGCATAATAGTATTCAGCTTGTCCCTCAATAGAGTAGCAAATATAAATGCATAGGACACCTTCAAAGTTCATAAGAGTGACTAGATACAATAGTTTCAAACAAGCAATAACAAGTTATGCATCAATCAACTAGTCTTGGGACAATGCACATATAACTAAGAATGGCCACTATGCTCTCAAAGTAAGTGCATAAAGATAGAAGGTGGAGACTCAATATAACGGTGGAAGAAAAACCTTTTGTAAAAAGGAAGTAGGGATTCAAGTCTCATAAAGAGCTTCCAAAAATTATGGTACTTAAAGCTTTCAGCTCTCATTGCCCCTATCATAAGCATCTTGAAGTGATTAAGGTTAAAGTGAACAAACTATGGTGTACATGCTTGACGAAGTATAAGTCAGAAATCTCATGTCCCTTGCATACGAGGGCCGCTCCTCATGCTACTCAAGTTTAGCTACCGGTAAGTTCTTGTCATCGTAAGTACATGTGTATCATTGAGAACCGCCAATGGGGTACCCCTTACCCGATGATACGGAAGAATCCCCATATCAAAATGACAAGGTAAGTAGACAATGAGCATCTCAGCATTCTTCTTATTTACCATGGGAATATGGTGCTTTTTTCTCTCTTTCCTCTTTTCATAGTATCTTTTTTTTTCTCTTTTTTTTTCTCAATATAGGACTCTTTTTTTATAAGAAGAATGCTTCATAGACAAATAATTATGGTTACGCTGCAGGTTTCCACCATGTCAGCATGGATTAGACTAGCGACCCAAGCATTTCTCTAACACATATACATAACTCCATGGACTTACAAGCTCCCCTTTCATTTCACACCGACGATATCCATATACAAAAGAGCATGATATCAACTAGGTACAAGTACCAAATGCAATGTTGAAAGCGTTCCCCATGAAAGCATGGTTATGCTAATTCCCAAAAAATAAGTGCAAGCATATACAGCATAGAGGACACAAGGGTTCAAGTTTATTAAGGGCAAGTAAAGTAAAGTGTGCCATCAAGTTCGTGAGAGCTTTAATCACTAGTTTTCTCATAACAAGTGGAAGGTAAACAAAAGCATGAATATACTTGGAATAGCATAAGCTAGTAGGTAGGTATGGTGGACTCTTTGGAATAACTTGGTTTAGGGAGTTGGATGCATGAGTGGAACTCATACTTGGTTGTGGAGGCTTGCAAAAGACTAGGAGCGACAAACTAAGAGAGCAATAATGGCCATAATCATGCAGAGCGACAAAACATCATTGATCAAAGCATAAAGTGATACTACAAGTTGAAAACTAAAGGATCATGAAGGCTATGGTGACTTGAGATAGTCATAACATGGTGTGAGCATGCGCCAAGTCAACCCAAATAAAGCATCAAAGGAGAATACCACTATACTATGCTTTTAATATGCTAAAACAACGCATGATTCATCCAAGGCACATTAAGCAATCTCAATTGTGTATAACAAGTCATGCTACATCAAAGAATACTAAGCATAAAGCCAAAAAATATCAAGCATGGCATGACGGAGCATAGGCCACAGTCAAAAACGAGCTCTTTTTACCACATAAGCATGAACTTTCCTACTCTTTTCCAAACCAAACCAAACTATTTGCAAACCAATGTATGAAAGAGGGGGTCCAACCAATTTATTCAGAAAACTAAGAAAATTAAGCAAACGAAAAACCAAAACGAGAAAAAAAAGAAGACGCTCTAAGAACAACACAACTGTGCATGAAACAATAAAAACGAAGTGTTTGGAAGAAACCTGGGATTTTTATTGATGAAGAAGGGGATGCCCAAGACATCCCCAAGCTTTGACGCTGGTACTTCTTGGATGTTTCTTGGGGTGACACGCATGGCATCCCCAATCTTGAGCTTTATTCCATCCTTCATCTCATTACTCATTCCTTCCATACACCTGAAAATTTCCTTCATACAAAACTTCACACAATCTCATTAGCAACATCAGTGCACTTAAGATAAATAAGTCTCAAGGTTCAGTTCTAACACCAAATAAACTTCCATTAGAACACTAGCTACTGTAGCACTTCCCTCAAAAAGCTCAATTCCCCAAAGGAACTCAAGAAGGAACTAACAAGAAGCAAATGCAGAAAATGGCAGAAATTGTCAAAACAGACCAACAGGTAAAGACGAATTTTTTCGAAGACCTTGTGTTGCTCAAATAAAAAAGTGTTGAACTAACGAAAGTTAGATAACAACCTAGGGCAGAAGAACAAAAAATTACAGCTCAATATAGCTTAGGAATTTGTACGATGAAGCACAGAAATCTGTTTCGGGACAACAACTTTCCCCATCATTACTTCACTCTCATTAGAGGTTACTCTTGGCACAAAAAGCAAATAAAAAGGATAAGGAGAGGTTATTACAGAGGTAATAACTTCCAAGACTCATCTAAATCTCTTGGGTTATTTCCCAACAAGTACTTTTCTTTAATGCCTTTAAGTTAGGCATGATAATTTGAGAAGATGCTCACATAAGAAATATGAGTTGAAGTAAAAGAGAGCATCAAGAAGCAAATTCAAAACACATTTAAGTATAACCCACTTCCTATGCATAGGAATATTGTATGCAAATAAATACACAAAGAACAAAGTGACAGGCATAGGAAGATAAAACAAAAGTAACTTCAAAACTTTCAGCACATAGAGAGGTGTTTCATTTCCATAAAAACTTCTGCAACCATATTTTCTTCTCTCATAATAATTTTCAGTAGCCTCATGAATAAACTCAACAATATAACTATCACATAAGGCATGCTTTTCATGATCTACAAGCACTAGAGTTTTATTATAAACATTTTCAAAAGAATCCTCGGGAACATAACATTCACCCTCCTTTAATAAGCATGGGGGACAATCAAATAATGTAAGGGATAAAGAGTTACTCTCATTAGAAGGTAGGCATGGGTAGATCCATTCTTCCTCCTTTTGTCCATCACTCTCCTCCTCTTTTTCATCTAATGAGATTTCAGGTTCAGCAATTTCTTCTTCCATGGAGGTTCTAGCAGGCGGTGCTTCATCTATTACCTTAGCAGTCATAAAACTATTCCCAAATAGGAAACTGAGTGAGCTATCCATAATGAAATAGTGATTGGAGCAGAGCTAGTCATAAAGGCAACTTAAGAAAGGAACTAATTTTTTTGTGTTTTTTTGAAGAACAAAACAAGCAAACAAAGCAAAAAGAAACTAAGAAAAACAAAAACAACAAAGTAAAGAGATTGGTTATGAGGGACTCCCCTTGTGAAGATGTCCTTGACTCCCTAGCAATGGCGCCAGAAAAATGCTTGATGTCTCAATGCACGACGCCTAGAAAAATGATTGATGGCGGTGTTGATGCAGAGCTCGTTGGGAACCCCAAGAGGAAGGTATGATGAGCACAGCAGCAAGTTTCCCTCAATTATGAAACCTAGGTTTAATCAAACCAGTAGGAGCAAGGAAACACCTCAAAGGTGTTACTAGCGGAGCTTTAGCAGGGCGCACTACCGGTGCTAGTAGCAACATGGAGACCTGCACAACACAACCATAGAACTTTGTCCCCAACTTGCGATGAGGTTGTCAATCTCACCGTGTTTTGCGAAAAACAAAGGATTAAACGTATTGAATGTAAAGAAGTAAAAGTTTGCAGAAAGTAAACACAAAGCAGTAAATAGTTGTAGATTGTATGTAAAGTAAAAGGACCGGGATCCATAGTTCACTAGGGGTGGCTCTGCTTAGATAGATAACATGTTGGGTGAACAAATTACAGCGGGGCAATTGACAAACACCGAGAAAGCAATACATGCATATACTAATTATCTTGACTCCTTTGAGACTTGATTGGGCATTACAATATAATACATAGACCGCCATCCAACTGCATCTATGACTAATAATCCACCTTCAGGTTATCATCCGAACCCCCTCCAGTATTAAGTTGCAAGCAACAGATTATTGCTTTACGAACTGCGTGTAAAGTAAACATTACAATTGTTCTATGAACAATGGATCGTTGTTTTCTCCCTAGTAGCAACAACACATCTAGTACCTTTGAGATTTCTATCACTTCCCCAGATTACCAGAGGCATGAACCCACTATCGAGCATAAATACTAACTCTTGTAGTTGCTAGCATCTACTTGGCCAAGATAGCTACTAACAACAGAAAGCATGCAAGATCTCAAATAACAAAGACATGATAGAATCAATAATCAATCTGAAATAGCATCTCAATATCCATCGGATCCCCGCAAACACAACATGTATGAATTACAAATAGATGATCTTGATCATGAACGGAGCTCACAAGATCTAAACATGAAAACACAAAGGAGGAGAAACCAGCCATCTAGCTACTACATGGATCCGTAGTCCAAGGATGAACTACTCACGCATCACACCGGAGGCTTGCATGGTGATGAAGAAGGCCTCCAGGGTGAATTCCCCTCTCTGGCAGGGTGTCGGGAAGAGCTTCAGACCCCCCGATCTAGGGACAGAGACGACGGCGGCTACAGACTCTTTCGTGGATTTTTTGATCGGGTACTTAGGGTTTTCGTCCCGAGGGAAACTTATAGGCGGAAGGAGAGGCCGAGGGGGTGCTGGGGTCGGCCAGACCACCCCCTGGCGCGGGCCAAGCCTGGCCGCGCGGCCAGGTGGTGTGGCCGGCCCCTGGCCTTTCTCCGTCTCGTATTCTGGGACTTGATCCCCTCCGGAAAACTAGGCACTTTGGCTTTTGTCCCGTCCAATTCCGAGAATATTCATTTTCTGAATTTCCTGGAACCAAAAACAGCAGAAAACAGGAAGCTGGCACTGTGGCTCTTGTTAATAGGTTAGTCCAAGAAATCATATGAAAAGTACTCCAAAGTTGGAACAAAACACAAGAAAGTGGATAAAACTAAGCATGGAACATCAAAAATTATAGATACATTTGCAATGTATCAATCCTCATCACACGTAAGGTACTCGCGAACATGATGTTGATGCCGTTGTCGCCATCCATGAAGATGCGACTCATGTCGAAACCCCCAATCTGCGCCTCGAGTACGAGGGGACAGTGGCCTGGACGAGGAACTTGGCACGAATGGTCACGCCTATCGAAGGTGATGCAGGAGTCGCTTCCACTGAGGTACTTAGTGGTGGAAGGTGCAGAGTTTATCACCAAGTTGACTTGGCAAGTGATGGCCTTCTGCACTCGATTTGAGGGACGCCCTTTTTGGATCATCCCCATGTTGCCCACAACTCGTGGGTATGTTCCGCCTCCGTGATGCTGGATCGGCGCGGCCGCAGGTGGTGGTGGTCCGGGCGGTGGTGGAGGAGCTCCATGTGCCACGGCGCCTTGGGCAGGTCCATAGCCCCTGTTGACCACGTCGCGGTTCATCCGAGCCAGTCCCTCGTGGAGTTTGAGGAATTCACGGTAGTCCTTTGTCAACACCTGGATTTTTAATCCCAGATGCCCGTTATGCCATACCTCGCAATCCCAGGATTACCATTTTTGCGAGACAAAACGGATTGGATATCACAGTACATCATCCATTACAAACCATACATAAGGTCTTACACAAATAAGGATCTCATGATCTAGTCTTAATACAACAAGCAGCAGAAATAAAAGATAAGCGTAGCGGTGGGGTCCATCTTCAGGGGCACATGCAATGCTGACGAAGGCAGATAGTCCTAGTTATCATAACCGTCCTGTTGGCCATCATCTTGATAGTCTCCTTCATAGTCTGGCCATGATAATAGCTAGGGACAAAAGCCATGGGTACTCTTTAAGTACTCGCAAACTACCACTAACAAGTACTATAATTCTAAGATAAAGTGCTAACTCTGAGTATAACTATAAAGTTAAGTTTGAAACCTAAGCTAAGTTCAGAAGCAAAGAAAGATAAAATAAAGTCTAGAATCACTTAAGTTGGGAAGCTATTGTCATAAACACAACCCTGTTGTGGTCAAGTCAAGACTCGTCGTTCATTTCAAGTTATTTGGAAAACATCTGACAACGAAACAATATGGCCATTCAACTGTCCATAACTGCAAACGCGGCTATTCGAATAGTTTGACACTCTGCAGAGGTGGTACACTTTCACCACAAGATTCGATACATCTGTCAGGGATAACCCTAAATCATCATACTTAGTATGCAGATAATCAAACATAACCTTCCCTTTACACACCCTAGTATAAGCACCTCTCCTATGAGCATGGCCTCCCAACCATGACCATCAGTCATCTTGGGCGCTGCATAGGTGGACAACATTGAGAGGTAGCCCCAACTCAAACCTCTCCCGTGAGGGAACTAATACTAATGCATATAAATTTCCAGCTAAGCCTTACCCAATTTAGGTAGTGTGGTTGTATGGTAAATTTGGAATGGTATCGCATCCGAATCCAACCATCAGTTTTATAAAAGGGTTAAGGCTCATGCCTCAACATTTTCGTCATCATGAACCATTTGTGTTTCTCAACACATGTCAAAACATCTAAATAGAATGCCTCATCATTCCATGGTTTTCATAATTCATTTTCACCAAGTGTTCCCATCTAAAGTGACTCAAGTTTTTGATCTACTCTAAACTACTAAGTTAATAGTGTTCACTAAGGTGGAAAAGATGGGTTCAATCTCATGCCATAGAATGACATCTAAAGGGTTCTAATTAGGTCAAGTTTTATACTTTTTATGCTACCTTCAAAACAAGTAAAGAACTTTGTGTAAACTAAGAGAGTAAAGCTTGTAAATAAGACTTGGGGTATTTCTAGTCAAAGGGGGGTGTGATCAAAGCATGCTTAAGGCATCTTTGCTAAACCATCTAGTTTGATCTTAACTTGCTAAGCACTAAACTTGCAAGTGTTATCTTGCACTGTTAATGGTGGCTTGCCTTGGTTGTTGCAGTGGTTGAAGTTTTCTTCTTCTTCCTCCTCTTCTTCTTCTTCTTCTTCTTGGTAGAACTCCTCCTCCTCGAAAGCTTGGTCGGTACTATCGTCTATAAATACATACGGAGTACACAATCACCAAACAGTACTTAACTAGGCTAAGTATCATTCTAAATCACCATTTGATGATCTATTATCATCACAAGCATCACACGTGTAATTCAATAGTTTCATCCTTTTTATTTTAGAAATGTAATTTCTACTCATTGAAAAATTAACTAAAATTTAATATTCACCACTTAAAATATGGGATCATGTTGACACATGTCATCACCACATATTCTAACATGTGGGAATGAGAATTAAAGGTTGGATCAATATTACTTTGGTTTAAGTTCATTATTTAATGATTTAAAGTGACTAGAAATGCCTATGTAGCATTATTTTGGTACTAGTCCAAAGTCACTGCATGTAAACCATAATATTATTACATACTTAGATAGATATGATGAAATGTGATTTTTGAGACTTGGAATCAACTCAAAAGCTAACTTGGTTGATTTTATAAAAATGTTGCAAGTTGCAAATGATTCTGTTTTGTTATTTTTATTAGGAGAGATCTATAACTCTAATTGAATTAAATCCAACGGGCTTGGATAGATCATCTTACTACCTTTCAAGAAAAATTAGTTTTATGCAATTTGGGTTTGTAAAACTCCCAGAATTGAATTTTAAACTAGTGGACAGAAACTAGATTTAGCTAAAAAAGAAAAATCCAGATTTGAATGGCTGGGCTAGTGCGGGAAAGAACTTGGGCCGGCCCAGTGGCGCTCCGCGGCGTGGGGCTCAGCTGACAGGGGGGTCCGGCTTGTCAGTGGGTGTTAACACGCGAAACGACGCACGTTGTGGGCCGTAGGATTAGAAGGGAGATCTACGGCTGAGGGTCGTCGTCGACGATGAACAGGTCGCCGGCGAGCTCGAACCCTAGCGGCTCGGTGGGGGTCTGCTGGGGACGTACCAGGGCTCCAGCGACGACGGCGAGGTGAGGCGCGGTTGCGGCGGAGCTTGGGGTGCCCTAAATCGCAGGCGCCCTTCTCCTCCAGAGGCGACCTGCTCTGGTGAAATTCCGGCGAGCTGCTGCTCCCCTTGCTCCGGCTAGAGGTGGGTGAGGTTTAGTGAGGTGAGGGGAGTGGAGTGGTGTGCTTCAAACGGCTAGGGGTGGCCTCCTTTTATAGGCCCGACGGTGAGACCGAAGGGTATGGGCAGACGACTCCGGCGACACGGCTACGGGCGGCTAGCGGCATGGCGGAGTATGGCGATCGATATGTGGTCTCCTTGCGGTGCTCTAGGAAGTGAATGCGGGCGTAGGGGCGGTGGCATGCGGTCTGGGCGAGGTGGCGCTCTGAGCGGCAGAGGCGGCGGTGTCCACGGCGAGCGGTGGCTGTGAGGCGTTGGGCGGCCAGCGGGGGTGTCTGGGGTGTTCCCAGGTCGTGGCGGAGCGGTGGGCGCGGGCTGTGGCCAAGGGGCGGTCTGTGCGAGCGGGGACAGAGCGTGCTCTACGGGCGGCGTCGGCATGGTCGACCAGCTCTGGGCGCGGCGGTTCCTGGCCGCTCTACCCTCTGTCTCTGGCCTGGGGCTGGTTGGACGGTGGAGGTGGACCACTGGCGACGTGCTAGACATGGCGAGAGAGGCTGGAGAGGTCTGCTGCTGCGAGTGCACGGTCGGCCGGCGAGGAGTGGCTCAGCATGGCAATGCGGTGCAGCTAGGAGGTAGGGGATGTCCTAGTGTGGGTCTGATTGGGCTTGAGGGAGACAAAGATGATCAAAGCACATTAATTTGCTAGACAAGATAAACCCAAAACAGTAATAGTTAGGCCACTTTGATCTTGCCCACAAAGTGTTTGATGAAATGGCTGAAAGAGAAAAACTTTTGAATTTTGAGTTCAAATTTTTTGAGTGATCTCCACTAGTGTTAGGTAGTCTCTGGTTGCAAGGGTTTTGAAAGTGGAGCTCAAAAAGATGGTTTTTGAAATAGGGGTGATCTATACATATGCATTGGATTCAATTTTCAATTGCTATTTAAAATAAGGAAAATAATGTTTTTAGCAGATCAAAAGGTGGGCCTGGGTACCTCATTATGTGTACTAGCAAGGGGTACAAAGATCATGAATTGTTTCTGTTAAGAAATGAGTGCTAGGAACACTCAAAGTAGTGTAGTGGATTAAAATGGCCAAAATGACCATTCCTACTTTTTAATTCTTTTTGATTTGATTTTCTTTAGAAAAAGTTTGGGAATGATGTAGATGATGTTTAAATCACTTAAGAATCATTTCAGAAGCAAAGGATCACACAATCATGGCAATTCAAAACAACTCCTATTTTATATGCACACATATATGGATGCTTTCATTTTAAATTTGGAAAAGTTTTTGTTAACCCCACTTTTGATGATTTAGATCTTGATAAGCTTGGATTGAAGTTTTGGGATGTTACAAACCTTCCCCCCTTAAACAAAATCTCGCCCTGAGATTTACAAAGAAAACTAGGAACTAAAGATATCTGGGAACTCCGTCCTAATTTAATCTTCGCGCTCCCAAGTAGCTTCCTCCTCGGTATGGTTGCTCCACTGAACTTTGAGAAACTTGATACTCCTGGTCCTGGTGGTTCTGTAGGCTTCTTCTAAGATATGGATGGGTACTTCTCTGTAGGTCAAGTCATTGTTGATTTCCACCGCTCTGTGATCGATGTTCTTGAAAACTTCAGTCTTCTCGGGCACTTCCAAACATTTGTGAAGTAACGAGATATGGAACACATTATGGATGGCTGACATCTCTTCAGGCAGTTAAAGCTGATACGATACTTCTCCTCGACGGTTCAGAATCTTGAAAGGTCCAATATATCTGGGGGCTAACTGTCACATCCTAAAATTTTCCAAATTTTGGAATGTGAAAAACTTAAAACAAATTGAAAAACTAAGTCTTGAAAATTCAGAGGAAACAAAAACTTTTGACTATTTAATAACTCCTCTAAAACCAAAGTCAAATAGAACGAATTTTGTTTGTGAAGTGGTGTGCATGATTTAAATACCCCAAATCATGAAGCATGCATGTTTGCATTTTAAACCTCAAGAGAAATAGCATTTCTCTTAAAACCCTAAAAACCCTATTTATTGATTGCCACATAAGAGCAACACAATACTATGGATACCGTCCATATTTAAAAATGCAAAGATAAATCCTAAGTGATATATTGTGATAAATGACAAAATTATAAAACCATAGAAATTGGTTTTATCCTATTTGGAGCTCTAAGATATGGAATTTATAAGATATATGACGATGAGGCCATGACAAAATCCATTATATGAAAGAAAAAAAAGTATTCTTAAATGAGCGGTTACGATAAACAATACAAATTTAAAGCTAAAGAGATTTGTTTTATATGAAAAGGTGAAAATAACAAATATTTGCCTATGTGCAATAATATACAATTATTTGAAATTATAAGAACATTTCCAAAATATCCTACAATCACTGAGATTTAATCAAATTTGAATATATAGATTAGATACAATTTGGAAACTAAATAAATAAAACTAGAAATGAAAATACAAAAAGAAAAGAGAAAATACAAAAAAAATAGCCAAACTGAACCAGACCAAATTAGCCCAGTCCGGCCCAGCCAACCAAAGCCCACGCGAGTAGATCGATCGTCTCCTTCCTTTCACATATAGGATCCCAGAGTTACAGCAGCCATGGCGCCATCTCTTCCCCTCCTAAATCCACTACCTGTATTGACTATTTTGCTTCGACTCCAACACAAAACTTGTTCATATATTAGTGGAGGATCCATTCAGAGAATTAAAACCCCACTTCATTGCCTTTTAATCACCACCGAGTGGCTGTAGTGGACATTGCCGAGCTATCTAATCCTTTTCCTCTCCCCATCGCTCCACTCCCTCCCTCTCCTATATAAGGAGTACTGGAGCTTCCCTTCGACCCTTAGCACCACCTCACAAAGTCTAAGCCCAAGATCTACCCTGTGGAGGGCGAATTTCTCGCCGGAATTTCTTCAGCCGCTGGAAGGGAATCCTTGATTTCTACCGGTACAGTGGGATTCAGGCCCCGATTCTTTTTCCTAACATTTTCTCTTATCCAAACGCTCCTAGTAGTCAATTCTAATCGTCCGTTTTCGCAGCCAGAGACCCTCCCGAATGGAGTACATGACGGGCGTTCGTCTGCAGTACGTAGGTTGATTTCAGCATGTATGTTGTTGTCGCCTGTAGCCTCACAAGTAGAAACCCGGGCCGCAATCATCTTCGCAAAGTCAAGATTCTTTCCATCCTCGTATCCTTGGAGCTTGAGGACCGTAGCAACAACCTGGCCGTCAAGTTTCAGAGCTGCTACTGTACCGAGTTATTTTCTTCAGCCACAAAACTTGCCTGTACGTGAGTTCTCCCTCCCTTGCAATGTCATCTGTTAGATTTTCATCTAGTGGCTGAATTACATCACTTATACGAAGGGGTATCAGCCAATGGAATTCTGCCATGTGTCAAGACATGACCTTTTTTCGTTATTTTGGACAAAAATTCCTATGAACTTCAATAATTCATATCTTTTGATCTGTTTGGTCAAAATTTATAAACTTTATATCCCTGGAATCCTTAGAAAATATATGAACCAATTAATTCATTATATACAGGTTTTAAATGGGAGAATCGGTTATGTTTGTCATAACTTAAATTCCATAAGTCTTTTCAATATAATTCCTTCTACAAAGTTAGCCCCCATGACCATACCTATCAACTAGTACCATTGGATAGATCTTTAAACCATGTTGATGATCATATTAAGTATTCTTAAAATTAGGCCTAATACCAATATATTTCTAAATGCAAAATACTTTAAATTCAACTACCCAAAATTGTTGCACTCTGCATCGTACATATATAAAATGTTCATATATCATTTGCTAGGATTAAGCAACTTGTTAGAAAAGTTTGAACAATAAAAATCACCATATTGTATGCAAGCCTACTTTCATGATTTATGTATTGTCTTTATCTTGCATTTTGGAGTGTTATGCTTGTGTGTATATTTATAGTACGACATTATTTGTGATAGATTTCACGAAGAGTGACGAGGAATAAATATATAATCGAGGATAAATCATTGAGGATATATAATTCTTCGAGGATAAATTATTGAGGAGTTATTATTGGACTTCTTATATAAAAAAAGGCAAGTGATACTTTGGTCTCATCAAATTTCTTTTTATTTCTATTATGCGTTAGTGATATTTTTGTATTATGCATGACATGATGAAAACGGCTTTATAACTGGATTGTCTCGATGGATGAGTGTGTAGTCTTGGAGCAAGAATTTAGAAGGGTACACTAGGAAAGTACTAGTGTGACCATGTTAGTGTAGGGTACACTAGGGATGTACTTGTGGTACCATTGAGTTAGAGGCACACTCCGGATGTACTTGTGTGGCCATTTTGTGTTAGCGGTACACTAGGGATGTACTAGTGTTACCATTGAGTTAGAGGCACACTAGGGGAAATACTAGTGTGGCTATGTTAAGTTGGAGGTACACTAGGGAAATACTAGTGTTATAGCGGTATATGATATATCGTGTAAGTTTCACTTGCCAATACAATTCAAAATGTATTGACCCTTTGTGGCTGTAACTTATCATGTTGCAGGATTACCTGATGATAGTGAAGTTTGATGAGTAGGGGTTACGAGTCTGCACCCAACATGTTTGCCTGTGGCACATGAAGATGAAGGACTCCATGCTTTATATTTATATCTGCTGCTTTGTAATAAGATAGCCATATGAGCTATGTAAGTTGTAATGAACTATTTTATTCCTGGATATGCGATGTAATATGACCTTTGTTTCTTGATATTACATCTTAAACTGTGGGTGCTAGCTATTCGATCCAGGGACTAGCACTATAAACACAGGGACCTATACCTTACCGGGTTCAGGTCATGACAGATGGTATCAGATCATTGTGTTGCCTGTAGGTTCGTAACCCTAGTATTTGGACAACCCCTTTAGAAAAATAGGAGTTGAATTTACTTGAAGTTATTTACAAAGAATCTTGTAAACTCTCTCCTCAGTATTCTGTTTTGTTTTTGCGTCTCTCCGTTTTTCAACTTGATGACAAAGTTCTTCAACATCATCACCGCAAAGGACTTCAACTTCGTCTCAAAGGACCTTCAACTTCATCATCGCTATGGACTTCAACTTCGACATCACTAAGGACTTCAAGACCACATGCTTCGAATTGGACTTCTCAATATCATCAACATGCTAGATCTATATATCTCCATCACCAACGGAAGCCATGGGAAGCATTTTTAGAAGGAATATTTGTTCTTCAAATAGTTCTAGGACTTAGGAGTTTTATTCAGTATATTGTTGATGATAGGAGCAACCAACTACTTAAGAAATGATGAGCTACACGCCTAACTCAAGGAGAAGGACAAGACATTCTAGGATCAAGAAGAGAAGCCAAGATAAATGGAGAAGTTCAAGTTTAGTAGATAAGAATATGAGAGAGAAATTAGAAATGACCTTAGGATGAGAAACTTATCTATTATGGTTTTACTAGGTTATAGTTTCTCGTGGAGATATTTTGATTCAATTGGCTCTCATCAACGAATATATCAAGGAAGATGACGCAAGACAACGGGACTTTGGATGTTCACCAACTCAAGAACCTCATACGTCATGCATGGAAAGCTACTGAAGAACTTGGAGAAAGACTTAGGCATAGACTACACAACACTTGGAAGGACTTCAAGAGAAGAAGAATACTCAAGACCTAGAGACTAAGGAAACTCAACTTAAGAGGACCTTGTGACAAGATGACATAAGGACACCTTGATCTCATTCCTAATTCATTAGCTATGGAGAAGGATGGAATAATCCCAAGGGAATAATATCAAGTGACCACCACATTAGTTATTCGTTTAAATAATCGATTTTGTGATTGTTTATGGGTCATACCAATCTATGTGGTATGGCAATAATATTTTGTTTGCCTAAGTGATGATTGAACCTTGTTGTTGAATGTATGATTGATATTGCTTGTATACTTATTTGTGTGATCTGTTATGTATAAATGGAATTCTTTTCCTAAGAACCCTTTGTCTAATCTCAAACCAACCCAAACAGATGCCTCTGAGACGTGCCAACAACAACAACAATGGAAATGAGATGAAACAGATGATGGCTGCACAGACTCAGCTAATGCAGACGATGACACAATTCATGGAAACCATCAATAATCACAATCAGAACAATAATAACAATAATAACCAGAACAACAATCCACCACCTCTGGATATGCTCACTAGATTTCCAAGGTTGAGACCTGCAAAGTTCTCTGGTACTTCTGATCCAATGGTAGCCGATGATTGGTTACGTTCAGTGAATAGGGATCTAGTGACCGTTGGATGCTCGGATGCTGAGAAAGTAAGATTTGCAGCACACTTGCTTGAAGGCCCTGCAGCTACATGGTGAGACAACTTCCAAGACACTCACCCCATTGAAGAAGAGACTTGGCCAATATTTGAAGATGGTTTTCGCACCATACATATCTCTTCAGGCATTATGAGTCTAAAGAAGAAGGAGTTTCACAACCTTAAACAACGTCAGCATAGTGTTGCTGAATATATTGAGGAATTCAACAATCTATCACGTTATGCTCCAGACGATACTGATACTGATTCTAAAAAGAAGGAAAAGTTCCTAGATGGATTGAATGATGGACTTTCCATGCAGTTATTAGTTTCTTATGTTCCAACTTATCAATCACTATGCGATAAAGCTACAATTCTAGAGAGCAAGAGGAAGCAAGTTGAGAGCAAGAAGAGGAAGCACACCTTCGACAAGCATGGCTCGGGACCACCACACAAGATGCATTTGCATGGCGAATGTAGTGAAAGTTTAGGCTTTCACAAGCATGAGGGAAGCAACCACCACAACAACAGTCACAATGGACAACATCGTCACCACCAACCAGGCAAGAAGGATCTTAGTCAGATAGAATGCTTCAAGTGCCATGAGATGGGGCACTATGCAAATGACTGCACTAAGAAGAATAGTGATGCTGAGAATCCCAATAGGGATGGGAGAAGCAACGACAATAACAACAACAAGCCTCGTAAGGATTTAAGCCAAGTAATGTGTTTCAACTATCAATACCTTGGACATTATGCTAACAAGTGCCCAGAGAGGAAACTTGAAAGACATTAAGAGAACCTTCAAAATGTAAGCTAGTCAAATTCCTTTTAAGGGTGGTAGCACCCTAGTTATCCGGAAACCCAACCTAATAATTCTAGCATTCTCAAATCTCAGGACGAGATTCCTTTTAAGGGTGGTAGTCTGTCACATACTAAAATTTTCCAAATTTCGGAATGTGAAAAACTTAAAATAAATTGAAAAACTAAGTCTTGAAAATTCAGAGGAAACAAAAACTTTTGACTATTTAATATAACTCCTCTAAAACAAAAGTCAAATAGAATGAATTTTGTTTGTGAAGTGGTGTGCATGATTTAAATACCCCAAATCATGAAGCATGCATGTTTGCATTTTAAACCTCAAGAGAAATAACATTTCTCTTAAAACCCTATTTATTGATTACCACATAAGAGCAACACAATACTATGGATAACGTCCATATTTAAAAATGCAAAGATAAATCCTAAGCGATATATTATGATAAATGACAAAATTATAAAACCATAGAAATTGGTTTTATCCTATTTGGAGCTCTAAGATATGGAATTTATAAGATATATGACGATGAGGCCATGACCAAATCCATTATATGAAAGAAAAAAAAGTATTCTTAAATGAGTGATTACGATAAACAATAAAAATTTAAAGCTAAAGAGATTTGTTTTATATGAAAAGGTGAAAATAACAAATATTTGCCTATGTACAATAATCTACAATTATTTGAAATTATAAGAACATTTCCAAAATATCCTACAATCACTGAGCTTTAATCAAATTTGAATATATAGGTTAGATACAAATTTGAATCAATTTGGAACAATAAATAAATAAAACTAGAAATGAAAACAGAAAAAGAAAAGAGAAAATACAAAAAAAAGCCAAACCGAACCGGACCAAATTAGCCCAGTCCGGCCCAGCCAACCAAAGCCCACGCGAGTAGATCGATCGTCTCCTTCCTTTCACGTACAGGATCCCAGAGTTTCAGCAGCCATGGCGCCATCTCTTCCCCTCCTAAATCCACTACCTGTATTGACTATTTTGCTTCGACTCCAACACAAAACTTGTTCATATATTAGTGGAGGATCCATTCAGAGAATTAAAACCCCACTTCATTGCCTTTTAATCACCACCGAGTGGCTGTAGTGGACATTGCCGAGCTATCTGATCCTTTTCCTCTCCCCGTCGCTCCACTCCCTCCCTCTCCTATATAAGGAGTACTGGAGCTTCCCTTCGACCCTTAGCACCACCTCACAAAGTCTAAGCCCAAGATCTACCCATGCGGAGGGCGAATTTCTCGTCGGAATTTCTTCAGCCGCTGGAAGGGAATCTTTGATTTCTACCGGCACAGTGGGATTCAGGCCCCGATTCTTTTTCCTAACATTTTCTCTTATCCAAATGCTCCTGGTAGTCAATTCTAATCGTCCGTTTTCGCAGCCGGAGACCTCCCGAATGGAGTACATGACGGGCGTTCGTCTGCAGTATGTAGGTTGATTTCAGCATGTATATTGTTGTCGCCTGTAGCTTCACCAGTAGAAACCCGGGCCGCAATCATCTTCGCAAAGTCAATATTCTTTCCATCCTCGTATCCTTGGAACTTGAGGACCGTAGCAGCAACCTGGCCATCAAGTTTCAGAGCTGCTACTGTACCGAGTTATTTTCTTCAGCCACAGAACTTGCCTGTACGTGAGTTCTCCCTCCCTTGCAATGTCATCTGTTAGATCTTCATCTAGTGGCTGAATTACATCACTTATACGAAGGGGTATCAGCCAATGGAATTCCACCATGTGTCAAGACATGACCTATTTTCGTTATTTTGGAAAAAAATTCCTATGAACTTCAATAATTCATATCTTTTGATCTGTTTGGTCAAAATTTACAAACTTTATATCCCTGGAATCCTTAGAAAATATATGAACCAATTAATTCATTATATACAGGTTTTGACAATTAGAAAATATTCGAATTTTAAATGGGAGAATCGAGTATGTTTGTCATAACTTAAATTCCATAAGTCTTTTCAATATAATTCCTTCTACAAAGTTAGACCCCATGACCATACCTATCAACTAGTACCATTGGATAGATCTTTAAACCATGCTGATGATCATATTAAGTATTCTTGGAATTAGGCCTCATACCAATATATTTCGAAATGGAAAATACTTTAAATTCAACGACCCAAAATTGTTGCACTCTGCATCATACATATATAAAATGTTCATATATCATTTTCTAGGATTAAGCAACTTGTTAGAAAAGTTTGAACAATTAAAATCACCATATTGTATGCAAGCCTACTTTCATGATTTATGTATTGTCTTTATCTTGCATTTTGGAGTGTTATGCTTGTGTGTATATTTATAGTACGACATTATTTGTGATAGATTTCACGAAGAGTGACGAGGAATAAATATATAATCGAGGATAAATCATTGAGGATATATAATTCTTCGAGGATAAATTATTGAGGAGTTATTATTGGACTTCTTATATAAAAAAGGCAAGTGATACTTTGGTCTCATCAAATTTCTTATTATTTCTATTATGCGTTAGTGATATTTTTGTATTATGCATGACATGACGAAAACGGCTTTATAAATGGATTGTCTCGATGGATGAGTGTGTAGTCTTGGAGCAAGAATTTAGAAGGGTACACTAGGAAAGTACTAGTGTGACCATGTTAGTGTAGGGTACACTAGGGATGTACTAGTGGTACCATTGAGTTAGAGGCACACTAGGGATGTACTTGTGTGGCCATTTTGTGTTAGCGGTACACTAGGGATGTACTAGTGTTACCATTGAGTTAGAGGCACACTAGGGGAAATACTAGTGTGGCTATGTTAAGTTGGAGGTACACTAGGGAAATACTAGTGTTATAGCGGTATATGATATATCGTGTAAGTTTCACTTGCCAATACAATTCAAAATGTATTGACCCTTTGTGGCTATAACTTATCATGTTGCAGGATTACCTGATAATAGTGAAGTTTGATGAGTAGGGGTTACGAGTCTGCACCCAACATGTTTGCCTGTGGCACATGAAGATGAAGGACTCCATGCTTTATATTTATATCTGCTGCTTTGTAATAAGATAGCCATATGAGCTATGTAAGTTGTAATGAACTATTTTATTCCTGGATATGCGATGTAATATGACCTTTGTTTCTTGATATTACATCTTAAACTGTGGGTGCTAGCTATTCGATCTAGGGACTAGCACTATAAACACAGGGACCTATACCTTACCGGGTTCAGGTCATGACACTAACTTTCCCTTCAGACTAAAGCATTGAGTTCCTTTCAATGGTGAAACCTTGAGATATACAAAATCTCCGACATTGAAAGTCAGGTCTCTCCTTCACTTGTCAGCATAACTCTTCTGTCTGGATTGGGTGGTCTTGAGGTTCTCACATACTTTGTGAACTTTCTCTTCTGCTTCTCGGAGAATATCGGGTCCGAAGATTTGACTCTCTCCTACTTGCACCAATTCAAAGGGGTACGACACTTTCTTCCATTTAGGAATTCAAATGGTGCCATCTGCAAACTAGCTTGATAACTGTTGTTATATGAGAATTCTGCGAAAGGCAGGCAGTCTTCCCATTTTGCTCCATATTCCAACACACAAGCTCTAAGCATATCCTCTAGGATCTGGTTGACTCTCTCAGTCTGCCCATCAGTTTGTGGGTGGTACGCTGTGCTGAAGTTCAAGTTGCTTCCTAATCCTTCTTGGACTTTCTGCCAAAATCTCAAGGTAAACTGAGTTTCTCGATCTGATACTATGGTCTTGGGGGTTCCATGCAGACTAAAAATCCTAGCAATGTACAGCTCTGCTAACTTTGCACTCTGGTAAGTTGTCTTGACAGGTATAAAGTGGGCTACCTTGGACAGTCTATCAACTATGACCCAGATTGAGTCATTCCCCCTACTAGACGTAGGCAAACCGGTGATAAAGTCCATTCCGACGGAATCCCATTTCCATTCCGGAATCTGCAATGGTTGCAATAGTCCTGCAGGTCTCTGATGCTCTGCCTTGACTCTTTGACAGATGTCACATTTGGCGATGTAGCTTCCGATCTCTCTCTTCATCTTGTGCCACCAAAATTGCTCTTTCAAATCCTGATACATCTTTGTTCCTCTGGGGTGGATAGAATAAAGAGTATCATGAGCTTCCCTCATGATAACTTCCGTCAACTCCGAATCTGCTGGAACATAGATACGTCCTTTGTACCACAGTACTCCTTCTTCGTCTTCGGTAAATCCAGGTACCTTTCCTGTACCAATACGATGTTTGATTCCGTCGATACTTTCATTTCCCTTCTGGGCTTCCTTGATTTGGCTTATCAAAGTGGGTTGAAGTTCAATGCTAGCTAGGAATCCTTTGCTAACTAATTCAGTCCTGAACTGCTCCAACTCTTCATACAAACTTGGTTGCTTCTCCTTGATCATGGTGTTAAGCCTACACGACAATCTGCTAAGAGCATCCGCTACCACATTGGCTTTGCCGGGGTGATAGTGAATGTCAAGGTCATAATCCTTGATTAACTCTATCCATCTTCTTTGCCTCATATTCAGCTCCTTATGAGTGAAGATATATTTGAAGCTCTTATGATCTAAGTAAATCTCACAGCGATTACCCATCAAGTAATGGCGCCATGTCTTCAATGCTAGAACCACATCTGCTAGCTCAAGATCATGGGTCGGATAGTTCTGCTCATGCTGCTTCAATTGCCGAGACAGATACGCGATGACTTTGCCTTCTTGCATCAATACACATCCTAGACCAATCTTGGATGCGTCACAATACACATCAAATGGCTTCTTGATATCAGGCATGACTAAAATTGGGGCGGATATCAATCTCTTCTCCAGCTCTTGGAAACTGGCTTCACATTTGTCTGTCCATTCAAACTTCTTTTCCTTCTTCAACAATTGGGTCATTGGTCGGGCTATGCTCGAGAATCCTTCTACAAACTTGCGGTAATATCCCGCTAATCCGAGAAATGCACGGACTTGGGTTTGAGTGGTTGGGGCTTCCCATTCTTCGACATCTTTGATCTTGGCGGGATCAACAGAGATTCCTCCGGCAGACACAATATGTCCTAGAAATCCTACTTCTTTCAACCAAAACTCACACTTGCTGAACTTGGCATACAACTGATGCTCTCTCAGGGTTTCTAGGATAACTCTCAGATGTTGCTCATGCTCTTCTTCCGACTTGGAGTAGATAAGTATGTCGTCGATAAACACAACTACAAACTTATCTAGGAAATTCATAAAGATCTTATTCATGAGATTCATGAAATAAGCAGGGGCATTGGTTAATCCAAAAGACATAACTGTATACTCGAATAAACCATAACGAGTAGTAAAGGCGGTCTTCGGAATATCTGTTGCACGAATCTTAAGTTGGTGATAACCAGTCCTAAGATCAATCTTTGAGAATACCCGAGCTCCAGTCAACTGATCAAATAGATCCTCTATCTCTGGCAAAGGGTACTTGTTCTTGATGGTGACATCATTCAACTTTCTGTAATCTGTGCACAGACGATTGCGTCCATCTTTCTTGTCGACGAATAACACTGGTGATCTCCATGGCGATGCACTTGGTTGAATCAAGCCTTTGGCTAGCATAGCATCCAACTGCTTCTTCAGTTCCACTAACTCTGAGGGGTTCATGCTATAGGGTCTCTGGGCTATAGGCCTGGTTCCGGGGATTAGTTCAATAATGAACTCAATATCCCTATCTGGGGGCATACCTGGCAATTCATCTGGGAATACGTCGGGGTATTCACAGACTACACTGACTTGGTCTGTGGTGGACAGGGCTACACTCTTGTTGCACTTGAATTGACGGGGTAAGGTTTCAAAGATATGCTCTACTGTTATTCCAGAACTACTGGTCATGGTGATGGCTTTCTTAGCACAGTCTACCAGTCCTTTATGCCTTGACATCCAGTCCATACCTAGTACTACTTCCAATCCTTTGGTTCCAAGTACAATTAGGTTGGCATAAAAATCTATCCCATGTATTCTGATAGGTACAGCTTTGCAAATTTTTCTAGCTTTGGTTGTTGAACCGGTGATTTGAACTATCATGACATGCTTTAGGTTGGTTGGGTGAATCTTACTAGTGCATGCAAATTCTTCGGTGACAAATGAATGCGATGCTCCAGAATCAAACAACATTCTTCCTAAAACTGAGTTGACAGAAAACATACCCAGTACTACATCAGGCGCTTCCTGGGCTTCTTCTGTGTTCATGTGGAAGAGACGACCGTTGCGGTTGTGAGGGTTCCCTGGGGCAAATATCCTTCCTGGTTGAACACGACGCTGCTGCTGAGCTGGGGCATTCACATTGGTATTGGCTGCAGTCTTCTTGGGACACTCATTGGAGTAGTGACCCTTCACTCCACACTCAAAACAAGTGATCTGGGACTTGTCTTTGACTGCGACAGGCACAACATTGCTGCCAGTTCTGGGTGCAGTGTTGTTGTTGTTGTTGTTATGGTTCTTGGGAGGGGCACGGTTGAAATTGTTGGCATTACCGGAGTTGTGATTGTTTCCTCCGGACTTCACATTGCCCCCGCTACGGTTGGGGTAGCTTGGGCGAGATGTTAGGGGTCGGTTGTTCCTTGGTGCATATCCTGGTGAAGGGTTGGAACGGTACTTCTGGTGACTGTTGGATCCAGACTGCTGCATCATATGACGCTTGCGGTTGTCGTTTGCCTGGTTAATCTTCCCTTCCATCTGAATGGCAGAGTCGACAAGCTCTTCGAGATCCTGGAAACAGATGTTGATGAGGACGGTCTGCATCTCATCATGCAGTCCGTTCAAGAATCTCTCTTTCTTCTTGGCCTCCGTGTTGATCTCATCAGGTGCATATCTGGCAAGTGACATGAATCTGTCACGGTACTCCACCACAGTCATTCTCCCTTGCTTCAATTCACGGAATTCATCTCTCATTCTGTTGACTAGACCTTGCGGCACGTGGGTGCGACTGAACTTGACTTTGAATGCTTCCCATGTCATCACTTGACCATGGTTCATATTGCGGATGCTATTCCACCAAGCTCTTGCATCTCCTGCCAGATAGTGGGTGGCGAAGAGAACTTTCTCATTTTCATCAACTCTGGCAACTTCTAAGTTGTTTTCCATGGTCTGTAACCAGTCATCAACATCTAATGGGTTCTCAGATTGATTGAAGATTGGGGGATTGGTGTTCTAAATTTTTTTGAGTTTGGATCCCTGGTGATCCTGGTTTCCATGTCCTTGGTTGTTGAGAGCCATCTGGGCGATCTATTGAAGTGTTACTAAGTTGGCTTGACATTCTGCCCGGCTTGCTTCACGGTCTGCTATGAGATTCTGCAGTATCTGCAGCATGGGGTCTTGCGACGAGCTGCTCCTTCCTTGGTTTCCACGAGTCATCTGAAGATTGAGATATAGGGGTAAGAGGGAAATTCTAAGGTTCATGGTTTTGGGGTTTCAAAGCTAAAACTTTGAGTTAGACTCAGGTTTTTCAACTAACTTCATTTTCATTCATGCAAGCAAGCACACGATACAACACACACCACAACAAGCAAAGGGAAAAACAGATGGTTTGAAGAACCATTCTGTAAGCTATGATACAGTGAGACCGATACATCTCATGCTACGACAGTGATCTAGTGCATCTACTCATCGTCGATGAAGTCGGAGTCCTCATCATCAGTGTAGAAGTCCACGGCATCCTCCTCCAGAAAGTCATCATCGTTGCTGAGGTAAGAATCCATGTCTCCCTGGATGTCTTCACCCTCATCTTCTTCTTGCTTTGCTGCAAGCTGAGCTTCCTGCTCCTTGATGGTCTTCTCGAGGTCGGCCACCTTCTTGCAAAGACGGGTGATGGTGCGATCCTTCTTGGCACGTTGACGACAAAGAGAATGGCGGTCTTGGACAAGCAGTGCGAAAGTATGGGCCTTCTGGTCGGCAATGGCACGGTTCTGGTTGGCTAACTCCCTGGCATTGTCCAGTTCCTGCTGTCTGTTGTGAACAAGAAGTCAAGGTTCTCCACTTGACGCCTCAACTCGGGGTGACCCGGCATCTCCATTGGCATTCCCATGAAGTCACGTCTTGCATAGTGGGAAAAACGGGTTCCTTGGACCTTGTTGACGCTGAGGGCACATAGACGTGCGAGAGCTTCATGCATGGCCCTGGCTAAGCCATCTAGCCAGTTGTTCTCTCTCACGGAGAACTGAGTTCTCCTAGAAGTTGGTGCTTCGATACTTCCTCTAAGATCCGTGGTGACTAGCCACTGTAAGTCTCCTCCTGGGGGTCCTAGAAGTTGAGCTCCAAGAAACTCCGGGTGCGGGCGTCCTAGTAACTCTGACAGTGAATCCAGATCCCTCTCGAAGATCAGCTGACCTCCGTTTCCCAACTGGTAAAATTTGCTGAACTGAGTCTCCATCTACAAGAATTAAGGATGAGGAAGTTAGTGAAGTGATCAAGTGTGTCAAATTTAAGTACTAGTGTAAGAATTTTGAGTATCATGAAGTTTTGAGAAAGAATCCACAAGGGTAAGAGAGGAGATAGTTTTTCATAAATACTTCCTTTGGTTTTGAAACTAAGTTTTTGTTTGAACATCCATTATAACTAGGGTCTCCCATGGTCAGGATGGCTCTGATACCAACTTGTCAACACCCAGATTTTTAATCCCAGATGCCTGTTATGCCATACCTCGCAATCCCAGGATTACCATTTTTGCGGGACATAACAGATTGGATATCACAGTACATCATCCATTACAAACCATACATAAGGTCTTACACAAATAAGGATCTCATGATCCAGTCTTAATACAACAAGCAGCGGAAATAAAAGATAAGCATAGCGGTGGGGTCCATCTTCAGGGGCACTGGCAATGTTGACGAATGCAGATAGTCCTAGTTATCATAGCCGTCCTGTTGGCCATCATCTTGATAGTCTCCTTCATAGTCTGGCCATGATAATAGCTAGGGACAAATGCCATGAGTACTCTTTAAGTACTCGCAAACTACCACTAACAAGTACTATAATTCTAAGATAAAGTGCTAACTCTAAGTATAACTATAAAGTTAAGCTTGAAACCTAAGCTGAGTTCAGAAGCAAAGAAAGATAAAATAAAGTCTAGAATCACTTAAGTTGGGAAGCTATTGTCATAAACACAACCCTGTTGTGGTCAAGTCAAGACTCGTCGTTCATTTCAAGTTATTTGGAAAAAATCTGACAAAGAAACAGTATGGCCATTCCAACTGTCCATAACCGCGGACGCGACTATTCGAATAGTTTGACACTCTGCAGAGGTTGTACACTTTCACCACAAGATTCGATACATCTGTCAGGGATAACCCTGAATCATCATACTTAGTATGCAGATAATCAAACATAACCTTCCCTTTACAGACCCTAGTATAAGCACCTCTCCTATGAGCATGGCCTCCCAACCATGACCATCAGTCATCTTGGGCACTGCATAGGTGGACAACATTGAGAGGTAGCCTCAGCTCAAACCTCTCTCACGAGGGAACTAATACTAATGCATATAAATTTCCAGCTAAGCCTTACCCAATTTAGGTAGTGTGGTTGTACGGTAAATTTGGAATGGTATCGCATCCGAATCCAACCATCAGTTTTATAAAAGGGTTAAGGCTCATGCCTCAACATTTTCATCATCATCAACCATTTGTGTTTCTCAACACATGTAAAATCATCTCAATAGAATGCCTCATCATTCCAAGGTTTTCATAATTCATTTTTACCAAGTGTTCCCATCTAAAGTGACTCAAGTTTTTGATCTACTCTAAACTACTAAGTTAAGAGTGTTCACTAAGGTGGAAAAGATGGGTTCAATCTCATACCATAGATGACATCTAAAGGGTTCTAATTAGGTCAAGTTTTATAATTTTTATGCTACCTTCAAAACAAGTAAAGAACTTTGTGTAAACTAAGATAGTAAAGCTTGTAAATAAGACTTGGGGTATTTCTAGTCAAAGGGGGGTGTGATCAAAGCATGCTTAAGGCATCTTTGCTAAACCATCTAGTTTGATCTTAACTTGCTAAGCACTAAACTTGCAAGTGTTAGCTTGCACTGTTAATGGTGGCTTGCCTTGGTTGGTGCAGTGGTTGAAGTTTTCTTCTTCTTCTTCTTCTTCTTGGTAGAACTCCTCCTCCTCGAAAGCTTGGTCGGTACTATCGTCTATAAATACATACGGAGTACACAATCACCAAACAATACTTAACTAGGCTAAGTAGCATTCTAAATCACCATTTGATCATCTATTATCATCATAAGCATCACAAGTGTAATTCAATAGTTTCATCCTTTTTATTTTAGAAAAGTAATTTCTACTCATTGAAAAAATAACTAAAATTTAATATTCACCACTTAAAATATGGGATCATGTTGACACATGTCATCACCACATATTCTAACATGTGGGAATGAGAATTAAAGGTTGGATCAATATTACTTTGGTTTAAGTTCATTATTTAATGATTTAAAGTGACTAGAAATGCCTATGTAGCATTATTTTGGTACTAGTCCAAAGTCACTGCATGTAAACCTTAATATTATTACATACATAGATAGATATGATGAAATGTGATTTTTGAGAGTTGGAATCAACTCAAAAGCTAACCTGGTTGATTTTATAAAAATGTTGCAAGTTCCAAATGCTTCTGTTTTGTTATTTTTATTAGGAGAGATCTATAACTCTAATTGAATTAAATCCAACGGGCTTAGATAGATCATCTTACTACCTTTCAGGAAAAAATAGTTTTATGCAATTTGGATTTGTAAAACTCCCAGAATTGAATTTTAAACTAGTGGATAGAAACTAGATTTAACTAAAAAAGAAAAATCAAGATTTGAATGGCTGGGCTAGCGTGGGAAAGAACTTGGGCCGGCCTAGTGGCGCTCCGCAGCGCGGGGCTCAGCTGATAGGGGGTCCGGCTTGTTAGTGGGTCTTAACACGCGAAACGGTACGCGCGCTGTGGGCCATAGGATTAGAAGGGAGATCTACGGCTGAGGGTCGTTGTCGACGACGAACAGGTCCCCGGCGAGCTCGAACCCTAGCAGCTCGGTGGGGGTCTGCTGGGGACGTACCAGGGCTCCAGCGACGACGGCGAGGCGAGGCGCGGTTGCGGCGGAGCTTGGGGTGCCCTAAATCGCAGGCGCCCTTCTCCTCTAGAGGCGGCCCGCTCCGGTGAAATTCCGGCGAGCTGCTGCTCCCCTTGCTCCAGCTAGAGGTGGGTGAGGTTCAGTGAGGTGAGCGAAGTGGAGTGGTGTGCTTCAAACGGCTGGGGCTGGCCTCCTTTTATAGGCCCGACGGTGAGACCGAAGGATATGGGCAGGCGACTCCAGCGACACGACTACGGGCGGCTAGCAGCATGGCGGAGGATGGCGATCGACATGTGGTCTCCTGGCGGTGCTCTAGGAAGTGATTGCGGGCGTAGGGGCGGTGGCATGCGGTCTAGGCGAGGTGGCGCTCTGAGCGGCGGTGTCCACAGCGAACGGTGGCTATGAGGCGTTGGGCGGCCAGCGGGGGTGTTTGGGGTGTTCCCCAGGTCGTGGCGGAGCGGTGGGCGCGGGCTGTGGCCAAGGGGCGGTCTGTGCGAGCGGGGACAGAGCATGCTCTGCGGGCGGCGTCGGCATGGTCGACCAGCTCCGGGCGCGGCGGTTCCTGGCTGCTCTGCCCTCTGTCTCTGGCCTGGGGCTGGTTGGACGGTGGAGGTGGACCACTAGCGACGTGCTAGACATGGCGAGAGAGGCTGGAGAGGTCTGCTGCTGCGAGTGCACGGTCGGCCGGCGAGGAGTGGCTCTGCATGGCAATGCAGTGCAGCTCGGAGGTAGGGGATGTGCTGGTGTGGGTCTGGTTGGGCTTGAGGGAGACAAAGATGATCAAAGAACATTAATTTGCTAGACAAGATAAACCCAAAACAGTAATAGTTAGGCCATTTTGATCTTGCCCACAAAGTGTTTGATGAAATGGCCGAAAGAGAAAAACTTTTGAATTTTGAGTTCAAATTTTTTGAGTGATCTCCACTAGTGTTAGGTAGTCTTTGGTTGCAAGGGTTTTGAAAGTGGAGCTCAAAAAGATGGTTTTTGAAATAGGGGTGATCTATGCATATGCATTGGATTCAATTTTCAATGCTATTTAAAATAAGGAAAAGAATGTTTTTAGCAGATCAAAAGGTGGGCCTGGGTACCTCATTATGTGTACTAGCAAGGGGTACAAACATCATGAATTGTTTCTGTTAAGAAATGAGTGCTAGGAACACTCAAAGTAGTGTAGTGGATTAAAATGGCCAAAATGACCATTCCTCCTTTTTAATTCTTTTTGATTTGATATTCTTTAGGAAAAGTTTGGGAATGATGTAGATGATGCTTAAATCACTTAAGAATCATTTTAGAAGCAAAGGATCACACAATCATGGCAATTCAAAAAACTCCTATTTTACATGCACACATATATGGATGCTTTCATTTTAAATTTGGAAAAGTTTTTGTTAACCCCACTTTTGATGATTTAGATCTTGATAAGCTTGGATTGATGTTTTGGGATGTTACATCCTTGAGAAGGTGGCTGAATTTTTTCTTACCGTCGTGCTTGTTGATGTAGAAGTGCATGTTGCACGGCCCGGACAGTTTGTCCTCAATGGTTGTTGCGGGTGCCTCTTCGCAAGTGTGGCGCTGCCACACCTACGTGGTTTTCCCGGAGTCGCGGTATCCATCGCTGCGATAGCCGCTATTGCGGTTGTCGTCGCGTTTGTCGGCGTAGCCAGCTGTGACTATGTTGACGTCATCACGGTCATCGTAGATGCGCATTCGCCACTTGCCTCGACGGTCGTGTCTGCGCCCGAGGTCATTGTCGTCGTCGGAGTAGGTGCGATTTTTCACCGAATCCTCTCCGTCAGCCCACCGATTCGCAATTTCTAATAGGTGGTCGATTGTTTTGGGCTTCGAGCGGCCCAGCTCCTCCCTGAGCTCTATGCGGCGAACGCTGCCATTGAACGTGTCGATTGCACGGTCTTCCGAGATGTTTTCCGCGGAATTCTCGATGATGGACCACCTCTAGATGTACGAGCGTAAGGATTCGCCCGACCTCTGCTGGCAGCCCCTCAGCTCTTCGATTGATGTGGGCCTTTTATAAGTGCCCTTGAAGTTGTGCACAAAGCTGTAGACCAGCTCTTCCCAGCTGCGAATGGATCCGCGCGGGAGATTGTTGAGCCATGCGCGGGCGGCGCCCTGCAGCTGTAGCTGCAAGCATTGCATGGCCGTGCTTCGACTCCCGCCATGTAGCCTGACGGAGGAGATGTGGTCCTCCAACCAGATTTTTGGGTCTTGTAGGCCGTGGAACTTTGGGTTCTCCGACGGGAGTTTGAACCCTTTAGGCATTCGCTTCTGCCTGATGGCCCTGCTGAAGCATCTGGCGCCGCAGAGTTTAGTCTCGTCCTCTTCTGAGTCAGTCGAACGAGCGTGTCTTGCCCTTGATTTGTCAATTTTGCACTGCGTGAGGTCATCGCGCGCATCGTAGTCGCGATCGTGCCACCATGAGCGGCGACGCCGAGACAGATCGTGACTATCGTCGCTGGACGAGGGCGAGGAATAGCGTTTTGCTAGAGCCTTGCCTTTCTTTGGCTCCGGCGTTGGCTCCTTGTCGAGGGTGGCCTCGATTAGCCCCAGGCCCACGATCATAGATCGGTGCATGGCAGATCGCGGATCTCCAGCTAGCAGCTGGTTGTTGAGGAGGTACATGGTGGCCGCCGTTACCGTGGCTTGCGGTGTCTTTGGGACCACGTTGCCCCGCGTGTCGACTGTCATAGAGCTGAAGTCGAGGACTTTTGCAGCTTCTATGCGTTCTTTCTCTATGAGATGGGCCATCCGAGATCGCCTCTTGTTGGCCACGTACTCGTTGCCTTTGGAGGAGGATCCTCCGTGGGTGGAGAGCCCAGCTCGTCGAAGACTCGACTCATCCGCCGCATTTTTATGCACCTCGAGTTGCACGATTGCATGTAGCTGGCGTCTGTATTCCTCCTTTAGTAGCCAATGGTAGCCCATCAGCTTGTCCTGCGGCGTGCCAGGGGCAGATGATTGCCTCGTAGAGCTTCTTGGCAATGGGCCCACTCGTTGTCGTTGAGCCTGATTACGACGCGCTCTCCAGTGTTTTCATTCACCATGGTTGGCAGTTCTCCTGCCGCTCCATTGTTGACGGGCGCGCCGTTGCCACCATTGGTGGGGCCGCCGTTAGGTATGCCACCATTGGGTGGACCATCGTTGGGTATGCCACCGTCTGGTTGCCTGGTGCTAGATCCATTACCAGTGTAGTCGCGATTGGCGGCGGTGTCGCCTGCATGGCCAACGATGGCCAAGATGGGATTTGCCCCTCTATAATGGAGAGATATTCTCTGGAACCTCTCGTGTGATACGATTTGGAAGCATGGCCATACGCTACTCAGTTAAGTGTTAACTGAGGACTCAGAATAAGAGTTAGTCCAGTGAATTACATATCATGGTACGAGAAGAGAGTTAAGCTATTAAAGGTATGACAACTACTCGCCTATATCTTAACAGGTATATCGTGAGGCAAAGGGACTTGGACAAAAGTCACATTGAAGGTTCATCTTTTGACTTTACGGTACTTGGAAGTTGGCACATCTTGCTAGAGGCCTCTACCATCTATCGACTTGAGACCAAGTGTTCATGGGAATAAGTTGGACTCAAAGCCACGACGGGATACTTGGAGGAGTATCTCATGTCGTGTCCAGGTGTACGTGAACCTATAGGGTCACACACTTAAGGGTAAGGAGCCCATGTGTATGAGATCCATGTGGAGATTGGGATACGGCCTAGATGGGCCTCAAGCATTGAACCCCGCTAGGAGTGTATATAAGTGTGATGTCTACGCACTTCTATTCTTGTAGGTAGTTGTTGGGCCTCCAAGTGCAGAGGTTTTTAGAACAGCAGCAAGTTTCCCTTAAGTGGATTACCCAAGGTTTATCGAACTCAAGGAGGAAGTGGTCAAAGGTATCCTTCTCAAGCAACGCTGCAATCAAGATACAAGAAGTCTCTTGTGTCCCCAACACACCCAATACACTTGTCAGGTGTATAGGTGCACTAGTTTGGCAAAGAGATAGTGAAATACAAGTGGTATGGATAATTATAAGTGGTAACGGTGCCAGAAAAGAGCTTGACGGGTAGGAAGAGACTAAAGGTAATTTGAAATAAAGATGGAAGCAAGCAAACATGTAACTGATCTAGTTGCAAACGGTGTTTCAATGCTTAGAAACAAGGCCTAGGGATCATACTTTCACTACTGAACACTCTCATATAAATGTATTCTCTTCATTATACTACTCTGAACTACTCTCAAGTTGGACGATGTAGGGCTATAACATCACACCTTAAAGCTCGCATTCCCCATCTAGATAACCCCTCACTATCACCTTGAGCGTTAGATAGTTCCAACAAACACAACAATCTCATAGAGACATCCAACTCAAATTATACTCATGATAAGTATTTCTATAACCTTAGCCTAAGTGCCACACGGTGTGCACACTATCAACTTCACACACATGGGGATAAGCAAAGATTCATTAAAGCACTTGAGTAGCAGAATAGATCTATATATTACAAAGCTCATGATCTCATAAGATCACACATAGAGAGAGATAGAGAGATGAACACATAGCTACTAGTAGAGCCCTTAGCCTCGAGAGAGAACTACTCCCTCATCATCATGGGAATCAGCAACGATGATGGAGATGGTGATGGAGATTGATGGAGATGGCGGTGGAGTTGGTGGAGATGGCTCCGGGGGCACTTCCCCGTCCCGGCAGGGTGCCGGAACAGAGACTTTCTGTCCCCCGAATCTCCCCTTCGGTGGCGGCGGCGCTGCGGAAGTTTTCGTGGCTGGAGGCTGGATGTTTTAGGGTTTTCTCATCGGGTGGCTTCTTATAGGCGAAGGGGCTATGTCAGAGGGTGGACTAGGGGCCCACACCACCTGGTGGCGGGGCCAGGGGACCCGTGCCACCACATGGTGTGGCCAGCCCCTGGACCCTTTCCGTCTCGTCTTATGGCTCCGTGAGTCTTCTGGTAAAATATCGACTTTGGCTTTTGTCCGGTCCAATTCCGAGAATATTCATTTTCTAGATTTTCTGGAACCAAAACAGAAGAAAACAGACAACTGGCACTGTGGCATCTTGTTCATAGGTTAGTTCCAAAAAATGTGTAAAAGTACTCCAAAGTGTGGACAAAACATAAGAAAGCAAATATAAAACAAGCATGGAACATCAAAAATTATAGATACGTTTGCAACGTATCAACATCCCCAAGCTTAACTCCCGCTCGTCCTCGAGTAGATAAGTGATAAAAAAGAATAATTTTTGAATGCATGGACCATCACAATCTTGATCAAGGTATTTGTAAACCATTGATACCTAGGATCATGGTACTCTAACATAGCATGAAAGATATAGTTCTAACAATAAGACATAGCAACTATGTTGTAGCATGAAAAGGTAGAAACAAAAGTTTCATGAATAACAATGCTTTGAAAGACATTTGTTTGTTGCACATATAGAAAATATAATAAGAATGGTATTCATCTTGTTCCTCATAGTGTAGCAAAACATAAATGCATAGGACACCTTCAAAGTTCATAAGGGTGACTAGATACAAATAGTTTAAGAACAAGCAATATCAAAGTTATGCCTCAATCAACAAGTCTTGGGACAATGCACATTAAACTAAGAATGACCACTATGCTCTCTTAATAGGTGCATACAGATAGAAGATGGAGACTCAACATAAAAGTAAAAGAAAGGCCTTCATAGAACGAAGCAGGGATTCAAGTCTCATAAAGAGCTTCCAAAATTATGGTACTTGTTAGCTTTCAGCTCACATTGCCCCTATCATAAGCATATTGAAGTGATTAAGGTTAAAGTGAACAAACTATGGAGTATATGCTTGGCAAACTATAAGATGGCAATCTCATGTCCCTTGAATACAAGGGCCGCTCCTCATGCTAGTCAAGTTTAGTTACCAGTAAGTTCTTGCCATAGTAAGTACATGTGTATCATAGAGAACCACCAACGGGGTACCCCTTGCCCTATGATACGGTAGAATCCCCATATCAAAATGACAAGGCAAGCAGACAATAAGCATCTCAACAATCTTCTTATTTACCCTGGGAAAATGGTACTTTTTTCTCTCTTTCCTCTTTTCTCATCTTTTTTTCCTTTTCTCAATCTCTATTTCTTTTTTTATAAGAAGAATGCTTCATAGATTGATCATTATGGTTATGCTGCAGGTTTCCACCATGATTAGACATGGATTAGAACAGCCGCCCAGGCGTTTCTCTAACACACATACATAACTCCATAGACAAAAGAGCATGATATCAACTAGGTACAATGTACAAGTGCAATGTTGAAAGCGTTCCCCATGACAAGATGGTTCTGCTAATTCCCAACGTATAAGTGCAAGCATATACAACATAGATGACACAATGGTTCAAGTTTATTAGGGTCAAGAAAAGTAAAGTGCGCCATCAAGTTCGTGAGAGCTTTAATCACTAATTTTTACATAACAAGTTTAATTCAGAAGGTAGATAAAAACATGAATATACTTGGAATAGCAAATTCTAATAGGTAGGTATGGCGGACTCTTTGGAATAACTTGGTTTTATTTGGATCTGGATGCATGAGTGGAACTCATACTTGGTTATGGAGGCTAGCAAAAGACTGGGAGCGACCAACTAAGAGAGCAATAATGGCCGTAATCATGCAAAGCGATAAAACATTATTAATTAAAGCATAAAGTGATATTACAAGTCGAAAACTAAAGGATCATAGAGGCTATGTTGACTTGGTAAAGTCTTAACATGGTGTGAGCGCCAAGTCAACCCAAATAAAGCATCAAAGGAGAATACCATAATACTACGCTTTAATATGCTAAAACAACACATGATTCTTTCAAGGCACATTAAGCAATATCAATTGTTTATAACATGTCATGCTACAACAAAAATCAATAAGCATAAAGCCAAAACAATATCAAGCATGACATGATAAAGTCTAAGTCACAGTCAAAAACAAGCTCCTTTTATACCACTTAAGCATAAACTTTCCTACTCTTTTCCAATCCAAATCAACTTTATTTGAAAACTAATGCATGAATGAGGGGGTACAACCAATTTATTCAAGAAAACTAAGAAAAAGAAAACTAAAAACAAAAACAAAGATGCTCCAAGAACAACACAATAGTGCATGAAACAATAAAAATGAAGTATCTAGAAAGACCAGAGATTTTTTATTGATGAAGAATGGGACGCCTTGGGCATCCCCAAGCTTTGACGCTTCTACCTCTTGAATATTTCTTGGGGTGACACGGGGTGGCATCCCCAAGCTTGATCTTTTGTCCATTCTTCATCTCATTACATCATTCTTTCCCTACACCTGAAAATCTGTTTCAGGACAACAACTTTCCCAAGCATTACTTCTCTCCCATTAGAGGTTACTCTTAGCACAAAAACCACACAAAAATGATAAGGAGTGGTTATTACAGAGGTAATAACTTCCAAGACTCAAGAAAACTATTGGGTTATCTCCCAAGAAGTACTTTTCTTTAACGCCTTTAATTTAGGCATGATAGTTTGAGAAGATGCTCACATAAGAAATATGAATTGAAGTAAAAGAGAGCATCAAGAAGCAAATTCAAAGCACATTTAAGTCTAACCCACTTCCTATGCATAGGAATCTTGTAAATAAACTAGTCATGAAAGCACAAAGCAATAAGCACAGGAAAGCAAAACAAGTGCAACTTCAAGACTTTCAACATAAAGATGGGAAACTTAATATTATTGAGATGCACAAAACCATGTTTCCCTCTCTCATAATAACTTTCAGTAGCATCATAAATAAAATTAACAATATAACTATCACGTAAAACATTCTTATCATGAGCCACATGCATAAAAGAATTAATACTCCCCACATAAACATAGTCATTCTTATTAATTGTAGTGGGAGAAAATTCAACAAAATAGCTATCATTATTATTCTCATCACCATAATCATCAAATATAGGAGGCATATTGTAATCATAAATAATTTCCTCCTCAATAGTAGGTGGACTGAAAATATCATATTCATTATTGTAATCATCATATATTGGAGGTGTAGTATCATCATAAGCAATAGAATAATTATCTTCCAAAGTGTGTTCAGTTGTAAACATATCATCATTGGAAGGAACATGCATAGCACTAATAGTACAACAATTATTAATATCATCATTTTCAGAATTGGCACCGAAGAGATTTTCAATATCAAAAGTAGTGTGCTTTTCCCAATCATGATCACTACTATAGGTAATAGGCATAGGAACATCATCGAGTTCAGACTCATTAAGAACTATAATAGGAGCAACATGCTTAGGGGGAAATATCGTTTCCTCTCTCCTTTTACTCCTCCTTTTCTTCTTTTTCTTCTTCTCTTTAGGAGGGAGAGGCTTGAAAGGAAGCTTCTCCATATACCCTGGTTTATTGTTAGAGACAATAGAAGAAACTTTGGAGGATTCCTCCTTTTCATTAATAAGATCAAAACACATATTAGTCCTGTCATATTTTGGTAAAGCCTCATCTTTTATAATATTTTGTATGTAAGTATTTGTGTGGCAATTATCAACATAATAAAGATGACAACCATGTAGGACACTATTCATATCAAAAGCACCCATATCTACCAAAGAGGTTTTTCTTGATAACTCTTCACATCCCAAAAATAATGTAAGTTCATCATGCTGATTAGGAGTGATCATGTCATCACAATACAAACTTGCAGTACTCATTGGATTAAAAAGGCTATTATTATGGCCTGATCATTGAAAATTGAAATGACCCACTTCAAAGCACACAAATAAAAGGATAAAGGGCACAAACTTTTCTACCAAGATCATTTAGAGCCCTATACCATGTTCTAGTTTTTTCATTCCTATAAGAAATAGTACTTTCAGAGGTTTGAGCATGTTTATTGCTATCATTAATAACTATTTCATTTTTCATGCAAGTGTCTTTAAAAGGCTCATGAAACATGTCCCATTTTTCTTTAGGAGCATTAATATGAGAAGCAAAGTCTCTACAACAATCAATAAGAATTTGGGGATCAAAACCATATTTAGCACCAAGCTCTTGAAAATCAGCAGTTTCAGCGAAAGACTTAATGCAATCATACTCATAATTTATACCTGGTTCTTTACCTTTGTCATTATCCCAATCTTCGGTATTGCTTTGAATTGTTTCAAGAAGATCCCACTTAGCTTTGACCTCCTTACTTATGAAGGATCCCTCTAAACAGGTATCTAGATAGTCCTTGTAATGTCCGGAAAGCCTTGCATAATAATTATTAATAACAATATTCCTGGGGAGCTCATGAATGGGACATTTGAGCATTAGTGACTTCAATCTCCCCCATGCTTGGGAAATACTTTCTCCATCATGAGGATGAAAATTATAAATATAATTCCTATCTTTATGAATTTCATGAGGAGGATAAAATTTAGAGTAAAAGAGAGATTCAAGTTCCTTCCACACCAAATGATGAGGATCGTCTAGTAGCTCATACCACTCCCTTGCTTTGCCCTTAAGTGAGAAAGAGAATAGCTTCCTCTTAACTTGGTTCATTGAAATACCTGCACACTTGAACAACACGCATAATTCATGTATAAAGAGTAAATGATCACCAGGATGGACAGTTCCAAAATAACAGTTATTCATAACACGTTCAACAATTTCCATAGGTATTTTAAAAGGGACGCTTTCAGTATGTGGGTTTAAAATATCACAAGTATCATTAGAATTACCACATATGGGAGATAAAGTATCATTAGATCAAAATTTCTCCTTTAAAGCTAGGGAACTAAAACGATCATTTTCATAAAAACTAACTTCCCCAAGCTTAGACGTTTCCATAGCATTAGTAACAAAGGTGTTCAAAAGATTCATACTAATAACATTGTTATTAGCATGCAAAGAAAGTTCCATGATTTTTTTAATTTCCTTTTCAGACCATTCATGTGCTACCTTAGGACAAATACTAAAAATCTCTCTAATTTTGTTGTTGTTTTCCATTAAGCCTAACTAGTGAGAATAAAAACAAGAAACAAAAAGAAATAATTGCAGAATCTAAAGGAAATAACTTCGAGCACTCACACACTAGCAACCGTACTAGAAGATAGCTTAGTAGCAAGAGGATGTGAGTACCTTTTACCTTACCTCCCCGACAACGGCGCCAGAAGATAGCTTGATGTCTACGCACTCCTATTCTTGTAGTTAGTTGTTGGGCCTCCAAGTGCAGAGGTTTGTAGAATAGCAGCAAGTTTCCCTTAAGTGGATTACCCAAGGTTTATCGAACTCAGGGAGGAAGTGGTCAAAGGTATTCCTCTCAAGCAACCTTGCAATCAAGATACAAGAAGTCTCTTGTGTCCCCAACACACCCAATACACTTGTCAGGTGTATAGGTGCCCTAGTTTAGCAAAGAGGTAGTGAAATACAAGTGGTATGGATAATTATAAGTGGTAACGATGCTAGAAAAGAGCTTGATGGGTAGGAAGAGACTAAAGGCAATCTATAATAAAGATGGAAGCAAGCAAACATGTAACAGATCTAGATGCAAATGGTGTTTCAATGCTTAGAAACAAGGCCTAGGGATCATACTTTCACTAATGAACACTCTCATATAAATATCTTCTCTTTATGATACTACTCTGAACTACTCTCCGGTTGGACGATGTAGGGCTATAACAACACACCTTAAAGTTCTCATTCCCCATCCAGATAACCCTTCACTGTCACCTTGAGCGCTAGATAGTTCCAACAAACACCACAATCTCATAGAGACATCCAACTCAAATTATACTCATGATAAGTACTTCTATGACCTTAGCCTAAGTGCCACAGGGTGTGCACACTATCAACTTCACACACGTGGGGATAAGCAAAGATTCCTTAAAGCACTTGAGTAGCAGAATAGATCTATAGATTACAAAGCTCATGATCTCATAAGATCACGCATAGAGAGAGATATGAACACATAGCTACTAGTAGAGCCCTTAGCATCGAGAGAGAACTACTCCCTCATCGTCATGGCAATTAGCAACAGCGATGGAGATGGTGGTGGAGATCGATGGAGATGGCGGTGGATTCGATGGAGATGGCTCTAGGGGCACTTCGCCGTCCCGGCAGGGTGCCGGAACAGAGACTTTCTGTCCCCCGAAACTCCTCTTTGGTGGCGGTGGCGCTGCATAACTTTTTGTGGCCAGAGGCTGGATTTTTTAGGGTTTTCTCATCGGGAGGCTTCTTATAGGCGAAGGGGCGATGTCAGAGGGTGTAGCAGGGGCCCACACCACCTGGAGGTGCGGCCAGGGGGGACACGTGCCACCACATGGTGTGGCCATCCCCTGGCCCTTCTCCGTATCATCTTCTGGCTCCGTGAGTCTTCCGGTAAAATCTCGACTTTGGCTTTTGTCCGGTACAATTCTGAGAATATTCATTTTCTGGCTTTTCTGGAACCAAAAACAGATGAAAATAGGCAACTAGCACTATGGCATCTTGTTAATAGGTTAGTTCCAGAAAATGTGTAAAAGTACTCCAAAGATTGGACAAAACATAAGAAAGTAGATATAAAACAAGCATGGAACATGAAAAATTATAGATATGTTTGCAACGTATCAAAGTGGAGTGGCAAGAGATTGTCCTTGACCCAGCCGTCACTCTCTCCACTTCCATTTCAGGCTAGACATGATCTAGCAATCCTCTGTCTGAAGCTCCTTCATGTATGTGAGGATACCGGTAGAGGCGTTACACGTGCGGTGATGGAGACATGGGAGCTCGTGGGGATTTGGCAGATGAGCTATCCGTGGGATTCAGAGGCTATCCGTGGAATCGTTCGGCACTACTTCTACATGTTACATCAACTTCCACATCTGCGCATTTAGCGGTAATCTCGTGGCCTATAACCTGAGTTGGATCTTGGGAGTACTGTGTAGGGGAAAAAGTTTTGTTTACCTCTACGCAACCCAACAGTGTTATCAGAGCGAAAGCTTTTGGTTTAAGGCTCTAGATCTATGCATATTTTATATGCACGAGGTGGTGGATAGGATCCACTTAGGGTTTTGGTGGTCGATCTATGAGATAGATCGGTTTTGTGCAAGATTGATTGGATCAATCGCACTCGGGGGTGCATGGAAGATCAGGTGCGGATGTTCAATGAGATTGGTCATATCTACATAGGGATCAGATTTGCGTAAAAGTGTTTTATCCAATGAAGGAATCCATGGTTCGAAATGCAGATTAGATCTGCGATTTTGGAAAAAATTGTCGGGCGTTGCCCGCACCCGCGAGGGGCGCTGACCCTTTGATCCCCGCCCACTATCTGGCTAGTGGGACCACCAGCTTCACCCTATCATAGCGCATTAGATGTCGTTGCGAGGTTCACAACATCGGTAGATATCGTATCTATGCATAACTTGTTTTTGTAGGAAGTTGTGAATGGTATGGCTTATGTGCATGTGATCTGTGTAATCCATATGTGATCTGCGTATCACGGGTTTGTCAGCCAGCTAGAGCCAAAGTGTTGTCACTGTTATTGTATAACGACATGCGTGTCGGCATGAGATGCCATCTTCTTGTATATTCCTTAGTGCTAGTTGATGGCTCAAAATATGTAGAGCTCGTTGGGAACCCCAAGAGGAAGGTATGATGAGCACAGTAGGAAGTTTTCCCTCAGTTATGAAGCCAAGGTTATCGAACCAGTAGGAGCAAGGAAACAACTCCAAGGTGTTGCTAACAACTTGGAATCCTGCATAACACAACCACAAAACTTTGCCCCAACTTACAGTGAGGTTGTCAATCTCACTGATTTTGCTGAAAACAAAGGATTAAATGTATAGTGTGGAAGATAGTAATTGCTTGCATAAAGTAATAGTACATAGTAAACAGTAGATGGTATATCAATGGTAAAAGAATGGACCGGGGTCCATAGTTCACTAGAGGTGTTTCTCCTTAAGATAAATAGCATGTTGGGTGAACAAATTACAGCGGGCAATTGACAGATTTGAGAAAGCATACAATGCATATACTAGACATCTTGACTCCTATGATATTTGATTGGGAATTACAACATAATACATAGACCATAATCCAACTTCATCTATGACTAATAACCACCTTCAGGTTATCGTCCAAACCACTTCCAGTATTAAGTTGCAAGCAACAGATAAGTGCATTAAGCAAAGTGTGTAAAGTAAACAATACAATTGCCCCATGGACAAAGGATTGTTGTTTTCTCCCTAGTAGCAACAACACATCTACAACCTTAGAGATTTCTGTCACTTCCCCAGATTACTAGAGGCATGAACCCACTATCGAGCATAAATACTCCCTCTTGGAGTTGCAAGCATCTACTAGGCCATGATAGTTACTAACAACGGAGAGCATGCAAGATCACAAATAATATAGACATGATATAATCAATAATCAATCTAAAATAGCATGGCCGTGGGCCAGTAGAATCCAGCTCGTAGAGCTTTGGCGGCAAGGGCGTGACTGCCAGCATGGTGCCCACCTTCATGGATGTCGAGGAGGACGACCCTTCCGTCCCCATTGGAGACGCACCGTTGGAGTACTCCTGTGATGCTGCACTTGTATAGTCGCCATGATGAAGGCGAATGCGTTGGATCGTCGCGCAATGTGTCGCGCGTCAGTCGAGTCGTCAGGTAGCCTCTTGCTGAGAAGATATGTGATGTAGGGTTGAGTCCAAGATGGCTCGATCATCATGATGCCCATTGGTCCTTCGAGTCCTGTGTCGAGCTCCAGGTCATCGAGTGCCATTGGCTCATTGGGTGGCGTAGCCCCCGAGTTCGTTGACTCGCTTCTTTCTTCTCTGTAGCCTTTGGCTTGATGGAGCGTTCGCAGATACGCTCGAGAAATGCCCCAGGTGGTATGGGGGCACAGGTGGAGCCAATGTTGGCGAGTGTGTCTGTCTCTTCGTTGCTTTCGCGGCCTACGTGCCACAGTTCATAGCCGTCGAAGTCCCCTTCGAGTGTGTCGTAGAGGTCGTGGTAGGTGATCATGTTGTCATTCATCGTGTCGCACTCGTGCATCGTTTGGTTGACCACCAGTTTGGAGTCACCGTAGATGATGAGCCTCTTGGCACCGCAAGCTTTCGCCATCCGCATCCCATGGATTAGGGCCTCGTACTCAGCTTCATTGTTGGAGGCAATGAACTGCATTCACAGAATGTATTTCAACTTGTCTCCTTGGGGCGATGTTAGTATGATACCCACACCAGCTCCGTCCTTTTGTTTGGACCCATCGAAGTGCATTGCCAGAGATAGGACATGTCTGGTTTTTCGGGGAGCTGGTTCACCATCCAGTGCACGAGGAAATCAGGGAGGACTTGCGACTTGATCGCGTCGCACTTTTCATATGTAATGTCTCATGGAGACAGCTCGATTCTCAAAAGCGCGACTCTCCGGTGGCATTGGGGTTGTTGAGGATATGCCCGAGCGGGGCGTCATTGACCACCACGATTGGGTGCTCCTGGAAGTAGTGGCGTAGTCGCCTGGCTGTGATGAAGAGGCCATATTGTTGGAGATATGCCCAAGAGGCAATAATAAAGTGGTTATTATTATATCTTTATGTTTATGATAAATGTTTACATCACATGCTATAATTGTATTAACCGGAAACATTAATACTTGTGTGTTTTGTAAACATAAAAGAGTCCCTAGTAAGCCTCTTGTTAAACTAGCTTGTTCATTAATGGATGATCATGGTTTCCTGATCATGGACATTGGATGTCGTTAATGACAAGATCATATCATTAGGAGAATGATGTGATGGACACACACCCGTAGTAAGCATAGCATAAGATCAAGTCATTAAGTTCGTTTGCTATAAGCTTTAAAATACATAGTAACCTAATCCTTCGACCATGAGGTTATGTTAATCACCATCACCAGATGGGTACTTTGATGACATCAAACACCGCTTCGTAACTGGGTGGTCATAAAGGTGTCATTGGGTATTCTGAAAGTATGTGTTGAAGCGCATGGACCAAGATTGGGATTTGTCCATCCATATGACGGATAGATATGCTCTGGGCCCTCTCGGTGGAATGTCATCTGATTAGCTTGCAAGCATGTGACTGGGTCACAAGGGATGACATATCACGAAACGAGTAAAGAGTACTTATCAGTAATGAGGTAGAACTAGGTATGGAGATGCTGATGATCAAACCTCGGATAAGTATAGTATCGCGTGACAAAGGGAATTGGTTTCGTATGTTAATGGTTTTATCGATCACGAAGTCATCGTTGAGTATGGGGAGCCATTATGGATCTCTAGGTCCCGCTGATGGTTATTGATAGGAGATGTGTCTCTGTCATGTCTACATATTCACGAACCGTAGGTTGACACACTTAAGGTTCGAAGTTGTTTTAAGTAGATATGGAATGTGCGTTGGAGACCGAATGTTGTTCGGAGTCTCGGATTGGATTCAGGACATCACGAGGAGATCCGGAATGGTCCGGAGAATAAGATTCATATATAGGGGATCATTTTCTGAGTTAGGAAATGTTCCAGAGTGTTTGTATGAGGATTCTAGAAGGTTTCGGAATGTTCCGGAAGATTCTAGAAGATTTCTTGGAGTTTACTTGAAAACCAAGGAAGGGATCAAGGAGTCCTGGTGGGTCAAGACTAGGAGTCGTGGGGGAGGAGGACTCCTCCCCCCACTCCCCAACCCGCCGGCCATAGAGGAAGGGGAGACCTACAAGGACTCCCCCTCCCCAAGGCGCCCTCCCCCTTAAATAGAAGGGCAGGGGCGCCCCCTCTTGGCCCTGCTCCCATAACACCCAATCTCTGCCGCCTCTCTCCTCCAGCTTTCTTCTGCACAGGCATAGGCGAAGCCCTGCAGAATTCTCTACTCCACCACCACCACCACGCCGTCGTGCTGCTGGGATTCCATGGAGAAGATCTACTACCTCCGCTGCTCGCTGGAACGGGGAGAGGAAGGTCTGCTTCGACTCCGCACGTGTGACCGACTGCGGAAGCGCTGCCGAATCGCGGCACCGGAAGGATCGTCCACTTGACCGACTGCGGAAGCGCTGCTGGAACGCGGCGCTGGAAGGATCGTCCACACGATCTTGAGATCGGGAAGTGATCGACTACATCAACCACGAGATCTAATCTCGTTAACACTTTCGGATCTACGAGGGTTAGTTCCTTTCTATCTCGTTGCACATGTCTAATAGATTAGATCTTGGCTTTTATCTAGATTAGATCTGGGTTTTGTTCGTTCTTGCGGTAGAAATTTTTTGTTTTCCATGCTACGAACGCATCAGTGGTATCAGAGCCGTATCTATGCGTAGATCTGTTGCACGAGTAGAACACAATGTTTTTGTGGGCGTTGATGCTTTTGTTGTCGGTGTCTTAGCGTGTACTTTGCATCTTGCGGCATGATGGGATGAAGCGGCTCGGGTTAACATTACATGTCATCGCACATGAGACTTGCTCCACGCTTGACGTGCAACTTGCTTTGCACAAGTGGCTTTGCGGGTGTCTGTCTCTCCCACCATAGTTAAGATTCAATTTACAATGAGCATCTAACAACACTTGTATCAACGTTGTGGTTCTTGTTCGTAGGTAAGATCGGTCTTATGCGAAAGCCCCAAACCACGTAAAACATGCAAAGAAAATTAGAGGCGTCTAACTTGTTTTTGCAGGGGTTTTGTGATGTGATATGGCCATCATGTGATTATGATTGTATTTGATGTATACAATGATCCTTGTTGTAATATGGCAACCGACAGGAGCCTAATGGTTGTCTTTAATTCTGTTAAGACCTGCGTGTCTATTCATCTTGTAATAGCTTTATTCCAAGTAGTTGTAATAGTTACTAGTGATGATGGACAACCATGAAGCGGCGCCACTGACCTTGACGCAATGCTGGTGATGATGGAGATCATGTTCGTGCTTTGGAGATGGAGATCAAAGGCGCAAGAAGAAAGGGCCATATCATATCACACTTATTTTGAATTGCCTGTGATGTTAATCCTTTATGCATCTTGTATTGCTTAGATCGTGACGGTAGCATTATAAGATGATCCCTCTCACTAAATATCAAGTAATAAAGTGTTCATCCTTAGTTGGCACCGCTGCTAAGACTCGTCATTTCGAAGCATCTCGTGATGATCGGGTGTGATAGACTCTACGTGTGCATACAACGGGTGCAAGCCAGATTTGCACATGCGGAAACTAAGGTTAACCTTGACGAGCCTAGCATGTACAGACATGGTCTCGGAACACGGAATACCGAAAGGTAAAGCATGAGTCATATGGATGATATGATGAACATGTTGATTGTTCGCCTTTAAAGCTACATCATCTCACGTGATGATCGGACTTGGTGTAGTGGATTTGGTTCGTGTAATCACTAAAACAACTCGAGGGATGTTGTTTTTGAGTGGGAGTTCATTTGTAATTCGGATTAGCAGAACTCAATTTATCATAAACACAATCAAAGTGAATTTGCATAGTTTGTTGTAGTCATTGGCATCCGTTCACCACCTTACGGTTAGTCATAGTTGAGATAGTAGAACTATAGAAATTCTGGATATTTACTTTACGAACTGGTATCGTATTGTTTTGAATGTCAATTTAAAGTTTATAAGTCCTATTGCAAACTTTCAGCAGACTCTATTTGCTCCATGAAGTTTAATAAGCAGTATTAAATCAACAGTAACAATTCCAGTGTTAGTATCTAATGTATCATGTTTGCCTCCATGATTCTTGATACTCAAAAGATTGTTTTTAATATCAAGTTTATCTAAGAGCTGAAAGCAATGTTTCAGAAACCATCATATGTGAAAGGTATTGCGATATCTAAAACAATGTGTTGGTTACAACATAATAGAGTATACGTCCTCATATTTGATGAGAATTTGTGAAGGTTGGAGACGCTAGTCGTCCTAATCCTCCAAAAGGTTTTGAAAAAGAAACATTATACTCGCAATTCACCTTTATAAGCTATAGCAGCTTGATCATGAAAGTTGTCATGATAAGGATGAATAGAAGATGTAAGTAAAATGTTTACTACACTAAAAGATTACTAAAGAATGGATTTTTGAAAGAACACCAAACATTTGATGATGGTGATCCACCTCAAAGTGCAAGTCCAAAGGTATTAGTAGTTGAGTATATACGCTTTGTACCATGTGTCATGTTGATGACACCACTGTTGATGTTGATAAATTCTTTTAAAAGAAAAGGAATTGCTGAAAGAGAATCTATAAAATACTTGGCAGAAAATAAAAGGTTGGAGATGTCCAACTTAGGCATATAGAAGATATACATGTTATGGTTGTATTCCTTGCTTGTTAAAACAATGTGGTTCTCCGGTATTGGATACCGAATTGGTTGGTATGAAGTGTCATACAGGACAACACAATTCATGAACTGCAATGGCCTAAGTAACTAGCAAGAGAATATGTGATGATGTTCATCGAAAACAAACAAAGGGTTGTTGTGTTGCTCATTAACATCAAAGCTTTCCTTTAAGATTTGTTTCAATAATTGTTATTTTGATCAGGTATTATGACGACAAAAGGTTGTTCAAATAATTACCGTATTCCATAATAGATGGATGATATACAAGTCTGGTTGGAGAAATAACGACCATAAAACTAATGCTAAAATGTCGCAAGACAAATGATTGAAAGATCACTTACAAAGTGACATCGCCGTATTATATTGAAAGGGATACATGAAGAAACTCCATGTTGATGGATTTTTGGAGTCTTTGATTTGGATCAAATGACGCTTGTGATACTTTCCTGGAGATAATTAAAACTCCGTTCGGAGGCCAAAAGAGGAACAGACGACTAACTGATTGGAATTTGTACATATTGATGTATATAGTCCATTATGTGTAGTCGTGGGCGATGGATTTCAACTTCATATGCTTTCTCCGAAGATTTGAGTGAGTATATGTATATACTTACTCAATAAGGAAGAAGTATGAAACATTTGAAAAATATTCAAAGACTTTCAAGATGAAGTGGAAAATCATTGTAACAAGAAAATAAAAGAGTTTATGATTGGATCATAAAGAAAGATGTTTGAGTTACAAGTTTAGCAAAACACCTAAGATTTGAGGAATCGTTCCATGGATTTGCATTTCCCAAAACACCATAGGAGTATGGAGTGTTCGAGATATGTAATGAAACCTTGTTTTACATGGTAAGATCAAATGTGTCATTTATAAAACTTCCATTATATATTAAAGATTAAAGCTTTAGTGACTACCGCTTTTACACTGAAAAGAGCTCGATCGTGATCCATTGAAATGACACCATATGAGTTATGGTTTGGGATAAAACCCGAATTGTCTTTTCTTAAATTTTGGTATGTTATGCATAAGTAAAATGTTTACAACCAAAGTCGGATAAGCACGTCTTTGTAGGTTATCCCAAAGAATTTGTTGGGAATTTGTCCATAACGCCGAGGACAAAAGAGTTTGTCGCTTGGAACGTCAAGTTTCTTGAGAAAGAATTTTTCGTGAAAAGTTAAGTCGGAGGACAATAGAACTTTGATAATGTTGTTGAACCTTAGCTATATGTGCTAAGTAGCGCAGCGTCGGAAAGTGTCCCGGTGACGGCCACAATGCTCATGGCTCTCGTGATTACAGAAGGTGTGATCTCGGAGATTAGAGTTCCTATAGAACCGTGTGGGTCGGTAAGAATCAAATAGTAAGATTTGATAAGCAAGTCATTACTGTATTGACAATGATGAACCGACTACATGCAAAGAAGCGATGATGAGCCCTGACTCCATAAAATGACTGGAAGTCATAGAATCCGTGATAGTATCCATACACGAGAAATCAAGTTTCTGAACTTAGAAGACCCTCCGGAAAGGCGTGAAGCCTATCGGTCGTGTTTGGATCTATAAAGAAATAGACATGGATGTTTCAAATCTATGAAATATTCGAAATGTCGGAAAGAGTTTACGACAATGTTCAAGGAATTGACTATGATAAGATTTGATCTTTCATAGCGATATTTAGTCTGGACGGATTAATGTAGCAACCGCTACATATATTTTGGTATATGGTAGTTGAACAAACAAAACAAGTTCTTCTAATAGAATGGTTACCTAGGACGTGTACATGACACGATCCAAAGGGTTTTGTTAATTCAAAGGATGCTAAAAGAGTATGCAAAACTTCAATGGTTGAAGTAAGCATAGCGGAGTTGGAATTTTCACCATGATGAAACTGTTAAAAGAGTTTAAATTCATCAAAGATGATGAAGATGCTTGCATTTGCAAGAAATTAAGTGGGAGCACAGAGACATATTTCTAATACATTATGTAGAGGACATATTGTTGATTAGAAATGATGTATCTTTTGTTGACAACAGGTTAAAAATTTCATTTTGATGAAAGACTTAGGCATAACCCAAGAATTAGGCATCAATGTCTATATGGATAGATTGAGGTGCTAATATGGTTTTGCCAAATGTACATGGATAAGATGATGAATGAGTTCAATATGGAAACAACAAGAAAGGTTCTTGACGCACGGAAAGGACTAAATCAAAATTCAAGTGTGTTGACACGAGATTCAAGTGTTTTGACACTTGGTGAAATCACAAGAATATTTTGATCAATCATTCTTTGAGATGTACACATCCAGATATGTCCTATGCTCTAAATGTTATGAGCATATACCAGAATGATTCATAAGATGATCATTGGACAATAGTAAAGATATTCTTATGAGCTTTGGAAGAACTAAGAATATATCATGTATAAGTGACAAATAGTTAAAGGTAGTTCATTGTAAAGTGTTACATTGATACTAGTTTTGTCACAAGATACAAATTAAATTTATCTCAATTTAGACTATGGGTGGCAGAATATAATGGAAAGGATGTTCCATGATGGATTTGGATGAGTTCCAAAGTTGAGATATTGTGACGGATACTACAACAAAAGGCTAAGTATATAAACTGCTATAGTAGCAGCAAAGGAGGGCATTTGTGTTAAGTAGTTTTTTATCAAACTAGGTGTGGTTCAAAGTGGGCTAATACTATGAAGATATATTGTGTGACAATAATATCAACATATTTTGAGCCGAAGGAACTAAAGGTCTCACGAAAAGACCAAATTTATACAATGCCATCTCATTGGAGAATGAGTAAAGATGCAAGGACATGCAAATACACACGGACCTGCAAGTGTCAGATCCGAAGATTATGTTTACCACTAGCAATTGTGTCTATACAACACCAGAAAACCATAGGTGTTGAATGCACAAGTTTTTTAACTACATTATTGACTCTAGTGCAAGTGGGAGACTGTTGGAGATATGCCCAAGAGGCAATAATAAAGTGGTTATTATAATATCTTTATGTTTATGATAAAAGTTTACATCCCATGCTATAATTCTATTAGCCGGAAACATTAATACTTGTGTGTTTTGTAAACATAAAAGAGTCCCTAGTAAGCCCCTTGTTAAACTAGCTTGTTGATTAATGGATAATCATGGTTTCCTGATCATGGACATTGGATGTCGTTAATAACAAGATCATATCATTAGGAGAATGATTTGATGGACACATACCCATAGTAAGCGTAGCATAAGATCAAGTCATTAAGTTCGTATTGCTATAAGCTTTCAAATGCATAGTAACCTAATCCTTCGACCATGAGGTTATGTTAATCACCATCACCGGATGGGTACTTTGATGACATCAAACACCGCTTCGTAACTGGGTGGTTATAAAGGTGTCATTGGGTATTCTGAAAGTATGTGTTGAAGCGCATGGACCAAGATTGGGATTTGTCCATCCATATGATGGATAGATATTCTTTGGGCCCTCTCGGTGGAATGTCATCTAGTTAGCTTGCAAGCATGTGACTAGGTCACAAGGGATGACATATCACAGAACGAGTAAAGAGTACTTATCAGTAACGAGGTAGAACTAGGTATGGAGATATCGACGATCAAACCTCGGATAAGTAGAATATCGCGTGACAAAGGGAATTGGTTTCGCATGTTAATGGTTCTATCGATCACGAAGTCATCGTTGAGTATGTGGGAGCCGTTATGGATCTCCAGATCCCGCTTATGGTTATTGATCGGAGAGGTGTCTTCATCATGTCTGCATATTCACGAACCGTAGGGTGACACACTTAAGGTTCGAAGTTGTTTTAAGTAGATATGGAATGTGCGTTGGAGACCGAATGTTGTTCGGAGTCTCGGATTGGATCCAGGACATCACGAGGAAATCAGGAATGGTCCGGAGAATAAGATTCATATATTGGGGATCATTTTCTAAGTTGGGAAATGTTCTGGAGTGTTTGTATGGGGATTCTAGAAGGTTTCGGAAATATTCTGGAAGGTTCTAGAAGAGTTCTTGGTGTTTGCTTGAAAACCAAGAAAGGGTCAAGGAAACTTGTGGGGGCTAGACACGGATTCGTGGGGGAGGAGGACTCCTCCCCCCTTCCCAACCCGCCGGCCCAAGGAGGGAGGGGAGTCCTACTAGGACTCCCCCTCCCAAGGCGCCTCCCTCCTTTAAATAGAGGGGAGGGGGCGCCCCCTCCAAGCTCTCTCTCATAACAAGCTCTAGCCGCCGCCTCTCTCCTCCTCCTTCCCTCTGCTCCGGCTTAGGCGAAGCCCTGCAGAATTCTCTACTCCACCACCACCACCACACCGTCGTGCTGCTGGGATTCCGTGGAGAAGATCTACTACCTCCGCTGCTCGCTAGAACGAGGAGAGGAAGGTCTGCTTCGACTCCGCACGTGTGACCGACTGCGGTAGCGCTGCCAGAACGCGGCGCCGGAAGGATCGTCCACACGATCTTGAGATCGGCAAGTGATCGACTACATCAACCACGAGATCTAATCTCATTAACGCTTTCGGATCTACGAGGGTTAGTCCCTATCTATCTCGTTGCACATGTCTAATATATTAGAGCTTGACTTTTATCTAGATTAGATCTGGGTTTTGTTTGTTCTTGCGGTAGAAATTTTTTGTTTTCCATGCTACGAACCCATCAGTCTCAAGGTTCAGTTCTAACACCAAATAAACTTCCATTAGAACACTAGCTACTGTAGCACTTCCCTCAAAAAGCTCAATTCCCCAAAGGAACTCAAGAAGGAACTAACAAGAAGCAAATGCAGAAAATGGCAGAAATCTATCAAAACAGACCACCAGGTAAAGACGAATTTTTTCGAAGACCTTCTGTTGCTCAAATCAAAAAGTGTTGAACTAACGAAAGTTAGATAACAACCTGGGGCAGAAGAACAAAAAATTACAGCTCAATACAGCTTAGGAATTTGTACGGTGAAGCACATAAATCTGTTTCGGGACAGCAACTTTCCCCATCATTACTTCACTCTCATTAGAGGTTACTCTTGGCACAAAAAGCAAATAAAAAGGATAAGGAGAGGTTATTACGGAGGTAATAACTTCCAAGACTCATCTAAATCTCTTGGGTTATCTCCCAACAAGTACTTTTCTTTAATGCCTTTAAGTTAGGCATGATAATTTGAGAAGATGCTCACATAAGAAATATGAGTTGAAGTAAAAGAGAGCATCAAGAAGCAAATTCAAAACACATTTAAGTCTAACCCACTTCCTATGCATAGGAATATTGTATGCAAATAAATACACAAAGAACAAAGTGACAGGCATAGGAAGATAAAACAAAAGTAACTTCAAAACTTTCAGCACATAGAGAGGTGTTTCATTTCCATAAAAACTTCTGCAACCATATTTTCTTCTCTCATAATAATTTTCAGTAGCCTCATGAATAAACTCAACAATATAACTATCACATAAGGCATGCTTTTCATGATCTACAAGCACTAGAGTTTTATTATAAACATTTTCAAAAGAATCCTCGGGAACATAACATTCACCCTCCTTTGATAAGCATGGGGGACAATCAAATAATGTAAGGGATAAAGAGTTACTCTCATTAGAAGGTAGGCATGGGTAGATCCATTCTTCCTCCTTTTGTCCATCACTCTCCTCCTCTTTTTCATCTAATGAGCTTTCAGGTTCAGCAATTTCTTCTTCCATGGAGGTTCTAGCAGGCGGTGCTTCATCTATTACCTTAGCAGTCATACAACTATTCCCAAATAGGAAAATGAGTGAGCTATCCATAATGAAATAGTGATTGGAGCAGAGCTAGTCATAAAGGCAACTTAAGAAAGGAACTAATTTTTTTGTGTTTTTTTGAAGAACAAAACAAGCAAACAAAGCAAAAAGAAACTAAGAAAAAAAAACAACAAAGTAAAGAGATTGGTAATGAGGGACTCCCCTTGTGAAGATGTCCTTGACTCCCTGGCAACGGCGCCAGAAAAATGCTTGATGTCTCAATGCACGGCGCCCAGAAAAATGCTTGATGGCGGTGTTGATGTAGAGCTCGTTGGGAACCCCAAGAGGAAGGTATGATGAGCACAACAGCAAGTTTCCCTCAATTATGAAACCAAGGTTTAATCAAACCAGTAGGAGCAAGGAAACACCTCAAAGGTGTTACTAGCTGAGCTTTGGCAGGGCGCACTACCGGTGCTAGTAGCAACGTGGAGACCTGCACAACACAACCACAGAACTTTGTCCCCTACTTGCGATGAGGTTGTCAATCTCACCGTGTTTTGCGGAAAACAAAGGATTAAACGTATTGAATGGAAAGAAGTAAAAGTTTGCAGAAAGTAAACACAAAGCAGTAAACAATTGTAGATTGTATGTAAAGTAAAAGGACCGGGATCCATAGTTCACTAGGGGTGGCTCTCCTTAGATAGATAACATGCTGGGTGAACAAATTACAGCGGGGCAATTGACAAACACCGAGAAAGCAATACATGCATATACTAATTATCTTGACTCCTTTGAGACTTGATTGGGCATTACAACATAATACATAGACCGCCATCCAACTACATCTATGACTAATAATCCGCCTTCAGGTTATCATCCGAACCCCCTCCAGTATTAAGTTGCAAGCAACAGATTATTGCTTTACGAACTACGTGTAAAGTAAACAATACAATTGTTCTATGAACAATGGATCGTTGTTTTCTCCCTAGTAGCAACAACACATCTAGTACCTTTGAGATTTCTATCACTTCCCCAGATTACCAGAGGCATGAACCCACTATCGAGCATAAATACTAACTCTTGTAGTTGCTAGCATCTACTTGGCCAAGATAGCTACTAACAACAGAAAGCATGCAAGATCTCAAATAACAAAGACATGATAGAATCAATAATCAATCTGAAATAGCATCTCAATATCCATCGGATCCCCGGAAACACAACATGTATGAATTACAAATAGATGATCTTGACCATGAACGGAGCTCACAAGATCTAAACATGAAAACACAAAGGAGGAGAAACCAGCCATCTAGCTACTACATGGATCCGTAGTCCAAGGATGAACTACTCACGCATCACACCAGAGGCTTGCATGGTGATGAAGAAGGCCTCCAGGGTGAATTCCCCTCTCTGGCAGGGTGTTGGGAAGAGCTTCAGATCCCCCCGATCTAGGGATAGAGACGACGGCGGCTACAGACTCTTTCGTGGATTTTTGATCGGGTACTTAGGGTTTTCGTCCCGAGGGAAACTTATAGGCGGAAGGACATGCCGAGGGGGTGCTGGGGTTGGCCAGACCACCCCCTGGCGTGGGCCAAGCCTGGCCGCACGGCCAGGTGGTGTGGCCGTCCCCTGGCCCTTCTCCGTCTCGTATTCTGGCACTTGATCCCCTCCGGAAAAATAGGCACTTTGGCTTTTGTCCCGTCCAATTCCGAGAATATTCATTTTCTGACTTTCCTAGAACCAAAAACAGCAGAAAACAGGAAGCTGGCACTGTGGCTCTTGTTAATAGGTTAGTCCAAGAAATCATATGAAAAGTACTCCAAGTTGGAACAAAAAACAAGAAAGTGGATAAAACTAAGCATGGAACATCAAAAATTATAGATACATTTGCAATGTTTCAATCCTCATCACACGTAAGGTACTCGCGAACATGATGTTGATGTCGTTGTCGCCATCCATGAAGATGCGACTCATGTCGAAACCCCCAATGTGCGCCTCGAGTACGAGGGGACAGTGGCCTGGACGAGGAACTTGGCGCGGATGGTCACGCCTATCGATGGTGATGCAGGAGTCGCTTCCACTAAGGTACTTAGTGGTGGAAGGTGGAGAGTTTATCACCAAGTTGACTTGGCGAGTGATGGCCTTCTGCACTCGATTTGAGGGACGCCCTTTTTGGATCATCCCCATGTTGCCTATAGCTCGTGGGTATGGTCCGCCTCCGTGATGCTGGACCGGCGCGGCCGCAGGTGGTGGTGGTCCGGGCGATGGTGGAGGAGGTCCATGTGCCACGGCGCCTGGGGCAGCTCCATAGCCCCTGTTGACCACGTCGCGGTTCATCCGAGCCAGACCCTCGTGGAGTTTGAGGAATTCATGGTAGTCCTTTGTCAACACCTCGATTTTTAATCCCAGATGCCCGTTATGCCATACCTCACAATACCAGGATTACCATTTTTGCGAGACATAACGGATTGGATATCACAGTACATCATCCATTACAAACCATACGTAAGGTTTTACACAAATAAGGATCTCATGATCTAGTCTTAATACAACAAGCAGCGGAAATAAAAGATAAGCGTAGCGGTGGGGTCCATCTTCAGGGGCACAGGCAATGCTGACGAAGGCAGGTAGTCCTAGTTATCATAGCCGTCCTGTTGGCCATCATCTTGATAGTCTCCTTCATAGTCTGGCCATGATAATAGCCAGGGACAAAAGCCATGAGTACTCTTTAAGTACTCGCAAACTACCACTAACAAGTACTATAATTCTAAGATAAAGTGCTAACTCTAAGTATAACTATAAAGTTGAGTTTGAAACCTAAGCTAAGTTCAGAAGCAAAGAAAGATAAAATAAAGTCTAGAATCACTTAAGTTGGGAAGTTATTGTCATAAACACAACCCTGTTGTGGTCAAGTCAAGACTCGTCGTTCATTTCAAGTTATTTGGAAAACATCTGACAATGAAACCATATGGCCATTCAACTGTCCATAACCGCGAACGCGGCTATTCGAATAGTTTGACACTCTGCAGAGGTGGTACACTTTCACCACAAGATTTGATACATCTGTCCGGGATAACCCTGAATCATCATACTTAGTATGCAGATAATCAAACATAACCTTCCCTTTACACACCCTAGTATAAGCACCTCTCCTATGAGCATGGCCTCCCAACCATGACCATCAGCCATCTTGGGCACTGCATAGGTGGACAACATTGAGAGGTAGCCTCAGCTCAAACCTCTCCCGTGAGGGAACTAATACTAATGCATATAAATTTCCAGCTAAGCCTTACCCAATTTAGGTAGTGTGGTTGTACGGTAAATTTGGAATGGTATCACATCCAAATCCAACCATCAGTTTTATAAAAGGGTTAAGGCTCATGCCTCAACATTTTCGTCATCATCAACCATTTGTGTTTCTCAACACATGTCAAAACATCTGAATAGAATGCCTCATCATTCCAAGGTTTTTATAATTCATTTTCACCAAGTGTTCCCATCTAAAGTGACTCATGTTTTTGATCTACTCTATACTACTAAGTTAAGAGTGTTCACTAAGGTGGAAAAGATGGGTTCAATCTCATGCCATAGAATGACATCTAAAGGGTTCTAATTAGGTCAAGTTTTATACTTTTTATGCTACCTTCAAAACAAGTAAAGAACTTTGTGTAAACTAAGAGAGTAAAGCTTGTAAATAAGACTTGGGGTATTTCTAGTCAAAGTGGGGGTGTGATCAAAGCATGCTTAAGGCATCTTTGCTAAACCATCTAGTTTGATCTTAACTTGCTAAGCACTAAACTTGAAAGTGTTAGCTTGCACTGTTAATGGTGGCTTGCCTTGGTTGGTGCAGTGGTTGAAGTTTTCTTCTTCTTCTTCTTCTTCTTCTTCTTCTTCTTGGTAGAACTCCTCCTCCTCCTCGAAAGCTTGGTCGGTACTATCGTCTATAAATACATACGGAGTACACAATCACCAAACAGTACTTAACTAGGCTAAGTATCATTCTAAATCACCATTGGATGATCTATTATCATCACAAGCATCACAAGTGTAATTCAATAGTTTCATCCTTTTTATTTTAGAAAAGTAATTTCTACTCATTGAAAAATTAACTAAAATTTAATATTCACCACTTAAAATATGGGATCATGTTGAAACATGTCATCACCACATATTCTACAATGTGGGAATGAGAATTAAAGGTTGGATCAATATTACTTTGGTTTAAGTTCATTATTTAATGATTTAAAGTGACTAGAAATGCCTATGTAGCATTATTTTGGTACTAGTCCAAAGTCACTACATGTAAACCTTAATATTATTACATACTTAGATAGATATGATGAAATGTGATTTTTGAGAGTTGGAATCAACTCAAAATCTAACTTGGTTGATTTTATAAAAATGTTGCAAGTTGCAAATGCTTCTGTTTTGTTATTTTTATTAAGAGAGATCTATAACTCTAATTGAATTAAATCCAACGGGCTGGGATAGATCATCTTACTACCTTTCAAGAAAAATTAGTTTTATGCAATTTGGATTTGTAAAACTCCCAGAATTGAATTTTAAACTAGTGGACAGAAACTAGATTTAGCTAAAAAAGAAAAATCCAGATTTGAATGGCCGGGCTAGTGCGGGAAAGAACTTGGGCCGGCCAAGTGGCACTCCGCGGCGCGGGGCTCAGCTGACAGGGGGGTCCGGCTTGTCAGTGGGTCTTAACACGCCAAACGGTACGCGCGCTGTGGGCCACAGGATTAGAAGGGAGATCTACGGCTGAGGGTCGTCGTCGACGACGAACAGGTCGCCGGCGAGCTCGAACCCTGGCGGCTCGGTGGGGGTCTGCTGGGGACATACCAGGGCTCCAGCGACGACGGCGAGGCGGGCAAACGAACTGGAAGACGACGGCGAGGCGAGGCGCGGTTGCGGCGGAGCTTGGGGTGCCCTAAATCGCAGGCGCCCTTCTGCTCCAGAGGCGGCCCGCTCTGGTGAAATTCCGGTGAGCTGCTGCTCCCCTTGCTCCGGCTAGAGGTGGGTGAGGTTCAGTGAGGTGAGGGGAGTGGAGTGGTGTGCTTCAAACGGCTAGGGGTGGCCTCCTTTTATTTTCCCGACGGTGAGACCGAAGGGTACGGGCAGACGACTCCAGCGACACGGCTACGGGCGGCTAGCGGCATACCGGAGGATGGCGATCGACATGTGGTCTCCTGGCGGTGCTCCAGGAAGTGAATGCGGGCGTAGGGGCGGTGGCATGCGGTCTGGGCGAGGTGGCACTCTGAGCGGCAGAGGCGGCGGTGTCCACGGCGAGCGGTGGCTGTGATGCGTTGGGCGGCCAGCGGGGGTGTCTGGGGTGTTCCCTAGGTCGTGGCGGAGCGGTGGGCGCGGGTTGTGGCCAAGGGGCGGTCTGTGCGAGCGGGGACAGAGCGTGCTCTACGGGCGGCGTCGGCATGGTCGACCAGCTCCGGGCGCGGCGGTTCCTGGCCGCTCTGCCCTCTGTCTCTGGCCTGGGGCTGGTTGGACGGTGGAGGTGGACCACTAGCGACGTGCTAGACATGGCAAGAGAGGCTGGAGAGGTCTGCTGCTGCGAGTGCACGGTCGGCCAGCGAGGAGTGGCTCAGCATGGCAATGCAGTGCAGCTAGGAGGTAGGGGATGTGCTAGTGTGGGTCTGATTGGGCTTGAGGGAGACAAAGATGATCAAAGCACATTAATTTGCTAGACAAGATAAACCCAAAACAGTAATAGTTAGGCCACTTTGATCTTGCCCACAAAGTGTTTGATGAAATGGCTGAAAGAGAAAAACTTTTGAATTTTGAGTTCAAATTTTTTGTGTGATCTCCACTGGTGTTAGGTAGTCTCTGGTTGCAAGGGTTTTGAAAGTGGAGCTCAAAAAGATGGTTTTTGAAATAGGGGTGATCTATGCATATGCATTGGATTCAATTTTCAATTGCTATTTAAAATAAGGAAAATAATGTTTTTAGCAGATCAAAAGGTGGGCATGGGTACCTCATTATGTGTACTAGCAAGGGGTACAAAGATCATGAATTGTTTCTATTAAGTAATGAGTGCTAGGAACACTCAAAGTAGTGTAGTGGATTAAAATGGCCAAAATGACCATTCCTACTTTTTAATTCTTTTTTATTTGATTTTCTTTAGGAAAGGTTTGGGAATGATGTAGATGATGTTTAAATCACTTAAGAATCATTTTAGAAGCAAAGGATCACACAATCATGGAAATTCAAAACAACTCCTATTTTATATGCACACATATATGGATGCTTTCATTTTAAATTTGGAAAGTTTTTGTTAACCCCACTTTTGATGATTTAGATCTTGATAAGTTTGGATTGAAGTTTTGTGATGTTACAAACCTTCCCCCCTTAAACAAAATCTCGCCCCGAGATTTACAAATAAAATTAGGAATTAAGATATCTGGGAACTCCGTCCTAATGTAATCTTCGCGCTCCCAAGTAGCTTCCTCCTCGGTATGGTTGCTCCACTGAACTTTGAGAAACTTGATACTCCTGGTCCTGGTGGTTTTGTAGGCTTCTTCTAAGATATGGATGGGTACTTCTCTATAGGTCAAGTCATTGTTGATTTCCACCGCTCTGTGATCGATGTTCTTGAAAACTTCAGTCTTCTCGGGCACTTCCAAACATTTGCGAAGTAACGAGATATGGAACACATTATGGATGGCTGACATCTCTTCAGGCAGTTCCAGCTGATACGATACTTCTCCTCGACGGTTCAGAATCTTGAAAGGTCCGATATATCTGGGGGCTACCTGTCACATCCTAAAATTTTCCAAATTTTGGAATGTGAAAAACTTAAAAAAATTTGAAAAACTAAGTCTTGATAATTCAGAGGAAACAAAAACTTTTGACTATTTAATAACTCCTCTAAAACCAAAGTCAAATAGAACGAATTTTGTTTGTGCAGTGGTGTGCATGATTTAAATACCCCAAATCATGAAGCATGCATGTTTGCATTTTAAACCTCAAGAGAAAAAGCATTTCTCTTAAAACCCTAAAAACCCTATTTATTGATTACCACATAAGAGCAACACAATACTATGGACACCGTCCATATTTAAAAATGCAAAGATAAATCCTAAGTGATATATTGTGATAAATGACAAAATTATAAAACCATAGAAATTGGTTTTATCCTATTTGGAGCTCTAAGATATGGAATTTATAAGATATATGACGATGAGGCCATGACCAAATCCATTATATGAAAGGAAAAAAAGTATTCTTAAATGAGCGATTACGATAAACAATAAAAATTTAAAGCTAAAGAGATTTGTTTTATATGAAAAGGTGAAAATAACAAATATTTGCCTATGTGCAATAATATACAATTATTTGAAATTACAAGAACATTTCCAAAATATCCTACAATCACTGAGATTTAATCAAATTTGAATATATAGATTAGATACAATTTGAATCAATTTGGAACTAAATAAATAAAACTAGAAATGAAAACAGAAAAAGAAAAGAGAAAATACAAAAAAAATAGCCAAACCGAACCAGACCAAATTAGCCCAGTCCGGCCCAGCCAACCAAAGCCCACGCGAGTAGATCGATCGTCTCCTTCCTTTCACGTACAGGATCCCAGAGTTACAGCAGCCATGGCGCCATCTCTTCCCCTCCTAAATCCACTACCTGTATTGACTATTTTGCTTCGACTCCAACACAAAACTTGTTCATATATTAGTGGAGGATCCATTCAGAGAATTAAAACCCCACTTCATTGCCTTTTAATCACCACCGAGTGGCTGTAGTGGACATTGCCGAGCTATCTGATCCTTTTCCTCTCCCCATCGCTCCACTCCCTCCCTCTCCTATATAAGGAGTACTGGAGCTTCCCTTCGACCCTTAGCACCACCTCACAAAGTCTAAGCCCAAGATCTACCCTGTGGAGGGCGAATTTCTCGCCGGAATTTCTTCAGCCGCTGGAAGGGAATCTTTGATTTCTACCGGTACAGTGGGATTCAGGCCCCGATTCTTTTTCCTAACATTTTCTCTTATCCAAACGCTCCTGGTAGTCAATTCTAATAGTCCGTTTTCGCAGCCGGAGACCCTCCCGAATGGAGTACATGACGGGCGTTCGTCTGCAGTACATAGGTTGATTTCAGCATGTATATTGTTGTTGCCTGTAGCCTCACAAGTAGAAACCCGGGCTGCAATCATCTTCGCAAAGTCAAGATTCTTTCCATCCTCGTATCCTTGGAGCTTGAGGACCGTAGCAGCAACCTGGCCATCAAGTTTCAGAGCTGCTACTGTACCGAGTTATTTTCATCAGCCACAGAACTTGCCTGTACGTGAGTTCTCCCTCCCTTGGAATGTCATCTGTTAGATCTTCATCTAGTAGCTGAATTACATCACTTATACAATGGGTATCAGCCAATGGAATTCCGCCATGTGTCAAGACATGACCTATTTTCGTTATTTTGGACAAAAATTCCTATGAACTTCAATAATTCATATCTTTTGATCTGTTTGGTCAAAATTTACAAACTTTATATCCCTGGAATCCTTAGAAAATATATGAACCAATTAATTCATTATATACAGGTTTTGACAATTAGAAAATATTCGAATTTTAAATGGGAGAATCGAGTATGTTTGTCATAACTTAAATTCCATAAGTCTTTTCAATATAATTCCTTCTACAAAGTTAGACCCCATGACCATACCTATCAACTAGTACCATTGGATAGATCTTTAAACCATGATGATGATCATATTAAGTATTCTTGGAATTAGGCCTAATACCAATATATTTCTAAATGGAAAATACTTTAAATTCAACTACCCAAAATTGTTGCACTCTGCATCGTACATATATAAAATGTTCATATATCATTTGCTAGGATTAAGCAACTTGTTAGAAAAGTTTGAACAATAAAAATCACCATATTGTATGCAAGCCTACTTTCATGATTTATGTATTGTCTTTATCTTGCATTTTGGAGTGTTATGCTTGTGTGTATATTTATAGTACGACATTATTTGTGATAGATTTCCGAAGAGTGACGAGGAATAAATATATAATCGAGGATAAATCATTGATGATATATAATTCTTCGAGGATAAATTACTGAGGAGTTATTATTAGACTTCTTATATAAAAAAGGCAAGTGATACTTTGGTCTCATCAAATTTCTTTTTATTTCTATTATGCGTTAGTGATATTTTTGTATTATGCATGACATGATGAAAACGGCTTTATAACTGGATTGTCTCGATGGATGAGTGTGTAGTCTTGGAGCAAGAATTTAGAAGGGTACACTAGGAAAGTACTAGTGTGACCATATTAGTGTAGAGTACACTAGGGATGTACTAGTGGTACCATTGAGTTAGAGGCACACTCCAGATGTACTTGTGTGGCCATTTTGTGTTAGCGGTACACAAGGGATGTACTAGTGTTACCATTGAGTTAGAGGCACACTAGGGGAAATACTAGTGTGGCTATGTTAAGTTGGAGGTACACTAGGGAAATACTAGTGTTATAGCGGTATATGATATATCGTGTAAGTTTCACTTGCCAATACAATTCAAAATGTATTGACCCTTTGTGGCTGTAACTTATCATGTTGCAGGATTACCTGATGATAGTGAAGTTTGATGGGTAGGGGTTACGAGTCTGCACCCAACATGTTTGCCTGTGGCACATGAAGATGAAGGACTCCATGCTTTATATTTATACCTGCTGCTTTGTAATAAGATAGCCATATGAGCTATGTAAGTTGTAATGAACTATTTTATTCCTGGATATGCGATGTAATATGACCTTTGTTTCTTGATATTACATCTTAAACTGTGGGTGCTAGCTATTCGATCCAGGGACTAGCACTATAAACACAGGGACCTATACCTTACCGGGTTCAGGTCATGACACTAACTTTCCCTTCAGACTAAAGCGTTGAGTTCCTTTCAATGGTGAAACCTTGAGATATACAAAATCTCTGACATTGAAAGTCAGGTCTCTCCTTCACTTGTCAGCATAACTCTTCTGTCTGGATTGGGTGGTCTTGAGGTGCTCACGTACTTTGTGAACTTTCTCTTCTGCTTCTCGGAGAATATCGGGTCCGAAGATTTGACTCTCTCCTACTTGCGACCAATTCAAAGGGGTACAACACTTTCTTCCATTTAGGAATTCAAATGGTGCCATCTGCAAACTAGCTTGATAACTGTTGTTATATGAGAATTCTGCGAAAGGCAGGCAGTCTTCCCATTTTGCTCCATATTCCAACACACAAGCTCTAAGCATATCCTCTAGGATCTGGTTGACTCTCTCAGTCTGCCCATCAGTTTGCGGGTGATACGCTGTGCTGAAGTTCAACTTGGTTCCTAATCCTTCTTGGACTTTCTGCCAAAATCTCAAGGTAAACTGAGTTTCTCGATCTGATACTATGGTCTTGGGGGTTCCATGCAGACTAAAAATCCTAGCAATGTACAGCTCTGCTAACTTTGCACTCTGGTAAGTTGTCTTGACAGGTATAAAGTGGGCTACCTTGGACAGTCTATCAACTATGACCCAGATTGAGTCATTCCCCCTACTAGACGTAGGCAAACCGGTGATAAAGTCCATTCCGACGGAATCCCATTTCCATTCCGGAATCTGCAATGGTTGCAATAGTCCTGCAGGTCTCTGATGCTCTGCCTTGACTCTTTGACAGATGTCACATTTGGCGATGTAGCTTCCGATCTCTCTCTTCATCTTGTGCCACCAAAATTGCTCTTTCAAATCCTGATACATCTTTGTTCCTCTGGGGTGGATAGAATAAAGAGTATCATGAGCTTCCCTCATGATAACTTCCGTCAGCTCCGAATCTGCTGGAATATAGATACGTCCTTTGTACCACAGTACTCCTTCTTCGTCTTCGGTAAATCCAGGTACCTTTCCTGTACCAATACGATGTTTGATTCCGTCGATACTTTCATTTCCCTTCTGGGCTTCCTTGATTTGGCTTATCAAAGTGGGTTGAAGTTCAATGCTAGCTAGGAATCCTTTGCTAACTAATTCAGTCCTGAACTGCTCCAACTCTTCATACAAACTTGGTTGCTTCTCCTTGATCATGGTGTTAAGCCTACACGACAATCTGCTAAGAGCATCCGCTACCACATTGGCTTTGCCGGGGTGATAGTGAATGTCAAGGTCATAATCCTTGATTAACTCTATCCATATTCTTTGCCTCATATTCAGCTCCTTATGAGTGAAGATATATTTGAAGCTCTTATGATCTAAGTAAATCTCACAGCGATTACCCATCAAGTAATGGCGCCATGTCTTCAATGCTAGAACCACAGCTGCTAGCTCAAGATCATGGGTCGGATAGTTCTGCTCATGCTGCTTCAATTGCTGAGACAGATACGCAATGACTTTGCCTTCTTGCATCAATACACATCCTAGACCAATCTTGGATGCGTCACAATACACATCAAATGGCTTCTTGATATCAGGCATGACTAAAATTGGGGCGGATATCAATCTCTTCTCCAGCTCTTGGAAACTGGCTTCACATTTTTCTGTCCATTCAAACTTCTTTTCCTTCTTTAACAATTGGGTCATTGGTCGGGCTATGCTCGAGAATCCTTCTACAAACTTGCGGTAATATCCCGCTAATCCGATAAATGCACGGACTTGGGTTTGAGTGGTTGGGGCTTCCCATTCTTCGACATCTTTGATCTTGGCGGGATCAACAGAGATTCCTCCGGCAGACACAATATGTCCTAGAAATCCTACTTCTTTCAACCAAAACTCACACTTGCTGAACTTGGCATACAACTAATGCTCTCTCAGGGTTTCTAGGATAACTCTCAGATGTTGCTCATGCTCTTCTTCCGACTTGGAGTAGATAAGTATGTCGTCGATAAACACAACTACAAACTTATCTAGGAAATTCATAAAGATCTTATTCATGAGATTCATGAAATAAGCAGGGGCATTGGTTAATCCAAAAGACATAACCGTATACTCGAATAAACCATAACGAGTAGTAAAGGCAGTCTTCGGAATATCTGTTGCACGAATCTTAAGTTGGTGATAACCAGTCCTAAGATCAATCTTTGAGAATACCCGAGCTCCAGTCAACTGATCAAATAGATCCTCTATCTCTGGCAAAGGGTACTTGTTCTTGATGGTGACATCATTCAACTTTCTGTAATCTGTGCACAGACGGTTGCGTCCATCTTTCTTGTCGACGAATAACACTGGTGATCTCCATGGCGATGCACTTGGTTGAATCAAGCCTTTGGCTAGCATAGCATCCAACTGCTTCTTCAGTTCCACTAACTCTGAGGGGTTCATGCTATAGGGTCTCTGGGCTATAGGCCCGGTTCCGGGGATTAGTTCAATAATGAACTCAATATCCCTATCTGGGGGCATACCTGGCAATTCATCTGGGAATACGTCGGGGTATTCACAGACTACACTGACTTGGTCTGTGGTGGACAGGGCTACACTCTTGTTGTACTTGAATTGACGGGGTAAGGTTTCAAAGATATGCTCTACTGTTATTCCAGAACTACTGGTCATGGTGATGGCTTTCTTAGCACAGTCTACCAGTCCTTTATGCCTTGACATCCAGTCCATACCTAGTACTACTTCCAATCCCTTTGGTTCCAAGTACAATTAGGTTGGCATAAAAATCTATCCCATGTATTCTGATAGGTACAGCTTTGCAAATTTTTCTAGCTTTGGTTGTTGAACCGAGGATTTGAACTATCATGACATGCTTCAGGTTGGTTGGATGAATCTTACTAGTGCATGCAAATTCTTCGGTGATAAATGAATGCGATGCTCCTAAATCAAACAATACTCTTGCTAAAACTGAGTTGACAGAAAACATACCCAACACTACATCTGGCGCTTCCTGGGCTTCTTCTGCATTCATGTGGAAGAGACGGCCATTGCGGTTGTGAGGGTTCCCTGGGGAAAATCTCCTTCCTGGTTGAACACGACGCTGCTGCTGAGCTGGGGCATTCACATTGGTATTGGCTGCAGTCTTCTTGGGACACTCATTGGAGTAGTGACCCTTCACTCCACACTCAAAACAAGTGATCTGGGACTTGTCTTTGACTGCGACAGGCACAACATTGCTGCCAGTTCTGGGTGCAGTGTTGTTGTTGTTATGGTTCTTGGGAGGGGCACGGTTGAAATTGTTGGCATTACCGGAGTTGTGATTGTTTCCTCCGGACTTCACATTGCCCCCGCTACGGTTGGGGTAGCTTGGGCGAGACGTTAGGGGTCGGCTGTTCCTTGGTGCATATCCTGGTGAAGGGTTGGAACGGTCTTCTGGTGACTATTGGATCCAGACTGCTGCATCATATGACGCTTGCGGTTGTCGTTTGCCTAGTTAATCTTTCCTTCCATCTGAATGGCAGAGTCGACTAGCTCTTAGAGATCCTGGAAACGGATGTTGACGAGGACCATCTGCATCTCATCATGCAGTCCGTTCAAGAATCTCTCTTTCTTCTTGGCCTCCGTGTTGATCTCATCAGGTGCATATCTGGCAAGTGACATGAATCTGTCACGGTACTCCACCACAGTCATTCTCCCTTGCTTCAATTCACAGAATTCATCTCTCATTCTATTGACTAGACCTTGCGGCACGTGGGTGCGACTGAACTTGACTTTGAATGCTTCCCATGTCATCACTTGACCATGGTTCATATTGCGGATGCTATTCCACCAAGCTCTTGCATCTCCTGCCAGATAGTGGGTGGCGAAGAGAACTTTCTCATTTTCATCAACTCTGGCAACTTCTAAGTTGTTTTCCATGGTCTGTAACCAGTCATCAACATCTAATGGGTTCTCATATTGATTGAAGATTGGGGGATTGGTGTTCTGAATTTTTTTGAGTTTGGATCCCTGGTGATCCTGGTTTCCATGCCCTTGGTTGTTGTGAGCCATCTGGGCGATCTGTTGAAGTGTTACTAAGTTGGCTTGATGTTCTGCCCGGCTTGCTTCATGGTCTGCTATGAGATTCTGCAGTATCTGTAGCATGGGGTCTTGCGACGAGCTGCTCCTTCCTTGGTTTCCACGAGTCATCTGAAGATTGAGATATAGGGGTAAGAGGGAAATTCTAAGGTTCATGGTTTTGGGGTTTCAAAGCTAAAACTTTGAGTTAGACTCAGGTTTTTCAACTAACTTCATTTTCATTCATGCAAGCAAGCACACGATACAACACACACCACAACAAGCAAAGGGAAAAACAGATGGTTTGAAGAACCATTCTGTAAGCTACGATACAGTGAGACCGATACATCTCATGCTACGACAGTGATCTAGTGCATCTACTCATCGTCGATGAAGTCGGAGTCCTCATCATCAGTGTAGAAGTCCACGACATCCTCCTCCAGAAATTCATCATCGTTGCTAAGGTAAGAATCCATGTCTCCCTGGATGTCTTCACCCTCATCTTCTTCTTCCTTTGCTGCAAGCTGAGGTTCCTGCTCCTTGATGCTCTTCTCGAGGTCGGCCACCTTCTTGCGAAGACGGGCGATGCTGCGATCCTTCTTGGAACGTTGACGGCGAAGAGAATGGTAGGCTTGGACAAGCAGTGCGAAAGTATGGGCCTTCTGGTCGGCAATGGCACGGTTCTGGTTGGCTAACTCCCTGGCATTGTGTAGTTCCTGCTGTCTGTCATGAACAAGAAGTCAAGGTTCTCCACTTGATGCCTCAACTCGGGGTGACCCGGCATCTCCATTGGCATTCCCATGAAGTCACGTCTTGCATAGGGGGCAAAACGGGTTCCTTGGACCTTGTTGACGCTGAGGGCACATAGACGTGCGAGAGCTTCATGCATGGCCCTGGCTAAGCCATCTAGCCAGTTGTTCTCTCTCACGGAGAACTGAGTTCTCCCAGAAGTTGGTGGTTCGATGCTTCCTCTAAGATCCGCGGTGACTAGCCACTGTAAGTCTCCTCCTGGGGGTCCTAGAAGTTGAGCTCCAGGAAACTCCGGGTGCGGGCGTCCCAGTAACTCTGACAGTGAATCCAGATCCCTCTCGAAGATCAGCTGACCTCCGTTTCCCAACTGGTAAAACTTGCTGAACTGAGTCTCCATCTACAAGAATTAAGGATGAGGAAGTTAGTGAAGTGATCAAGTGTGTCAAATTTTAAGTAGTAGTGTAAGAATTTTGAGTATCATGAAGTTTTGAGAAAGAATCCACAAGGGTAAGAGAGGAGATAGTTTTTCATAAATACTTCCTTTGGTTTTGAAACTAATTTTTTGTTTGAACGTCCATTCTAACTAGGGTCCCCCATGGTCAGGATGGCTCTGATACCAACTTGTCAACACCCAGATTTTTAATCCCAGATGCCTGTTATAACATACCTCGCAGTCCCAGGATTAGCATTTTTGCGAGACATAACAGATTGGATATCACAGTACATCATCCATTACAAACCATACATAAGGTCTTACACAAATAAGGATCTCATGATCCAGTCTTAATACAACAAGCAACGGAAATAAAAGATAAGCGTAGCGGTGGGGTCCATCTTCAGGGGCACTGGCAATGCTGACGAATGCAGATAGTCCTAGTTATCATAGCCGCCCTATTGGCCATCATCTTGATAGTCTCCTTCATAGTCTGGCCATGATAATAGCTAGGGACAAAAGCCATGAGTACTCTTTAAGTACTCGCAAACGACCACTAACAAGTACTATAATTCTAAGATAAAGTGCTAACTCTAAGTATAACTATAAAGTTAAGTTTGAAACCTAAGCTGAGTTCAGAAGCAAAGAAAGATAAAATAAAGTCTAGAATCACTTAAGTTGGGAAGCTATTGTCATAAACACAACCCTGTTGTGGTCAAGTCAACACTCGTCGTTCATTTCAAGTTATTTGGAAAACATCTGACAACGAAAAAGTATGGCCATTCCAACTGTCCATAACCGCGGACGCGGCTATTCGAATAGTTTGACACTCTGCAGAGGTGGTACACTTTCACCACAAGATTCGATACATCTGTCAGGGATAACCTTGAATCATCATACTTAGTATGCAGATAATCAAACATAACCTTCCCTTTACACACCCTAGTATAAGCACCTCTCCTATGAGCATGGCCTCCCAACCATGACCATCAGTCATCTTGGGCACTGCATAGGTGGACAACATTGAGAGGTAGCCTTAGCTCAAACCTCTCTCGCAAGGGAACTAATACTAATGCATATAAATTTCCAGCTAAGCCTTACCCAATTTAGGTAGTGTGGTTGTACGGTAAATTTGGAATGGTATCGCATCCGAATCCAACTATCAATATTATAAAAGGGTTAAGGCTCATGCCTCAACATTTTCATCATCATCAACCATTTGTGTTTCTCAACACATGTAAAAACATCTCAATAGAATGCCTCATCATTCCAAGGTTTTCATAATTCATTTTCACCAAGTGTTCCCATCTAAAGTGACTCAAGTTTTTGATCTACTCTAAACTACTAAGTTAAGAGTGTTCACTAAGGTGGAAAAGATGGGTTCAATCTCATACCATAGAATGACATCTAAAGGGTTCTAATTAGGTCAAGTTTTATACTTTTTATGCTACCTTCAAAACAAGTAAAGAACTTTGTGTAAACTAAGAGAGTAAAGCTTGTAAATAAGACTTGGGGTATTTCTAGTCAAAGGGGGGTGTGATCAAAGCATGCTTAAGGCATCTTTGCTAAACCATCTAGTTTGATCTTAACTTGCTAAGCACTAAACTTGCAAGTGTTAGCTTGCACTGTTAATGGTGGCTTGCTTTGGTTGGTTCAGTGGTTGAAGTTTTCTTCTTCTTCTTCTTCTTCTTCTTCTTCTTGGTAGAACTCCTCCTCCTCGAAAGCTTGGTCGGTACTATCGTCTATAAATACATACGGTGTACACAATCACCAAATAATACTTAACTAGGCTAAGTAGCATTCTAAATCACCATTTGATGATCTATTATCATCACAAGCATCACAAGTGTAATTCAATAGTTTCATCCTTTTTATTTTAGAAAAGTAATTTCTACTCATTGAAAAATTAACTAAAATTTAATATTCACCACTTAAAATATGGGATCATGTTGACACATGTCATCACCACATATTCTAACATGTGGGAATGAGAATTAAAGGTTGGATCAATATTACTTTGGTTTAAGTTCATTATTCAATGATTTAAAGTGACTAGAAATGCCTATGTAGCATTATTTTGGTACTAGTCCAAAGTCACTGCATGTAAACCTTAATATTATTACATACTTAGATAGATATGATGAAATGTGATTTTTGAGAGTTGGAATCAACTCAAAAGCTAACTTGGTTGATTTTATAAAAATGTTGCAAGTTGCAAATGCTTCTGTTTTGTTATTTTTATTAGGAGAGATCTATAACTCTAATTGAATTAAATCCAACGGGCTTGGATAGATCATCTTACTACCTTTCAGGAAAAAATAGTTTTATGCAATTTGGATTTGTAAAACTCCCAGAATTGAATTTTAAACTAGTGGACAGAAACTAGATTTAACTAAAAAAGAAAAATCAAGATTTGAATGGCTGGGCTAGCGTGGGAAAGAACTTGGGCTGGCCTAGTGGCGCTCCGCAACGCGGGGCTCAGCTGACAGGGGGTCCGGCTTGTCAGTGGGTCTTAACACGCGAAACGGTACGCGCGCTGTGGGCCATAGGATTAGAAGGGAGATCTACTGCTGAGGGTCGTTGTCGACGACGAACAGGTCCCCGGCAAGCTCGAACCCTAGCAGCTCGGTGGGGGTCTGCTGGGGATGTACCAGGGCTCCAGCGACGACGGCGAGGCGAGAAAACGAACTGGAAGACGACGGCGAGGCGAGGCGCGGTTGCGGCGGAGCTTGGGGTGCCCTAAATCGCAATCGCCCTTCTCCTCCAGAGGCGGCCCGCTCCGGTGAAATTCCGGCGAGCTACTGCTCCCCTTGCTCCGGCTAGAGGTGGGTGAGGTTCAGTGAGGTGAGGGAAGTGGAGTGGTGTGCTTCAAACGGCTGGGGGGTGGCCTCCTTTTATAGGCCCGACGGTGAGACCGAAGGGTATGGGCAGGCGACTCCAGCGACACGACTACGGGCGGCTAGCGGCATGGCGGAGGATGGCGATCGACATGTGGTCTCCTGGCGGTGTTCTAGGAAGTGATTGCGGGCGTAGGGGCGGTGGCATGCGGTCTAGGCGAGGTGGCACTCTGAGCGGCGGTGTCCACGGCGAGCGGTGTCTGTGAGGCGTTGGGCGGCCAACGGGGGTGTTTGGGTTGTTCCCCAGGTCGTCGCAGAGCGGTGGGCATGGGCTGTGGCCAAGGGGCAGTCTGTGCGAGCGGGGACAGAGCATGCTCTTCGGGCAGCGTCAGCATGGTGGACCAGCTCCGGGCGCGGCGGTTCCTGGCCGCTCTGCCCTCTGTCTCTGGCCTGGGGCTGGTTGGACAGTGGAGGTGGACCACTGGAGACATGCTAGACATGGCGAGAGAGGCTAGAGAGGTCTGCTGCTCCGAGTGCACGGTCGGCCGGCGAGGAGTGGCTCGGCATGGCAATGCATTGTAGCTAGGAGGTAGGGGATATGCTGGTGTGTGTCTGGTTGGGCTTGAGGGAGACAAATATGATCAAAGCAAATTAATTTGCTAGACAAGATCAACCCAAAACAGTAATAGTTAGGCCACTTTGATCTAGCCCACAAAGTGTTTGATGAAATGGCCGAAAGAGAAAAAAAATTGAATTTTGAGTTCAAATTTTTTGAGTGATCTCCACTAGTGTTAGGTAGTCTTTGGTTGCAAGGGTTTTGAAATTGGAGCTCAAAAAGATGGTTTTTGAAATAGGGGTGATATATGCATATGCATTGGATTCAATTTTCAATGCTATTTAAAATAAGGAAAAGAATGTTTTTAGTAGATCAAAAGGTGGGCCTGGGTACCTCATTATGTGTACTAGCAAGGGGTACAAACATCATGAATTGTTTCTGTTAAGAAATGTGTGCTAGGAACACTCAAAGTAGTGTAGTGGATTAAAATGGCCAAAATGACCATTCCTCCTTTTTAATTCTTTTTGATTTGATATTCTTTAGGAAAAGTTTGGGAATGATGTAGATGATTCTTAAATCACTTAAGAATCATCTTAGAAGCAAAGGATCACACAATCATGGCAATTCAAAAAAACTCCTATTTTACATGCACACATATATGGATGCTTTCATTTTAAATTTGGAAAAGTTTTTGTTAACCCCACTTTTGATGATTTAGATCTTCATAAGCTTGGATTGAAGTTTTGGGATGTTACATCCTTGAGAAGGTGGCTGGATTTTTTCTTACCGTTGTGCTTGTTGATGTAGAAGTGCATGTTGCACGGCCCGGATAGTTTGTCCTCAATGGTTGTTGCGGGTGCCTCTTCGCAAGTGTGGCGCTGCCACACCTGCGTGGTTTTCCCGGAGTCACGGTATCCATCGCTGCGATAGCCGCTATTACGGTTGTCGTCGCGTTTGTCGGCGTAGCCGGCTGCGACTATGTTGACGTCATCACGGTCATCGTAGATGCGCATTCGCCGCTTGCCTCGACGGTTGTGTCTACGCCCGAGGTCATTGTCGTCGTCGGAGTAGGTGCGATTTTTCACCGAATCCTCTCCGTTGGCCCATCGATTCGCAATTTCCAACAGGTGTTCGATTGTTTTGGGGTTTGAGCGGCCCAGCTCCTCCCTAAGCTCTATGCGGTGAACGCTGCCATTGAACGCGTTGATTGCACGGTGTTCCGAGATGTTTTCCGCGGAATTCTCGATGATGGACCACCTCTAGATGTACGAGCGTAAGGATTCGCCCGACCTTTGCTGGCAGCCCCTCAGCTCTTCGATTGATGTGGGCCTTTTATAAGTGCCCTTGAAGTTGTGCACAAAGCTGTAGACCAGCTCTTCCTAGCTGCGAATGGATCCGGGCGGGAGATTGTTGAGCCATGCGCGGGTGGCGCCCTGCAGCTATAGCTGCAGGCATTGCATGGCCGTGCTTTGACTCCCGCCATGTAGCCTGACGGGGGAGATGTGGTCCTCCAACCAGATTGTTGGGTCTTGTAGGCCGTGGAACTTTGGGTTCTCTGACGGGAGTTTGAACCCTCTAGGCATTCGCTTCTGCCTGATGGCCCTGCTGAAGCATCTGGCGCCGCAGAGTTTAGTCTCGTCCTCTTATGAGTCAGTCGAACGAGCGTGTCTTGCCCTTGATTTGTCAATTTTGCACTGCGTGAGGTCATCGCTCGCATCGTACTCGTGATCGTGCCACCATGAGCAGCGACGCCGAGACAGATCGTGACTATCGTCGCTGGACGAGGACGAGGAATAGCGTTTTGCTAGAGCCTTGCCTTTCTTTGGCTCCGGCGTTGGCTCCTTCTTGAGGGTGGCCTCGATTAGCCCCAGGCCCGCGATCATAGATCGGTGCATGGCAGATCAAGGATCTCATGCTGGCGGCTGGTTGTTGAGGAGGTACATGGTGGCTGCCGTTACCGTGGCTTGCGGTGTCTTTGGGACCACGTTGCCCCTCATGTCGACTGTCATAGAGCTGAAGTCAAGGACTTTTGCAGCTTCTATGCGTTCTTTCTCGGTGAGATGGGCCATCCGAGATCGCCTCTTGTTGGCCACGTACTCGTTGCCTTTGGAGGAGGATCCTCCGTGGGAGGAGAGCCCAGCTCGTCGAAGACTCGACTCATCCGCCGCATTTTTACGCGCCTCGAGTTGCACGATTGCATGTAGCTGGCGTCTGTATTCCTCCTTTAGTAGCCAATGGTAGCCCATCAGCTTGTCCTGCGGCATGCCGGGGGACAGAGGATTGCCTCGTAGAGCTTCTCGGCAATGGGCCCACTCGTTGTCGTTGAGCGTGATTACGACGCACTCTCCAGTGTTTTCATTCACCATGGTTGGCGGTTCTCCTGCTGATCCATTGTTGACGGGCGCGCCGTTGCCACCATTGGTGGGGCCGTCGTTAGGTATGCCACCATTGGGTGGACCATCGTTGGGTATGCCACCGTCTGGTTGCCTGGTGCTTGATCCCTTACCAGTGTAGTCGCGATTGGCGGCGGTGTCGCCTGCGTTGATGACCACACACATAAAGTGGTTAGGGAAGCTGTTGCTCCCGCAACTTTCAGATCCGTAGCCGTAGGTTCCATCTTCAGTGGCTAGGTCACCTAGATCGGATCCGCGACTGCTGTCGCTGTCCGTGCTCCCAGCTATTGCCGAGGTGTTGAGCTCGCTGAGGGTGCCGATTGGTGGCAGGAACCACGATGCTAGAGCAATCGCGGGTGTCGTTGGCTGGTCAGGCATGCGAAGCATGCCCATCTGACCAACCTGTAAGTGGAACCTCCCAATCGCTAGACTGATTCCATTGCCCACAGACTCGAAAGCCGGGCGAGTGGCCGGTGTGTGGACGATGAAGTCGAACGCTCCAAAGAGGTGGCAAATCTCCACTATTGCGGAGTTGTAGATCACGGTTGATGGGGCCGAAGAAGCCGAACATCAGCACTCCCAATTCCCACAGACGACGCCAATTGACGAGGGTTTAACTCGTCAATGCCCATTGTTATGGACTTGGGTTTTGGAGAAGGAGGGAGCGTTGGAGGCATCAGTCGACTAGAAAACAAGCACACAAGGACGCGGGTTTTACCTAGGTTCAGGCCTCATAGAGGTCCCTACTCCTGCTTGTCTGCTCTTGGAATTAACGAAGGAATCGAAGATTACAGGGGCGCGCAGATGCAATCTGGCGAGAGTTGTGGAAACTAGGGTTGCATGTGTCCTCGCCGCCCCTCCTAGCCTTTATATAAATAGGCTAGGTCTCGGGTAGCAGGTCGAGTCAGTTAAAGATTAGGGCTTTCCCTTTAAACTTTCTATCTTAAGCTTCTTCTTGTCTCACAAGCAATGGAGAGTCCATTGGCCACTCGAATTCTTCATTTGGGCATTGGCAACACCGTGGGCTTCTGCCATATCTGGACCGTATATACCGAACTCGAGTACCTGTAGGGTATATCCATGTCAATACTAGATTGTCCTTGGTCATTAAGGTTGTGCTGGACACACAACTTAAACCAATGTGCAAGTCGGCTGATGACATGGTTCCACTTGTCATGGGCATGGTGATGCTATTTTGACTTACACGAATTCGGCTAAAAGATTTTAGCGAGTCGGACTGACCCACAATTGAGATGCAACGAGCATGTTGTCATTTGCAGTCTCAAGCAATGGAATCCTTCAGCCTGGGGTGATCACATGATCCGAGTTGTGGATCGCTAGCTTAGGTTTTATCAAACATTATTTTGTAAATGGGAAGTTATAAAGGTAGAGTTCGGGCTGGTTGTGACGCAAGCTGCGTGACGTGGATTGCCAAGATGGTATTTGCCCCTCTATAATGGAGAGATATTCTCTGGAACCTCTCGTGTGATATGATTTGGAAGCATGGCCATACGCTACTCAGTTAAGTGTTAACTGAGGACTCAGAATAAGAGTTAGTCCAGTGAATTACATATCATGGTACGAGAAGAGAGTTAAGCTATTAAAGGTATGACAACTACTCGCCTATATCTTAACTGGTATATCATGAGGCAAAGGGACTTGGAAAAAAGTCATATTGAAGGTTCGTCTTTTGACTTTACGACACTTGGAAGTTGGCACGTCTTGCTAGAGGCCGCTACCATCTATCGACTTGAGACCAAGTGCTCATGGGAATAAGTTGGACTCAAAGCCATGACGGGATACTTGGAGGAGTATCTCATGTCGTGTCCAGTTGTACATGAACCTACAGGGTCACACACTTAAGGGTAAGGAGCCCATGTGGATGAGATCCATGTGGAGATTAGGATACGGCCTAGATGGGCCTCAAGCGTTGAACCCCGCTAGGAGTGTATATAAGTGTGATGTCTACGCACTTCTATTCTTGTAGGTAGTTGTTGGGCCTCCAAGTGCAGAGGTTTTTCGAACAGCAGCAAGTTTCCCCTATGTGGATTACCCAAGGTTTATCGAACTCAAGGAGGAAGTGGTCAAAGGTATCCTTCTCAAGCAACCATGCAATCAAGATACAAGAAGTCTCTTGTGTCCCCAACACACCCAATACACTTGTCAGGTGTATAGGTGCACTAGTTTGGCAAAGAGATAGTGAAATACAAGTGGTATGGATAATTATAAGTGGTAACGGTGCCAGAAAAGAGCTTGACGGGTAGGAAGAGACTAAAGGTAATTTGAAATAAAGATGGAAGCAAGCAAACATGTAACTGATCTAGTTGCAAACGGTGTTTCAATGCTTAGAAACAAGGCCTAGGGATCATACTTTCACTAGTGACCACTCTCATATAAATATCTTCTCTTCATGATACTACTCTGAACTACTCTCCAGTTGGACGATGTAGGGCTATAACATCACACCTTAAAGCTCGCATTCCCCATCTAGATAACCCCTCACTATCACCTTGAGCGTTAGATAGTTCCAACAAACACCACAATCTCATAGAGACATCCAACTCAAATTATACTCATGATGTATTTCTATAACCTTAGCCTAAGTGCCACACGGTGTGCTCACTATCAACTTGACACACATGGGGATAAGCAAAGATTCATTAAAGCACTTGAGTAGCAGAATAGATCTATATATTACAAAGCTCATGATCGCATAAGATCACACATAGAGAGAGATAGAGAGATGAACACATAGCTACTAGTAGAGCCCTTAGCCTCGAGAGAGAACTACTCCCTCATGATCATGGGAATCAGCAACGATGATGGAGATGGTGATGGAGATTGATGGAGATGGCGGTGGAGTTGATGGAGATGGCTCCGGGGGCACTTCCCCGTCCCGGCAGGGTGCCGGAACAGAGACTTTATGTCCCCCGAATCTCCCCTTCGGTGCCGGCGGCGCTGCGGAAGTTTTCGTGGCTGGAGGCTGGATGTTTTAGAGTTTTCTCATCGGGAGGCTTCTTACAGGCGAAGGGGCTATGTCAGAGGGTGGACTAGGGGCCCACACCACCTAGTGGCGGGGTTAGGGGACCCGTGCCACCACATGGTGTGGCCAGCCCCTGGCCCCTTTCCGTCTCGTCTTATGGCTCCGTGAGTCTTCCGGTAAAATATCGACTTTGGATTTTGTCCGGGCCAATTCCGAGAATATTCATTTTCTAGATTTTCTGGAACCAAAACAGAAGAAAACAGGCAACTGGCACTGTGGCATCTTGTTCATAGGTTAGTTCCAAAAAATGTGTAAAAGTACTCCAAAGTGTGGACAAAACATTAGAAAGCAAATATAAAACAAGCATGGAACATCAAAAATTATAGATACGTTTGCAATGTATCAACATCCCCAAGCTTAACTCCCGCTCGTCCTCGAGTAGGTAAGTGATAAAAAAGAATAATTTTTGAATGCATGCACCATCACAATCTTGATCAAGGTATTTGTAAACCATTGATACCTGGGATCATGGTACTCTAACATAGCATGAAAGATATAGTTCTAACAATAAGACATAACAACTATGTTGTAGCATGAAAAGGTACAAACAAAAGTTTCATGAATAAGAATGCTTTGAAAGACATTTTTTTGCTGCACATATAGAAAATATAATAAGAATGGTATTCATCTTGTTCCTCATAGTGTAGCAAAACATAAATGCATAGGAAACCTTCAAAGTTCATAAGGGTGACTAGATACAAATAGTTTAAGAACAAGAAATATCAAAGTTATGCCTCAATCAACAAGTCTTGGGACAATGCACATTAAACTAAGAATGACCACTATGCTCTCTTAATAGGTGCATACAGATAGAAGATGGAGACTCAAATAAAAGTAAAAGAAAGGCCTTCATAGAACGAAGCAGGGATTCAAGTCTCATAAAGAGCTTCCAAAAATTATGGTACTTGTTAGCTTTCAGCTCACATTGCCCCTATCATAAGCATATTGAAGTGATTAAGGTTAAAGTGAACAAACTATGGAGTATATGCTTGGCAAACTATAAGATGGCAATCTCATGTCCCTTGAATACGAGGGCCGCTCCTCATGCTAGTCATTTTTAGTTACCAGTAAGTTCTTGCCATAGTAAGTACATGTGTATCATAGAGAACCACCAACGGGGTACCCCTTTCCCTATGATACGGAAGCATCCCCATATCAAAATGACAAGGCAAGCAGACAATAAGCATCTCAACAATCTTCTTATTTACCATGGGAAAATGGTGCTTTTTTCTCTCTTTCCTCTTTTCTCATCTTTTTTTCCTTTTCTCAATCTCTATTTCTTTTTTTATAAGAAGAATGCTTCATAGATTGATCATTATGGTTACGCTGCAGGTTTCCACCATGATTAGGCATGGATTAGAACAGCCGCCCAGGCGTTTCTCTAACACACATACATAACTCCATAGACAAAAGAGCATGATATCAACTAGGTACAATGTACAAGTGCAATGTTGAAAGTGTTCCCCATGACAAGATGGTTCTGCTAATTCCCAATGTTATAAGTGCAAGCATATACAACATAGATGACACAATGGTTCAAGTTTATTAGGGTCAAGAAAAGTAAAGTGCGCCATCAAGTTCGTGAGAGCTTTAATCAGTAATTTTTACATAACAAGTTTAATTCAGAAGGTAGATAAAAACATGAATATACTTGGAATAGCAAATGCTAATAGGTAGGTATGGCGGACTCTTTGGAATAACTTGGTTTTATTTGGAGCTGGATGCTTGAGTGGAACTCATACTTGGTTATGGAGGCTAGCAAAAGACTGGGAGCGACCAACTAAGAGAGCAATAATGGCCATAATCATGCAAAGCGACAAAACATTATTAATTAAAGCATGAAGTGATATTACAAGTCAAAAACTAAAGGATCATAGAGGCTATGTTGACTTGGTATAGTCTTAACATGGTGTGAGCGCCAAGTCAACCCAAATAAAGAATCAAAGGAGAATACCATAATACTACGCTTTAATATGCTAAAACAACGCATGATTCTTTCAAGGCACATTAAGAAATATCAATTGTTTATAACATGTCATGCTACAACAAAAATCACTAAGCATAAAGCCAAAACAATATCAAGCATGGCATGATAAAGTCTAAGTCACAGTCAAAAACAAGCTCCTTTTAAATCACTTAAGCATAAACTTTCCTACTCTTTTCCAATCCAAATCAACTTTATTTGAAAACTAATGCATGAATGAGGGGGTCCAACCAATTTATTCAAGCAAACTAAGAAAAAGAAAACTAAAAACAAAAACAAAGATGCTCCAAGAACAACACAATAGTGCATGAAACAATAAAAATGAAGTATCTAGAAAGACCAGAGATTTTTTATTGATGAAGAAGGGGATGCCTTGGGCATCCCCAAGCTTTGACGCTTCTACCTCTTGAATATTTCTTGGGGTGACACGGGGTGGCATCCCCAAGCTTGATCTTTTGTCCATTCTTCATCTCATAACATCATTTTTCCCTACACCTGAAAATCTGTTTCAGGACAACAACTTTCCCAAGCATTACTTCTCTCCCATTAGAGGTTACTCTTGGCACAAAAACCACACAAAAATGATAAGGAGCGGTTATTACAGAGGTAATAACTTCCAAGACTCAAGAAAACTATTGGGTTATCTCCCAAGAAGTACTTTTCTTTAACGCCTTTAAGTTAGGCATGATAGTTTGAGAAGATGCTCACATAAGAAATATGAATTGAAGTAAAAGAGAGCATCAAGAAGCAAATTCAAAGAACATTTAAGTCTAACCCACTTCCTATGCATAGGAATCTTGTAAATAAACTAGTCATGAAAGCACAAAGCAATAAGCATAGGAAAGAAAAACAAGTGCAACTTCAAGACTTTCAACATAAATATGGGAAACTTAATATTATTGAGATGCACAAAACCATGTTTCCCTCTCTCATAATAACTTTCAGTAGCATCATGAATAAAATTAACAATATAACTATCACGTAAAACATTCTTATCATGAGCCACATGCATAAAAGAATTAATACTCCCCACATAAACATAGTCATTCTTATTAATTGTAGTGGGAGAAAATTCAACAAAATAGCTATCATTATTATTCTAATCACCATAATCATCAAATATAGGAGGCATATTGTAATCATAAATAATTTCCTCCTCAATAGTAGGTGGACTGAAAATATCATATTCATTATTGTAATCATCATATATTGGAGGTGTAGTATCATCATAAGCAATAGAATAATTATCTTCCAAAGTGTGTTCAGTTGTAAACATATCATCATTGGAAGGAACATGGATAGCACTAATAGTACAACAATTATTAATATCATCATTTTCAGAATTGGCACCGAAGAGATTTTCAATATCAAAAGTAGTGTGCTTTTCCCAATCATGATCACTACTATAGGTAATAGGCATATGAACATCATCGAGTTCAGACTCATTAAGAACTATAATAGGAGCAACATGCTTAGGGGGAAATATCGTTTCCTCTCTCCTTTTACTACTCCTTTTCTTCTTTTTCTTCTTCTCTTTAGGAGGGAGAGGCTTGAAAGGAAGCTTCTCCATATACCCTGGTTTATTGTTAGAGACAATAGAAGAAACTTTGGAGGATTCCTCCTTTTCATTAATAAGATCAAAACACATATTAGTCCTGTCATATTTTGGTAAAACCTCATCTTTTATAATATTTTGTATGTAAGTATTTGTGTGGCAATTATCAACATAATAAATATGACAACCATGCAGGACACTATTCATATCAAAAGCACCCATATCTACCAAAGAGGTTTTTCTTGATAAGTCTTCACATCCCAAAAATAATGTAAGTTCATCATGCTGATTAGGAGTGATCATGTCATCATAATACAAACTTGCAGTACTCATTGGATTAAAAAGGCTATTATTATGGCCTGAGCATTGAAAATTGAAATGACCCACTTCAAAGCACACAAATAAAAGGATAAAGGGCACAAACTTTTCTACCAAGATCATTAGAGCCCTATACCATGTTCTAGTTTTTTCATTCCTGTGGGTGATACAATATTCTTCTTCAATTTGATTCTTTTCACAAGGTCTATGTGCTCCACAAAAATTAACATGCCTATAAGAAATAGTACTTTCAGAGGTTTGAGCATGTTTATTGCTATCATTAATAACCATTTCATTTTTCATGCAAGTGTTTTTAAAAGGCTCATGATACATGTCCCATTTTTCTTTAGGAGCATTAATATGAGAAGCAAAGTCTCTACAACAATCAACAAGAATTTGGGGATCAAAACCATATTTAGCACCAAGCTCTTGAAAATCAGCAGTTTCAGCGAAAGACTTAATGCAATCATACTCATAATTTATACCTGGTTCTTTACCTTTGTCATTATCCCAATCTTCGGTATTGCTTTGAAAATTGTTTCAAGAAGATCCCACTTAGCTTTGACCTCCTTACTTATGAAGGATCCCTCTAAACAGGTATCTAGATAGTCCTTGTAATGTCCTGAAAGCCTTGCATAATAATTATTAATAACAATATTCCTGGGGAGCTCATGAATGGGACATTTGAGCATTAGTGACTTCAATCTCCCCCATGCTTGGGAAATACTTTCTCCATCATGAGGATGAAAATTATAAATATAATTCCTATCTTTATGAATTTCATGAGGAGGATAAAATTTAGAGTAAAAGAGAGATTCAAGTTCCTTCCACACCAAATGATGAGGATCGTCTAGTAGCTCATACCACTCCCTTGCTTTGCCCTTAAGTGAGAAAGAGAATAGATTCCTCTTAACTTGGTTCATTGAAATACCTGCACACTTGAACAACATGCATAATTCATGTATAAAGAGTAAATGATCACCAGGATGGACAGTTCCAAAATAACAGTTATTCATAACATGTTCAACAATTTCCATAGGTATTTTAAAAGGGACGCTTTCAGTATGTGGGTTTAAAATATCACAAGTATCATTAGAATTACCACATATGGGAGATAAAGTATCATTAGATCAAATTTTCTCCTTTAAAGCTAGGGAACTCAAACGATCATTTTCATAAAAACTAACTTCCCCAAGCTTAGACGTTTCCATAGCATTAGTAACAAAGGTGTTCAAAAGATTCGTACTAATAACATTGTTATTAGCATGCAAGAAAGTTCCATGATTTTTTTAATTTCCTTTTCAGACCATTCATGTGCTACCTTAGGAAAAATACTAAAAATCTCTCTAATTTTGTTGTTGTTTTCCATTAAGCCTAACTAGTGAGAATAAAAACAAGAAACAAAAAGATATAATTGAAGAATCTAAAGGAAATAACTTCAAGCACTCACACACTAGCAACCGTACTGGAAGATAACTTAGTAGAAAGAGGATGTGAGTACCTTTTACCTTACCTCCCCGACAACGGCGCCAGAAAATAGCTTGATGTCTACGCACTTCTATTCTTGTAGTTAGTTGTTGGGCCTCCAAGTGCAGAGGTTTGTAGAATAGCAGCAAGTTTCCCTTAAGTGGATTACCCAAGGTTTATCAAACTCAGGGAGGAAGTGGTCAAAGGTATTCCTCTCAAGCAACCTTGCAATCAAGATACAAGAAGTCTCTTGTGTCCCCAACACACCCCATACACTTGTCAGGTGTATTGGTGCACTAGTTTGGCAAATAGATAGTGAAATACAAGTGGTATGGATAATTATAAGTGTTAACGATGCTAGAAAAGAGCTTGATGGGTAGGAAGAGACTAAAGGCAATCTATAATAAAGATGGAAGAAAGCAAACATGTAATAGATCTAGTTGCAAATGGTGTTTCAATGCTTAGAAACAAGGCCTAGGGATCATACTTTCACTAGTGAACACTCTCATATAAATATCTTCTCTTTATGATACTACTCTGAACTACTCTCCGGTTGGACGATGTAGGGCTATAACAACACACCTTAAAGTTCGCATTCCCCATCCAGATAACCCTTCACTGTCACCTTGAGCGCTAGATAGTTCCAACAAACACCACAATCTCATAGAGACATCCAACTCAAATTATACTCGTGATAAGTATTTCTATAAATTTAGCCTAAGTGCCATAGGGTGTGCACACTATCAACTTCACACACGTGGGGATAAGCAGAGATTCATTAAAGCACTTGAGTAGCAGAATAGATCTATAGATTACAAAGCTCATGATCTCATAAGATCACACATAGAGAGAGAGAGATATGAACACATAGCTACTAGTAGAGCCCTTAGCATCGAGAGAGAACTACTCCCTCATCGTCATGGCAATTAGCAACAGCGATGGAGATGGTGGTGGAGATCGATGGAGATGGTGGTGGATTCGATGGAGATGGCTCTGGGGGCACTTCCCCGTCCTGGCAGGGTGCCGGAACAGAGACTTTCTGTCTCCCGAATATCCTCTTCAGTGGCGGTGGCGCGGCGGAACTTTTTGTGGCTGGAGGCTGGCTTTTTTAGGGTTTTCTCATCGGGAGGCTTCTTATAGGCGAAGGGGCGATGTCAGAGGGTGTAGCAGGGGCCCACACCACCTGGTGGTGCAGCCAAGGGGGACACGTGCCACCACATGGTGTGGCCATCCCCTGGCCCTTCTCCGTCTCGTCTTCTGGCTCCGTGAGTCTTCCGGTAAAATCTCGACTTTGGCTTTTGTCCGGTACAATTATGAGAATATTCATTTTCTGGCTTTTCTGGAACCAAAAACAGAAGAAAATAGGCAACTGGCACTGTGGCATCTTGTTAATAGGTTAGTTCCAGAAAATGTGTAAAAGTACTCCAAAGATTGGACAAAACATAAGAAAGTAGATATAAAACAAGCATGGAACATGAAAAATTATAGATATGTTTGCAACGTATCAAAGTGGAGTGGCAAGAGATTGTCCTTGACCCAGCCGTCACTCTCTCCACTTCCATTTCAGGTTAGACGGGATCTAGCAATCCTCTGTCTGAAGCTCCTTCATGTATGTGAGGATACCGGTAGAGGCGTTACACGTGCGGTGCTAGAGACATGGAAGCTCGTGGGGATTTGGCAGATGAGCTATCCGTGGGATTCAGAGGCTATCCGTGGAATCGTTCGGCACTGCTTCTACATGTTACATCAACTTCCACATCTGCGCATTTTGCGGTAATCTCGTGGCCTATAACCTGAGCTGGATCTTGGGAGTACCGTGTAGGGGAAAAAGTTTTGTTTATCTCTACGCGACCCAACAGTGGTATCAGAGCGAAAGCTTTTGGTTTAAGGCTCTAGATCTATGCATATTTTATATGCACGAGGTGGTGGATAGGATCCACTTAGGGTTTTGGTGGTCAATCTATGAGATAGATCGGTTTTGTGCAAGATTGATTGGATCAATCGCACTCGGGGGTGCATGGAAGACCAGGTTCGGATGTTCAATGAGATTGGTCATATCTACACAGGGATCAGATTTGCGTAAAAGTGTTTTATCCAATGAAGGAATCCATGGTTCGAAATGCAGATTAGATCTATGATTTTAGAAAAAATCGTCGAGCATTGCCCGCACCCGCGAGGGGCGCTGACCCTTTGATCCCCGCCCGCTATCTGGCTAGTGGGACCACCAGCTTCACCCTATCATAGCGCATTAGATGTTGTTGCGAGGTTCACAACGTCGGTAGATATCGTATCTATGCATAACTTGTTTTTGTAGGAAGTTGTGAATGGTATGGCTTATGTGCATGTGATCTGTGTAATCCATATGTGATATGCGTATCACGGGTTTGTCAGCCAGCTGGAGCCAAAGTCTTGTCACTGTTATTGTATAACGACATGCGTGTCGGCATGAGATGCCATCTTCTTGTATATTCCTTAGTGCTAGTTGATGGCTCAAAATATGTAGAGCTCGTTGGGAACCCCAAGAGGAAGGTATGATGAGCACAGGAGGAAGTTTTCCCTCAGTTATGAAACCAAGGTTATCGAACCAGTAGGAGCAAGGAAACAACTCCAAGGTGTTGCTAACAACTTGGAATCCTGCATAACACAACCACAAAACTTTGCCCCAACTTACAGTGAGGTTGTCAAGCTCACTGATTTTGCTGAAAACAAAGGATTAAACGTATAGTGTGGAAGATAGTAATTGCTTGCAGAAAGTAATAGTACATAGTAAACAGTAGATGGTATATCAATGGTAAAAGAATGGACCGGGGTCCATAGTTCACTAGAGGTGTTTCTCCTTAAGATAAATAGCATGTTGGGTGAACAAATTACAGCGGGGCAATTGACAGATTTGAGAAAGCATACAATGCATATACTAGAGATCTTGACTCCTGTGAGATTTGATTAGGCATTACAACATAATACATAGACCATAATCCAACTTCATCTATGACTAATAATCCACCTTCAGGTTATCGTCTGAACCCCTTCCAGTATTAAGTTGCAAGCAACAGATAATTGCATTAAGCAAAGTGTGTAAAGTAAACAATACAATTGCCCCATGGACAAAGGATTGTTGTTTTCTCCCTAGTAGCAGCAACACATCTACAACCTTAGAGATTTCTGTCACTTCCCCAGATTACTAGAGGCATGAACCCACTATCGAGCATAAATACTCCCTCTTGGAGTTGCAAGCATCTACTAGGCCATGATAGTTACTAACAACGGAGAGCATGCAAGATCACAAATAATATAGACATGATATAATCAATAATCAATCTGAAATAGCATGGCCGTGGGCCAGTAGAATCCAGCTCGTAGAGCTTTGGCGACAAGGGCGTGACTGCCAGCATGGTGCCCACAGGTCCCTTCATGGATGTCGAGGAGGACGACCCTTCCGTCCCCATTGGAGACGCACCGTTGGAGTACTCCTGTGATGCTGCACTTGTAGAGTTCGCCATGATGACGGCGAATGCGTTGGATCGTCACGCAATGTGTCGCGCGTCAGTCGAGTCGTCAGGTAGCCTCTTGCTGAGAAGATATGTGATGTAGGGTTGAGTCCAAGATGGCTCGATCATCATGACGCCCATTGGTCCTTCGAGTCCTGTGTCGAGCTCTAGGTCATCGAGTGCCATTGGCTCATTGGGTGGCGTAGCCCCCGAGTCCGTTGACTCGCTTGCTTTCTTCTCTATAGCCTTTGGCTTGATGGAGCGTTCGCAGATACGCTCGAGAAATGCCCCAGGTGGTATGGGGGCGCAGGTGGAGCCAATGTTGGCGAGTGTGTCTGTCTCTTCGTTGCTTTCGCGGCCTACGTGCCATAGTTCATAGCCGTCGAAGTCCCCGTCGAGTGTATCGTAGAGGTCGTGGTAGGTGATCATGTTGTCATTCATCGTATCGCACTCGTGCATCGTTTGGTTGACTACTAGTTTGGAGTCACCGTAGATGATGAGCCTCTTGGCGCCGCAAGCTTTCGCCATCCGCATCCCATGGATTAGGGCCTCGTACTCAGCTTCATTGTTGGAGGCAATGAACTGCATTCGCAGAATGTATTTCAACTTGTCTCCTTGGGGCGATGTTAGTATGATACCCATGCCAGCTCCGTCCTTTTGTTTGGACCCATCGAAGTGCAATTCCAGAGATAGGACATGTCTGGTTTTTCGGGGAGCTGGTTCTCCATCCAGTGCATGAGGAAATCAGGGAGGACTTGCGACTTGATCGCGTCGCACTTTTCATATGTAATGTCTCGTGGAGACAGCTCGATTCTCCAAAGCGCGACTCGTCCGGTGGCATCGGGGTTGTTGAGGATATGCCCGAGCGGGGCGTCATTGACCACCACGATTGGGTGCTCCTGAAAGTAGTGGCGCAGTCGCCTGGTTGTCATGAAGACGCCATATGCCAGCTTTTGGTAGTGCGGGTATCGCTGTTTTGTTGGCGTGAGCACCTCGCTGAGGTAGTAGACCGGGCGCTGGACCCTGTGGACCTTGTTTTCTTTGGCTTGTTCCACCACGAGCACTATGCTGACCACCTGGTTGGTGGGAGAGATGTAGAGCAACATCAGCTCTTTTTCACGTGGAGTCACCAGTACCGGCGAGGTGGATAGTAGACATTTGAGGTCTTCGAATGCTTCTTGTGCCTCGTTTGTCCACTCAAACTTGTCAGTTTTGCGGAGAAGTTGGTAGAAGGGCAGTGCCTTTTCGCCCATTCGACTGATGGATCGACTGAGCGCCGCGATTCGCCCAGCCAGCTGCTGGACGCTTCTTACGTTCTTTGGCTTCTCTATGGCTAGTATGGCTTTTATTTTCTTCGGGTTCACCTCAATCCCTCTCGTGGAGATTAGATACCTGAGTAATTGCCCGGATGGTACACCGAAGGTGCATTTGTCCGGATTGAGCTTGATCCGGTAGCGGTCTAGGTTGGCGAAGGTTTCGCGTAGATCGTCGATTAGCGAGGCTTCATGTTTTGTTTTGATCACGATGTCATCAACATAGACTTGGATGTTGCGACAAGTTGATTCTTGAGGCAGGCCTGCATGCACCGTTGATAGGTGGCTCCTATGGTTTTTAGCCCGAAGGGCATCGTGTTGTAGCAGAACACACCAAAGGGCGTCGTAAACGCCATTTTCTCTTGGTCTTCCTCCTTCATTCGAATCTGATTATAGTGATACGTTGCTAATGTATCCATAATTTTTGATGTTCCATACTTGGTTTTATCTACTTTCTTGTGTTTTGTCCACACTTTGGAGTACTTTCTATACACTTTCTTGGACTAACCTATTAACAAGAGCCATAGTGCCAGCTGCCTTGTTTTGCTGTTTTTGGTTCCAGGAAAGTCTGAAAATGAATATTCTCGGAATTGGATGGGACAAAAGCCAAAGTTAGTTTTTCACCGAGGGACACCCAGAGCCAGAATATGAGACGGAGAGGGGCCAGAGGGCAGCCACACCACCTAGCCACGCGGCCTAGCCTGGCCCGCGCCAGGGGGTGGTGTGGCCAGCCCAGGCACCCCCTCGGCCTCTCCTTCCGCCTATAAGATGCCTCCAATATAGAAACCCTAAGGACCTGATCAAAATTTCATGAAAGAGTCTGTAGCCACCGTCATCTCCATCCCTAGATCGGGAGGGATCTGAAGCTCTTCCTTGCACCCTGCTGGAGTGGAGAATTCACCCTAGAGGCCTTCTTCATCATTATGCAAGCCTCCGGAGTGATGCGTGAGTAGTTCATCTCTGGACTACGGGTCCATGTAGTAGCTAGATGGCTAGTTCTCCTCCTTTGTGCTATCATGTTTAGCTTGTGAGCTCCGTTCATGATCAAGATCATCTATTTGTAATTCATACATGTTGTGTTTGCGGGGATCCGATGGATATTGAGATGCTATTTCAGATTGATTATTGATTCTATCATGTCTTTGTTATTTGTGATCTTGCACGCTTTCCGTTGTTAGTAGCTATCTTGGCCAAGTAGATGCTAGCAACTCCAAGAGTTAGTATTTATGCTCGATAGTGGGTTCATGCCTCTAGTAACCTGCAGAAGTGACAGAAATCTCTAAGGTACTAGATGTGATGTTGCTACTAGGGAGAAAACAACAATCCTTTGTTCATAGAACAATCGTATTGTTTACTTTACACGCAATTCGTAATGCAATTATCCGTTGCTTGCAACTTAATACTAGAGGGGGTTCGGATGATAACCTGAAGGTGGATTATTAGTCATAGATGCAGTTGGATGGCGGTCTATGTATAATGTTGTAATGCCCAATCGAATATCAAAGGAGTCAAGATGAGTAGTATATGCATGATTGCTTTCTCGATGTTCGTCAATTGCCCCGCTGTAATTTGTTCACCCAACTTGTCATCTATCTTAAGGACAGCCACCACTAGTGAACTATGGACCCCGGTCCTTTCTTTTACCATCAATCTACAATCAACTGTTTACTGCTTTGTGTTTACTTTATGCAAACTATTACTTTCTTCCACTCGATACATTTAATCCTTTGTTTTTAGCAAAACCGGTGAGATTGACAACCTCATCGCAAGTTGGGGGCAGAGTTCTGTGGTTGTGTTGTGCAGGTCTCCACGTTGCTACTGGTACCGGTAGTGCGCCCTGCCAAAGTTCAGCTAGCAACACCTTTGGGGTGTTTCCTTGCTCCTACTGGATTGATAACCTTGGTTTCATAACTGAGGGAAAACTTGCTGCTGTGCTCATCGTACCTTCCTCTTGGGGTTCCCCAACGAGCTCGATATATTTTGGGCCATCAAGCTCTTTTTCTGGCGCCGTTGCCGGGGAGTCAAGGACATCTTCACAAGGGGAGTCCCTCATAACCAATCTCTTTACTTTGTTATTTTTGTTTTTCTTAGTTTGCTTTTGCTTTGTTTGCTTGTTTCTTTATCAAGAACACAAAAACATTAGTTTTACTAGTTTGCTTTCTTTATTAAAAACACACAAAAAAATTAAGTCCTTCTATAGTTGTTGCCTCTTTCTTAGCTCACCATGTTGATCCCTAAATTCACTTTGAAAGATCTTTCAATAGGTAGTGGCTCTATAATTGGAAAAGGTAATATTGAAGAATTCTTTAATCATGTTAGTAAGCATGAGGATATTGAGGATAGATCCCTTGCAGATCTTGCTCCAAATTATGAAATTTCTGCAGCTTCTTTAGTTCACATGTTGGAGGCTAGGTTTGTTAACCTTAACCCCTTAATGCAAGTAATGTTCCTTAAACTTAAATAAATTGAGGACCCTGAAAAGAGAGATTTTATTCTGGAAACTTTGCTTAACGAATTCTATGATGTTGCCAAGGAAGCTAGAAAAGTCTTTGAACATTTTAATATGCTAGGCTCATGTGTAGATGTTGTTGGTACACGAGAAAATATGAACAAAACTGAACCTAATGGGGAGGAAATTAAGATACCAATACCTTTTAAACTTGTAGCAATGCATGAAGCCATAGAAAAGAATCTTGATTGGATTGTTCCCGAAAACCCATTTGATGAAAATAGTGAACCCAAGAGTATTGAGAGAGGATCCTCTAGAACTTATTTGGATGAGAGACCTTGCCTTGTTGAAGATATTTCTGGTATCAATCTTAATGCTTCTTCATTTGAGAACACTTGATTCTTTTTTCTTGCTTCTTATGCCTAACTTAAAGGCGTTAAAGAAAAGTACTTATTGGGAGATAACCCAAAAGTTTTAGATGAGTCTTGGAAGTTATTACTTACGTAATAACCGCTCCTTATCCTTTTTATTTGCTTTTTGTGCCAAGAGTAACCTCTAATGAGAGCGAAGTAATGATTGGGAAAGTTGCTGTTCCAAAACAGATTTCTGTGCTTCATCGTAAACATTCGTGTAAAATCTCTGTATGTCCTTTTGAGGCGTAAATTTTTTTAATTCTGCCCCAGGTTGTTATCTAACTTTCCTTAGTTCAACACTTTTCGATTTGAGCAACTGAAGGTCTTCGAAAAAATTCGTCTTTACCTGCTGGTCTGTTTTGACAGATTTATGCCATTATTTGCATTTGCTTCTTGTTGGTTCCTTTCTGAGTTCTTTTGGGGAATTGAGCTTTTTGAGGGAAGTGCTACATTAGCTTGTGTTTAATTGGAAGTTTTATTGGTGTTGGAACTGAACCTAAAGATCTATTATCTTGAGTGCACTAATGTTGCTAATAAAGATTGTGTGAAGTTTTGTATGAAGGAAAAATTTCAGGTGTATGGAAGGAATGAGTAATGAGATGAAGGATGAACTAAAGCTCAAGTTTGGGGATGCCACGCGTGTCACCCCAAGAAATATCCAAGAAGTACAAGCGTCAAAGCTTGGGGACGCGCAAGGCATCCCCTTCTTCATCAATAAAAATTACAGGTTTCTTCCAAACGCTTCATTTTTATTGTTTCATGCACAATTGTGTTGTTCTTGGAGCATCTTCTTTTTCATTTTCGTTTTTTTAGTTTTCTTTGTTTTCTTAGTTTGCTGAATAAATTGGTTGTACCCCCCTCTTTCATGCATTGGTTTTCAAATATTTTGGTCTGGATTGCAAAAGAGTAGGAAAGTTCATGCTTAAGTGGTAAAGAGAGCTTGTTTTTGACAGTGGCCTATGCTTTGTCATACCATGCTTGATATTGTTTTGGCTTTAGGCTTAGTATTATTTGCTGTATCATGACTTGTTATAAACAATTGAGATTGCCTAATGTGCCTTTGAAGAATCATCCGTTGTTTTAGCATATTAAAGCATAGTATTGTGGTATTCTCCTTTGATGTTTTATTTGGGTTGACTTGGCACATGCTCACACCATGTTATGACTATCCTAAGTCACCATAGCCTTGATGATCCTTTAGTTTTCAACTTTTAGTATCACTTTATGCTTTGATTAGTGAGGTTTTCTCGCTCTGCATGATTATGGCCATTATTGCTCTCTTAGTTGGTCGCTCCCAGTCTTTTGCTAGCCTCCATAACCAAGTATGAGTTCCACTCATGCATCCAACTCCTAAAACCAAGTAATTCCAAAGAGTCCACCATACCTACCTACTAGCTTATGCTATTCCAAGTATATTCATGTTTTTATCTACCTGCCGAATTAAACTTGTTATGAGAAAACTAGTGATTAAAGCTCTCACGAACTTGATGGAACACTTTACTTTTCTTGCCCTTAATAAACTTGAACCATTATGTCGTCTATGTTGTATATGCTTGCACTTATTAGTTGGGGATCAGCAGAACCATGCTGTCATGGGGAACACTTTCAACATTGGACTTGTACTTTGTACCTAGTTGATATCATGTTCTTTTGTCTATGTATGTCATCGGTGTGAAATGAAAGGGGAGCTTGTAAGTCGATGGACTTATGTATGTGTGTTAGAGAAATTCCTGGGCCGCTGGTCTAATCCATGCTGTCATGGTGGAAACCTGCATCGTAACCATAATGAGCTGTCTATGAAGCATTCTTCTTATAAAAAAAGAGTCAGATATTGAGAAAAAAGAGAAAAAACGAAAAAAAAGAGAAAAGAGGAAAGAGAGAAAAAAGCACCATATTCCCATGGTAAATAAGAAGATTGCTGAGAGGCTCGTTCTCTGCTTGCCTTGTCATTTTGATATGGGGGTTCCTCCGTATCATCGGGCAAGGGGTACCCCATTGGCGGTTCTCTATGATACACATGTACTTACAATGATAAGAACTTACCGGTAACTAAACTTGAGTAGCATGAGGAGCGGCCCTCGTATTCAAGGGACATGAGATTTCTAACTTATACTTCGTCAAGCATATACACCATAGTTTGTTCACTTTAACCTTAATCACTTCAAGATGCTTATGATAGGGGCAATGAGAGCTAAAAGCTAATAAGTACCATAATTTTTGGAAGCTCTTTATGAAACTTGAGTCTCTACTTCCTTCTATGAAGGCCTTTCTTTTACTTTTATATTGAGTCTCTACCTTCTATCTTTATGCACCTACTTTGAGAGCATAGTGGCCATTCTTTGTTTTATGTGCATTGTCCCAAGACTTTGATGCATAGCTTTAAAATTGCTTGTTTTAAACTATTTGTATCTAGTCACTCTTATGAACTTTGAAGGTGTCCGATGCATTTATGTTTGCTACTTTATGAGGGACAAGCTGAATGCCACTATGCTATGTTTTCTTTATGTGAAACAAACAAACGTCTGGCAAAGCATTTTTATTCATGAATCTTTTGTTTATGCCTTTTCATGTTGCAACTTAGTTAATTTGTCTTATTGCTAGAACTTTGTCTTTCATGTTTTGATTGAAGTACTATAATTCCAGCTATCAATGTTTTACAAATACTTTGATCAAGTTTATGATGGTGCATGTCACCTCAAAAATTATTCTTTCTTTTTATCACTTACCTACTCGAGGACGAGCAGGAGTTAAGCTTGGGGATGTTGATACGTTGCTAACCTATCCATAATTTTTGATGTTCCATGCTTGGTTTTATCTACTTTCTTGTGTTTTGTCCACACTTTGGAGTACTTTCTATACACTTTCTTGGACTAACCTATTAACAAGAGCCAAAGTGCCAGCTGCCTGTTTTCTACTATTTTTGGTTCTAGGAAAGTTAGAAAATGAATATTCTCGGAATTGGACGGGACAAAAGCCAAAATCAGTTTTTCAGCGAGGGACACCCGGAGCCAGAATATGAGACGGAGAGGGGCCAGAGGGCGGCCACACCACCTGGCCGCGCGGCCAGGCCTGGCCCGCGCCAGGGGGTGGTGTGGCCATCCCAGGCACCCCCTTGGCCTCTCCTTCCACCTATAAGATGCCTCTAATACAGAAACCCTAAGGACCCGATCAAAATTCCATGAAAGAGTCTGTAGCCGCCGTCATCTCCATCCCAAGATCGGGAGGGATCTGAAGCTCTTCCCGGCACCATACTGAAGGGGAGAATTCACACTGGAGGCCTTCTTCATCATCATGCAAGCCTCCGGTGTGATGCGTGAGTAGTTCATCTCTAGACTACAGGTCCATGTAGTAGCTAGATGGATGGTTCTCCTCCTTTGTGCTATCATGTTTAGATCTTGTGAGCTCCGTTCATGATCAAGATCATCTATTTGTAATTCATACATGTTGTGTTTACGGGGATCCGATGGATATTGAGATGCTATTTTAGATTGATTATTGATTCTATCATGTCTTTGTTATTTGTGATCTTGCATGCTTTCCGTTGTTAGTAGCTATCTTGGCCAAGTAGATGCTAGCAACTCCAATAGTTAGTATTTATGCTCGATAGTGGGTTCATGCCTCTAGTAATTTGGGGAAGTGACAGAAATCTCTAAGGTACTAGATGTGCTGTTGCTACTAGGGAGAAAACAACAATCCTTTGTTCATAGAACAATCGTATTGTTTACTTTACACGCAATTCTTAATGCAATTATCCGTTGCTTGCAACTTAATACTGGAGGGGGTTTGGATGATAACCTGAAGGTGGATTATTAGTCATAGTTGCAGTTGGATTGCGGTCTATGTATAATGTTGTAATGCCCAATCGAATTTCAATGGAGTCAAGATGAGTAGTATATGCATGATTGCTTTCTCGATGCTTGTCAATTTCCCCACTGTAATTTGTTCACCCAACTTGTCATCTATCTTAAGGAGAGCCACCACTAGTGAACTATGGACCCCGGTCCTTTCTTTTACCATCAATCTACAATCAATTGTTTACTGCTTTTTGTTTACTTTCTACAAACTATTACTTTCTTCCACTCGATACGTTTAATCCTTTGTTTTCAGCAAAACCGGTGAGATTGACAACCTCATCGCAAGTTGGGGGCAGAGTTCTATGGTTGTGTTGTGAAAGTCTCCATGTTGCTGCTGGCACCGGTAGTGCGCCCTGCCAAAGTTTAGCTAGCAACACCTATGGGTGTTTCCTTGCTCCTACTGGATTGATAACCTTGGTTTCCTAACTGAGGGAAAAGTTGTTGTTGTGCTCATCATACCTTCCTCTTTGGGTTCCCCAACAAGCTCGATATATTTTGGGCCATCATGTAGCCTGAGTAGGCATCGAGGAAGCAGAGACGCTCACATCCCGCGGTGGAGTCGATGATCTGGTTTCGTGGTAACGGGAAGTGATCCTTTGGGCAGTGCTTATTCATGGATGTAAAGTCCACACACATCCGTAGGATATCTATGTCTTTTTTAGGCACAAGCACCGTGTTGGCATGCCAAGTGCTTTCCTTGATCTCGCGTATGAATTTGGCATCGAGGATTCTGTTGATCTCCATTCCGACTGCCTTTGCTCTTGGTTCAAATAGTCACCGAATTGTCTGCTTGACTGGCCTTGCGTCTAGATTTACATTGAGTGAGTGCTCGGCGAATTCCTTGGGGACTCCTGGCATGTCCGCTGGACACCAAGCCAAGATCTCCTAGTGCTCACGGAGGAATTTGACAAGCGCGAGTTCCTATGGGGAACTCAAGTTGTTGGCGATGAGGGCCGTCTTGGCCGGGTCCGTTGGGTGGACCTGAACTTTCTTCGTGTGCACCAACGAGTCGAAGGACAGGTCGGGTGAACTTGGCCTTCTCAGAGGAGGAAGACTGTTGTCTATCGACTCCTTTAGTCTTGCGAGTTCCTCCTGCATGCCGAAGGACTGGGAGATTTTGTTGAATTCCCTATCGTAGCTGTCAGACCTTTTGAAGTTGCTGTTGATTGTGATTACGCCGTTTGTACCCGGCATCTTCATCTGCAGGTAGGCATAGTGTGGCACTGCCATAAACCTTGCGAACACGACACGTGCGAGGATGCAATGATATTGTGAAGGCCAGTCGACGACCTCGAAGTTGATGCGCTCTCGCCGAAAGTTTTGCAGCGTGCCAAAGATGACGTCGATGTTAATTTTGCCGTGGACGATGCCGTGGAACATCGTGTCTGAAACTTCCAAACACGTTAGAGGGATCCTCATCGCACACAAGGTACTCGCGAACATGAGGTTGATGTCGCTGCCGCCATCCATGAAGACGCGAATCATGTCGAAACCCCCAATCTGCGCCTTGAGTACGAGGGGATAGTGGCCTGGACGAGGAACTTGGCGCGGATGGTCACGCCTGTCGAAGGTGATGCATGAGTCGCTTCCACTGAGGTACTCAGTGGTGGAAGTTGGAGAGTTTATCGCCAAGTTGAGTTGGCGAGTGATGGCCTTCTGCACTCGATTTGAGGGACACCCTTTTTGGATCATCCCCATGTTGCCCACAACTCGTGGGTATGGTTCGCCTCCATGATGCTGGACTGGCGCGGCCGCAGGTGGTGGTCGTCCGGGCGGTGGTGGAGGAGCTCCATGTGCCACGGCGCCTGGGGCAGCTCCATAGCCCCTGTTGACCATGTCGCGATTCATCTGAGCCAGACCCTTGTGGAGTTTGAAGAATTCGCGGCAGTCCTTGAGAAGGTGGCTGGATTTTTTCTTGCCGTCGTGCTTGTCGATGTAGAAGTGCACGTTGCACGGCCCGGACAGTTTGTCCTCAATGGTTGTTGAGGGTGCCTCTTCGTGAGTGTGGCGCTATGACACCTGCGTGATTTTCCCGGAGTCGCGGTATCCATCGCTGCGATAGCCGCTATTGCGGTTGTCGTCGTGTTTGTCGGCGTAGCCGACTACGACTATGTTGACATCGTCGCTATCATCGTAGATGCACATTTGCCGCTTGCCTCGACGGTAGTGTCTGCGCCCGAGGTCATCATCGTCGTCGGAGTAGGTGTGATTTTTCACCGAATCCTCTCCGTCGGCCCACCGATTCGCAATTTCCATCAGGTGGTCGATTGTTTTGGGCTTCGAGCGGCCCAGCTCCTCCTTGAGTTCTATGCGGCGAATGCCGCCATTGAACGCGTCGATTGCACAGTCTTCCGAGATGTTTTCCACGGAATTCTTGATGATGGACCACCTCTAGATGTATGAGCGTAGCGATTCACCCGACCTTTCCTGGCAGCCCCTCAGCTCTTCGATTGATGTGGGCCTTTTATAAGTGCCCTTGAAGTTGCGCATAAAGCTATAGACCAGCTCTTCCCAGCTGCGAACGGATCCGCGCGGGAGATTGTTGAGCCATGCATGGGCGGCGCCCTGCAGCTGTAGCTGCAGGCATTGCATGGCCATGCTTCGACTCCCGCCATGTAGCCTGACGGAGGAGATGTGGTCCTCCAACCAGATTTTTGGGTCTTGTAGGCCGTCAAACTTTGGGTTCTTCGACGGGAGTTTGAACCCTTTAGGCATTCGCTTCTGCCTAATGGCCCTACTGAAGCTTCTGGCGCCGCAGAGTTCAGTCTCGTCCTCTTTTGAGTCAGTTGAACGAGCGCGTCTTGCCGTTGATTTGTCGATTTTGCGCTACGTGAGGTCATCACGCGCATCGTAGTCGCGATCGTGCCGCCGTGAGCAGCGACCCCGAGACAGATCATGACTATCATCGCTGGACGAGGACGAGGAATAGCGTTTTGCCAGAGCCTTGCCTTTCTTTGGCTCCAGCGTTGCCTCCTTGTCGAGGGTGGCCTCGATTAGCCCCAGGCGCGCGATCATAGATCGGTGCATGGTAGCTCGTGGATCTCCAGCTGGCAGCTGGTTGTTGAGGAGGTACATGGTGGCCACCGTTACCGCGGCTTGTGGTGTCTCTGGGACCATGTTGCCTCGCGTGTCGATAGTTATAGAGCTGAAGTCGAGGACTTTTGCAGCTTCTATGCATTCTTGCTTGATCTGATGGGCCATCCGAGATCGCCTCTTGTTGGCCACGTACTCGTTGCCTTTGGAGGAGGATCCTCCGTAGGAGGAGAGCGCAGCTCATCAAACACTCGACTCATCCGCCGCATTTTTACGCGCCTCGAGTTGCACGATTGCATGTAGCTGGCATCTGTATTCCTCCTTTACTAGCCAATGGTATCCCATCAGCATGTCCTGCGGCGTGCCGGGGGACAGAGGATTGCCTCGTAGAGCTTCTCGGCAATGGGCCCACTCGTCGTCGTTGAGCCTGATTACGACGCGCTCTCCAGTGTTTTCATTCACCATGGTTGGCGGTTCTCCTGCCGCTCCATTGTTGACGGGCGCGCCGTTGCCACCGTTGGTGGGGCCGTCGTTAGGTATGCCTCCATTGGGTGGACCGCCATTGGGTATGCCACCGTCTGGTCGCCCGGTGCTAGATCTGTTACCAGTGTAGTTGCGATTGGCGGTGGTGTCGCCTGCGTTGATGACCGTGCACATGAAGTGTTTAGGGAAGCTGTTGCTCCCGCAACTTTCAGATCCGGAGCCGTAGGCTCCATCTTCAGTGGCTAGGTCGCCCAGATCGGATCCGCGACTGCTGTCGCTATCCGTGCTCCCAGCTATTGCCGAGGTGTTGAGCTCGCTGAGGGTGCCGATTGGTGGCAGCAACCATGATGTTGGAGCAATCGTGGGTGCTGTTGGCTGGTCAGGCATGCGAAGCATGCCCATCTGACCAACCTAGAAGAGGAAGCTCCCAATCGCCAGACTGACTCCATCGCCCACGGACTCGAAAGCCGGGCGAGTGGCCGATGTGTGGACGGTGAAGTCGAACGCGCTGAAGAGCTGGCGAATCTCCATTGTTGCGGAGTTGTAGATCGCGGTTGATGGGGCCGAAGAAGCCGCGACATCATCACTCCCAATTCCCACAGACGACGCCAATTGACGCGGGTTTAACTCGTCAATGCCCATTGTTATGGACTTGGGTTTTGGAGAAGGAAGGAGCGTTGGAGGCATCAGTCGGCTAGCAAACAAGCACACAAGGACGCAAGTTTTACCTAGGTTCAGGCCTCGTAGAGGTCCCTACTCCTGCTTGTCTGCTCTTGGAATTAACGAAGGAATCAAAGATTACAGGGGCGCGTAGATGCAATCTGGCGAGAGTTGTGGAAACTAGGGTTGCGTGCGTCCTCCTCGCCGCCCCCTCCTAGCCTTTATATAGACAGGCTAGGTCTCGGGTAGCAGGTCGAGTCGGTTATAGATTAGGGTTGTCCCTTTAAACTTTCTATCTTAAGCTTCTTCTTGTCTCGCAAGAAATCAAGAATTTGTGGGCCACTCGAATTCTTCATTTGGGAATTGGCAACACCGTGGGCTTCCGCCGTATCTAGACCGTATATATCGAACTCGAGTACCCGTAGGGTATACCCATGTCAATACTAGATTATCCTTGGCCATTAAGGTTGTGCTGGACACACAACTTAAACCAATGTGCAAGTCGGCTGATGACATGGTTCCACTTGTCATGGGCATGGTGATGCTATTTCGACTTACACGGATTCGGCTAAAAGATTTTAGCGAGTCGGACTGACCCACAATTGAGATGCAATGAGCATGTTGTGATTTGCAGTCTCAAGCAATGGAATCCTTCGGCCTGAGGTGATCGCATGATCCGAGTTATGGATCGGTAGCTTAGGTTTTATCAAACATTATTTCGTAAATGGGCAGTTATAAAGGTAGAGTTCGGGCTGGTTGTGAAGCAAGGTGCGTGACATAGATTACCAAGATGGGATTTGCCCCTCTGTAATGGAGAGATATTCTCTGGGCCCTCTCGTGTGATATGATTTGGAAGCATGGCCATACGCTACTCAGTTAAGTGTTAACTGAGGACTCTGACTAAGAGTTAGTCTAATGAATCACATATCATGGTACGAGAAGAGAGTTAAGCTATTAAAGGTATGGCAACTACTCGCCTATAGCTTAACAGGTATATCGTGAGGCAAAGGGACTTGGACAAAAGTCACATTGAAGGTTTGTCTTCTGACTTTATGGCACTTGGGAGTTTGCACGTCTTGCTAGAGGCCACTACCATCTATCGACTTGAGACCAAGTGTTCATGGGAGTAAGTTGGACTCAAAGCCATGACGGGATACTTGGAGGAGTATCTCATGTCGTGCCCAGGTGTACGTGAACCTACAGGGTCACACACTTAAGGGTAAGGAGCCCATGGGGATGAGATCCATGTGGAGATTGTGATACTGCCTAGATGGGCCTCAAGCGTTGAACCCATCTAGGAGTGTATATAAGTATGATGTCTACGCACTTCTATTCTTGTAGGTAGTTGTTGGGCCTCCAAGTGCAGAGGTTTTTAGAACAGCAGCAAGTTTCCCTTAAGTGGATTACCCAAGTTTTATCGAACTCAAGGAGGAAGTGGTCAAAGGTATCCCTCTCAAGCAACCCTGCAATCAAGATACAAGAAGTCTCTTGTGTCCCCAACACACCCAATACACTTGTCAGGTGTATAGGTGCAGTAGTTCGGCGAAGAGATAGTGAAATACAAGTGGTATGGATAATTATAAGTGGTAACGGTGCCAGAAAAGAGCTTGACGGGTAGGAAGAGACTAAAGGTAATCTGAAATAAAGATGGAAGCAAGAAAACATGTAACTGATCTAGTTGCAAACGGTGTTTCAATGCTTAGAAACAAGGCCTAGGGGTCATACTTTCACTAGTGAACACTCTCATATAAGTATCTTCTCTTTATGATACTACTCTGAACTACTCTCCAGTTGGACGATGTAGGGCTATAACATCACATCTTAAAGTTCGTATTCCCCATCTAGATACCCCTCACTGTCACCTTGAGCGCTAGATAGTTCCAACAAACACCACAATCTCATAGAGACATCCAACTCAAATTATACTCATGATAAGTATTTCTATAACCTTAGCCTAAGTGCCACACGGTGTGCACACTATCAACTTCACACACATGGGGATAAGCAGAGATTCATTAAAGAACTTGAGTAGTAGAATAGATCTATATATTACAAAGGTCATGATATCATAAGATCACACATAGAGAGAGATAGATGAACACATAGCTACTAGTAGAGCCCTTAGCCTCGAGAGAGAACTACTCCCTCATCATCATGTGAATCAACAACGATGATGGAGATGGTGGTGGAGATCGATGGAGATGGTGGTGGAGTTGATGGAGATGGCTCCGGGGGCACTTCCCCGTCCCAGCAGAGTGCCGGATACGAGACTTTCTGTCCCCCGAATCTCCCCTTCGGTGGCGGCGGCGCTGCGGAACTTTTCGTGGCTGGAGGCTGGATTTTTTAGGGTTTTCTCATCGGGAGGCTTCTTATAGGCAAAGGGGCGATGCCAGAGGGTGGGCTAGGGGCCCACACCACCCGGTGGCGCGGCCAGGGGGACCCGCGCCACCATATGGTGTGGCCAGCCCCTGGCCACTTTCCGTCTCGTCTTATGGCTCCGTGAGTCTTCCGGTAAAATATCGAGAATATTCATTTTCTGGATTTTCTGGAACCAAAACAGAAGAAAATAGGCAACAGGCACTGTGGCATCTTGTTTATAGGTTAGTTCCAGAAAATGTGTAAAAGTACTCCAAAGTGTGGACAAAACATAAGAAAGTAGATATAAAAGAAGCATGGAACATCAAAAATTATAGATACGTTTGCAAAGTATCATCATCCCCAAGCTTAACTCCTGCTCGTCCTAGAGTAGGTAAGTGATAAAAAAGAATAATTTTTGAATGTATGCACCATCACAACCTTGATCAAGGTATTTGTAAAACATTGATAACTGGGATCATGGTACTCTAACATAGCATGAAATATAGAGTTCTAACAATAAGACATAGCAACTATGTTGTAGCATGAAAAGGTACAAACAAAAGATTCATGAATAACAATGCTTTGAAAGACATTTGTTTGTTTCACATATAGAAAACATAATAAGAATGGTATTCAGCTTGTCCCTCATAGTGTAGCAAAACATAAATGCATAGGACACCTTCAAAGTTCATAAGGGTGACTAGATACAAATAGTTTAAGAACAAGCAATATCAAAGTTATGCCTCAATCAACAAGTCTTGGGACAATGCACATTAAACTAAGAATGACCACTATGCTCTCTTAATAGGTGCATAAAGATAGAAGATGGAGACTCAACATAAAAGTAAAAGAAAGGCCTTCATAGAACAAAGCAGGGATTCAAGTCTCATAAAGAGCTGCCAAAAATTATGGTACTTATTAGCTTTCAGCTCACATTGCCCCTATCATAAGCATCTTGAAGTGATTAAGGTTAAAGTGAACAAACTATGGAGTATATGCTTGGCAAACTATAAGATGGCAATCTCATGTCCCTTGAATACGAGGGCCGCTCCTCATGCTAGTCAATTTTAGTTACCAGTAAGTTCTTGCCATAGTAAGTACATGTGTATCATAGAGAACCGCCGACGGGGTACCCCTTGCCCGATGATACGGAAGAATCCCCATATCAAAATGACCAGGCAAGCAGACAATAAGCATGTCAGCAATCTTGTTATTTACCATGGGAAAATGGTGCATTTTTTTCTCTTTCCTCTTTTCTCATCTTTTTTTCCTTTTCTCAATCTCCATCTCTTTTTTTATAAGACGAATGCTTCATAGATTGATCATTATGGTTACGCTGCAGGTTTCCACCATGATTAGGCATGGATTAGACTAGCTGCCTAGGCGTTTCTCTAACACACATACATAACGCCATGGACTTACAAGCTCCCCTTTCATTTCACACCGACGACATCCATAAACAAAAGAGCATGATATCAACTAGGTACAATGTACAAGTGCAATGTTGAAAGCGTTCCCCATGACAACATGGTTCTGCTGATTCCCAATGTATAAGTGCAAGCATATACAACATAGATGACACAATGGTTCAAGTTTATTAGGGACAAAAAGTAAAGTGTGCCATCAAGTTCGTGAGAGCTTTAATCACTAATTTTCACAAAACAAGTTTAATTCAGAAGGTAGATAAAAACATGAATATACTTGGAATAGCAAATTCTAATAGGTAGGTATGGCGGACTATTTGGAATAACTTGGTTTTATTTGGAGTTGGATGCATGAGTGGAAATCATACTTGGTTATGGAGGCTAGCAAAAGATTGGGAGCGACCAACTAAGAGAGCAATAATGGCCATAATCATGCAAAGCGACAAAACATTATTAATTAAAGCATAAAGTGATATTAAAAGTCGAAAACTAAAGGATCATAGTGGCTATGTTGACTTGGTATAGTATTAACATGGTGTGAGCATACGCCAAGTCAACCCAAATAAAGCATCAAAGGAGAATACCATAATACTACGCTTTAATATGCGAAAACAACGCATGATTCTTTCAAGGCACATTAATCAATCTCAATTGTTTATAACATGTCATGCTACAACAAAAATCACTAAGCATAAAGACAAAACAATATCAAGCATGACATGATAAATTCTAAGTCACAGTAAAAAACAAGCTCATTTTATACCACTTAAGCATAAACTTTCCTACTCTTTTCTAATCCAAATCAACTTTATTTGAAAACTACTGCATGAATGAGGGGGTCCAACCAATTTATTCAAGCAAACTAAGAAAAGAAAACTGAAACCAAAAACAAAGATGTTCCAAGAACAACACAACAGTGCATGAAACAATAAAAACGAAGTATCTAGAAAGACCTAAGATTTTTATTGATGAAGAAGGGGATGCCTGATACATTGCAAATGTATCTATAATTTTTGGTGTTCCATGCTTGGTTTTATCTACTTTCTTGTGTTTTGTCCATACTTTCGAGTACTTTTCATATGATTTCTTAGACTAACCTATTAACAAGAGCCACAGTCCCAGCTGCCTGTTTTCTGCTGTTTTTGGTTCCAGGAAAGTCAGAAAATGAATATTCTTGGAATTGGACGGGACAAATGCCAAAGTGCCTATTTTTCTGAAAGACTCACAGAGCCAGAATGCGAGACGGAGGAGGGCCAGGGGCTGGCCACACCCCCAGGCGCGGGCTAGGCCTAGCCGTGCCAGGGCATGGTCTGGCCGCCCTAGGCATCCCCTCGGTCTCCCTTTTCGCTTATAAGAAGCCTTCTGACCTAAAAACTCCGGGGGGTTCAACGTTTTTTCCAGAAGGAGTCCCGCTTCACTGCCACCACTAGATTCCACGAAACAGCAACAGAAACTTCGTTCTGGCACCCTGCCGAGACGGGGAATTGGAGGAGATCATCGCCATCATCATCACCATCGCTTCTCCATAGACCATCCATGTTTCCCCCATGTATGAGTGAGTAATCCCCCGATGTAGGCTATGGGGATGGTAGGGATTGGATGAGATCATTCATGTAATGGCATCAGATTGTTAGGGCATGGTGCCTAGTATCTTTTATTAGTGCTTTATGACTTTGTTGCGACTTGTTGTGCTTAATGCTTGTCACTAGGGTCCGAGTGCCATGATTTCAGATCTAAACATGTTATTGATTCATTATGATAGTATTGTTTATGGTCTTACCTGCAAGTTGTATACACACGTTGTTGTCCGGAACCAATGGCCCTGAAGTGACAGAAATCGGGATAACCGGAGGGAATGGCTTTGATGTGAGGATCACATGTGTTCATGGAGTGTTAATGCTTTGCTCCGATGCTCTATTAAAAGGAGCACCTTAATTGCCAGTAGTTCCCTTGAGGCCCCGCTGCAAACAGGCTGGCAGGACAAAAGATGTTGTGCAAGTTCTCATTGCGAGCACATATGACTATATATGGAACACATGCCTAGGATTATCTAGTACTTGGATGCTTTATCTTATTTATCTGCAATTGCCCTATGTTCTGATTGCTATGTGAATTGTCTTGTCCATGCAACACCCGTCCATCCATCCCTATGCCTACCGCACTCGAATCCTATTGTTTACTGCTATTGTTCCTGCTGTCTTTACTTTACTACTGCTGCTACTTTACTATTCCTACTACAAAACTGTTGCTACTGATAAACTGCTGTGATCAAGATTGTTTCCAGGTGCAGCTGAAGTGACAACTCAGTTGTTAAGGCTTATAAGTATTCTTTGGCTCCCCTTGTGTCGAATCAATAAATTGGGTTTCACTTCCCTCGGAAATACTGCGATATACCCCCTATACTTGTGGGTCATCAAGACTATTTTCTGGCGCCATTGCCGAGGAGCATAGCTTTATTTATCAAGTCCACTTGGAATCACTATTGTTCAAGCTAAGTTTATTTTCTCCTTGTTTTCTTGTTTCTTTATCAAAAATACAAAAAAAAGTTGTTCCTACTCTAGTTGTTATTTTCGTTGGTCTGTTATTGTCTTACTTTATCATGCTTGTTGTCAATGGTTGGTTTCTTTGAAACTGAATCTTATTGGCAAGGTGGGTTCACGGAAGATCAAAAATATTATTATAAGGAACACCGCTTGTCACAAAAAGGGAAACACTTATGGGAACAAATTGATAAATTGTATACCATTGGTTGAAACGTGTGCTCTACTTATAATGTTACTTATTGCTGTGATAAATCTTGTTGCAGAAAGAGGTATAAACACCTCCCTTTTCAATGTGAGTATAATGATAATGATACCATATCTTCTTATGCTAAAGGAATTTATGACTTTTATGATGCGGAACAAATTGTAGACTTTATTGCTTGGAAGGGTGCTTTTGAACTTGCTAGTTTGCTTGAAAATATTGATGATTCACCTTACAAATATGAGATTTATGGTATACTTAAATTTTGCTTTGATAATTACAAGGATGAAAATGGCTATATTCTTGAATATATTAATAGATTCTTTCCACAAATGGAAGAGACTAATGCCTTGCAGGATCCTATGGAAGAGGAAATTGATAAACCTGAAATCTCATTAGATGAAAAAGAGGAGGAGAGTGATGAACAAAAGGAGGAAGAATGGATTAGCTACCCATGCCTACCTTCTAATGAGAGTAACTCTTTATCCCTTACATTATTTGATTGTCCCCATGCTTACTAAAGGAGGATGAATGTTATGTTCCTGAGGATTCTTTTGAAAATGTTAATAATAAAGCTCTAGTGCTTGTAGATCATGAAAAGCATGCTTTATGTGATAGTTATATTATTGAGTTTATTCAGGAGGCTACTGAAAATTATTATGAGAGAGGAAAATATGGTTGTAGAAGTTTTCATGGTATTGAAATACCTCTCTATGTGCTGAAAGCTTTGAAGTTACTCTTGTTTTATCTTCCTATGCCTGTGACTTTGTTCTTTGCGAATTTATTTGCATACACGATTCCTATGCATAGGAAGTGGGTTAGACTTAAATGTGTTTTGAATTTGGTTCTTGATGCTCTCTTTTACTTCAATTCATATTTCTTATGTGAGCATCCTCTCAAACTATTATGCTTGAAGATGATAATATGTCTATTATTCTTGGGAGACCTTTTCTTAAATACTGCAGGAGCTGTTATTAATTGTAATCAAGGGAAGGTGACTTTCAATGTGAATGACAAGGAACATACTGTCTCTTTACCCAAGAAGATTGAAAGGACTTATGGTTTGAATTCAATTGAATATGTTGAGGGCATTCAAGTTGGAGAAATATATTGTCCCATACCAAGAGAAAAATTTGAAACTACTATGATTGGGACTATTGCTATCAAGGTTGAGGTAACATAATCATTGGTGGAATACAAAGTTTTGTCTCATTTGAAATTGTTTTGTTAACAAGACCTGATCAACCTTGTTAACAAAAGGATTTCATTGAACAAAACAATGTTTTCACCATGATTATCTCCGCTTACTTCTATTCTATCCATTTTAGTTTTTGCTTATGGCTAACTTAAAGGAGTTAAAGAAAAGTACTTATTGGGAGAGAACCCAAAAGTTTTAGATGAGTCTTGGAAGTTAGTACTTCAGTAATAACCGCTCCTTATCCTTTTTATTTGCTTTTTGTGCCAAGAGTAACCTCTAATGAGAGAGAAGTGATGATTGGGAAAGTTGCTGTCCCGAAACAGATTTCTGTGCTTCACCGTAAAAATTCGTGTAAAATCTCTGAACGTCTTTTTGAGGCGTGAATTTTTTTTAATTCTGCCCCAGGTTGTTGTATAACTTTCGTTCGTTCAACACTTTTTGATTTGAGCAACAGAAGGTCTTCGAAACAATTCGTCTTTACCTGCTGGTCTGTTTTGACAGATTTCTGCCATTTTCTGCATTTGCTTCTTGTTGGTTCCTTTTTGAGTTCTTTTGGGGAATTAAGCTTTTTGAGGGAAGTGCTACAGTAGCTAGTGTTTTAATGGAAGTTTATTGGTTTTAGAACTGAACCTAAAGACTTATTATCTTGAGTGCACTAATGTTGCTAATAAAGATTGTGTGAAGTTTTGTATGAAGAAAAATTTCAGGTGTATGGAAGGAATGAGTAATGAGATGAAGGATGGACTAAAGCTCAAGCTTGGGGATGCCACGCGTGTCACCCCAAGAAATATCCAAGAAGTACAAGTGTCAAAGCTTGGGGATGCCCAAGGCATCCCCTTCTTCATCAATAAAAATCCCAGGTTTCTTCCAAACGCTTCATTTCTATTGTTTCATGCACAGTTGTGTTGTTCTTGGAGCGTCTTCTTTTTCGTTTTTGTTTTGGTTTTTCGTTTGCTTGGTTTTCTTAGTTTTCTGAATAAATTGGTTGGACCCCCCTCTTTCATACATTGGTTTGGAAATAGTTTGGTTTGGTTTGGTTTGGAAAAGAGTAGGAAAGTTCATGCTTATGTGGTAAAAAGAGCTTGTTTTTTGACTGTGGCCTATGCTCTATCATGCCATGCTTGATATTGTTTTGGCTTTATGCTTTGTATTCTTTGATTTAGCATGACTTGTTATAAAAAATTGAGATTCCTTAATGTGCCTTGGATGAATCAGGCATTGTTTTTGCATATTAAAGCATAGTATAGTGGTATTCTCGTTTGATGCTTTATTTGGGTTAACTTGGCGCATGCTCACACCATGTTATGACTATCTCAAGTCACCATAGCCTTTATGATCCTTTAGTTTTCAACTTGTACTATCACTTTATCCTTTGATCAATGTTGTTTTGTCGCTCTGCATGATTATGGCCATTATTGCTCTCTTAGTTGGTCGCTCCCAATCTTTTGGTAGCCTCCACAACAAATTATGAGTTCCACTCATGCATCCAACTCCCTAAACCAAGTTATTCCAAAGAGTCCACCATACCTACCTACTAGCTTATGCTATTCCAAGTATATTCATGCTTTTGTTTACCTTCAAAATTAAACTTGTTATGAGAAAACTAGTGATTAAAGCTCTCACGAACTTGATGGCACACATTACTTTTCTTGCCCTTAATAAACTTGAACCATTGTGTCGTATATGTTGTATATGCTTGCACTTATTTGTTGGGGATTAGAAGAACCATGCTGTCATGGGAACGCTTTCAACATTGCACTTGGTACTTGTACCTTGTTGATATCATGCTCTTTTGTATATGGATGTCGTCGGTGTGAAATGAAACGGGACCTTGTAAGTCCATGGAGTTATGTATATGTGTTAGAGAAACGCCTGGGCCGCTGGTCTAATCCATGCTGACATGGTGGAAACCTGCAGCGTAACCGTAATGAGTTGTCTATGAATCATTCTTCTTATAAAAAAAGAGTCCTATATTGAGAAAAAAGAGAAAAAGAAAAAAAGATATTATCAAAAGAGGAAAGAGAGAAAAAAGCACCATATTCCCATGGTAAATAAGAAGATTGCTGAGATGCTCGTTGTCTGCTTGCCTTGTCATTTTGATATGGGGATTCTTCCCTATCATCGGGCAAGGGGTACCCCGTTGGCGGTTCTCTATGATACACAAGTACTTAGGATGACATGAACTTACCGGTGACTAAACTTGAGTAGCATGAGGAGCGACCCTCGTATTCAAGGGACATGAGATTTCTAACTTATATTTCGTCAAGCATGTACACCATAGTTTGTTCAGTTTAACCTTAATCACTTCAAGATGCTTATGGTAGGGGCAATGAGAGCTGAAAGCTATAAGTACCATAATTTTTCGAAGCTCTTTATGAGACTTCAATCCCTACTTCCTTCTGTGAAGGCCTTTCTTCCACTTATATTGAGTCTCCACCTTCTATCTTTATGCACCTACTTTGAGAGCATAGTGGCCATTCTTAGTTCTATGTGCATTGTCCCAAGACTTGTTGATTGGTGCATACCTTGATATTGCTTGATTTAAACTATTTGTATCTAGTCACTCTTATGAACTTTGAAGGTGCCCTATGCATTTATATTTTCTACTATATGAGGGACAAGCTGAATACTATTATGCTATGTTTTCTTTATGTGAAACAAACAAACGTCTTGCAAAGCATTGTTATTCATGAATCATTTGTTTGTGCCTTTTCATGTTGCATCATAGTTTCTTTGTCTTATTGCTAGAACTTTGTCTTTCATGTTATGATTGAAGTACTGTGATCCCAGCTTTGAATGTTTTACAAATACTTTGATCAAGTTTATGATGGTGCATGTCACCTCAAAAATTATTCTTTCTTTTTATCACTTACCTACTCGAGGACGAGTAGGAGTTAAGCTTGGGGATGTTGATACGTTGCTAACCTATCCATAATTTTTGATGTTCCATGCTTGGTTTTATCTACTTTCTTGTGTTTTGTCCACACTTTGGAGTACTTTCTCTACACTTTCTTGGACTAACCAATTAACAAGAGCCACAGTGCCAGCTGCCTGTTTTCTGCTGTTTTTGGTTCCAGGAAAGTCAGAAAATGAATATTCTCGGAATTGGATGGGACAAAAGCCAAAGTGCCTATTTTTCCGGAAGACTCGCGGAGCCAGAATACGAGACGGCGGAGGGCCAGGGGTTAGCCACACCCCCAGGCGCGAGCTGGGCCTGTCCGCCCCAGGCATCCCCTCGGTCTCCCTCTTCGCCTATAAGAAGCTTTCTGACCTAAAAACTCCGGGGGTTCGATGTTTTTCCAGAAGGAGTTCCGCTCCGCCGCCACCACCAGATTCCACGAAACAGCACCAGAAACTCTGTTCTGGCACCCTGCCGGGACGGGGAATTGGAGGAGATCATCGCCATCATCATCACCACCACTTCTCCATTGACCATCCATGTTTCCCGCATCTATGAGTGAGTAATCCCCCGCTGTAGGCTATGGGGATGGTAGGGATTGGATGAGATCGTTCATGTAATGGCATCAGATTGTTAGGGCATGGTGCCTAGTATCTTTTATTAGTGCTTTATGACTTTGTTGTGACTTGTTGTGCTTAATGCTGGTCACTAGGGCCCGAGTGCCATGATTTCAGATCTGAACATGTTATTCATTATGATAGTATTGTTTATGGTCTTACCTGCAAGTTGTATACACACGTTGTTGTCCGGAACTAATGGCCCCTAAGTGACAGAAATCGGGATAACCGGAGGGAATGGCTTTGATGTGAGGATCACATGTGTTCATGGAGTTTTAATGCTTTACTCCGGTGCTCTATTAAAAGGAGCACCTTAATTTCCAGTAGTTCCCTCGAGGCCCCGCTGCAAACGGGCTGGCAGGACAAAAGATGTTGTGCAAGTTCTCATTGCGAGCACGTATGACTATATATGAAACACATGCCTAGGATTATCTAGTACTTGGATGCTTTATCTTATTTATCTGCAATTGCCCTATGTTCTGATTGCTATGTGAAATGTCTTTTCCATGCAACGCCCGTCCATCCATCCCTATGCCTACCGCACTCGAATCCTATTGTTTACTGCTATTGTTACTTCTGTCTTTACTTTACTACTACTGCTGCTATTTTACTATTCCTACTACAAAACTGTTGCTACTGATAAACTGCTGTGAGCAAGATTGTTTCCAGGTGCAGCTGAATTGACAACTCAGTTGTTAAGGCTTATAAAGACTCTTTGGCTCCCCTTGTGTCGAATCAATAAATTGGGTTTCACTTCCCTCGAAAATACTGCGATATACCCCCTATACTCGTGGGTCATCAATGCCTTGGGCATTCCCAAGCTTTGACGCTTCTACCTCTTGAATATTTCTTGGGGTGACACGGGGTGGCATCCCCAAGCTTGATCTTTTGTCCATTCTTCATCTCATTACATCATTCTTTCCCTACACCTAAAAATTCCCTTGATACAAAACTTCACACAATCTTCATTAGCAACATTAGTGCATTCAAAAGATAATAAACCTTTGGGGTTTAGTTTTAAAACAACAAAACTTTTATTAAAAACACAAGCTACTGTAGCAATTCCCTCAAAAAGCTCAATTCACCAAAAATAACCCAAAAAGAAATCGATAAAGAGGCAAATGGAAATAATGACAGAAATCTGTCAAAACAGACTAGCAGATGAAAACCAATTTTTTCGAAGACCTTATGTTGCTAAAATAAAAAAGTGTTGAACTAGCGAAAGTTATCTAACAACCTTGGGCATAACTACAAAAAATTACAGCTCAATTCGACGTACAGAGATTTTTCACGAATTTTTACAGTGAAGCACAAAAATCTGTTTCGGGACAACAACTTTCCCAAGTATTACTTCTCTCCCATTAGAGGTTACTATTGGCAGAGAAACCACACAAAAATGATAAGGAGCGGTTATTACAGAGGTAATAACTTCCAAGACTCAAGAAAACTATTGGGTTATCTCCCAAGAAGTACTTTTCTTTAACGCCTTTAAGTTAGGCATGATAGTTTGAGAAGATGCTCACATAAGAAATATGAATTGAAGTAAAAGAGAGCATCAAGAATCAAATTCACAGCACGTTTAAGTCTAACCCACTTCCTATGCATAGGAATCTTGTAAAGAAACAAGTCATGAAAGCACAAGCAACAAGCATAGGAAAGCAAAACAAGTGCAACTTGAAAACTTTCAACATAAAGATGGGAAACTTAATATTATTGAGATGCACAAAACCATGTTTCCCTCTCTCATAATAACTTTCAGTAGCATCATGAATAAAATTAACAATAAAACTATCACGTAAAACATTCTTATCATGAGCCACATGCATAAAAGAATTAATACTCCCCACATAAACATAGTCATTCTTATTAATTGTAGTGGGAGAAAATTCAACAAAATAGCTATCATTATTATTCGCATCACCATAATCATCAAATATAGGAGGCATATTGTAATCATAATTAATTTTCTCCTCAATAGTAGGTGGACTGAAAATATCATATTCATTATTGTAATCATCATATATTGGAGGTGTAGTATCATCATAAGCAATAAAATAATTATCTTCCAAAGTGTGATCATTTGTAAACATATCATGATTGGAAGGAACATGGATATCACTAATAGTACAACAATTATTAATATCATCATTTTCAGAATTGGCACCGAAGATATTTTCAATATCAAAAGTAGTGTGCTTTTCCCAATCATGATCACTACTATAGGTATTAGGCATTGGAACATCATCGAGTTCAAACTCATCAAGAACTATAATAGGAGCAACATGCTTAGGGGGAAATACCGTTTCCTCTCTCCTTTTACTCCTCCTTTTCTTCTTTTTCTTCTTCTCTTTAGGAGGGAGAGGCTTGAAAGGAAGCTTCTCCATATACCCTGGTTTATTGTTAGAGACAATAGTAGAAACTTTGGAGGATTCCTCCTTTTCATTAATAATATGAAAACACATATTAGTCCTATCATATTTTGGTAAAACCTCATCTTTTATAATATTTTGTATGTAAGTATTTGTGGCAATTATCAACACAATATAAGATGACAACCATGTAGGACACTATTCATATCAAAGCACCCATATCTACCAAAGAAGTTTTTCTTGATAACTCTTCACATCCCAAGAATAATGTAAGTTCATCATGCTGATTAGGAGTGATCATGTCATCACAATACAAACTTGCAGTACTCATTGGATTAAAAAGGCTATTATTATGGCCTGAGCATTGAAAATTGAAATGACCCACTTCAAAGCACACAAATAAAAGGATAGAGGGCACAAACTTTTTTACCAAGATCATTTAGACCCCTATACCACGTTCTAGTTTTTTCATTCCTGTGGGTGATACAATATTCTTATTCAATTTGATTATTTTCACAAGGTCTATGTACTCCACAAAAATTAACATGCCTATAAGAAATAGTACTTTCAGTGGATTGAGCATGCTTATTGCTATCATTAATAACCATTTCATTTTTCATGCAAGTGTCTTTAAAAGGCTCATGATACATGTACCATTTTTCTTTAGGAGCATTAATATGAGAAGCAAAGGCTCTACAACAATCACCAAGAATTTGGGGATCAAGACCATATTTAGCACTAAGCTCTTGAAAATCAGCAGTTTCAGTGAAAGACTTAATGCAATCATACTCATAATTTATACCTGGTTCTTTACCTTTGTCGTTATCCCAATCTTCGGTATTGCTTTGAATTGTTTCAAGAAGATCCCACTTAGCTTTGACCTCTTTACTTATGAAGGATCCCTCTAAGCAGGTATCTAAATAGTCCTTGTAATGTCCTGAAAGCCTTGCATAAAAGTAATTAATAACAATATTCCTGGGGAGCTCATGAATGGGACATTTGAGCATTAGTGACTTCAATCTCCCCCATGCTTGGGAAATACTTTCTCCATCATGAGGATGAAAATTATAAATATAATTCTTATCTTTATGAATTTCATGAGGAGGATAAAATTTAGAGTAAAAGAGAGATTCAAGTTCCTTCCACTCCAAATGATGAGAATCGTCTAGTAGCTCATACCACTCCCTTGCTTTGCCCTTAAGTGAGAAACAGAATAGCTTCCTCTTAACTTGGTTCATTGAAATACCTGCACACTTCAACAACTCGCATAATTCATGTATAAAGAGTAAATGATCACCAGGATGGACAATCCCATCTCCCAAATAACAGTTATTCATAACACGTTCAACAAATTCCATAGGTTTTTAAAAGGGACGCTTTCAGTATGTGGGTTTAAAATATCACAAGTATAATTAGAATTACCACATATGTGAGATAAAGTATCATCAGAGAATTTTTTTTCCTTTAAAGCTAGGGAACTAAAACGATCATTTTCATAAAAACTAACTTCCCCAAGCTTAGACGTTTCCATATCATTAGTAACAAAGGTGTTCAAAAGATTCATACTAATAACATTATTATTAGCATGCAAAGAAAGTTCCATGGTTTTTTAATTTCCTTTTCAGACCATTTATGTGCTACCTTAGGAAAAATACTAAAAAGCTCTCTAATTTTGTTGTTGTTTTCCATTAAGCCTAACTAGTGAGAATAAAAACAAGAAACAAAAAGATATAATTGCAGAATCTAAAGGAAATAACTTCAAGCAAACACACTAACAACCGTACTAGAAGAAAGCTTAGTAGCCAGAGGATGTGAGTACCTTTAACCATACCTTCCCAGCAACGACGCCAGAAAATAGCTTAATGTCTACGCACTTCTCTTCTTGTAGATAGTTGTTGGGCCTCCAAGTGTAGAGGTTTGTAGAATAGCAGCAAGTTTCCCTTAAGTGGATTACACAAGGTTTATCGAACTCAGGGAGGAAGTGGTCAAAGGTATTCCTCTCAAGCAACCCTACAATCAAGATACAAGAAGTCTCTTGTGTCCCCAACACACCCAATACACTTGTCAGGTGTATAGGTGCACTAGTTTGGCGAAGAGATAGTGAAATACAAGTGGTATGGATAATTATAAGTGGTAACGATGCTAGAAAAGAGCTTGACGGGTAGGAAGAGACTAAAGGCAATCTAAAATAAAGATGGAAGCAAGCAAACATGTAACAGATCTAGTTGCAAATGGTGTTTTAATGCTTAGAAACAAGTCCTAGGGATGATACTTTCACTAGTGAACACTCTCATATAAATATCTTCTCTTTATGATACTACTCTGAACTACTCTCCGGTTGGACGATGTAGGGCTATAACAGCACACCTTAAAGTTCCCATTCCCCATCGAGATAAACCCTCACTGTCACCTTGAGCGCTAGATAGTTCCAACAAACACCACAATCTCATAGAGGTATCCACATGAAATTATACTCATGGTAAGTATTTCTATAACCTTAGCATAAGTGCCACACGGTGTGCACACTGTCAACTTGACACACATGGGGATAAGCAGAGATTCATTAAAGCACTTGAGTAGCAGAATATATCTATAGATTACAAAGCTCATGATCTCATAAGATCACGCATAGAGAGAGAGATGAACACATAGCTACTAGTAGAGCCCTTAGCCTCGAGAGAGAACTACTCCCTCATCATCATGGGAATTAGCAACGACGATGGAGATGGTGGTGGAGATCGATGGAGATGGCGGTGGAGTCCATGGAGATGGCTCCTAGGGAACTTCCCCGTCCCGGCAGGGTGCCGGAATAGAGACTTTCTGTCCCCCGAATCTCCTCTTCGGTGGCGGCGGTGTTGCGGAATATTTTGTGGCTGGAGGCTGGATTTTTTAGGGTTTTCTCATCGGGAGGCTTCTTATAGGCGAAGGGGCGATGTCAGAGGGTGTACCAGGGGCCCACACCACCTGGTGGTGCGGCTAGGGGGGACCCGCGCCACCACATGGTGTGGCCATCCCCTGGACCCTCTTCGTCTCGTCTTCTGGCTCCGTGAGTCTTCCGGTAAAATATCGACTTTGGCTTTTGTCCGGTCCAATTCCGAGAATATTCATTTTCTAGATTTTCTGAAACCAAAAATAGAAGAAAATAGGCAACTGGCACTATGGCATCTTGTTAATAGGTTAGTTCCAGAAAATGTGTAAAAGTACTCCAAAGAGTGGACAAAACATAAGAAAGTAGATATAAAACAAGCATGGAACATCAAAAATTATAGATACGTTTGCAACGTATCAAAGTGGAGTGACAAGAGATTGTCCTTGACCTAGCCGTCACTCTCTCCACTTTCATTTCAGGCTAGAAAGGATCTAGAAATCCTCTGTCTGAAGCTCCTTCCTGTATGTGAGAATACCGGTAGAGGCGTTACACGTGCGGCGCTAGAGACATGGAAGCTCGTGGGGATTTGGCAGAGGAGCTATCCGTGGGATTCAGAGGCTATCCATGTAATCATTCGGCACTGCTTCTACATGTTACATCAACTTCCACACCTGTGCATTTAGCGGTAATCTCGTGGCCTATAACCTGAGCTGGATCTTGGGAGTACCGCGTTGGGGAAAAAGTTTTGTTTATCTCTACGCGGCCCAACAGTGGTATCAGAGCGAAAGCTTCTGGTTTAAGGCTCTAGATCTATGCATATTTTATATGCACGAGGTGGTAGATAGGATCCACTTAGGGTTTCGGTGGTCGATCTATGAGATAGATCGGTTTTTTGCAATATTGATTGGATCAATCGCACTCTGGGGTGCATGGAAGATCAGGTGCAGATGTTCGATGAGATTGGTCAGATCTGCACATGGATCCAATTTGGGTAAAAGTGTTTTATCCAATGAAGGAATCCATGGTTCGAAATGCAGATTAGATCTGCGATTTCGGAAAAAATCGTCGGGTGCGATCCGCGAGGGGCGCTGACCCTTTGATCCCCGCCTGCTATCCGGCTAGTGGGACCGCTGACTTCACCCTGTCGTAGCGCATTAGATGTCATTGCGAGGTTCACAGCGTCGGTAGATATCGTATCTATGCATATCTTGTTTTTGCATGAAGTTGTGAATGGTATGGCTTATGTGCATGTGATCTGTGTAATCCATATGTGATCTGCATATCACAGTTTTGTAAGCCAGGTGGAGCCAAAGTGTTGTCACTGTTATTGTATAACGACATGCGTGTCGGCATGAGATGCCATCTTCTTGTATATTCCTTAGTGCTAGTTGATGGCTCAAAATATGTAGAGCTCGTTGGGAACCCCAAGAGGAAGGTATGATGATCATAGTAGGAAGTTTTCCCTTAGTTATGAAACCAAGGTTATCGAACCAGTAGGAGCAATGAAACAACTCCAAGGTGTTGCTAACAACTTGGAATCCTGCACAACACAACAGCAGAACTTTGCCCCAACTTACAGTGAGGTTGTCAATCTCACTGGTTTTGCTGAAAACAAAGGATTAAACATATAGTGTGGAAGATAGTAATTGCTTGCAGAAAGTAACAGTAAACAGTAAACAGTAGATGGTATATCAATGGTAAAAGAATGGAATGGGGTCCATAGTTCACTAGAGGTGTTTCTCCTTAAGATAAATAGCATGTTGGGTGAACAAATTACAGCGGGGCAATTGACAGATTTGAGAAAGCATACAATGCATATACTAGACATCTTGACTCCTATGAGATTTGATTGGGAATTACAACATAATACATAGACCATAATCCAACTGCATCTATGACTAATAATCCACCTTCAGGTTATCATCCAAACCCCTTCCAGTATTAAGTTGCAAGCAACAGATAATTGCATTAAGCAAAGTGTGTAAAGTAAACAATACAATTGCCCCATGGACAAAGGATTGTTGTTTTCTCCCTAGTAGCAACAACACATCTACAACCTTAGAGATTTCTGTCACTTCCCCAGATTACTAGAGGCATGAACCCACTATCGAGCATAAATACTCCCTCTTGGAGTTGCAAGCATCTATTTGGCCAAGATAGTTACTAACAACGGAGAGCATGCAAGATCACAAATAATATAGACATGATATAATCAATAATCAATCTGAAATAGCATCTCAATATCCATCGGATCCCAGCGGACACAACATATAGAATTACAAATAGATGATCTTGATCATGAACATAGCTCACAAGATCTAAACATGATAGCACAAAGTAGGAGAACCAACCATCTAGCTACAACATTGACCCATAGTCCAAGGGTGAACTACTCACGCATCACACCGGAGGCAGGTATGGTGATGAAGAAGGCCTCCAGGATGATATCTCTGAAGGGTTCGCAGCATAGAAAACAAAAAATTCCTACGATGAGAACTATACGCCAAGATCTATCTACTAGATACAAGCAACGGATGGATATACATCCATGGAGAACTTACCCTCGAAGACAACAAAGTTTTGTTAACGAGTAGGAACTCGTGGATGATGTAGTCGTACGCTTGCCGATCTAAAGATCGTGTGGAAGTCCTAGTGCCGCAAACCAGCAGCGCTCCGCACTCGCGCACACGTTCAGGCCACCGAACAACCTCCGCCTCCTCGCTCCAGCGATGCAGCGGAAGCAGCAACTCCTTCTAGACGAAATGCCACCGGGAACATGTATCTCGCTAATCCGAGACCATGGGGGAATAATTCTAGAGGGGGAGAGAGATCCTTCACGAGGAGGTGTGAGGAAGAAGGGTGAGAGGGGTGGCCTTTTATAGGAGGAGGGGGGGTGCCCCTCCCCATGGCCGGCGCCTCATGGGGGTGACCCCTCACCTCCCCCATTCATGTGGTGGTAACTCCCTCCACATTAAAATGCCCCTTCACATTCTCTTTTAAAGTCTCCACTTGAAATGCATTAAATTTCTCCAAATTTAATGCTTTCTCATTTAATAAAACTCTTTTATTAAATTTATTCAGAATTTTGATAATTACTTTAATTAACAAACATTCACATAAAAACCCTACAACGTTTCAATATTACATGTAGACCCAATTTCTGCAATTTCACCAGAAACAGTTTCGGTGTCTATTGAAATAATTCCAGCGCTTTGCAATTCATTCGTCTGAAACACATTTGCTCCAAATGGTGTTGGTGTCCCTTAAGTGTGTGACCCTACGGTTCCTGAATAATGCAGACATGATCGAGACCCCTCTCAGATCAATGATCAGAAGCGGGACCTAGAGATCCATACTAACTCCTAGACATTCTACGATGACTTCTGTGATCGTGAGAACCTTTAACATTAGTAACTAAATCCCTTTGTCTCATGATATATTACATGTCCGAGATTTGATCATCGGTATCTCCATACCTAGTTTGATGTCGTTACCGACATGTACTCTTTTCTCGTTCCCGTGATATAACATTCTAGTGATCTTATCACTTGCTTGCGAGCTAACCAATGCAATATCACCGAGAGGGCCCAGAGAATATCTATCCGTCATCGGGAGGGAAAAATCCCACTCTTGATCCATGAGCTTCTACATAACACTTTCGTAGCACTGAACCCACCTTTATAATCACCCTTTGGCGGTGTGACGTTTGATGTTATCAAGATACTCTTCCAGTATTAGTGATTAACATGATCTCATGGTCTAAGGACTAGGATTACTTTGTTAGATGTTATAGAAATATAAACACAATGACTTTGATCATAATCCTATACTTCGGAGTTCATCACATCATTCCACTAATGTTGTGACCTCGTTATTAACAACATCCAATGTGCATGATCAGGAAACCTTGATCATCTTGTTAATCAACGAGCTAGTTTATAAGAGAGGCATAACTAGGAACTTTCCTTTTGTTTATCAAACACACATGTATTACCATTTCCAAATTAATACAATTATAGCATGTAAAATAAACATCTATAGTATACTTGGAATATGTATAATAACAACTTTATTATTGCCTCTTAGGGCATATTCCCTTCAATCTCCCCTCCGGCAGTGACATGGGTATACCCTACCGGTACTCGAGATTGGTATATAGGGTGGAAGCCCACGGCGTTGCCATGGTCCAATGAAGATTTCGAGTGGCCTACGGACTCTCAATAACTTGCGAGACAAGAAGAAATCTAAAGATAGAATGTTTGAAGGGCAAACCCTAATCTGTAACCGACTCGACCTGCTACCTGAGACCTAGCCTATCTATACAAAGTCCAGGAGGGGGCAGCGAGGAGGACACACGCAACCCTAGTTTCCACAACTCTCGCAAGATTGCATCTGCGCACCATTGTAATCTTCGATTCCTTCATTAATTCCAAGAGCAGACAAGCACGCGTAGGGAGCTCTACGTGGCCTGAACCTGGGTAAACCTTGCGTACCTGTGTGCTTGTTTTCTAGCCGATTGATGCTTCCAGCACTCCCTCCTTCTCCAAAACCCAAGTCCATAACAATGGGCATTGATGAGTTAAACCATCGTCAATTGGCGCCGTCTGTGGGAATTGGGAGTGCTGATGTTGCGGCTTCTTCGGTCTCATCAACCGTGATCTACAACTCCGCAACAGCGGTGATTCGCCAGCTCTTCGGCGCGTTTGACTTCACCGTCCACACGCCTGCCACTCGCCCGGCTTTCAAGTCCGTGGGAGACGGAATCAGCTTGGCGATAGGGAGCTTCCGCTTCCAAGTTGGTCAGATGGGCACGCTTCGCATGCCTGACCAGCCAATGGCATCCGTGATTGCTCCAGCATCGTGGTTCCCACCACCAATTGGCACCCTCAGCGAGGTCAACACCTCAGCAATAGCTGAGAGCATGGACAGCGATAGTAGTCGCGAATCCGATCTAGGCGGCTTAGCAACGGAAGATGGAGTCTACGGCTCCGGATCCGAGAGTTGCGGGAGCAACAGCTTCCCTAGCCACTTCATGTGCGCCGTAATTAACACTAGCGACTCCACCGCTAATCGCGAAAACGATGGTAATGGTTCTCACCCGCCTAACGGTGGCATCCCTAATGGCAGACCTCCCAACATCGGCCCCACCAACGGTGGCAACGGCGCGCCCATCAACAATGGAGGGGCAGTCGAACCCCCAACCATGGTGAACGAGCACACTGGCGAATGTGTCGTGATCAAACTCAACGATCTCGAGTGGGCTCGCTGCCGAGACGCCCTGCGAGGCAATCCTCTACCCCCAGGCACACCACAAGAACTGCTGATGGGCTATCATTGGCTGCTGAAGGAAGAGTACAGACGCCAGCTACAAACAATCGCGCAACTCGAAGTGTGTAAAAAGGCGGCAGACGAGTCGAGCCTTCGAAGGGCCGGGCTCTCCTCCCACAGAGCATCATCCTCCAAAGGCAACGAGTACGTCACCAACAAGAGACGATCTCGAATGGCCCATCTCACCGAGCAGGAGCGCATAGAAGCTGCGAAAGTCCTCGACTTCAGCTCTATGACAGTCGACACCTGGGGCAATGTGGTGCCAAAGACGCCGCAAGCAGCGGTGACAGCAACCACCATGTACCTACTCAACAACCAGCCGCCAGCTGGAGATCCCCGAGCTACCATGCACCGATCTACGACCGCAGGCTTGGGGCTAATCGAGGCCGCTCGACAAAGAGCTGACGCCGGAGCCGAAGAAAAACAAGGCTCTAGCAAAACGCTATTCCTCACCCTCGTCCAGCGGAGGTATTCACGATCTGTCTCGACGACGCCGCTCATGGCGACATGACCATGACTACGACACGCGTGATGACATCACGCAGTGCAAAATCGACAAGTCAAGGGCACGACGTGCCCGATTGACTGACTCAGAGGACGAAGACGTGGAGCTCTGTGGTGCCAGATGCTTCAGCAGGGCCATCAGACAAAAGAAAATGCCCAAGGGGTTCAAGCTCCCATCGGAGAACCCAAAGTTTGACGGCCTGCAGGACCCGAAAATATTGTTGGAAGACCACATCTCCTCCGTCAGGCTCCATGGTGGGAGTCAAATCACTGCCATGCAATGCCTACAACTACAGCTGCAGGGCGCCGCCCGAGCTTGGCTCAATAACCTCCCGCGCGGATCCATTCGCAGCTAGGATGAGCTGGTCTACAGCTTTGTGCGCAACTTCAAGGGCACCAACAAAAGGCCCGCATCAATCGAAGAACTGAGATGCTGCCAGCAAAGGTCAGGCGAGTCATTACACTCGTACATCCAGAGGTGGTCCATCATCAAGACCTCCGCAGAAAATATCTCGGAGGACCGGGCGATTGACGCATTCAACATCGGCGTTCGCCGCATAGAGCTCAGGGAGGAGCTGGGCCGCTCGAAGCCCAAAACCATTGACCACCTGATGGAAATTGCGAATCGGTGGGAAGATGGAGAAGATTCGGTGGAAAACCGCGTTCACTCCGACGACGAAACAGAGCTCGAGCACAGACGCGATCGCCGAAGCAAACATCGAATGCACATCTACGATGACCGTGACGATGTCAACATGGTCGCAGCCGGCTATGCCGACAGGCGTGACGAAAATTGCAACAATGGCTATCGCAGCGGTGGACACCGTGACTCTGGGAAAACCACGCAAGTATGGCAACGCCGCACTCGTGAAGAGGCACCTGCGACAACAATCGAGGACAAACTGTCCGGGCCGTGCAACATGCACTTCTACATCGACAAGCACGCCGGCAAGAAGAAATCCACCCACCTTCTCAAGGACTTCCATGAGTTCCTCAAGCTCCACGAGGGTTTGGCACGGATGAATCGTGATGCCGTCAACAGAGGCTACAGAGTTGCCCTAGGCGCTGTAGCACATGGAGCTCCTCCTCCACCACCCGGAGGCTCACCACCCACGGCCGCACCGATCCACAATCAAGGCGACGAGCCATACCCACGGGTTGTGGGCAACATGATGATCCAAAAGGGATGTCCTTCGAATTGGGTGCTGAAGGCCATCACTCACCAAGTAAATTTCGCGACAAACTCACCACCATCCACCACTAAGTACCTCAGTGGAACCGACTCCTGCATCACCTTCGACAAGCGCGACCACCGCGTCAAGTACCCCGCCCAGGCCATTGTCCCCTCGTACTCGAGGCACAGATTGGAGGCTTCGACATGAGTCGCGTTTTCATGGATGGTGGAAGCGGCATTAACCTTATGTTCGCGAGTACCTTGCGAGAAATGAGGATCCCTCTGACCTGCCTAGAGGTCTCGGACACGACATTCCACGACATCGTCCCAGGTAAGGGCATATATCCCCTTGGCAAAATCAACCTCGACGTCATCTTCGGCACGCCAAAAAACTTTCAACGTGAACGCATCGACTTCGAAGTCGTCGACTGGCCCTCATAGTACCACTGCTTCCTCGGGCGTGTCGCGTTCGCCAGGTTCATGGTAGTGCCGCACTACGCCTACCTGCAGATGAAAATGCCAGGCCCCAACGGCGTCATCACATTCAACGGGAGCTTCGAGAGGTCCGACAGTTGCAACAACGAATTTAACAGAATTTCCCAGTCCTTCGGCATGCAGGAAGAACTCGCAAGATTGAAAGAGTCGACAGACAACAGTCTGCCTCCCCTGAGCCGGCCAAGTTCACTCGACCTGTCCTTCGACTCGTCGGTGCACACGAAGAATGTTCAGGTCCATCCATCGGACCCAGCCAAGACGGCCCTTATCGCCAACAACTTGAGTCCTGCATAGGCCCTCGTGCTCGTCGAATTCCTCTGTGAGCACTGGGAAATCTTCGCCTTGTGTCCAGCGGACATGCCAGGAGTTCCTAGGGAATTCGCCGAGCACGCACTCAATGTCAACCCAGACGCAAAGCCATTCAAGCTAAAAATTCGGCGACTGTTTGAGCCAAGAGCAAAAGTGGTCGGAATGGAGATCAATAGACTCATCGACGCCAAATTCATTGGTGAGATCAAGGAAAGCACTTGACTCGCCAATACGATGCTAGTACCGAAAAAGTACACGGATATCCTATGGATGTGTGTGGATTTTACCTCTCTGAATAAGCACTGCCCAAAGGACCACTTCCCGCTGCCACGAATCGACCCGATAATCGACTCCACCACGGCATGTGAGCGCCTCTGCTTCCTCGACGCGTACTCAGGCTATAATCAGATTCGAATGAAGGAGGAAGATCAAGAGAAAACAGTGTTTACAACGCCTTTCGGTGTGTTCTGCTACAACACAATGCCCTTCAGTCTAAAAAACGCAGGAGCAACCTATCAACGGTGCATGCAGGCTTGCCTCAAGAACCAACTTGGTCGCAACATCCAAGTCTATGTTGATGACATCGTAATCAAGACCAAAGAGGAAGCCTCGTTAATCGACGATTTACGCGAAACCTTCGCCAACCTTGACCGCTAGCGGATCAAGCTCAATCGGACAAATGCGCCTTCGGCGTACCATCTAGACAACTACTTGGGTATCTCATCTCCGTGAGAGGGATCGAGGCGAACCTGAAGAAAATAAAATCCATACTGGCCAGGAAAAGCCGAAGAACGTAAGAGGTGTATAGCAGCTGGATGGGAAAATTGCGGCGCTCAGTCGATTCATCAGTCGAATGGGTGAAAAGGCACTGCCCTTCTACCAACTTCTTCGCAAAGCTGACCAGTTCGAGTGGACCAAAGAGGCAATGAAGCATTCGAAGACCTCAAGCATCAAGTGTCTACCTCACCAGTACTAGTGACCCCACGCGAAAAGGAACCACTATTGCTATACATCTACGCCACCAACCAGGTGGTCAGCACGGTGGTCGTGGTGGAACGAGCTGAGGAAAACAAGGTCCACGGGGTACAGCGCCCAGTCTACTACCTCAGCGAGGTACTCACACCAACAAAGCAACGGTACCCACATTATCAAAAGCTGGCATATGGTGTCTTCATGATAGCCATGCGACTGCGCCACTACTTCCAGGAGCACCCAATCGTGGTGGTCAACGACGCCCCGCTTGGACATATCCTCAACAACCCCGACGCCACCGGGCGAGTCGCCCTTTGGGGAATCGAGCTGTCTCCACGAGACATTACATATGAAAAGTGCAACGCGAGCAAGTCGCAAGTTCTCCCTAACTTCCTCGTGCACTGGATGGAGAATCAGCTCCCTGAAAAACCAGATATGTCTTATCTCTGGACAATGCACTTCGATGGATCCAAGTGAAAGAACGGAGCTGGCGCGGGAGTCATACTGACATCGCCTCAGGGAGACAAGCTAAAATACATCCTTGGAATGCAATTCACCGCCTCAGACAACGAATTTGAATACGAGGCCCTATTACACGGGTTGCGGATGGCAAAATCCTGCGGTGCCAAGAGGCTAATAATCTACGGCGACTCCAAATTGGTCGTCAACCAGACAATGCATGGCTGGCGATGCACTAAATGACAATATGATTGCTTACTACGACCTCTACGACCCACTCAAAGGGGACTTCGACGGCTGCGAGCTGCGGCACGTAGGCCGCAAAAGCAATGAAGAGGCGGACGCACTCGCCAACATTGGGTCCACCTGCGCCGCCATACCACCTGGAGTATTTCTCGAGCGCATCTACTAATGCTCCATCAAGCCAAAGGCCGCAGAGAAGAAAACAAGTGCAACAATGGATTCGGGGGCTACTCCACCCAATGAGCCAATAACACTCGACAACCTGGAGCTCGACACAGGACTCGAAGGACCCATGGCGATCATGATGATCGAACCCTCTCGGACTCAACCATACATCACATACCTTCTAAGCAAGAAGCTGCCGGACGACCCGACCGATGCGCGGAAAATCGCACGGCGATCCAAAGCATTCGCCATCATCAACGACGAACTATACAAGCGCAGCATTACGAGGGTACTCCAACGGTGCGTCCATAACACTAACGGAAGGGCCGTTCTCCTCGACATCCATGAGGGGACATGCGGGCACCACGCCGGCAGTCGCTCCCTCGTCGCCAAAGCTCTACGAGCCGGATTCTACTAGCCCACGGCCATGCGCGACGCCAAGGACATCGTCCAAAGATGCAATGCTTGCCAGCGATTCGCGGACAAACCGCACGCACCTGGCGCGGAGCTCTGGCCAATACCATTGGCTTTTCCCTTCGCGCAATGGGGACTCGACATGGTCGGCAAGCTCCCAAAGTCCTCACGAGGAGGCTACGTGTACCTCCTAGTAGCAGTCGACAAATTCACCAAGTGGATAGAGGCCGTGTCGGTGACTAACCAATATGGAGCCAGTGCAGTCAAGTTCTTCGAGTCCATTGTCTATCGCTTTGGAGTGCCACATAGCATGATCACGGACAATGGGACAAACTTCACCTCTAAGGAGTTCCAGGGCTTCTGTGAGGACCTGGGAATCAATGTAAGCTATGCTTCCGTAGCTCATCCACAAACCAATGGTCAAGTCGAAAAAGCCAATGGGCTTGTCTGCGGCGGAATCAAGAAGCGACTCCTCAGGCCACTCGAACAAGCCGCAGGATGCTGGCCAGACGAGCTGCAATCCGTACTCTGGAGCCTACACACAACCCCAAACAGTACAACAGGATACACCCCATTCTTCATGGTACATGGTGTTGAAGCGGTGCTACCCGCAGAGGTATGGTACAAGGCATCACGAGTGGTTGCTTACAGCGAGCAGGAGTCAACAATTGCACTCGAAGACTCCGTCGACCTCCTTGATGAGGCATGGGAAATCGCCGCAGAAAGATCAACGATCTACCAGCAGAACCTGCGCAACTACCACAGTAGAAGGCTACGCCCCAGGTCCTTCGTCGAAGGAGACCTGGTCCTGCGACTGAAACAACAAGGGCATCTCAAGCTCGAGTCCCCTTGGGAGGGACCATACGTTATTATAGAAGTAATCCCAGGTGGTGCTTATCGCCTCAAAGACTTCGAGATAGGAGTCGCGTACTCCAACCCCTGGAACATCGCGCAGCTGTGGCGCTTCTACCCCTAGTCGTTTTTATTTCTTTCATCACAAATAAGGCTATTCAGCCAAGGCTACTTAGCCACACATTGTACCTCGTACTGTTCTACGAATAAATAAAGCTAAGTGCCCCAAACTCTGCGTTTTTATATTATTTTTTGCCATCTATATACTCGGTGGCTGCGCCACCCTTTACACATCTGTTCTACGAACCAATTGCGATATCCCGAGTAGCTCACGCACTAATCGATCCCTTGACAAACACAAACCCAGCTGCAACGCACCTAACAGGTTGGCAAGGTGCTGAGATAAACACAAGTTAGGCCAACGAAAAGGAATCGATAGTGCAACGCACTCACAAAACATACGAGCTAACAAGCTCTTTATATACATCAATGTCAATCAATTATACACATCATATATATATGAACTTTACAACACTAGTACAACTATGTGCAGGGTACAAACTAAACTACTGTTGCAACAGAAGAACGTTTGTCTACTCCTCGAAGAAGTCGACAATTTCCTCTACTAGGGCGACCCACCGCCTGGTAATGAGGAACCATGTTCCAGGTCGAACCTGCTGGCGGCGCTGGCGGTCCAGCAACAATCGCTGCAACATCTACATCAGGCGAATGCAGTCGCACCAGCGAGAGCAGCCTTGGCACTAGCCACCAACTGTTGCCGCACACACTCGCGGACCCCACTCAAGTACTGAAATTTAGCAAGAAGAGCTAGCAGGCTCGAGGGAACAATGTCCAGCGGAAACATCGTCTAATAGATATTCCTTAAGCACGATTGCGATTTCTTCAGAAAGTGAAGCACTCGCGAGGCACGAGCCTGCAGGGTCGCCAGTGTGATTGCGTGATCATGATCCACCCAGAAGTATCCATTCGCCTGAAGCTACTCTTGTGCCAGGTCATTCATGCGAATGGCGATCCTGTCCTTCTCATCATGCGGATGACGCGCGTTGACAACTATACCAAGCAAAGGCAAAAGTATGAAGACAACGAACTACCACGAGTGGCTACAAGAAAAGATAAGGACGCAGAAAGCTAACACTTGAATTGCTCACCCAGCTACGCCACCTCCCCTAGCAGATATTGCTCTCGGGAAGTGGCCTTCTCCACCCTCGACTTCCATACATCCGCGTTACCACGGAGGACGGGCAATTCGCGCTCTAGCTTCTTAACGCGGTCATGTAGTTGCGAAAGCAGAGACAACTCATCCACCCTTGAGCGATACTGCGCTAAGGCATCATTAGTGGCTGGCAGATTCCGAGGCTCACTCAAAGAACCACTCGATGTGCCCTATCACAAGCTAAGAAATAGATAATAAGAATACCAAGCAATACATGGACAAAAACTTAAGTGCATTCTAGCATAACAAAAGTATCAACAGATACACCCGCCAACAACATGTTCTATACAAAAGTGGCCAAGCTATTAACTATTACAAGTATGACTACTGAGGAGCAACTGGCTTCTTTGACTTGGACTTCGGTTTTAGGGGCCTCACCGAGTCTGTGGCAGTATCAGACGCCACAGACTTCCCGCTGGCCCCTGACGTCGCAGCCTTCGCCGCCTTCCTGGCTCACTGTAGCTCCTTAGAGTACTTCGTGATTGTGTTGATGAGCTGCGGCCCATACTTGCCACAGGCAGTTGCAAAAGGAGCAAAAACTATCTGTTGACCATCCACGCCGACAGGCATCGCTTTGGAGACCGCAGCAGGCTCCACCTAGACTCCATGTGCCTGAACCATCGCGAGTGACATAGAAGCGCCAGCCGCACGAAGCGAGTTCTTGAAGCCTACGAGAATGCCTCTAGCAAGGGACTCCACCAGATCATCTACATTCTCAATCAGCTCAGCTTTGGGCGCCAGCTCCTCATAGAGGCGACTGAGTACACCCTTGGCTTTGGCCAGCGCCGTTGGATGGAAGCACTATGATCTTCGACTGCCGTGATGGCGGCTGCCAAGGAATCATCACGACGGAGCGCCTGGGCGTCAAAGCTTAGACCGCCGGCATCTACACAGAGCAAAACATTGGCAAAAAAGGTCAGCACAATAACTAATTCGAAAGAAAAGACACGACGGAAATCCAGACGAAGAAGTACCTGAAAGATCCTTGGCAATCGAGAAGAGTTGTTCTTCAAACAACTTCTCCCTAGAAGCGATGGAGGCGCACAAATCCTCTTCGCGTTTCCGCGATTCGTTAAGCGCAACGACTACCTCATCGCGACTCTTCACCGCCGCGGTGAGCATTTTTTGGAGGGAAGCATCATCGTGAAGAAGCGCATTATGCTCAGCTGCAAAACAAACAAAGATAGACTGTCAGTCGAGTATATCACAAGGATAAAGAAGAAGAAGCAAAAAACACTTAATTTCAACCACGCGATGGCGATTGTCCAGCATTGCATGCTGGCGACCCATTGCAAGCACTTGCTCCACCAGGCGAGCGGCTTCCTTCACAATAAGCTGCAATATGAGAAACAACAAAAGGATCAGCAGATAACATGGATGTTTAATTCGACTGCAAGAAAAAACTATATCACACATACGTGATCCTCCAGTGACTCCGAAGTCGATTGTCGCGCAGTCGTCCAGACAACCATCTGGTGCTCCACATCGTGTGGAGAACTTGATGAATTGTGCCCGGAGTGGGCCGCCAATGGAGGAGGCAGAGTTCGTTCAGCCATTTCCTTGGCCTTGGAGTCCATGACTCTAGATTCTCTCGAAAATAGGACGTCGCCAGAAGAAGACGACACCGGTTGACTACGGAACAAAACCAACATCAGGAAAATGCAACTCCAAAAAAGAACCAAGAGAAGAATTGTATACTTACCAATCAAAATTGCCAAAATCGAAGGTTTGGCCCTCCGACTCTGATGACTCCTTCGGCAGCCGCATCTTCTTGCGGGAAGATGGCCCCACAGCACTCACAGGAATGGCAGGAATCAGCGACTCAGCACCGATAGCTGGGTCTTCCGGAGTAGAAGGAGATGACGCGTCCGAATCTTTGCTGCGCAAACGCTTGCGAGTGTCCGGACCACTAGATTTGGGGGCTTCCTCCTTCTCTTCAAATGGGATGGTCGACTCCGACTCGTCCTCCTCATCCACTTCGCGAGGAATAACCCCCTCAGGAATAGGGGGCAAATTGGAAGACACCTTCCAATCCTGCATATAGAAAACAAGTCAGCACATGTCAAGAAAAAGAAGCACTCGACAAAATAAAGCTACTTTGTAGCACAATCATACCTCAAGAGGAGGGTTAGAAGCATCAAAAGGGGGCACGACTGGTTCACTGGGGAGTACATCCTTAGCAGTGTACTTGGTTAGCATCAGCACCCTCTTATCTACTTCACTCGCGGAAATGCCATCGGAAGATACGCGAGTGGCATCATCCATGCCAGCCCACTGGAACATAGGGTGGACTCTGGCCTACAGGGGCTGGACGCGACGACGCAACGACATGCGAATGAGGGTGCATCCTCCCTCTTCTTTACCCATGCGACTCTCGAGGTTGCAGACGCGCTCGTACAGCACATCTGTCTCCTCAGACTCGCCGGGCATCATCACATTCTTCCAAGAACGCCTCCTCCTGCACGGTGCCGCAGGATCGAAAGGCGCGAGTCCGAAGTGGTCTCCGTGGGCCTTCTGGTCGCGGATGTAGAACCACTTGTCCCTCCACCCTTGGACGGACGCCATGAGCTTAATGTCAAAGTACGTGATAGAGGAATCGACATGGATACCACAGCCTCCTACATCATAGACTACGGAGCCAGACGTCGATTGGCGCTTCAGCTTGAAGAGACGCTTGAAGGGACCAAAGTGTGGCTCGATTCCGAGCCAGCACTCGTAAAGCTTAATGTAGTAGGAAATATGGAGGATAGAGTTGGGGGACAGCTGGTGCAGCTGGAGCCCATAGAAACAAAGGAGCCCCCTGAAGAAAGGATGCAGGGGCAGAGAAAGACCGCGGATGATGAACGCTAGGAACATTACCCGAAAACCAGCAGGAGGACAAGGGGTTACCTCACCACCTGGGACTCGCGAGTCACCGACCGCGGGAGACAGAACTCCGTCTTGGCGCAGGAGACAGAGCCGGACGACTTGATGATGGACGCGCGCCACACGCCATTGGTGACGCGAGTGCCCGTGCCCTTCTTCTTCCCGACGACGACCGTGCTGGTGCCCGCAGCAGCGGAGCTGCCCTTCTTCTTCGCAGCGGCAGTGGCGACGGCGGACTCAGCGGCAACACCTCCCTTCTTCTTCCCCATCTTGCGGTGGCGATGAGAGCGAAGAAAATAACTCGGGAAAACCCGGAGTTGGTCCAGCACCGTGAATGGAATGAAATCTCGGAGGCAGAGAGCAGCAACAATGGAGATAGAGGCACAAAGCAGAGATGGAGCAAATGAGAAATTACCGCAGCTGCGCTGCTACTTAACCCCCTGGAAGATGTAATCCAACGGCCAGCAGAAACCCTATCAGACGCGTGGCGCACATCGCGATCGACACGTGGAGGACCTGAAGCACGAACCGTCCTCCACTAGCCCCATTACGCGTGGAAATCAAGGAGGCGCAGTTAAAACAAAAGATTATGCACACCCGGTCAAGTCAGGGTCAGAAAATGGGACCCATCGCTCGTCATGTCCCGTCAAACCCGCTCACGCGGGCAACTGAGATCATCACATCGTCAGCACTAATGTCATCAAAGATTGAGTAGTAGAAGACTTCGACTACTTTAGTCCTTGCTCGAGTCTTCGACTCCACCAAGCACTCGGGGGCTACTCCCATAGGGAGCGCTGGTCGTGCACCCTACGATTTTTCTTTTCTGCAGGAATATGGACATTTAAAGCATACCCAACCACTCGAATCCACGAGTCGACTGTGGACATGGGTTACTCCCATAGGGAGCGCCAAAAATAAATTCAACTGAAACAAGCAAAAAAAGGACGACAGTAGTTGCAAAAGTTCTTTAGTCCCTGCCTGAGTCTTCGACTCAACCAGGCACTCGGTGGCTACTCCCATTGGGAGCGCTGGTCGCGCACCCTATGATTATTTGTACATTGTACTCTGTGTCGATAACATCCACACTCGAAGTCTATGGCGACACCGCATCATATTTTTTCCCTACAAAGAGACTGCGTCTCCTGGGTCACCCGAATCATCTCCGTGATGACAAAATGTCGGATGCCGCGCTTGCAGCGTGAAGATAAGACCTGAATAAGGCCTGGCAACGCATTGCTGCGCACTACCAGAAATTTATCCGTGCCTACAGGTGCGATGAACATGCCTTGACGGACGCGTCGAGTGCTCACACCCATATACTGGAATTCGACTCCTGTAAGACCTCCACGGCTTGAGTCCAATTACACCAGCACTTTTCTGAATTCGAGTCCAGGGACTCGAGTTCGAGTAGATTGCGTTGTTTTACCCTAAGGTAGTTAACTGATACCGATACATCGGTTAAATCAGGCACACACATCAACAATCCCTATGACACAAACAGAGCACTCGAAAATACTCAGTCACGCACTCGAAAGCTTCATAAAGTCCCGAGTCGAATCTGCGATTCTATTGGACACTCGGGGGCTACTGACATGGGTATACCCTGCCGGTACTCGAGATTGGTATATACGGTCCAGATACGGTGGAAGCCCACGGCATTGCCATGGCCCAATGAAGATTTCGAGTGGCCTACGGACTCTCAATAACTTGCGTGACAAGAAGAAATCCAAAGATAGAAAGTTTGAAGGGCAAACCCTAATCTGTAACCGACTTGACCTGCTACCTAAGACCTGGCCTATCTATATAAAGGCCAGGAGGGGCGGCGAGGAGGACACACGCAACCCTAGTTGCCACAACCCTCGCCAGATTGCATCTACGCACCATTGTAATCTTCGATTCCTTTGTTAATTCCAAGAGCAGACAAGCAGGAGTAGGGACCTCTACGAGGCCTGAACCTGGGTAAACCTTGCGTCCCTGTGTGCTTGTTTGCTAGCCGATTGATGCTTCCAGCGCTCCCTCCTTCTCCAAAACCCAAGTCCATAACAAAGGGCATTGATGAGTTAAACCCTCGTCAGGCAGTATGCCGGGAAGAGCTTCGGATCCCCCGATCTAGGGATGGATATGGCGGTGGCTACAGACTCTTTTGTGGATTTCTGATTGGGTCCTTAGGGTTTTCATATCAGGACATTTTTATAGGCGAAGGGGCAAGGTCAGTGGTGACCCGAGGGGCCCACACCAGGTGGCGGAGCGCCTAGGGCTGGCTGTACCACCCTAGGTTGTGGCCGCCTCATGGCCCCTCTTTGGCTGCCCTCCGAACTCCGTGTTCCGTCTGGTAAAATACTGACTTTGGATTTTGTCCCGTCCAATTTCGAGAATATTTCCTTACTAGCTTTTCTGAAACCAAAAACAGCAGAAGACATGCAACTAGCATTGTGGCATCTTGTTAATAGGTTAGTTCCGGAATATGTATAAAAATACCTCAAAGTGTGAACAAAACATAAGAAAGTTGATATAAAACAAGCATGGAGCATCAAAAATTATAGATACGTTTATGATGTATCAAGCATCCCCAAGATTAACTCCTACTTGTCCTTGAGTAGGTAAGTGATAAAAAGAATAATTTTGAGGTGACATGCACCATCACAATCTTGATCAAGGTATTCGTAAAGCATTGATAGCTGAGATCAAAGTGCTCTAAACAAGAACATGAAAGATAGAGTTCTAACAATAAGACATAGCAACTATGTTGTAGCATGAAAAGGTACAAACAAAAGATTCATGAATAACAATGCTTTGAAAGACATTTGTTTGTTTCACATATAGAAAACATAATAAGAATGGTATTCAGCTTGTCCCTCATAGTGTAGCAAAACATAAATGCATAGGACACCTTCAAAGTTCATAAGGGTGACTAGATACAAATAATTTAAGAACAAGCAATATCAAAGTTATGAATCAATCAACAAGTTTTGGGACAATGCACATTAAACTAAGAATGACCACTATGCTCTCTCAATTGGTGCATAAAGATAGAAGATGGAGACTCAACATAAAAGTAAAAAGAAAGGCCCTTCATAGAGGGAAGCAGGGATTTCAAGTTTCATAAAGAGCTTCCAAAAATTATGGTACTTATTAGCTTTCAGCTCTCATTGATGGGTTCATAGCAGGGAAAACAAAAAATTTCTACCGCAAGAACGAACGAAACCCAGATCTAATCTAGATAAAAGCCAAGATCTAATATATTAGACATGTGCAACGAGCTAGATCTGTACTAACCCTTGTAGATCCGAAAGCGTTACGAGATTGGATCTCGTGGTTGATGTAGTCGATCACTTGCCGATCTCAAGATCGAGTGGACGATCCTTCCGGCGCCGCGTTCCGGCAGCGCTTCCGCAGTCGGTCACACGTGCGGATTCGAAGTAGACCTTCCTCTCCCCGTTCCAGCGAGCAGCGGAGGTAGTAGATCTTCTCCACGGAATCCCAGCAGCACGACGACGTGGTGGTGGTGGTGGAGTAGAGAATTCTGCAGGGCTTCGCCTAAGCCCGAGCAGAAGAAAGGAGGAGGAGAGAGGCGGCTAGGGCAACAGTGAAGGGGGCCAGGGGGTGGCGCCTCCACCCCTCTATTTAAAGGAGGGAGGCGCCATGGGAGGGGGAGTCCTAGTAGGACTCCCCTCCCTTCCTTGGCCGGCGGATTGGGAGGGGGGGAGGAGTCATCCTCCCCCACGACTCCTTGTCTTGCCCCACAAGGATTCCTTGATCCTTTCTTGGTTTTCAAGCAAACTCCAAGAAATCTTCCAGAACCTTCCGGAACATTCCGAAACCTTCTAGAATCCTCATACAAATACTCCGGAACATTTCCTAACTTAGAAAATGATCCCCAATATATGAATCTTATTCTCCAGACAATTCCGGATCTCCTCGTGATGTCCCGGATCCAATCCGAGACTCCGAACAACATTCGGTCTCAAACGCACATTCCATATCTACTTAAAACAACTTCGAACCTTAAGTGTGTCACCCTACAGTTCGTGAATATGCAGACATGATGAAGGCACCTCTCCGATCAATAACCATCAGCGGGATCTAGAGATCCATAACGGCTCTCACATACTCAAAGATGACTCCGTGATCGATAGAACCATTTAAAATACGAAACCAATTCCCTTTGTCACGCGATACTATACTTATCCGAGGTTTGATCGTCGGTATCTCCATACCTAGTTCTACCTCGTTACTGATAAGTACTCTTTACTCGTTCCATGTTATGTCATCCCTTGTGACCCAGTCACATGCTTGCAAGCTAACTATATGACATTCCACCGAGAGGGCCTAGAGCATATCTATCCGTCATATGGATGGACAAATCCCAATCTTGGTCCATGCGCTTCAACACATACTTTCAGAATACCCAATGACACCTTTATAACCACCCAGTTACGAAGCGGTGTTTGATGTCATCAAAGTACCCATCCGGTGATGGTGATTAACACAACCTCATGGTCGAAGGATTAGGTTACTATGCATTTAAAAGCTTATAACAATACGAACTTAATGACTTGATCTTATGCTACACTTACTATGGGTGTGTGTCCATCACATCATTCTCCTAATGATATAACCTTGTTATTAATGACATCCAATGTCCATGATCAGGAAACCATGATCATCTATTAATCAACAAGCTAGTTCAACAAGAGGCTTACTAGGGACTCTTTTACGTTTACAAAACACACATGTATTAGTGTTTCCTTATAATACAATTATAGCATGGGATGTAAACATTCATCATAAACACAAATATATAATAATAACCACTTTTATTATTCCCTCTTGGGCATATCTCCAACAGTCTCCCACTTGCACTAGAGTCAATAATCTAGATTACATGGTAATATACCTAACACCCATGGCGTTCTGGTGTTGGTCATGCTTTGCCCTAGGGAGAGGTTTAGTCAACGGATCTGCCACATTCAGATCAGTGTGTACTTTGCAAATCTTTATGTCACCATCTTGGACATACTCGCGAATAGCATGGAAACGTAGCTTGATGTGCTTCAGCTTGCTATGTGACCTTGGCTCCTATGCATTAGCTATGGCACCTGTGTTGTCACAGTAGATGGCCATCGGGTCCAATGCACTAGGAACCATGCCAAGTTCAGTAATGAACTCCTTCATCCATATGGCTTCTTGGGCAGCCTCCGAAGCAGCTATGTATTCCGATTCAGTTGAAGATTTCGCCACAACGCTTTGCTTTGCACTCCTCCAGCTCACTGCAGCACCATTCAAAATAAATACATATCCAGACTGTGACTTCGAGTCATCTGGATCGGTGTTCCAACTAGCATCGATGTAACCGTTTACAACAAGCTGTTCATCACCTCCATAAGAAAGAACCATATCCTTAGTCCTATTTAGGTACATTAGGATATTCTTGACCGCTATCTAGTGCTCCATTCCAGGATCACTTTGATATCTGCTAGTCAAACTAACAACATGTGCTATATCCGGTCTTGTAGACAGCATGGCATACATGATAGAACCTATGGCCGAGGCATAGGGAATATTATTCATCTTCTCTATCTTCTGCCGTAGCTGGACTTTGAGTCTTACTCAAGGTCTTACCTAACAACATGGGCAAGAACCCTTTCTTGCTCTCTTCCATTCTAAGTTTCTTTAGAACTTTGTCCACATATGTACTTTGTGAAAGCGCTATTAGGCGTCTTGATCTATCTCTATAAATCTTGATGCCTAGAATATATGCCGCTTCGCCAAGATCCTTCATTGAAAAACTATTATTCAAATAGGCTTTGACACTATTAAGAAGTTCTATATCATTCCCAATCAACAATATGTCATCTACATATAGTACTAGGAATGCTACAGAGCTCCCACTCACTTTCTTGTAAATACAAGCTTCTCCATAAGTTTGTATAAAACCAAAGTTTTTGATTACTTTATCAAAAGATTGATTCCAACTCCGGGATGCTTGCTTCAGTCCATAAATGGAGCGCTGAAGTTTGCATACCTTGTCAACATCTTTAGGATCGACAAAACCCTTGGGTTGTACCATATACAACTCTTCCTCAATGTCACCATTAAGGAACGCCATTTTGACATCCATCTGCCAAATCTCATAATCGAAATATGCAGAAATTGCTAACAAAATCCTCACAGACTTTAGCTTCGCTATTGGTGAGAAAGTCTCATCGTAGTCAACTCCTTGAATTTTTCGGAACCCTTTCGTGACAAGTCGAGCTTTATAGACGGTAACATTACCGTCAGCATCTGTTTTTCTTTTGAAAATCCATTTGTTCTCGACAGCCTTACGGCCATCCGGTAAGTCCACCAAAGTCCATACTTGGTTTTCGTACATGGATCCCATTTCGGATTTCATGGCTTCTAGCCATTTGTCAGAATCTGGGCTCACCATAGCTTCTTCATACGTCGTAGGGTCATCAGTGTTGTCCACCAACATGACGTTCAAGGCAGAGTCATACCAATTAGGAGTGGTACGAACCCTCGTTGACCTGTGAGGTTCAGTAGTAACTTCGTACGAAGTTTCATGATCAACATCATTAGCTTCCTCTCCAATTGGTGCAGGCGGCACAAAAACATCTTCCGGTGCTGCGCTGCTCTCAAATCCGAGAGAAGGTTCAACAACCTCGTCGAGTTCTACTTTCCTTCCAGTCACTTCCTTCGAGAGAAACTCCTTCTTAAGAAAGGATCCATTCTTGGCAACGAAAACTTTGCCTTCGGATCTATGATAGAAGGTATACCCAATTGTTTCTTTAGCGTATCCTATGAAGACGCATTTCTCCACTTTGGGTTCAAGCTTATCAGGTTGTAACTTCTTTACATATGCTTCGCAACCCCAAACTTTAAGGAACGACAACTTAGGTTTCTTACCAAACCACAATTCGTACGGTGTCGTTTCAACGGATTTAGATGGTGCCCTATTTAAAGTGAATGCGGCTGTCTCTAATGCATAGCCCCAAAACGATAGCGGTAAATCTGTAAGAGACATCATAGACCGAACCATATCTAAGAGAGTTCGATTACGACGTTCGGACACACCATTACGTTGTGGTGTTCCCGGCGGTGTCAACTGCGAAAGTATTCCACATTTCTTTAAATGCATGCCAAACTCATAACTTAGATATTCACCTCCACGGTCAGAACACAGAAACTTAATCTTCTTGTTACGATGATTTTCCAGTTCACTTTGAAATTCCTTAAACTTCTCGAAAGTTTCGGACTTATGTTTCATAAAGTAGACATACCCATATCTACTTAAGTCATCCGTGAAAGTGAGAACATAACGATATCCACCACGTGATGCTACACTCATTGGACCGCACACATCGGTATGTATTATTTCCAATAAGTCTGTAGCTCGCTCCATTATTCCAGAGAATGGAGTCTTAGTCATTTTTTCCATTAGACATGCTTCGCATCTTTCAAGTGATTCAAAATCAAGTGATTCAAGAAGTCCATCAGAATGGAGTTTCTTCATACGCTTCACTCCAATGTGACCAAGACGACAGTGCCACATGTATGTAGAATTATCATTCAATTTTATTCGTTTAGCATTTATGTTGTGAACATGTGTATCACTACTATCGAGATTCAATAAGAATAAACCATTCATCTCAGGTGCATTACCATAAAAGATATTACTCATATAAATCGAACAACCTTTATCCTCAGACTTAAAAGAGTAACCGTCTCGCAATAAACAAGATCCAGATATAATGTTCATGCTTAACGCAGGCACCAAATAATAATTATTCAAATTTAAAACTAATCCCGAAGGTAGATGTAGAGGGAGTGTGTCGACGGCGATCACATCAACCTTGGAGCCATTTCCAACGTGCATCGTCACCTCGTCTCTCGCCAGTCTTCACTTATTCCGCAGCTCCTGTTTCGAGTTACAAATATGAGCAACCGAACCAGTATCAAATACCTAGGCACTACTACGATTACTAGTAAGATACACATCAATAACATGTATATCGAATATACCTTTCTTCTTGATGTTGTCGTTCTTCAGATCCGCCAGGTACTTGGGGCAGTTACACTTCGAGTGACCAGCACCCTTGCAGTAGAAGCACTCAGTTTCAGGCTTAGGACCAGCCTTGGGCTTCTTAGTAGGTGTGGCAGCTTTCTTGCCGTCCTTCTTGAAGTTGCCCTTTTTGTTAGGCTTGCCCTGTTTCTTGAAATTGGTGGTCTTATTGACCATCAACACTTGGTGCTCCTTCTTGATCTCCACTTCAGCAGTTTTCAGCATGGACGATAGTTCTGACAACGTCTTGTTCATGCAGTGCATATTGTAGTTCATCACAAAGTTCTTATAACTTGGTGGCAGTGATTGGAGGACACGGTGAATCCCTAACTCATTAGGAATCATTATCCCCAACTCTTGGAGCTTGTTTGTGTGCCCAGACATGGTGAGCACGTGCTCGCTAACGGAGCTACCCTCTTCCATCTTAAAGTTAAAGAACTTTTCGGAGGCCTCATAGCTCTCCACGGCCGCGTGAGTCTCAAAAATCAGCCTGAGCTCCTTAATGATCTCAAACGGGTCGTGGTGCTCAAACTGCTTCTGAAGCTCCGCTTCTAAACCATACAGGATGGCACACTGAACTGTGGAGTAATGGTTTTTCCGAGTGGCGTAAACATTCTTTATGTCATCGGTGGCATCTTCTGTAGGTGGGTCACCCAGCGGTGCTTCGAGCACATAGGTCAACTGACCAGCCCTGAGGACGATCTTTAGTCCACGGAACTAGTCCGTGAAGTTGCTTTCATTGTTCTTAAGCTTTTCTTTCTCTAGGAACGCATTGAAATTGATGGAGAGGTTCGCCATAATCTACAACAATTTGCAAGTAGTTTAGACTAAGTTTATGATAAATTGAGTTCAAATTTAAGTCTTAAATTAACTAGGTGAACTCCCACTCAAAACAACATCCCTCACATTGTCTTAGTGATTACACGAACCAAATCCACTACACCAAGTCCGATCTTCATGAGAGAAGATGTAGTTTCATCGGCGAACAATCTTCATGTTCATCATATCATTTATATGACTCATGCTCTACCTTTCGGTATTCCGTGTTCCGAGACCATGTCTGTACATGCTAGGCTCGTCAAGATTAACCTTAGTTTCCGCATGTGCAAATCTGGCTTGCACCCATTGTATGCACACGTAGAATCTATCACATCCGATCATCACGAGATGCTTCGAAACGACGAGTCTTAGCAACGGTGCCAACTAAGGGTGAACACTTTATTACTTAATATTTAGTGAGAGGGATCATCTTATAATGCTACCGTCGCGATCTAAGCAATACAAGATGCATAAAGGATTAACATCACAGGCAATTCATAATTAGTGTGATATGATATGGCCCTTTCTTCTTATGCCTTTGATCTCCATCTCCAAAGCACGAACATGATCTCCATCATCAGCAGCATTGCGTCAAGGTCAGTGGCGCCGCTTAATGGTTGTCCATCATCACTAGCAACTATTACAACTACTTGGAAGAAAGCTATTACAAGATGAATAGACATGCAGGTCTTAACAGAATTAAAGACAACCATTAGGCTCCTGCCGGTTGCCATATTACAACAAGGATCATTGCATACATCAAATATAATCACAATCACATGATGGCCATATCACATCACAAAAACCCTGCAAAAACAAGTTAGACGCCTCTAATTTTCTTTGTATGTTTTACGTGGTTTGGGGCTTTCGAATAAGAACGGATCTTACCTACGAAACAGAACCACAACGTTGATACAAGTGCTATCAAGTGCAAAGTGTAAATTGGATCTATACTATGGTGGGAGAGACAGACACCCGCAAAGCCACTTGTGCAAAGCAAGTTACACGTCAAGCGTGGAGCAAGTCTCATGTGCGATGACATGTAAGGTTAGCCCGAGCCGCTTCATCCCACCATACCGCAAGATGCAAAGTACACACAACAAAAGACGGCACGAGCACCAACGCCCAAAACACCATTGTGTTCTACTCGTGCAACAGATCTACGCATAGACACGGCTCTGATACCACTGATGGGTTCGTAGCAGGGAAAACAAAAAATTTCTACCGCAAGAACGAAGAAAACCCAGATCTAATCTAGATAAAAGCCAAGATCTAATCTATTAGACATGTGCAACGAGATAGATCTGTACTAATCCTTGTAGATCCGAAAGCGTTACGAGATTGGATCTCGTGGTTGATGTAGTCGATCACTTGCCGATCTCAAGATCGAGTGGACGATCCTTCCGGCGCCGCGTTTCGGCAGCGCTTCCGCAGTCGGTCACACATGTGGAGTCGAAGTAGACCTTCCTCTCCCCGTTCCAGCGAGCAGCGGAGGTTGTAGATCTTCTCCACGAAATCCCAGTAGCACGACGGCGTGGTGGTGGTGGTGGAGTAGAGAATTCTGCAGGGCTTCGCCTAAGCCTGAGCAGAAGAAAGGAGGAGGAGAGAGGCGGCTAGGGCAAGAGTGAAGGGGGCCAGGGGGTGGCGCCTCCACCCCTCTATTTAAAGGAGGGAGGCGCCATGGGAGGGGGAGTCCTAGTAGGACTCCCCTCCCTTCCTTGGCCGGCGGATTGGGAGGGGGGAAGGAGTCCTCCTCCCCCACGACTCCTTGTCTTGCCCCACAAGGATTCCTTGATCCTTTCTTGGTTTTCAAGCAAACTCCAAGAAATCTTCCAGAACCTTCCGGAACATTCCGAAACCTTCTAGAATCCTCATACAAATACTCCAGAACATTTCCTAACTTAGAAAATGATCCCCAATATATGAATCTTATTCTCCGGACAATTCCGGATCTCCTCGTGATGTCCCGGATCCAATCCGAGACTCCGAACAACATTCGGTCTCAAACGCACATTCCATATCTACTTAAAACAACTTCGAACCTTAAGTGTGTCACCCTACAGTTCGTGAATATGCAGACATGATGAAGGTACCTCTTCGATCAATAACCATCAGCGGGATCTAGAGATCCATAACGGCTCCCACATACTCAAAGATGACTTCGTGATCAATAGAACCATTTAAAATACGAAACAAATTCCCTTTGTCACGCGATACTATACTTATCCGAGGTTTGATCGTCGGTATCTCCATACCTAGTTCTACCTCGTTACTGATAAGTACTCTTTACTCGTTCCATGTTATGTCATCCCTTGTGACCCAGTCACATGCTTGCAAGCTAACTAGATGACATTCCACCGAGAGGGCCTAGAGCATATCTATCCGTCATATGGATGGACAAATCCCAATCTTGGTCCATGCGCTTGAACACATACTTTCAGAATACCCAATGACACCTTTATAACCACCCAGTTACGAAGCGGTGTTTGATGTCATCAAAGTACCCATCCGGTGATGGTGATTAACACAACCTCATGGTCGTAGGATTAGGTTACTATGCATTTAAAAGCTTATAGCAATACGAACTTAATGACTTGATCTTATGCTACACTTACTATGGGTGTGTGTCCATCACATCATTCTCCTAATGATATAACCTTGTTATTAAGGACATCCAATGTCCATGATCAGGAAACCATGATCATCTATTAATCAACAAGCTAGTTCAACAAGAGGCTTACTAGGGACTCTTTTACGTTTACAAAACACACATGTATTAGTGTTTCCTTATAATACAATTATAGCATGGGATGTAAACATTCATCATAAACACAAATATATAATAATAACCACTTTTATTATTGCCTCTTGGGCATACCTCCAACACTCATTGCCCCTATCATAAGCATCTTGAGGTGATTAAGGTTAAAGTGACACAAATATGTGGATATGCTTGACAAGTTATAAGTTCAAAATCATACGCCCCTTGCTTACGAGTACTGAACCTCATGTTACTCAACTTTAGTCACAAGTAAGTTCTTGTCATTGTAAGTACATGTGTATCATGGAGAACTGCCAATGGAGTACCCCTTGCCCCATGACGCAGGAGCTATCCCATATCAAAATGACAAGGCAACAGACAATGAGCATCTCAACGATCTTTTTGTTTGCTATTTGCATAGGTTTTTATTGAGGATGCTTCACATAATGCTCACTATGGTTATGCTGCAAGTTTCCACCATGATTAGGCATGGCTTAGGCTAGCCGCCCAGGCGTTTCTCTAACACACATACAAACTCCATGAGCTTACAAGCTCCCCTTTTATTTCACACCACCCGGATCCATAAACAAAAGAACAAGATATCAACTGAATAATAAGTGCAATGTTGAAAGCGTTCCCCATGCTACATGGTTCTACTAATTCACAACTTATAAAGCGCAAGCATATAAGCAACATAGATGGACACAATGGTTCAAGTTTATTAAGTGCAAGAAATTAAAATGTGCCATCAAGTTTGTGAGAGCTTTAATCACTAATTTTCACATAACAAGTTTAATTTGGAAGGTAGATAAAAACATGAATATACTTGGAATGGTGTAACACACCATGCATAGGAATTTATAGTGGACTCTTTGGAATAACTTGGTTTTCTTGGGGGTTGGATGCATGAGTGGAACTCATACTTGGTACATGTGGAGGCTAGCAAAAGACTGGGAGCAACCAAATAAGAGAGCAATAATGACCATAATCATGCAAAGCGACAAAACATTATTAATTAAAGCATAAAGTGATATTACAAGTCAAAAACTAAATGATCATAGAGGCTAAGGTGACTGGTTCATAGCCTTAACATGGTGTAAGCATGTGCCAAGTCAACCCAAATAAAGCATCAAAGGAGAATACCACAATATTATGCTTTTGTATGCTAAAACAACGCATGATTCTTTCAAGGCACATTAAATAATCTCAATTGTTTGGAACAAGTCATGCTAGATCAATAATCACTAAGCAGAAAGTCGAAGCAACATCCAACATGACATGATAAAGTCTAGGTCACAGTCAAATCAAGTTCCTTTTGTACCACTTATAAGCATGAAGCTTCCTACTCTTTTCCAACACCAATCAACTTATTTGAAACAATGTATGGACGCGGGGGTCCAACTAATTTATTTAAGCAAACCAAACAAAATAAAACTAAAAAGAAAAACAAAGACGCTCCAAGAACAACACAATTGTGCATGAAAGAATAAAAATGAAGTGTTTTGGAAGAAAATCTGAGATTTTGATGAAGAAGGGGATGCCTTCGGCATCCCCAAGCTTTGACGCTTGTACTTCTTGAATATTTCTTGGGTTGACACGGGTGGCATCCCCAATCTTGAGCTTTTTTTACATTATTCATCTCATCACATTATTCTTCCCTACACTTGAAAATTTTCTTCATACAAAACTTCACACAATCTTCATTAGTAACATTAGTGTATTCCAGATAATATGTATTTGGGTTTAGTTTCAACACAAGTAAAACTTCCACTAAAACACAAGCTACTGTAGCAATTCCTTCTAAAAGCTCAAGTGCTCAAAGAGAACTCAAAGAGAAAGAGATTAAGAGGCAAATGCAAATAATGGCAGAAATCTGTCAAAACATACCAGCAGGTAAAAACCAATTTTTTGGAAGACCTTCTGTTGCGCAAGTCGAAAAGTTCTAAAATAACTAAAGTTAGATAATAACCTTGGGCATAAGCACAAAACATTACAGCTCAATCCAACGTACAGGGATTTATCACGATTTTTTACAGTGAAGCACAAAAATCTATTTCGGGACAGCAACTTTCCCAAGTCTTACTTCTCTCTCATTAGATGTTATTCTTGGCACGAAAACCACAAAAAAAGGATAAGGAGAGGTTATTACTGAGGCAATAACTTCCAAGACTCAACAAAACAAAAACTTACAGAAAGTAAAAATAATTTGGGTCATCTCCCAATAGTGGTTTTCTTTAACGCCTTTTTGCTAGGCATAGGAAGCAAGATTCAAGTATTTTCAAATGAAGAAGCATTAAGACCAAATTTTGTTTTAATAGGAGAGGAAAACGGTATCTTCTCTCTCCTCATAGGGAAGTGTTCTACACCTTTCTTGAGTGGGAGTTGATATTTAATGGTGCCTTCCTTCATATCAATAATGGAACCAACAGTTCTAGAAAAAGGTCTTCCCAAAATAATAGGACAAGAAGCATTGCATTCACCATCCAAAACATAGTAATCAACCGGTACATAGGTATTGTTAACCATAATAAGAACATCATTAATACTCCCCATGAATTTCTTTTTTAGCATTATCATCAAGTTGGACATCTAAATAACAATCTTCCAATGGTGGAAAATCAAGCATTTCATAAATCTTTCTAGGCATAAAAGAGACACTAGTACCAAGATCACATAAATCTTTGAGATAAAAATCATTCACTTTCATATTAATAATGGGTTCCCAACCATCTTCTAATTTATTAGGAATAGAAGCTTTACGTTTCAATTTTTCTTCTTTAATTTTTATGACAGCATCTGTAATGTATTTTGTAAAGGCCATATTCATAGAACTAGCATTAGGACTTCTAGCAAGCTTTTGTAGGAACATAATTACTTCAAAAATATTGCAACCATCAATATCAAAATCAAAATTACCATCCAAGGTAGTAGAACTATTGTTTCACATATTTCTAAGAATTTCAGCATTTTTATTGGAAAAGGTTCCATTGGTTTTAGGCTTTGTTGCAAAAGGAGTAGGGACTTCATGTGGTTTACTAGCATCAACATTGGTAGTGGTAATAGTACATATGCTATTATTTCTAGCAATTTCTTCTTCTCTTTCCCACTTAGCATGCATTCAGCTAACAGTCTACCATTTTCATCAATTCTAACTTGTATGGCATTAGTAGCAGCAAAGGGGTTTTCCATAGTTTCAGGTTTAGCAGCCATTTTATTAATCAAATAGGATTGTGCTTCATACAAAGATGATATTTTTTTTAGCATTCGAAATTTTGGATTGCAAACAGGAATTTCCCTATTTAAACTCTCAAGTTGATGACTAATATTTTTCAAAATAGCAGATTGTTCTTCAATGGTTTTAGTAAATAATTTATTCTTCTCATATTGCATTTGCCTGAAGGTTTTAGTAGCTCTTTCAACTACTAAAATTCTTTCTTCACTAGGCATTCCAGATTTACCATGATAACTATTGATATTATTAGGAGGATAAGGTCTATAATTGTTATTACCATAAGCATGGTTGCCAATATTATTATTTCTAACGAAGTTCACATCAACTTGCTCTTGAGCAACCAAAGAGGCTAGGGGAACATGATTAGGATCAATATGATCTTTTCCACTAACAAGCATAGACATAATAACATCAATTTTATCACTCAAGGAGGAGGTTTCTTCAACAGAATTTACCTTCTTACTTTGTGGAGCTCTCTCAATGTGCCATTCAGAATAGTTAACCATCATATTATGAAGAAGCTTTGTTGCAGCACCCAAAGTAATTGTCATAAAGGTGCCTCCAGCAGCAGAATCCAGCAGATTTCTTGAAGAATAATTCAGTCCTGCATAAAAAGTTTGGATAATCATCCAAGTAGTCAGTCCATGAGTGGGGCAATTCTTTACCAAAGATTTCATTCTTTCCCAAGCTTGAGCAACATGTTCATTATCAAATTGTTTAAATTTCATTATTTCACTTCTCATAGATATAATCTTAGCAGGAGGATAGTATTTCCAATGAAAGCATCATTGCATTTAATCCAAGAATCAATACTATTTCTAGGTAGGGATAACAACCATTCTTTAGCTTTTCCTCTCAGAGAGAAAGGAAACAATTTAGCTTAATAATATCTCCATCTATATCCCTATGTTTTTGCATCTCAGAAAGTTCAACAAAGTTATTAAGGTGAGCAGCAACATCATCATTACCAGCACTAGAGAATTGTTCTTTCATAACAAGATTGAGCAAACCATGTTTAATTTCAAAGAAAGCAGCTTCAAGAACATGTGGAGCAATAGGTGTGCACATGAAATCATTGTTGTTTGTGCTAGTGAAGTCACATAACTTAGTGTTTTCAGGAGTATTCATTTTTTTGTAAGACTAAAGAGAGCCAACAAAAATAGAAACTAGAATAGGAACTAATTTTTTTTGTGTTTTTGATAAAAGAAGCAAACTAGTACAACTATTTTGTGTGTGTTTTTGATATAAAAAAACAAGCAAACAAAGAAAAATAAACTATGCAAAACAAAAACAAAGTAAATAGATTGGTTATGAGGGACTCCCCTTGCAAGAATCTTCTTTCTCCCTGAAAAGTGATTGAACAGGAGGAAGAGATTGAAGCTATCCTTAACTCCCCGACAACGGTGCTAGAAAAAGTTGCTTGATGGCTCAAAATATGTAGAGCTTGTTGGGAACCCCAAGAGGAAGGTATGATGATCATAGTAGCAAGTTTTCCCTTAGTTATGAAACCAAGGTTATCGAACTAGTAGGAGCAAGGAAACAACTCCAAGGTGTTGCTAACAACTTGGAATCCTGCACAACACAACAGCAGAACTTTGCCCCAACTTTAGTGAGGTTGTCAATCTCACTAGTTTTGCTAAAAACAAAGGATTAAATGTATAGTGTGGAAGATAGTAATTCCTTACATAAAGTAACAGTAAACAGTAAACAATAGATGGTATATCAATGGTAAAAGAATGGAATGGGGTCCATAGTTCACTAGAGGTGTTTCTCCTTAAGATAAATAGCATGTTGGGTGAACAAATTACAGCGGGGCAATTGACAGATTTGAGAAAGCATACAATGCATATACTAGACATCTTGACTCCTATGAGATTTGATTGGGCATTACAACATAATACATAGATCGTAATCCAACTACATCTATAACTAATAATCCACCTTCAGGTTATCATCCGAACCCCTTCCAGTATTAAGTTGCAAGCAACAGATAATTGCATTAAGTAGAGTGTGTAAAGTAAACAATACAATTACCCAATGGACAAAGGATTGCTGTTTTATCCCTAGTGGCAACAACACATCTACAACCTTAGAGATTTTTGTCACTTCCCCAGATTACTAGAGGCATGAATGAAGGAGTTATGCCCTAGAGGCAAATAATAAACTGTATTATTTGATATATCTCCTATATGTTCATAATACGTTTCATACTGTGCTATAACTGTGTTAATACAAAACGTTAATACACGCGTGGTATGTAAACAAACCGTGTCTCTAGTTACCTCTAGTGAACTAGTTCATTGGTCATGAGGATGGTCTGTGTTTCAAGATCATGGGCATTTATGCCAACTGACAATGAGGTCATGTTATTAGTTGAATAACATGATAGGCAAACATCTGACCATTATATCTTAATGAGATCTAGTTACAAAGTTCACCATAGATGATAAAACACAGAGAACCTCGTAACCTGATCCTTTGACTGTGAGGTAATACAAATCACCACTCCGGAAGAAGCTTAGATGGTTATCAAGAGTCATCTCATAACAGGGTGATCAAAAAGGTGCCACTCAAGTTTTCCAAAGGGATGAGTAGAGGAGTACATATCAAGACCAGGATTTGTCTAGTCTATGTAACGGACAGATACATGTGGCCATCTTGGTGATGTTGCATTGACGAAGCTTGCAAGCATGTGACTAGGTCACGGAATGCGACGACATGAGAACAAGAAAACAAGTTCATCGGTAACGAGATGGAACAAAGGTATGAAGATACCGAAGATCAACTCTCAAATGAATTAGGTATCGAATGACAAAGGGAACGGGGAACGACTATCTCACGGTTCGAGCGATTGTATTCGTGAAACGCACGGGGGTCACATGGCCATCCAGGTCCCTCTATTGATCATTGATATGAGAATGTTCTCTATCATGTCCGGAGTGTTTCCGAACCGAAGGATGTCACGCTTAAGGGTAGGGACGCTTAGGGTAGATGAGGTATCGAATGAGAAATAGAGAGAGAGAAACCGAAATAGTTTCGGTATCATCCGATGGAGATCGGAAGGGGTCCGGAGTTGTTCTGGAGTGAACGAATAATATAATATGTGTATTTGAATGTTAATTGGAGAATTAATATTAAATATATCTTTTATTTTTAAAGGCTCCATATTGCTAATGGGCCTCACCCGAAGGGAGGCCCAATAGGGCAAGGCGACTAGGGAGTGGAGGCCGGCCGGCCTAGGGCTGGTGGGCCACCCCAGTGGGGTCCACCTAGGGCTGGCGGCTGCCCCTAGGTGGCCGACGAGTGTGGGGATTAGTCCCACACTGCCTGGTCCCTGGGTGGTGCCCCCTCCCACTATATAAAGGGGTTCCACCTCCCCCTTTGTAATCTCCCATTCCTCTCATTCTCTCTCTCATCTGCTGAGGACTTCCCCGTAATATTGGAGAGGACCTCGTAATTGAGTTCTCCACCTTCACACTACCATCTTGTGATCGGCGATCTGGCATCTACTTCTTCTGCTGCTCGGTTGGATCGGAGTCCGGTTGATGTCTCCTACACCGGACGTGTGACGAACTTCGGAGGCACCACACTTGGGGTGCTGCTCGTCTTCATCAATATACACCTTCCTGCGTAAGGCGTGCCTCTGTCTGCAACTGTATTCCTTCTCTGTTACTTATGTCTACATAGTATAGATCATGGTATTAGTGTTCAAGTAGATAGAATTTTTTTTGTTTTCTGCTACGGAACCCAATAGTGGTATCAGAGCGGGTCTATGGGTAGACATAGAACACATGGCAATATGTGGGCATTGATTCTCTAGTTGCTACCCTCTTTAGTGTTATTGTTCATATCGTGGCACTATTTGATGAAGCGGCCCCCAACCGACCTCACGTAGTGATTCACGAGACTGGTCCACAAATCAAAGTGGCTTAGGGGGGTGTTTGTCTCTCTACAGTAGTTGATATGGCATTGACACTGGAGGGCCCTGAAAAGGGAAGAAGAACGGCAATCATTGAATCCATGTTGTGGCTCGACGTTCGTAGGTGGGAAAGGGTTCTACTACGAAAGCCCTAAATCCGTGTAAAACATGCAATAGTTAATATAGAGGCGTCTATCTTTATTATTGCATATGGGCAAGTATTATAACATAGCATTGACAAGTTTGTGAAACTTTAAAGGTTGTTGATGATGATCAAAAGCTATAACCATGTCATAACACTTTACTTTTGAAGTATTACTTATTGTGCTAGTATACTTACTAGACGGTAGCATAATAAGATAATCCCTCATAGTATTCCAGTTATCGTATTCCCCTTGTGTGTGCACCACCAAGAAAGTTGTTCGGTATGAGGCGATCCAGGGTTACAGGCATGGGTGCCAGACATATGTACGTTCGCATATAGTGGGTGTAAGCCATGTTGCACTACGAATACACACGAGTTAGAACTGGCGAGCCTAGCACTTTACAAAGACGTGGCCTCAGAATACAAGAGACCGAAAGGACGAGCATGAATCACATAGTTGATGTGATCGACATTAGGGAATGTCCACCCTTGATACTGCACTGATGGCTGTGTTTAACCGGGGGAGGTGCAGGGGATTGGGATCATTTGATCACTAAACGAGTCGAGGGGTGTTCGTTTGAGTGGGAGTTCTTTTAGTTAAAACTTGAACTCATTATTATGAACATAGTCTAAATATTTGCAAATCCTTTGTAGATGTCTCGCCCACCCACCTTCAACCTTAGCACTTTCCTTGAGAAGGACAAGCTGCAAACTGATGGAACCAACTTCACCGCATGGTTCTGCAATCTTAGGATCCTCCTAGTCCCCTACAAGTTGACTTATGTCATCGAGGCTGAGCTTCCAGCTAAGCCTGCAGATTCCGCCTCCCAGGATGAAAAGAATGTCTGGCAGTCCAAGGCGGACGATTTCTCCCTCATCTAGAGTGGAATGCTCTATGCCATGGATCTAGAGCTTCAAAAGCGTTTTGAGAAGATGAATTCTTTTGAGATCATTGAGGATCTCAAGGCTGTCTTTGAAGGGAATATGTCCAAGAGGCAATAATAAAGTGGTTATTATCTTATTCCTTGTTTATGATAAATGTTTATTTTGCATGCTATAATTGTATTGATTGGAAACCTCAATACATGTGTGTTTAATAAACAAATAAAAGGTTCCTAGTTATGCCTCTCTTATAGACTAGCTCGTTGATTAACAAGATGATCAAGGTTTCCTGATCATGGACATTGGGTGTTGTTAATAACAAGGTCACAACATTGGTGGAATGATGTGATGAACATTCATCCAAAGTATAGCATTACGATCAGAGTCATTATGTTTATATTTCTATAACATCATACAAAGTAATCTTAGTCCTTAGACCATGATATCATGTTAATTGCTAACACCGGAATAGTATCTTGATAACATCAAACATCACACCGTAACAGGGTGACCATAAAGGTGGGTTCAGTGCTACGAAGGTGTTATGTTGAGGCTCATGGATCAAGAGTGGGATTTGTCCATCCCGATGACGGATAGATATACTCTGGGCCCTCTCGGTGATATCACATTGAAATAGCTTGCAAGCAAGTGATGTGATCACTAGAATGTTATATCACGGGAACGAGAATAGAGTGCATGTCGGTAACGAGATCAAACTAGGTATTTGGATACCGATGATCGAATCTCGGACATGTATTATATCATTGGACAAAGGGATTTAGTTACTAGCGTTAAAGGTTCTCACGATCACAGAAGTCATCGTTGAATGTGTAGGAGTCAGTATGGATCTCTAGGTCTAGCTTCTGATTATTGATCTGAGATGGGTCTTGATCATGTCTGTATTATTCGCGAACTGTAGGGTGATAAACTTAAGGGATAACAACACCATTTGGAGCAAATATGTTTCAGATAAAGATTTAAGAAAGCGGTGGAATTATTTCAATAGACACTGAAACTGTTTCGGGTGAAATTGCTGAAATTGGTTCTGCATGTAATATTGAATGTTGCAGGGGGTTTTATGTGAATGTTTGTTAATTAAAGTAATTAAGAAAATTCTGAATAAAATTAATAAAAGAGTTTTATTAAATGAGAGAGCATTAAATTTGGAGAAATTTAATGCATTTAAAGTGGAGACTTTAAAAGATAATATGAAGGGGCAAATTTATGTGGAGGGAGTTACCACCACATGAATGAGGAGGTGAGGGGTCACCCCTTGGGCACCGGCCATGGGGAGGGGCACCCTCCTCCTCCTATAAATAGCCCCCCTCTCACACCTTCACACTCACACCTCCTCGTGAAGGATCTCTCTCCCCCTCTAGTATTATTCCCCCATGGTCTCGGATTAGTGAGATACATGTTCCTGGTGGCTTTATCTGGAAAGGAGTTGCTGCTTCCGCTGCTTTGCGGGAGCGAGGGATGGAGGTTGTCGGGGTACCGTACATGTGTGCGATCACGGATGCACCACTGCTTTGCGGTGCTGGACTTGGTGGTGGTGGACTTGCTGGAGATGGATCTGATGGACATGCTGGAGCCGGACCTGCTGGACTTCATCAAGATCTTGAGATCGGCAAGTGTACGACTACATCATCCACGAGTTCGATCTCGTTAACAAAGCTTTGTTGTCTTCGAGGGTAAGTTCTCTATGGATGTATATCCACCCGTTGCTCTGTATCTAATAGATAGATCTTGGCGTATAGTTCTCATCGTAGGAATTTTTTTGTTTTCTATGCTACGAACCCCAACAGTGGTATCAGAGCCTGATCTATGCGTAGGTGCTTTGCACGGGTAGTACACATATGTTTATATGTGGGCGATGATGATCATGTTATTGCTTCTTTCATGTATTTTGGATATTGGTGGCATAGTGGGATGAAGCGGCCTGGACCAACCTTACATGTCATCGCACATGAGACCGGTTCCACGGCTGACATGCAACTAGTTTTGCATAAGTGGCTGGAGGGTGTCTGTCTCTCCTACTATAGTAAATATCTGATTTACAATGAGTTGCTAATAACTTGGTTATCCTCGTTGTGGTTCCATGTTCGAAGGTAAGAACGGTTCTATCTTCGAAAGCCCTAAGCCACGTAAAACTTGCAATTGATAAATTAGAGGCGTCTAGTTTAGATCGTTGCTAGGCTAGTGTCATGATATGGTAATGTTGTAAGTAGATGTATGATAGATACTCTTACAACACACCTAACATGTAAGTTCCATAGACCTTGGCCTTACACAAAAAGGAATGATAGAGATCATACCACGATGCATATGATAGAGATCAAATGCATGGACCATATCATCCCACTTTACACATTAGATGTTTGCATCTTACATTGCTAGTTTGGCGTTTTAGTAGCATTATAAGATGATCCCTCATTTAAATATCAATATAAAATGTGTTCTTCCTTAAGTATGCACCGTTTTATGGATCGTGTTTCGAGACATCACATGATGATCGGGTGTACTCAACTCTACGCTTTCATACAAACGGGTGTAAGACATTTTACACATGTAAGTACTAAGGTTCTTACTTGGCAAGCCTAGCATGTATAGACATGGCCTTGGAACATGGACCGAAAGGTTAAGCATGAGTCATATAGTTGATATGATGCCCATATTGATGCTTTCCTTTGAAGCTACACCGACTCACGTGATGATCGAACTTGGTGTAGTGGATTTCGTTCATGTAATCACCAAAAAGGCACGAGGGATGTCATTTTTGAGTGGGAGTTCATTTCTAATTTGGATTAGTCGAACTCAATTTGTCATAAACTAAATCGAAGTGAATTTGCATAATTTGTTGTAGTCATTGGCGTCTGTTCACTACCTTATGCTTAGTTTTAATTGAGATAATAGAACTATAGAATTCTGGATATTTACTTTACGAACTAGTATCGTATTGTTTTGAATGTCAATTTAAAAGTTTAGAAGTCCTATTGCAAACTTTCAGCAAACTCTATTTACTCCATGAAGTTTAATAAGTAGTATTAAATCAAGAGTAAGAATTCCAATGTTAGTATCTAAAGTATCATGTTTGCCTCCATGATTTTTGATATTCAAAAAGTTGTTTTAATATCAAGATTATCTAGGAGCTGAAAAATTGTTTCAGAAACCATCATGTGTGGAAGATATTGTGATATCTGAAACAATGTTTTTGGTTGCATTATGATAGAGTATAATTTAGTAAAATACATGTTCTCATATTATGAGAATTTGTGAAGGATGGAGATGCTAGGCATCCGGATCTCCCAAAAAGGTTTTTGGGAACTAACATTATACTCGCGATTCTTCCTTATAGGCTATAGTAGCTTGATCATGAAAGTTATCATGATTAGGACGAATATAAGATGTAGGTAAAATGTTTACTACACAAAGAGATTACTAAAGAATGGATTTTTGAAAGGACACCAAACATTTGATGATGGTGATCCACTTCAAAGTGCAAGTCCAAAGGTATTAGTATTTGACTATATACACTTTGTACTATGTTTCATGTGAATGACACCACTATTGATGTTGATAGATTCTTTTAAAAGAAAAGGAATTGTTGAAAGAGAGTCTATAAAATATTTGGAAGAAAAGAAAAGGTTGGATATGTCCAACTTAGGTATATAGAAGATATACATGTTATGACTGTATTCCTTGCTTGTTAAACAATGTTGTTCTAAGGTATTGGATACCAAATTGGTTGGTGTGAAGTGTCGTACAGAACAACACAATTCATGAATTGCAACGGCCTAAGTAACTGGCAAGCGAATAAGTGATGATGTTCATCGAAAACAAATAAAGTGTTATTGTGTTTTTGTTGTCATCAAACCTAGCCTTCAAGATTTTTTTTAATAATTGTTATTTTGTTCCGGTATTACGAGAACAATGGTTGTTCAAATAATTACCGTATTCCATAAAGGATGGATGAACTTTTACAAGTCTAGTTGGAGAAATCACATCCATAAACATTGTTGCTAAAATGTCGTCAGACAAATGATTGGAAGATCACTTATGAAGTGACATCGCTGTTTGAATTATATTGGAAAGTAAACATGAAGAAACTCCATGTTGATGGATTTTTGGAGTCTTTTGATTTTGATCAATTGATGGTGAAACTTTCCTCGAGATAATTGAAACTCCGTTCATAGGCCAAAGAGGAACATATGACTAACTTGTTGGATATTATGCATGTTGATGTATATAGTCCATTATGTGTAGACATGTGTGATGGATCCTTTTGCTTCATATGCTTTCTCCAGAAATTTGAGTGAATATATCTATATATTTACTTAATAAGGAAGAAGTATGAAACATTTGAAAATTGTTCAAAGACTTTCAAGATGAAGTGAAAAATCATTGTAATAAGAAAATAAAAGAGTTTATGATTTGATCATAAAGGAAGATATTTGAGTTACTGTTTAGCAAAACACTTAAGATTTGCGGAATTGTTCCATGATTTGTGTTTCCCGGTAAACCATAGGAGTATGGCATATTCGAGAGATGAAATCAAACCATGTTTGCCATGGTGAGATCAAATGTGTCATTTATAAAACTGCCATTATGTTTTAAGGAATGAAGCTTTAGAGACTACCGCTTTTACACTGAAAAGAGCACCATCGTGATCCGTTGAAATGACACCATATAAGTTATGGTTTGGGGTAAAACCCGAATTGTCTTTTCTTAAATTTTTGGTATGCTATGCATAAGTAAAATGTTTACAACCAAAGTCGGATAAGCACGTCTTTGTAGGTTATCACAAAGAATTTGTTGGGAATTTCTCCATAACACCGAGGACAAAAGAGTTTGTTACTTAGAACGTCAAGTTTCCTGAGAAGGAATTTTTCGTGAAAATTTAAGTGGGAGGACAATAGAACTTTGATAAGGTTGTTGAACCTTAGCTATATTTGCTAAGTAGCGCAGCGCCGGAAAGTTTCCTGGTGGCGGCCACAATGCTCATGGCTCCCGTGATTACAAAGGGTGGGATCTCAGAGATTAGAGTTCCTATTGAACCGTGTGGGTAGGTAAGAATCAAATAGTGTGATTTGATAAGCAAGTCGTTATTGTTTTGACAATGATGAACCGACTACATGCAAAGAAGCGATGATGGGCCCTGACTCCATAAAATGACTAGAAGTCATAGAATCCTTGACAACTTGGAAGACCCTCCGGAAAGGCGTGAAGACTATCGGTCATGTTTGGATATATAAAGAAATAGACATGGATGTTTAACATCTATGAAATAGTCGACATGTCGGAAAGAAGTTTACAACAATGTTCAAGGAGTTGACTATGACAAGATTTGATCTTTCATAGCGATATTTAGTCTTGACGGATTAATGTAGCAACCACTACATATAATTTGGTATATGGTAGTTGAATAAACAAAACGAGGTTCTTCTAATAGAATGGTTACCTAGGACGTGTACATGACACGGTCCGAAGGGTTTTGTTAATTCAAAGGGTGGTAAAATGGCATGCAAACTTCAATAGTTGAAGTAAGCATAGCGGAGTTGGAAGCTTCACCATGATGAAACTGTTAAAAGAGTTTAAATTCATCGGAGATGATGAAGATGCTTGCATTTGCAAGAAATTAAGTGGGAGCGCTGAGACATATTTCCAATACATTATGTAGAGTGCATATTGTTGATTGGAAATGATGTATCTTTTATTGACACAAGTTAAGAATTTCATTAAAATAGGATTTCGATGAAAGACTTGGGCAAAACCGTAATATTTGGCATCAATGTCTATATGGATAGATTGAGGTGATAATATGGTTATGCCAGACGTACATATATGAGATATTGAAAGGGTTCAATATGGAAACAACAAGAAAGGTTCTTGCTGCATGGAAAGGATTGTATCAAGATTCAAGTGTTTCAACCTTGATATGTATATATCCAGATATGTCCTATGCTCTAAATGTTATGAGCACATACCAGAATGATTCATAAGATGATCACTGGACAATAGTAAAGATATTCTTATGAGCTTTGGAAGAACTAAGAATATATCATGTATAAGTGACAAATAGTTAAAGGTAGTTCATTGTAAAGTATTACATTGATACTAGTTTTGTCACAAGATACAAATTAAATTTATCTCAATTTAGACTATGGGTGGCACAATGTAATGGAAAGGAAGTTCCATGATGGATTTGGATGAGTTCCAAAGTTGAGACATGGTGACGGATACTACAACAAAAGGCTAAGTATATAACTGCTATAGTAGCAGCAAAGGAGGGCATTTGTGTTAAGTAGTTTGTTATCAAACTAGGTGTGGTTCAAAGTGGGCTAATACTATGAAGATATATTGTATGACAATAATATCAACATATTTAAACCCGAACGAACTAAAGGTCTCACAAAAGGACCAAATTTGTACAATACCATCTCATTTGAGAATGAGTGATGCGTAGAGACGCAAAGACATGCAAATACACACGGACTTGAAACTGTCAGATCCGGAGATTATGTTAACCACTAGCAATCGCGTATATGCAACACCAGAAAGCAATAGGTGTTCAATACGCACAGTTTTTCAAACTTGATTATTTACTCTAGTGCAAGTGAGAGACTGAAGGGAATATGCCCGAGAGGCAATAATAAAGTGGTTATTATCTTATTCCTTGTTTATGATAAATGTTTATTTTGCATGCTATAATTGTATTGATTGGAATCCTCAATACATGTGTATTTAATATACAAATAAAAGGTTCCTAGTTATGCCTCTCTCATAGACTAGCTTGTTGATTAACAAGATGATCAAGGTTTTCTGATCATGGACATTGGATGTTGTTAATAACGAGGTCACAACATTGGTGGAATGATGTGATGAACATTCATCCGAAGTATAGCATTAAGACCTGAGTCATTATGTTTATATTGCTATAAGATCATTCGAAGTAATCTTACTCCTTAGACCATGAGATAATGTTAATTGCTAACACCGGAATAGTATCTTGATAATATCAAACGTCACAACGTAACAAGGTGACTATAAAGGTGGGTTCAGTGCTACGAAGGTGTTATGTTGAGGCTCATGGATCAAGAGTGGGATTTGTCCATCCCGATGACTGATAGATATACTCTAGGACCCCTCGGTGATATCACATTGAAATAGCTTGCAAGCAAGTGATGTGATCACTAGAATGTTATATCACGGGAACGAGATAAGAGTGCATGTCGGTAACGAGATCAAACTAGGTATTTGGATACCGATGATCGAATCTCAGACATGTATTATATCATGAGACAAAGGGATTTAGTTACTACACTAGTGGAAAAATGGCCTCTAGTCCCGGTTCGTAAGGGCCATTGGTCCCGGTTCCCGAACTGGGACCAATCACTCGGGACTAATGCTAGTCCCGGTTCGCTCACAAACCGGGACCAATGGGTCTCCACCTGGGCGGGCGCGTGGCGAGGGGGCGGTGGATCATTGGTCCCAGTTCGTGGAACAAACCGGGACCAATGGGTCTCCACGTGGCAGCGCTAGAGACAGGCGGGGGTGGATCATTGGTCTCGGTTCTTGGCACGAACCGGGATCGTTGGTCTTTGTGCCACGACAGAGTTTTGTGCCGCGGCAGGATTTTCGGGCTATTTTTCTGCCGCGGCGGGGTTTTGTCCCGCCGTAGGGTTTTGTGCCGCGGCAGGATTTTCGGGCTAGTTTTCTGCCGCGGCAGGATTTTTTTATCAATTTAATAGTACTACATATATACAGCAATAATGAAACCACGATATATATATTACACATCATGCATGATCACAAATATATACACCGTCTCATCCGTCTTCTTGGTCGAAACATATTATAATTACAAACGATACTCTCACACGAATTTGATCTAATTTACATCTTCTTTTTACACTTCACCCTTCCAAATGAAGCAGGTAATAGTATTCTCCTTTCGGATCTATGACTTGTTCTAACAAGAATCCGGCAATTTCCTCTTGAATTGCTTGCACGTGTTCTTGTGATAGAAGACCGGCCCGCATCCGTTCGATCCAATATAAAGAAGGGGATCAATATATATGAATGAATCTAAACACAATTGGTGGTAATAAAATAAAGTTGTGATTATTATTTATCGTACTTCAATTTTTTTGATGTTCCGGTCTGCGCCCTTCTCTTTGGTCGTCTGGCGAATGAACTCGCAGACATAGTATCCACATAAGTTATTCCTAGCTTCCTGCCTCAAGCACTTTACGAGAATAGAGTTCAATAAAAATAATAATCAAGCATGATAATGGTGGTATTGAAACTAGAATCAAAGACATGCGTGGATCTAGCAAGTAGTACTTACAGTCAATGGTTGAAATGTAAGCTCTGGCTTCCAAACACCCCTAGTTTTGACGGTGAACCGTTTCCAAGCCTTCTGGAGGCATTCCTGCATGTCCGCCCACTTTTCTAATGGTGTGCGTTTCGAGTCTAGGACTTTTACTACTCCGATGTCAACAACAATGATTAACAGAATATAGTGGAAGCTGGACACACTAACAAAATATAACACGAGTCAATTATACGCTTAACATCGAGTAAGTGAAAATAGAATGTGTACACGACAGTAACACTCACCCAGCGTTGTAAGGAAATAGTATTTCCCTTCTGTTGCTGAAATGCTTCAACGCTTGGAACAAGTTATCCTCTGTCTCTTTGTGTTTTGTTTTTAGAATAAATTCATGAACGAAATTACAGCCAACAAACCCAAGGTCATAGATTTGTCCTTTGTTGCATTCTTGAATCTTCATTCCGCATATATAATTAGTATAGTGATTAGTAAGATTATACAAGAACGAATGAGCTCAGCTAGAAAGACTTAATTACAGAAATTAATAATACTTACAAACAATAGGCACTGACGATAGTTTTGTCGAGGGCGTCTTGTTGGTAAAACTAAAATAATTCTGGAAATTCGATCAGTAGGAAGCCATCTCCATGACCGTAATGGTGGTGTTTATATGCAGCATAGATCCAATTTTTGGAATCAGCACAGGCTTGGATGTACCAGTTATGCAATCTTCACATTTTTGTTGGTAGATCTTTGACTAACTCGGGTTTGACGAGAGGAGCCCCGTACTAATACACGTATGATGTTTCTTGGTACCCCTCGAACTCATTCATACGGCTCATGTACTCAGTAGTAGACAGTCCATATAACTGGGTCTTTTCTCCGTACAGTCGAACAAACTCTGGATCAATGTTCGGATCATGCCGCTCCTGGGCTCTCCACTTATTGGTATCATACACTTTGAGCGGTTCGATCGATTGATTTTTCTGTTGTCTGAGCTGGGCAACTTCTTTCCCGACTCTCCGCTCTTTTGCCTCAGCCTACTTGGTAATGGAGTGATTATAGTCTGATGTGAGTGTTATGGGTTGGTGAAGCTGAATCTTAAGCGCGGCTGCTTTGGCATTATCTTCTGCGGTGACTGGGAAATACGCCTCTATCGGCTTTTTCTTGTTAGCCATGTCAATCTTCCACTTTTCATAATGGGCAATTGTGGCCGCATCAGTTTCCTCATCTGTCTTCTCGCAAGGTAGCTTCTTCATATTCTGATGAGGTACTTTTGGGAGGGGCGATAGCTTATGTTTCGGTGTTCGGAACATGCTCTTGCTGCTGCTGGTGGTGCTGCCCCCCATAGTATACTTCTGCTTTTGTCTTTGAGGCTTAGGGAATGGAGACGGCTAAGGCGGTGGCGGATACGGCTGAGGCGGCGATGGAGACGGTTGCGCTGAGCGGTGAGGCAGTGAAGGCGACAGTTGCGCTGGAGAATGGTGAGGTGGCGGCGAAGGTGGATTGCTGCTCTGGGGACTGGGTGGCCTTGGCGGCACATAATTTGGAAGCATGATGCGCTCCTTTGGCCATAGAATAGTCCCCCTTTGGCTTCTCCTAGTTGAGTCAACTCCATATCTTCCCCTGCAGGGTGGTCTAGCTTTAGCTCCTCAAAATCTTCCTTCACCTCATCCACCGTGAAGACAACGTACCCTTTTGGAACCGGTCTGCAATGCCAAGTTGGGTTAGGCGCAATTGGCACCACCATGACGACCGCCGCCGTCACCCTTAAGTTCATAACCTGCACCTTTAGCTCACAAGCTGTGGCCTCCGTGATATCATCCACTAGGCAGCATTTAGGAGGAGATGTTGTCGGTGCATTATCATCAACATCATGGAGCTACTTTTCTTATTCGATAAGGCGCCGGTACCCTCGAATGCAGCTTCTACCACGTGCCGCTGAGATTGGCCGCTAGTACCTTGCTGGCTAAGTCTGTCGAGTTGATCCTGGTGCCGCTTTAATGCTTCTTATACATTACGCAGCCGGTCTGCAGCGGCCGCTTTCTCAGCTGCCTCCCTTTCCTTTCTCCTCTGATGGCTTTTATCGGGATATCTCTTCATTTTCGGGGGGAAGGAAACCTTTCACGGCTTGGAGCCTGGTGTGCCTTGTGCTCGTCCGTCGTGTTCAGCATTTTTAAGGGCGCGTGTGAGCTCGTCGTTCTCTCTATCGGGAACGAACTGTCCCACTGCAACATCATCTACTGCATTTCTAATATCTGCGATGGGCAGTAGGGGATCATCTTTGTGTTTCTTATTATATATTTCCCTCCCTTCTTTGTCCAACGTGCCCCCATGGCCGTAAAACTAGTTTATCGCCCGTGGTGTCCATGTTGCGGGCTCTAGTCTGATCCCGGCAGCTATGTAATTAACCTCAAGTGCATCCCACTTAGGCATGCAACCGGCATAGCCAGCAGGCCCCATGTTATGATGGTACAGTTTCTTAGCAGCGTTCTCCGTATTTATTCTAGAGCTTTCCTTATCTTTCTCCGATGTCTTGTACTTCAAAAAATCCTCCCACTGGTGTCTTAACTTAGCATAGCCGGCTTCATTGAAATTCGGAGTCTTCTCTACCTTGACAAAGTTATTGTATAGTTTATTCTTCCAGTTCTTGAATGCATCGGCCATCTTGCTCAGAGCAAACTTCTTGACTCTTTGCACAAGCTCCATTCTTGCTCTCTCCTCCTCGTCTGGATTCACATCTGGTATCGACAGGAGGAAATTAGTCATGAGCTTGTCAAAAAGCTTATCTTTAGCATTGTCGCCGACATAGGGGACTCCACCCCGCTTGGCCGATTCCATTCTTGAACGGTGATCGGGATGTAGTCCCTCACAAGAACTCCGCATTGCTTGAAAATTTTTCTTGCGACATCGACGGGAGCTCACGGTTCGCCATCTACACCGACCACGTCGATCCTATACCTCACACTGTCATCCAACTTTTTTGTTGGGCCTCGTTTCGTTCTTACGGAAGAAGTTCTCAATCCGAAGGGCTAAAAGAAGAAAGAGTGTTAATATATGCATGTATATATATAGACAGCAACATTTTAATTACAAAAATACATATATACACCTCGCCGGTGTTTGCGAGATTTAAGGTTCCGCCGGAGCCATTGCCTTCTTCCTCATCGGCTTCTCCCCTGTCCCAGGCTTCGGCTTCAACCTCACCGGAGCCGTCTCCTCGGTTGAGAGACTCATCTCCCTGACCGAAATCGTTTAGAAACTCACTCGTGACATCGATATCAATATCTTCATTTTCACAGATCATTCCTTGGAGGATGTTTTCCCGATGTGTTGGATCCATAGTATCTGCAAAGATGATGTTCTGGAATTACATATTAAGTTTATGACAAGAAAGGGGAAACAACAATCAACACATGGCATCGATGATGATATGACAAGTTAAACATAGTTGAAATTTAACCCTAAGGCATGCTTGGCAATTTAAGTGGGATCCAAAGGGTCCAAACCCTAGTACAGGAGAGACCCCGAAATCACCTACGAGGGGTTGATTTCATTCTCTTATTAAACTTGTAATTAAAGTTGTTGAAAAATGCATGATTATGAGTCTATTGTGTAGATCTCATTTTTCTGAACATTTTGATATATTATACATATTTTTTTGACTTAGAAATAATTAGTTGTTGAATTTATAAGATTAAACTCTTTTCTAAAATTATTTAAATAATTATTAAACTTTTACTGCGTCATTATGACGTCAGCTCGGTGTGGTTTTTTTTCTCCACGGCTAAACTAGCCACAGAGACTGACGCGAGGGGCCCAAGCCACCTCAGATGCCACGCTGGCGGGGCTTGGTCAGCGCCCACGTCATGCACACGCGACGCCACGTCGATGCCACAGTGGCGCCACGTAGGCTCGCCGGCGAACTTCCAGGCGGTGGTGGAAGACGGCGGAGAGAAGCGTGCGGGGTGACGCAACTAGGACGGTTCGAACCAGCGTGATGCGGGCTACCTAAACCGGGTGGCGCCACTACGGGAGGTGTGCCGGAGCAAGGTGTTTGACGGTGGACGGCGGCCGACGGCGGTAGGTGGTCGTGGGAGGATGATACAATGAGGGAGGGAGATGTAGGAGTGGTGCTGGAGCACCAGTGGCTCACCAGGAGGCTGATGGAGGGTGCGGCAAGGCCGGAGCAGGCCAGGTGCTGCTGGAATCAGTGGAGAATGCGGCGGCCGATGTCGGGGACGGTGGGGTCGATTGCAGCGAGGCGGAGATTCCTTGCCTGCTCGCGGCGGCGGACAATGGCGCTCGGCGATGGGCGTTGACGAGGTGAAGCGGCCGCTCTGGATTTGGGCAGCCTGCCAGCGTGATTTTGCTCCGCCGCAAATTTTCCTTAGCCGCGTGTCGATGTTCTCTATGAATTGGGGGAGTTGGGGAGGAGGAAGGGCCAGGGCTGTTAACTATACAGGCCTTTGGTCCCGGTTCGTCCCACCAACCGGGACCAAAGGGATCAACGGTCCCGGTTGGTGGGACGAACCGGGACCAATGGTCTGGGCAGGAGCGTTGTTGTGCTGCCACGTGAGCGGGCCTTTGGTCCCGGTTCATCCCACTAACCGGGACGAAAGTACCAACAGTCCCGGTTCATGCCACCAACCAGGACCAAAGGCATGTTAATGGCAGCGCGCGCATCCAGGATCATCGGTCCCGGTTGGTGGGACGAACCAGGATCGTTGACCCGATTTTCAGATTTTGGCAAACCTTTTGGTCTTCCCATCATTTTCAAATTTGTTTTCTTCTTTAATTAATAAGATGTTTCAATTTAAGATGATTATTTATTTGGAATTTCAAAAAACATTCAACAGGAAAAGTTCTTCAATTTACATAACTAATCCAAAACCATTTTCTGTTTTCAAATATTTTTATTTGAACTATCCAATTTTACTATTTTCAATTAAAATTTCATTACCAAATATTTATTGCATAATTTGGAATTTGAAAAAACTTGCAACAGGAAAGTGCTTCAATTTAAATAACTAATCAAAAACCATTTTCTGTTTTCAAATATTTTTATTTGAACTTTACAATTTTACTATTTTCAATGAACATTGCATTAGAAAATATTTATTGCATAATTTGGAATTTCAAAAAACTTTTAATAGGAAAAGTGCTTCAATTTAAATAACTAATCAAAAACCATTTTGTGTTTTCAAATATTTTTATTTGAACTATACAATTTTGAACAGGAAAAGTGCTTCATGCCCGCCGTTTTGAATATAGTTTGAAACGGGCATAAGAAATTCAAAAATGATCCAAAAAATGTGAAACCTTCGCGTGGTGTCATATTATGTGTCACAGTTGCAAGGAAAAATATTGAACTTGAAAAATTGCAAACATCATAAAAAGTCCTTCACAAAATGACCTATCATGTTCGAGGTTTCATGGCATTTAGGTCAAAGCACCAATGTTATGGCTAGAATCAGGGCATAGTTTGTGATAATGTGCCTATATTGAGCACACATGTGCATCTTGGGATGGCTTACGATGTTGCAGGAGGAAGTTTTATGTTTCGACGCACGAAAAAGCCAATTTCCATTTTTGAGGTGCCGAAATTGGGGTGTTCTGTGAAGCAACCACCAAATTAAAGTTTGGCATTGGTACCAACCCATTTTTCAAAAATACTAGACCACTTTATATGGACAATTTCCCAACCGGTGTATTTGGAACCTTTCTGTCCATCCCTCATGAAAAAGACAAATTCCTGCCGAATCGGTAGGAGGTTGCCAAGATTTGAACTACAAGTACATGATATAATGCTTGTGAATTTAAAAAAAATCATTTATAGGTTCACAACATGCTATTTCATCAGAGATCCACTTCAAGTTCAGCGAGGCTCAGCCCCGGGCTAAAAAGCTTCATGCCTGCCGTTTTGAATATAGTTTAAAACAGGCATAAGAAATTCAAAAATGATCCAAACAATGTGACTCCTTCGCGTGGTGTCATTTTATGTGTCACAGTTGCAAGGAAAAATATTGAACTTGAAAAATTGCAAACATCATAAAAAATCCTTCCCAAAATGACCTATCATGTTCGAGGTTTCTTGGCATTTAGGTCAAACCACCAAAGTTATGGCTAGAATCAGGGAATAGTTTGTGATACTGTGCCCATATTGTGCACACATGTGCATCTTGGGATGGCTTACGATGTTGCAGGAGAAAGTTTTCCCTTTCAACGCACGAAAAAGCCAATTTCCATTTTTGAGTTGCCGAAATCGGGGTGCTCTGTGAAGCAACCACCAAATTAAAGTTTGGCATTGGTACCAACCCATTTTTCAAAAATACTAGAGCACCTTATATGGACAATTTCCCAACCGGTGTATCTTGAACCTTTCTGTCCATCCCTCATGAAAAAGACAAATTCCTGCCGAATCGATAGGAGGTTGCCAAGATTTGAACTACAAGTACATGATATAATGCTTGTGAATTTTAAAAAAAATCATTTATAGGTTCACAACATGCTATTTCATCAGAGATCCACTTCAAGTTCAGCGAGGCTCAGCCCCGGGCTAAAAAGCTTCATGCCTGCCGTTTTGAATATAGTTTAAAACAGGCATAAGAAATTCAAAAATGATCCAAACAATGTGACTCCTTCGCGTGGTGTCATATTATGTGCCACAGTTGCAAGGAAAAATATTGAACTTGAAAAATTGCAAACATCATAAAAAATCCTTCCCAAAATGACCTATCATGTTCGAGGTTTCTTGGCATTTAGGTGAAACCACCAAAGTTATGGCTAGAATCAGGGAATAGTTTGTGATACTGTGCCCATATTGTGCACACATGTGCATCTTGGGATGGCTTACGATGTTGCAGGAGAAAGTTTTCCCTTTCAACGCACGAAAAAGCCAATTTCCATTTTTGAGGTGCCGAAATCGGGGTGCTCTGTGAAGCAACCACCAAATTAAAGTTTGGAATTGGTACCAACCCATTTTTCAAAAATACTAGAGCACCTTATATGGACAATTTCCCAACCGGTGTATATTGAACCTTTCTGTCCATCCCTCATGAAAAAGACAAATTCCTGCCGAATCGATAGGAGGTTGCCAAGATTTGAACTACAAGTACATGATATAATGCTTCTGAATTTTTTTAAATATCATTTATAGGTTCACAACATGCTATTTCATTAGAGATCCACTTCAAGTTCAGCGAGGCTCAGCCCCGGGCTAAGAAGCTTCATGCCCGCCGTTTTGAATATAGTTTGAAACGGGCATAAGAAATTCAAAAATGATCCAAACAATGTGAAACCTTCGCGTGGTGTCATATTATGTGTCACAGTTGCAAGGAAAAATATTGAACTTGAAAAATTGCAAATATCATAAAAAATCCTTCCCAAAATGACCTATCATGTTTGAGGTTTCTTGGCATTTAGGTCAAACCACCAATGTTATGGCTAGAATCAGAGAATAGTTTGTGATACTGTGCCCATATTGTGCACACATGTGCATCTTGGGATGGCTTACGATGTTGCAAGAGGAAGTTTTCCCTTTCGCCGCACGAAAAAGCCAATTTCCATTTTTGAGGTGCCAAAATCGGGGTGTTCTGTGAAGCAACCACCAAATTAAAGTTTGGCATTGGTACCAACCCATTTTTCAAAAATACTAGACCACCTTATATGGACAATTTCCCAACCGGTGTATTTGGAACCTTTCTGTCCATCCCTCATGAAAAAGACAAATTCCTGCCAAATCAGTAGGAGGTTGCCAAGATTTGAACTACAAGTACATGATATAATGCTTGTGAATTTAAAAAAATCATTTATAGGTTCACAACATGCTATTTCATCAGAGATCCACTTCAAGTTTAGCGAGGCTCAGCCCAGGGCTAAGAAGCTTCATGCCCGCCGTTTTGAATATAGTTTGAAACGGGCATAAGAAATTCAAAAATGATCCAAACAATGTGAAACCTTCGCGTGGTGTCATATTATGTGTCACAGTTGCAAGGAAAAATATTGAACTTGAAAAATTGCAAACATCATAAAAAATCCTTCACAAAATGACCTATCATGTTCGAGGTTTCTTGGCATTTAGGTCAAACCACCAATGTTATGGCTAGAATCAGGGCATAGTTTGTGATAATGTGCCCATATTGTGCACACATGTGCATCTTGGGATGTCTTACGATGTTGCAGGAGGAAGTTTCCCTTTCGACACACGAAAAAGCCAACCGAGACTAAAGTTGTCGGTGGGATAAGGACGCGTGGGTAACCTTTAGTCCCAGCTAGTGGGTGCAACTGAGACTTAAGCTGTCGGTGGGATAAGGACGCGTGGGTAACCTTTTGTCCTGGCTGGTGGGTGAAACCGAGACTAAAGCTGTCGGTGGGATAAGGACGTGTGGGTGGACGCACTGCTCGATGAGATAAAGCATGTAGCGCACGACGCCCTGTCGGAGGAACAAGAGAAAGTAGAAGCGGTGCCGTGCCTATAAAAGGACCATCGATACGCCATGGGAAGCAGCTCAACAAGCCAACATAGCTAGAGAGAGTTTCATCCCCATGGATGGAGGGTTGGGAAAATCTCCCGTGGCGGAGCTTCTCGAAGATGTCGTGGGTGCACACGCCCGACGGCATCTTCGAAAGCTCTGCCTCGAAATTTTTTCCTACAAGCCCGTGAAAGGCTCCATCTCCTCTAACAATGTTGGGGAAAGGGTTGAGAAATCTCCCGTGGAGGAGCTTCTCGAAGATGTCGTTGTAGCACACGCCCTACGGCATCTTCGGAAGCTCCGCCTCAGAAAAATTTCCCTGCAAGCCCGTGAAAGACTCCATCTCCTCTAACAGTGTTGGGGAAAGGGTTGATAAATCTCCCGTGGCGGAGCTTCTCGAAGATGTCGTTGGTGCACACGCCATATAACATCTTCGGAAGCTCCACCTCGGAAAATTTTTCCCTGCAAGCCCATGAAAGAATCCATCTCCTCTAACAGTGTTGGGGAAAGGGTTGGGAAATCTCCCGTGGCGGAGCTTCTCGAAGATGTCGTTGGTGCACACGCCCTACGACATCTTCGGAAGCTCCGCCTCGGAAAAATTTCCCTGCAAGCCCGTGAAAGACTCCATTACATAAAGTTTCGATACATCACATAAAGTTTCCATACATCACATAAAGTTTCCATACATTACATAGATTTACATAGGGTTTAGGGTTTAGGATATGAATCCTTCGTCGCGTATGTCGATCCCTTGCCTATGATCGCTTCTTAGGCCGTAACCATGGAGCATCTTCTTTGCTTAACGGGATGCTTGGGTCAATTTTCATGGTGAAGGGTGGAATTTCATCAAACTTATCATAATCTGCTGACATGTCTGTCTTGTCCTCGACTCCTGCGACGTTTCTTTTCCCTGAAAGAACTATGTGACGCCTGGGCTCATCGTCTGATGTATTCATTTCCTTATTTTTTATTTTTTCGATCTAGAGGACATGTCCTTCACATAAAAAACCTGAGCCACATCATTGGCTAGGACGAATGGTTTGTCTGTGTAACCAAGATTCTTGAGATCCACTATTGTCATTCCGTACAGCTTGTCTACCTTTACCCCTTCTCCATTCATGTTGACCCAACTGCACCGAAACAAAGGGACCTTAAAAGTAGGTCCATAGTCAAGTTCCCATATCTCCTCTATGTAACCATACTATGTGTCCTTTTTCCCATTCTCGCATGTTGCATCAAAGCGGACACCACTATTTTGGTCGGTGCTCTTTTTATCTTGGGCAATCGTGTAAAATGTATTTCCATTTATCTCATACCCTTGGAAAAGTCAATACAGTCGCAGATGGTGTCGCGGCCAACAAGTAGAGTTGATCTCCAATAGAGGTGTCATTCATGAGATGTAATTGCAACCAAGTGCCGAAAGTCTCCATGTGATTTTCTTTAATCCAGTAGTCATCCTTCCCCGGGAACTTGGAGCGTACAACATTCATGTGTTCCTCGATATACGGAGCACACGAAGGTAGAACTTTGGAGAACTATGTAGTGTGCTTGATTCAAAGAATGTCCGTCCCTAAATATCATTGATTTCTTTCCTAGCGAGCCTTTTCCACTCAGTCTCCCCTCATACCGTGAATCAGGAACACCAATCGGCTTAAGGTCAGGAAGAAAGTCTACACATAACCCAATGACCTCCTCTGTTCCATAGCCCTTGGAGATGCTTCCTTCTGTCCTAGCACGGTTACGAACATATTTCTTTAAGACTCCCATGAACCTCTCGAAGGGGAACATATTATGCAGAAATACAGGACCAAGAATGTAAATCTCTTCGACTAGGTGAACTAAGAGATGCGTCATAATATTGAAGAAGGACGGGGGAACACCAACTCAAAACTGACAAGACATTGGACCACATCCTTTTGTAGCCTTGCCAGACTTTCTGGATCGATTAACTTCTGAGATATTGCATTGAGGAATGCACATAGCTTCACAATGGCTAATCGAACATTTTCCGGTAGAAGCCCCCTCAATGCAACCGGAAGCAACTGTGTCATAATCACGTGGCAATCATGAGACTTCAGGTTCTAAAAAAATTTCTCTTCCATATTTATTATTCCCTTTATATTTGACGAGAATCCAACTAGGACCTTGATACTGTAAAAGACTTCAAAAAAGATTTCCTTCTCTGCTTATGTAAGAGCGTAGCTGCTTAAGTATTCACGTCCTTTATCAGTGTGCTTGTTGTATGGGTCTTTGATACGTTGCTGGTCCTCCCGTGCTTCTGGTGTATCTTTTGTCTTCCCATACACGCCTAGGAAGCCTAGAAGGTTCACGCAAAGATTCTTTGTCACGTGCATCACGTCGATTGAAGAACAGACCTCTAGGTCTTTCCAATACTCAAGCTCCCAAAATATAGATTTATTTTTCCACATGGTCGTATGTCCGGTAATGGGGTCTTTCGGAACAGATTGACCGCTAGGACCCTTTCCAAAGATTACTTCTAGGTCTTTCACCATACCAAATACATCAGCACCTTTAGGGAGCTTAGGCTTCTTCCGGTAATCTGCCTCACTGTTGAAATGCTTGCCTTTCTTTCTTACTTGATGATTGGTCGGAAGAAATTTATGACACCCCAGGTACACAACTTTCTTACATTTATCCAAATATGTACCTTTAGTATTATGTAAACAGTGCGTGCATGCATTGTATCCCTTGTTTGACTGTCCTGAAATGTTACTAAGAGCAGGCCAATCATTGATGGTTACGAACAACAACGCTCGTAGGTCAAATGGCTCTTGTTTGTGCTCATCCCACACCTTTACACTTGGTTCTGCCCACAACTGCAAAAGTTCATCGACTAATGGCCTTAGGTACACATCAATGTCGTTGCCGGGTTGCTTCTTTCCTTGGATGAGCATTGGCATCATAATGAACTTCCGCTTCATGCACAACCAAGGAGGAAGGTTGTAGATACATAGAGTCACTGGCCAAGTGCTGTGACTACAGCTCTGCTCCCCAAGAGGATTCATGTCGTCTGTACTTAGACCAAACCATAAGTTCCTCGCGTCACCTGCAAAGTTCGAGTACTTTCTCTCGATGTTTCTCCACTGCGACCCATCGGCGGGGTGTCTCAGTTTCCCGTCTTTCTTACTCTCTTCTTTGTGCCATTGCAACAACCTGGCATGCTCTTTATTTCTGAATAGACGTTTCAACCGTGGTATTATAGGATCATACCACATAACCTTAGTAGGAACCCTCTTCCTGGAGGGCTCGTCATCGCCCTCAACATCACCAGGGTCATCTTGTCTGATCTTGTATCGACATGCATTGCATACCGTGCATTTATCCATATTCTCGTACTTCTCACCGCGGTACAGGATGCAGTCATTAATGCATGCATGTATCTTCTCCACATCTAATCCTAGAGGGCAGATAGTCTTCTTTGCTTTGTATGTTGTCTCGGGCAGCTCGTTATCCTTTGGAAGCTTCGGCTTCATTATTTTCAGTAACTTCTCAAATCCCTTGTCAGATAAGCCAGTCTCTGCCTTCCATTTCAGCAGTTCTAGTGTGGTACCGAGCTTTGTGCTGCCATCTTCGCAATTTGGGTGCAACAACATTTTGTGATCCTTTTGCATGTCCTCCAACTTAAGCTTCTCCCTTTCTGTATCACATTGTTGCTTTGCATCAGAAATGACCCGACCAAGACCATCAGCGGGCTCATCCGATGCCCGTTGTTCTTCTTCATTGCCGCCTCCCTCTTCTTCATTGTCTTCCATTGCAGTATCACCGTATTCTTCAGGGGACATAGGATAGCTGTCATCATCCTCCTCTTCTTCATTTTCTTCCAGCCTAACCCCTCTTTCTCCGTGCATGGCCCAAGAATAATATCCGGGCATGAAACCTCTCCGAAGCAGATGGCTTTGAAGAATTCTCGGGGCAGAGTGCTCTGCCACGTTCCGACAGTCGACGCAGGGACAAGGCATAAAATTATCCACTTTGTTTGCCTTAGCCAAATCGATAAATTTATGCAGGCCTGCAATAAAATCGGAATGGCGTCGGCCGTCATACATCCATCACATCCGTGCATCGATCTACATCATAATAATTAACCATTACAATAACATCGTGAATAGTAAAATGACCACCCTACATGGACACATGCAATATTTTTGTATCAGTTACAAATAAAGAAGATAAGGTTGCTAACCTCAGCCGAGGATACCGTGTTGTGCGAACTAAAGTGTGGCTCGGACATTTTGTCAAACACCATGTCTGCAATCAAAGAAAAAAAAAGCTAGCACCCTCACATCACACACAATCCAGCAAAATTTGGTGGGCAAAGGGCTGGGCTTATATATAGCCAGGGGAGGGTTTTTGGTCCCGTTATTGCCACGAACCAGGACCAAAGGCCCTCCCGCGCGACACGTGGCCACCCAGCAGCTCGCACCCCACCCAGGTCATTGGTCCCGGTTAATGGCACGACCTGGGACCAATGACTTGGGTGGGGGGGCGCGCTGCTGGGCCGCCACATGTCGCACGGGAGGGGCTTTGGTCCCGGTTCGTGCAAATAACCGGGACCAATGCCCACCGTCGCTTCATCGTCCCCGTGTATAAATATGAGGCCACAATGCTCGCTTTTGCCATCGTCTCGGCCTCTCTGTAGTCCATCTCCACCCCACCCATTTAGCCATCGCCTCTCTACCACGCCGTCGTCTCGCCTCCCCTCCCTCTCCAATCTCCACCGCGTCGCCATGGAGGTGCCCACGCTCAACCACTACAAGGCGGAGATGTTTGTGTACTACGGCATCCTCGTGCCGCCGCGCACGACCGTGCCCGCCGGATTTCGCACCAGCGAGGCAGGTGTGTTGGTGGCTCCGCTCCTCAACCCCCGCGGATACGAGATGGAGTGCGTCATCACGGAGCATCGCCGCCAGCTACCCATGTGGATGACGGCATTGCCCCGTTACGTGACGACCAGCGAGTACTGGCCCCGGCTCTTCAAGAAGGAGCGGAAGGCCAAGCTTGGGAACTGCATCGTGGACGGGCGCCTGGTGCACCCAGATCTCCGCAACCAAGAAGGGCGAGAGATGTTCTGGTCCATCCCTGGACGGACCATCTACACCGGCATCGACGCCGCTAGCCGCACAGAGGAGCTCCGTCTCCCAAAAAATGCCGAAATCATGGAGATTTCGTCCGACGACGACGAGGAAGCCGGCGGCTCAGAGGATAGCGGCAGCGGAAGTGTTGTCGACTAGGAAAATTTGTAAAGTCGCATCTTTGTATGGAAAAATTTGTGGCTGAATAATAAAATGTCTCAATTTAGACCTTTGTCTCGATTAATTTGTGAAAGACTTTTTCAAAATACTGATCAATTCAATTTCTACCTCGAATTAATTTCTGCCTCGAATTAATTTATGCTCCGAATTAATTTACATTAATTGTCCTGGACTGCTGTCCGTCGCGGGGTTTTGGCTCCCGGTTCATGGCATGAACCGGGACCAATGCCCCACAGAGCGCCACGTGTGCGTCGCGGGGGCATTGGTCCCGGTTCATGCGACGAACGGGGACCAATGCTTAGAGATGAACCGGGACCAATGCCTAGGCGGCATGAACCGGGACGGGTGTCTGGCATTGGTCCCGATTATGGAAAAGAACCGGAACCAATGGAATTTGGGGGCTGGACCAAAGGCCCTCTTTGTACCATTGGTAGCGTTAAAGGTTCTCACGATCACAGAAGTCATCGTTGAATGTGTAGGAGTCAGTATGGATCTCCATGTCCCGCTTCTGATAATTTATCTGAGAGGGGTCTCGATCATGTCTGCATTATTCGTGAACCGCAGGGTGACACACTTAAGAGATACTGACACCATTTGTAGCAAATATGTTTCAGATAAAGATTTAAGAAAGCGCTGGAATTAGACACCGAAACTGTTTCGGGTGATATTGCTGAAATTGGTTCTGCATGTAATATTGAAATATTGTAGGGGGTTTTATGTGAATGTTTGTTAATTAAAGTAATTAACAAAATTTTGAATAAAATTAATAAATGATTTTTATTAAATGAGAGAGCATTAAATTTGGAGAAATTTAATGCATTTAAAGTGGAGACTTTAAAAGAGAATGTGAAGGGGCAAATTTATGTGGAGGGAGTTACCACCACATGAATGAGGAGGTGAGGGGTCACCCCTTGGGCGCCGGCCATGGGGAGGGGCACCTCCTCCTCCTATAAAAGGCCCCCCTCTCACACCTTCAGACTCACACCTCCTCGTGAAGGATATCTCTCCCCCTCTAGTATTATTCCCCCATGGTCTCGGATTAGCGAGATACATGTTCCCGGTGGCTCTATCTGTAAGGAGTTGCTGCTTACGCTGCTTTGCTAGAGCGAGGGATGGAGGTTGTCAGGGTACCGGACGTGTGTGCGATCACGGATGCACCGCTACTTTGCGGTGCTAGACTTGGTGGTGCTGGACTTGCTGGAGCTGGATCTGATGGACATGCTGGAGCCGGACCTGCTGGACTTCATCACGATCTTGAGATCGGAAAGTGTACCACTACATCATCCACGAGTTCCATCTTGTTAACAAATCTTTGTTGTCTTCGAGGGTAAGTTCTCTATGGATGTATATCCACATGTTGCTCTGTATCTAATAGATAGATCTTGGCGTATAGTTCTGATCGTAGGAATTTTTTTGTTTTCTATGCTGCGAACCCCAACAGTCTTTGCTCCACAGGCTCGTGCAGAGAGGTATGATGCTTCCGAGATCTTCTTCTCTGCTAAAATGGAAGAGCACAGCAGTATTAGTGAGCACGTGGTCAAAATGTCTGGCTATGTTAAGCGCTTAAACGCCCTGGATTGCAAAATACCGGAGGAGCTCGCTATAGATAGGGTGTTGCACTCGCTGCCCCTAGCTATAAGAGTTTTGTGATGAACTACAACATGCAAGGGATGACTAAGACCCTTGCTGAGGTGTTCGCCATGCTCAAAACTGCTAAGGTTGAAATCAAGAAGGAGCACACGGTGCTGATGGTCAACAAGACCACCAACTTTAAGAAACCAGGGCAAAAGGGGAAAGGCAAGGGTAAGAAGTCTAAGAGGGATGGCAGGTTTGCTCCTGGCACCTCAAAGACTTCCAAGCATGGCCCTAAGCCTAGCACTTCGTGCTTCTACTGCAAAGGGGATGGGCACCGGAAACGCAACTGCCCTAAGTACCTTCAAGACAAGCGAGCTGGCAAGATAGCCATCTCGAACAAAGGTATATATGATATACATGTTATTGATGTATTCCTTATGAGCGTGAGGAGTAACACCTTGGTATTTGATACCAGATCTGTTGCTCAAATTTGTAACTCTTAGCAGGATCTGTAGAGTAGGAGGTGCCTGAGGAAGGACGAGGTGACGATGCGCGTCGGCAATGGTTCAAGAGTCGAAGTGATGGCCGTCGGCACCCTGCATCTCCGTCTGCCGTCAGGATTATTGTTGGTTTTGAATAAATGCTATTATGTACATGCACTGAGTATGAATATTGTGTGTGGGTCTTGCTTGTTGCAAGACCGTTATTCATTTAAATCAGGAACAAATGGTTGTTCAATTTATATGAATGATGTTTTCTATGTTCATGCTCCTATATGTGATGGTTTATTCTTACTTGATCTTGATTGTGATACACACATCCATAGTGTTGATGCTAAACGTTGTAAGCACAGTGACGATAATTCCATGTTCATGTGGCATTGCCGTCTTGGTCATATTGGCGTAAAACGCATGAAGAAGCTTCATTTAGAAGGGCTTCTTGGATCATTAGATTTCGAATCCCTTGATACATGTGAGCCATACCTCATGGGCAAGATGACCAGGACACCATTCTCTGGAATAGTGGAGAGAGTTGTAGACCTACTTGGGATCATACATACGGATGTATGCGGACCAATGAGTGTCTCAACATGCAATGGTTATCGTTACTTTGTTACCTTTACTGATGACTTAAGCAGATATGGATTTATCTACTTGATCAAGCACAAGTCTGAAACCTTTGAAAAGTTCAAGGAATTTTAGAAAGAGGTAGAGAATCAACTTAACAAGAAAATCAAGCACCTTCGATCGGATCAGGAGGCGAGTATTTGAGTTATGAATTTAACATGCACTTGAAGGACTGTGGGATTATCCCACAGCGTAATGGTGTGTTGGAATGCCGTAATCGAACCCTATTGGATAGTGTACGGTCTATGATGTCTTTAACTGATTTGTCTATGTCTTTTTGGGGATACGTGTTCGAAACCACCGCTTTTATTTTAAACCGAGCACCATCCAAATCTGTGGAGACAACACCATATGAGATATGGTATGGGAAGAAGCCCAAGTTATCATTTCTGAAAGTTTGGGGTTGTGAGGCTTACGTTAAGAAACTGCAGCCTGACAAACTCGAATCGAAATCGGAAAAATGTATCTTTGTGGGATATCCAAGGGAAACTGCTGGGTATACTTTCTACAACCAAGCCCAAGGCAAAACGTTTGTCGCAAGAAACGACACCTTTCTCGAGAAAGAGTTTTTTGCAAAACGAGTGAGTGGAAGGAAAATTGAGTTAGATGAAATTGTTGACCCTTCTCTCCAAATTCCAAGTAGAACAACAGAAGTTGTTCCGAAACCGCTCTCCAACATGGAGGAAGAGCCAGTTGATGATGATCAAAACAATGACATCGAGATTCCTGAGGTTCGCGGGTCTACAAGGGTTCGTGCCACTCCTGATTGGTATAGTAGCCTTGTCATGTCTGCCATCCTAGATGAACAGGAAGAACCTGTAAACTACAAAGAAACTATGGATAGTGCTGACTCCGAGAAAGCTAGAAGCCATGAAATCCGAAATAGGATCCATGCATGAAAACCAAGTTTAGACCTTGGTGGATCTTCTAGAAGGCCACAAGGCCGTGGAAAATAAATGGATCTTTAAGAAGAAGACAAATGCGAATGATAACGTGACCATTCACAAAGCTCGACTTGTCGCAAAAGGGTTTCGAAAAATTCAAGGAGTTGACGACGACAAGACTTACTCTCCCGTAGTGATGCTGAAGGCTGTCAGGATTTTAATAGCAATTGATGCACATTTCGACTATGAAATTTGGCAGATGGATGTCAAGACCGCATTCCTCAATGGTCACATTGATGAAGAGTTGTATATGATGCAACCGGAAGGTTTTGTTGATCCTAAGGATGCTGGAAAGGTATGCAAGGTCCAACGGTCCATTTATGGGTTGAAGCAAGCATCTCGGAGGTGGAACCAACGTTTTGATCAAGTGATCAAAAGTTTTGGATTTGTCCAAAACCAACAAGAGTTCTGTGTTTACAAGAAAGCGAGTGGGAGCTCGGTTGTTTTCTTAGTAGTATATGTGGATGACATATTACTCATGTGAAACGATGTGGATCTTATGAAAAGCGTGAAAGCATATTTGAGCAACCAATTTTCCATGAAGGATCTAGGTGAAGCTGCATATATATTAGGAATCAAGATCTATAGAGATAGATCAAGGCACCTAATGGCATTGAGTCAGAGTACTTACATAGATAAGATTTTGAAGAGGTTCAAAATGGAAAACACCAAGAGGGGTTTTACACCTATGATGAAGAATTGCAAAATGAGTATGACTCAATGTCCTATAACGGACGATGATAGAGAGAAGATGTCTTACATCCCCTATGATTCAGCCATAGGATCTATCATGTATGCAATGCTTAGTACACGACCTGATGTGGCATTGGCTCTTAGTTTGACGAGCTGATATCAAAGTAATCCAGGACCGGATCACTGGATAGCTGTGAAAAATATCCTAAAGTATCTGAGAAGAACAAAGGATATGTTCCTAATCTATGGAGGAAATGATGAAGCTCTGAACGTAACAGGTTACATAGATGCGAGCTGGAATTCAGATCATGATGACTCGAAGTCTCAAACAGGATTTGTTTTATTGGTGAATGGTGGAGCGGTAAGCTGGAAGAGAAAGAAGCAGCCGATGGTGGCACAATCTTCAATGGAGTCTGAATACATTGCTACAGCAGATGCAGCAAATGAAGCTATTTGGCTAAGGAATTTTGTCATCGAACTGGGGTTTTTTCGCAATGCGCAAGACCCCGTGACGATCTATTGTGATAACACGGGTGCTATTGCAAATCCAAGGGAACCAAGAACTCATTCCACAGCCAAACACATCAAGCTTAGATTTCATGTCATCCGGCAGAACGTTGATGAAGGTGAGGTCAAGATTTGCAAAGTAGATACGAAACTGAATGTGGCAGATCCTTTGATGAAAGCTCTCCATCTAGAAAAGCACGAACAACACCGAGATTCCATTGGTGTTAGGTTCCTGCCTATTGTAAATTAGTTTTGTTTATACTCTAGTGCAAGTGGGAGACTGAAGGAGTTATGTTCATAATACGTTTCATACTGTGCTATAATTGTGTTAATACGAAACGTTAATACATCTGTGGTATGTAAACAAACCGTGTCTCTAGTTACCTCTAGTGAACTAGTTCATTGGTCATGAGGATGGTCTGTGTTTCAAGATCATGGGCATTTATGCCAACTGACAATGAGGTCATGTTATTAGTTGAATAACATGATAGACAAACATCTGACCGTTATGTCTTAATGAGATCTAGTTACAAATTTCACCATTGATGATAAAACACAGAGAACCTCGCAACCTGATCCTTTGACTGTGAGGCAATACAAATCACCATTCTGGAAGAAGCTTAGATGGTTATCAAGAGTCATCTCGTAACAGGGTGATCAAAAATGTGCCACTCAGGTTTTCCAAAGGGATGCGTAGAGGAGTACATATCAAGACCAGGATTTGTCTAGTCTATGTAACGGACATATACATGTGGCCATCCCGGTGACGTTGCATTGATGAAGCTTGCAAGCATGCGACTAGGTCACGGAATGCAACGACATGAGAACGAGAAAACAAGTTCATCAGTAACGAGATCGAACTAAGGTATGGGGATACCGAAGATCAAGTCTCGGATGAATTAGGTATCGAATGACAAAGGGAACGGGGAACGACTATCTCACGGGTTGAGCGATTGTATTCGTGAAATGCACGGGGGTCACATGGCCATCCAGGTCCCTCTGTTGATCATTGATATGAGAGTGGTCGCTATCATGTCCGGAGTGTTTCCGAACCGAAGGATGTCACGCTTAAGGGTAGGGATGCTTAGGGTATATGAGGTATCGTATGAGAAATAGAGAGAGAGAAACCGGAATAGTTTCGGTAACATCCGATGGAGATCGGGTGGGGTTCGGAAGTTGTTCCGGAGTGAAGGAATAATATAATATGTGTATTTGAATGTTAATTGGAGAATTAATATTAAATATATATTTTATTTTCAAAGGCTCCATATTGCTAATGGGCCTCACCCGAAGGGAGGCCCAATAGGTTAAGGCGCCTAGGGAGTGGGGGCCGGCCGGCCTAGGGCTGGTGGGCCGCCCTAGTGGGGCCCACCTAGGGTCGGCGGCTGCCCCTAGGTGGAGGGCGGGTGTGGGGATTAGTCCCACACCGCCTGGTCCCTGGGTGGTGCCCCCCTCCCACTATATAAAGGGGTTCCCCCTCCCCCTTTGTAATCACCCATTCCTCTCATTCTCTCTCTCATCTGCTGAGGACTTCCCCGCAATATTGGGGAGGACCTCGTAGTTGAGTTCTCCACCTTCACACTACCGTCGTGTGATTGGTGCATCTACTTCTTCCGCTGCTCGGCTAGATCGGAGTCCGGTTGACGTCTCCTACACCGGACGTGTGACGAACTTCGGGGGCACCACACTTGGGGTGCTGCTCGTCTTCATCAATATACGCCTTCCTGCGTAAGGCGTGCCTCTGTCTGCAAAGGTATGAATACTGTATTCCTTCTCCGTTACTTATGTCTACATAGTATAGATCCTGGTATTAGTGTTCAAGTAGATATAATTTATTTTGTTTTCTGCTATGGAGCCGAACAATGAACCCACTATCGAGCATAAATACTCCCTCTTGGAGTTGCAAGCATCTACTTGGCCAAGATAGTTACTCACAACGGACAGCATGCAAGATCACAAATAACATAGACATGATAGAATCAATAATCAATCTGAAATAGCATCTTAGTATCCATCGGATCCCCGCAAACACAACATATAGGATTACAAACAGATGATCTTGATCATGAACGGAGCTCACAAGATCTAAACATGATAGCACAAAGGAGGAGAACCAACCATCTAGCTACTATATGGACCCATAGTCCAGTGGTGAACTACTCACGCATCACACCGGAGGTAGGCATGGTGATGAAGAATGCCTCCAGGATGATCTCTCCCCTCCGGCAGGTAGCCGGGAAGAGCTTCGGATCTCCCGATCTAGGGATGGAGATGGCGGCTATAGACTCTTTCGTGGATTTCTAATCGGGTCCTTAGGGTTTTCGTCTCGGGACACTTTTATAGGCGAAGGGGCAAGGTCGGTGGTAGCCCGAGGGGCCAACACCAGCTGGCGGCACACCTAGGGCTGGCCGCGCCACCCTAGGGTGTGGCCGCCTCGTGGCCCATCTTTGGCTGCCCTCCGGACTCCATGTTCCGTCTGGTACAATATTGACTTTGGCTTTTGTCCCTTCCAATTCTGAGAATATTTCCTTACTAGCTTTTTTGAAACCAAAAATAGCAGAAAATAGGCAACTGGCACTATGGCATCTTGTTAATAGGTTAGTTCCAGAAAATTTATAAAAATACCTCAAAGTGTGAACAAAACATAAGAAAGTTGATATAAAACAAGCATGGAGCATCAAAAATTATAGATACGTTTACGAAGTATCATTAGTGTAGCATGTTTGGAGGACTTGAAGGAAATGATAGCCAAAGTCATGATAAACAGGTTCATGGAGATGGAGATCGCCATGAAGAGAGCCATACCATTTCATATTATAATTGGATTATTTTGTGTTATTGTTATGTCTCTAGTTTTACACCTATGAGATAGTAGTTGAACTTTAACACCTCAAAGAAGGTCTAGTTGATCTCTCCGCCAGTGCTGCACCATCACAAGTCGGACATCCTTGGTAGTGGGCTCATAAAATTGAGGTGCTGCCAATTCTTTTCGACTAGATGGTTAGAGTCAGACTCTTACAGCAGAAGCACTTGGTAAGCTAGATGGGTCTATCACAATGGTTGTGGGGCTTGGGGAGAGGTCGGTGAGGAGCCGGGGCATGAGATTCCACCCGACCAACAGGAGTCGCATGAGATGCGATTGGCAAGGAGCTGCCTACATAGATCACTTGACGGCTAGCGGTGATGCTAAAGCTCAATAGTTGGCTTGCTTATTTAGGATCCTGAATCACTAAGTAATCATCGGAGGGGTGTTGGTTCTAGTGGGAGCACAAGTATTAAAGTGTTTAATACGCCTGCTCTTTTATGAATACTTGTCTTAAGTGTTTTGCATATTTCTGTTGTAGATAATGGCACCTAGTAGCAGTCTTGCTCAGTTATCCAGTTTTGCTTTGAGGACCATCCTAGAGAAAGATAAACTTAATGGAACAAACTTCACCAACTAGTATCGTAATATGAGAATTGTTCTCGAACAAGAAAAGAGGGACCATGTTCTAGACAACCCGCTTCTAGATGTACCAGATGAGAATGCGGGTGTCGCAAGAACCAATGCCTACCATAGAACATGTGATGAATCTACGGAGATTAGCTGTCTTATTCTTGCTCACATGGAACCGGATTTGCAGTAGCGGTTCGAGAATGTTGAGGCCTACGATATGATCGAAAGCCTCAAAAGTATGTTCCAAGCTCAAGCAAAGACCAGGAGGTATCAAGTCACTCAAGATTTGCTGAGTTGTAAGCTTAAGGATGGTGATCCACTGAGTCTGCATGTGATCAAGATGATTGGTTTTCATGTAGTCTCTGGAAAGGCTTGGTTACCCCATTAGCGAAGAGTTCGCTACGAATATAATTCTGAACTCTCTTCCTAGTGTGTATGGTTAGTTCATATCAAACTACCATATGCATGGTATGGATAAGAAGCTCACTGAATTGCATGGGATGCTTAAGAAGGCAGAGGTTAGTCTCAAGAAAGGTACCAGCCAAGTGTTGGTAGTACAGAATAAGGCTAAGTTTAAGAAGAGTTCTTGGACTAAGAATAAGAAGGCTAAGTTAGGAGGTAATGCTCATGATGAGATCCCAAGCGTTTCCTCAGGGACTAAGTCATCTCCTTCAGCCGGATCCGCTTGCTTCTATTGCAAGGCAGATGGCCACTGGAAGAGGAATTGCAGCAAGTATTTGGTGGATAAAGCCAAGAGTGGAGGTCTGACTTCCAACTCAGGTACACTTGTTTGCAATGTTATAGACCTTTATCTTGCGGATGCACCTGGTAGTTCTTGGGTATATGATACCGGATTAGTCATTCATATCTGCAACTCATTGCTGGGACTGGTAAGAACTAGGGGCGTAGCAAGAGGCGAGGTTGACATTCAGGTCGGGAACAAAGCGAGAGTTACTATGTTGGAAGTCAGCATGATGCAACTTCATTTACGCCCAGGATTCTTAATGGAACTAAATAATTGTTATTATGTTCTAGTGCTTACTTGAAACATCATTTCTGCCTCATGTTTGATGGGACAAGGCTATGAGTCGAATATTAAGAATAATGGTTGTTCTTTATATTTGAATGATATGTTTTACAGCTTTGCACCCATCCAGGACGGGTTATTTATTTTGAATCTTGATGGCGAATCAGTCTATAACATAAATGTGAAAAGGTTGAAACCAAATAATCTGAATATGACTTACTTTTGGCACTGTCGGCTTAGTCATATAAGGTGGAAATGCATGAAGAAGCTCCATGATGATGGACTCCTAACTTCGTTCGACTTGGAGTTGTTCGAGACATGCGAATCCTGCCTACTAAGCACGATGACCAAGACACCTTTTGCAAAGAGTTGTGAAAGGGCGTCCGACTTGTTGGGACTAGTACATAGTGATGTATGTGGCCTGATGAGCATGACAACAAAAGGTGGTTATGAGTACTTCATTACCTTCACTGATGATTTAAGTAGATATGAATATGTCTACTTGATGAAACATAAGTCGGAAGCCTTTGAAAAGTTCAAAGAATTCCAGAATAAGTGCAGAATCAACTCGCAAAAAAATATTTTTTTTGGTCGGACCGAGGAGGCAAGTACATGATCCACGAGTTTGATGACCATCTGAAGAGGTTGTGGAATAGTTCCTCAACTCACCCCGCTAGGAACAACACAGAGAAACCGTCTGTCGGAAAGGCGTAATTGGACCTTGTTGGACATGGTACGATCTATGATGAGTCAGACAGATCTGACTTTATCATTTTGGGGTTATTGTCAAGACATAGCGGCGTTCACACTAAAGAGAGTACCATCAAAATCGGTAGAGAAGACACCGCATGAGATGTGGACGGGCAAAAGGCCAAGTTTGTCTTTTCTTAAGATTTGGGGTTGTGAAGCATTTGTCAAGTGACTTCAGTCCGACAAGCTTACAGCCAAGTCAGATAAGTGTATTTTTGTGGGGTATCCAAGGGAAACCTTGGGTTACTACTTCTACAACCGAGAAGAGGGGAAAGTGTTTGTCGCTCGGAATGGTGTCTTCCTTGAGAAAGAGTTTCTTAGTCGTGGAGTCAGTGGGAGTACGGTGCAGCTCAAAGAAATTCGAGAGGAACCAGCCAATAGCGAGTCGGCAAAAGCCTTAGTGGTTGAGCCGGTCGTGGTAGCTGAGCCGGCAGCTGCACCTGCACCGCGAAGATCGGCCAGATTGCAAAGTGTTCGTGATGTGTTGTTGTTGGACAGTGATGAGCCGGTAACTTATTCAGAAGTGATGGTGGGATCTGATCCTGAGTCATGGCTTGGAGCCATGAGATCCGAGTTAAAGTCTATGGATGAAAATCAAGTTTGGAACTTGGTTGATCTGCCACATGGTGCAAGACCCATCGAGTGCAAATGGGTCTTCATGAAGAAAACTGATAGGGATGGAAATATTTTTGTCTATGAAGCACGGCTGGTCATGAAGGGGTTCCGACAGGTTCAAGGAGTTGACTACGATGAGACTTTCTCACCCATACCGATGCTTAAGTCAGTTCGGATCGTGTTAGCTATAGCATCCCATTTCGACTATGAGATATGGTAGATGGATGTTAAGACGGATTTCCTTAATGGAAAATTAACCGAGGACGTGTATATGATACATCCCGAGGGTTTTGTCGATCCAGCTATTGCTGACAAGGTATGCAAGCTTCAGAAATCCATTTATGGGTTGAAGCAAGCTTCTCGGAGTTGCAACATTCACTTTGATGATGTAGTTAAATCGTTTGGCTTCATCAAGTGTGATCATGATTCTTGTTTATACAAGAAGTTTAGTCGGAGAAAAGTAAACTTTTTGATCTTATATGTGGATGACATATTACTGATTGGAAATGATGTCTAGTTGTTGCAAGAAACCAAGGAGTCATTAGAAAGGAGTTTCTCAATGAAGGACTTCGGTGAGGCAACTTACATACTAGGAATCAGGATCTATAGAGATAGATCAAGATGGCTCATTGGATTGATTCATAGTACATATTTGGACAAAGTATTGAAGAAGTTCAACATGGAATCATCTAAGAAGGGGTTCTTACCGATGTCCCCTGGTGCAAAACTAAGAAGACTCAGTGTCCTTCGACAACTGATGAGCAAAGTCAGATCACTATGATTCCCTATGCTTCGGCAGTCGGATCCATCATGTATGTCATGATTTGTACTAGGCCAGATGTTTCCTATGCTCTAAGTGTTGTGAGCAGATGCCAGGCTGACCCTAGAGGACTCCCTTGGGCAGCAGTTAAGAACATTCTTAAGTACTTGAGAAGGACTAAGGATGTGTTCCTATTTTATGGAGGTGTGGTTGAACTCAGTGTAAGGGGTTACATGGATGCGAGTTACCTTACTGACTTAGATGATTCCCGTTCACAATATGGGTACGTGTTCGTACTGAACGAAGGGGCTGTGAGCTGGAAGAGTTCCAAGCAATAAACTATGTCTGCATCTGCAACAAAGGCTGAGTATATTGCTACCATGGAGGCGGCAAAGGAAGCTGTTTGGATCAAGAATTTCCTGATTGATCTTGGTGTGGTTCAAGGCTCGTCCAATCCGTTAGACGTGTATTATGATAACAATGATGATATTACACAAGCCAAGGAACCTAGACAACACCAGAAGAACAAACATATACTCATGCGATATCACCTAATTCGCCAGTTCGTGGATCAAGGTGATATCAAGTTATGCAAGGTACACACGGATGCAAATGTTGCAGATCCATAGAAAAGCCACTTCCACAGCCTAAGCATGAGGCACACGTAAGAGCCATGGGCATTAGATACCTAGACATGTGATGTCAGGTTGATTGACTCTAGTGCAAGTTGGAGACTGTTGGGAATATGCCCTAGAGGCAATCATGTGTGATGTAATTCCCAGTGTATTCATAAAGTAATAAAGTTGTCCTTGTATGAACATAAGATACATATCATTGAATGCATGATTTAGTTGTGGAACTATATATATTCATGTTTATTGTACTAGATTGTCCTTGGTCATTAAGGTTGTCCTGGACACACAACTTAGACCAATGTGCAAGTCGACTGATGACATGGTTCCACTTATCATGGGCATGGTGATGCTATTCTGACTTACACAGATTCAGCTAAAAGATTTTAACGAGTCGGATTGGCCCACAGTTGATATGGAACGAGCATGTTGTCATTTGCAGTCTCAAGCAATGGAATCCTTTGACCTGAGGTGATCGCATGATCCGAGTTGTGGATTGCTAGCTTAGGTTCTATCAAACGTTGTTCCGTAAATGGGTAGTTATAAAGGTAGAGTTCGGGTTGGTTGTGAAGCAAGCTGCACGACGTGGATTACCAAGATGGGATTTCCCCCTCTGTACTATAGAGATATTCTCTGGGCACTCTTGTGTGATATGATTCAGAAGCATGGCCATGCGCAACTTAGTTAAGTTTTAACTGAGGAGTCGGACCAAGAGTTAGTCCAGTGAATCACATATCATGGTACGAGGAGAGTGTTAAGCTATTAAAGGGATGGCAACTACTCACCTATAGCTTAATAGGTATATCGTGAGGCAAAGGGACTTGGACGAAAGTAACATTGAACGTTCGTCTTCTGACTTTACGACACTTGGGAATTGGCACGTCTTGCTAGAGGCCGCTACCATCTATCTACTTGAGACCAAGTGTTCATGGGAGTGAGTTGGACTCAAAGCCATGATGGGATTCTTGGAGGAGTAGCTCATGTCGTGTCTAGGTGTACGTGAACCTACAGGGTCACACACTTAACGGTAAGGAGCCCATGTGGATGAGATCCTTGTGGAGATTGGGATATGGCCTAGATGGACCTCAAGCGTTGAGCCCAGCTAGGAGTGTATATAAGTGGAGTGGCAAGGGATTGTCCCTGACCTAGCCGTCACTCTCTCCATTTCCATTTTGGGCAAGACAAGATCTAGTAATCCTCTCTCCGAAGCTCCTTCCTATATGTATGGATACTAGTAGAGGCGTTGCACGTGCGGCGCTGGAGACAGGGAAGCTCGTGCGGATTTGGCGGAGGAGTTGTCCGTGGGATTCGAAGGTTGTCTGTGGGATCACTCGGCACTGCTTCGATGCGCTACATCAACTTCCGCATCTGTGTGTCTAGCGGTAATCTCATGGACTATAACCTGAGCTGGATCTTGGGAGTACCGTGTTGGGGAAAAAGTTTTATTTATCTCTGCGCGGCCCAACACGTGGAAGCTTGTTCACTTCCAGATTTTGGGAATCCTTCCAGTTGTACATGGGAACTAACATTAAGTTCAGCACTGCGTACCACCCTCAGTCTCAAGGCCAAGTTAAAAGAGTAAATCAAATTCTTGAACATATTCTCAGAGCTTGTGTCATCTCCTTTGGCATGTAATGGGAAGAATGCCTTCCTTTTACCGAATTCTCTTACAAAAACAGTCATCAATAAAGTCTAGATATGTCACCATTTGAAGTTCTCTATGGCCGCAAGTGTCATACTCCTCTTTACTGGTCAGAAGCTGGTGAATGGAAGACCTTGAGAAACAAAGACCCTCTGGATCCTGAAATATGTCTAGATATCATCAAAGAAGCAGAAGAAAAGTGTCAGATTGTTCATGACAACTTAAAAATTGCTCAAAATCGGCAGAAAGCCTACTATGATGTAAAGCACCGTGATATGATGTACAAAGTGGGTGACCTTGCTTATCTCTGTGTGAAGCAAGTACCAAAACTACAATTTGAAAAAAATGTCCAATAGTAGTCCACTCTCAATTGTGGGGTAGTTAGGTCAACGATCATGTCCGACTACTCGAAAGAGCCACTTGTGTACCATGTTTTCATCTTCCTAAATTTCAAATGGACTGAAATTTGGCACAAGGCTGTATCACCATGTGGCTAATGATTCTAGCATTGTATCTACCCGTTTTGGTTTGAAAAATTCCAAATTTTAACCCTCAAACTCAAAAACATGGATCATTTGTGAAGCAAGTACCAAAACTACAATTTGAGATCTTCAATTTGCATGCTTGAGTGGTTGTAAATCACATTGGGACCGCATAACAACAGTTGTACTTTTCAGATGCTTTCACAATCTCTCGAAAATCTCTAGTCAACCATGGGTTGACCAAACCTTCTAAATTTCATAAAAATGAGAAACTCTCAAAATCTTTTGAAACCTTCAAATTTCTTCACCGCGTGGTAAATACTTTGCATGAAAAATGAGAAATTTTGAAAAAATGTCCCCCTAGCAGTCCACTCTCAATTATAGGGTAGTTAGGTCAATGATCATGTCTGACTACTCGAAAGAGCCACTTGTGTACCATGTTTTCATCTACCTATCTTCAAATGGTCTGAAATTTGGCACAAGGGTGTATCACCATGTGGCTAATGATGATAGCATTGTATCTAGCCATTTTGGTATGAAAAATTCAAAAATTTATCCCTCCAACTTAAAAACATGGAACCATTTGTGAAGAAAGTACCAAAACTATAAGTTGAGACCTTCAATTTGCATGCTTGAGAGATTGTACATCACATTGGGACCACATAATAGCAGTTGTACTTTTCAGATGCTTTCGCAATCTCTCGAAAGTCTCTGGTCAACCCTAGTTTAACCAAACCTTGTAAATTTCATAAAAAATGAGAAATTCTCAAAATCTTTTGACGCCTTCAAATTTTTTCAGTGTGAGGCAAATACTTTGCATGAAAAATGATAAAATTTGAAAAATGTCCCCCTAGCAGTCCACTCTCAATTATGGGGTCGTTAGGTCAACGATCATGTCCGATTACTCGAAAAAGCCACTTGTGTACCATGTTTTCATCTACCTATCTTCAAATGGACTGAAATTTGAGACAAGGGTGTATCACCATGTGGCTAATGATGCTAGCATTGTATCTAGTCGTTTTGGTTTGAATTCAAAAATTTAACCCTCAAACTCAAAAACATGGAACTATTTGTGAAGTAAGTACCAAAACTACAATTTGAGACCTTCAATTTGCATGCTTGAGAGATTGTACATCACATTGGGACCACATAACAGAAGTTGTAGTTTTCAGATGCTTTCGCAATCTCTCGAAAGTCTCTAGTCAACCTTGGTTTGACCAAACCTTGTAAATTTCATAAAAAATGAGAAAATCTCAAAATCTTTTGAAACCTTCAAATTTGTTCATTGTGAGGCAAATACTTTGCATGAAAAATGAGTAAAATTGAAAAATGCCCCCTAGCAGTCCACTCTCAATTGTTGGGTAGTTAGCTCAATGATCATGTCCGACTACTCGAAAGAGCCACTTGTGTACCATGTTTTCCTCTTCCTATCTTCGAATGGACTGAAATTTACACAAGGGTATATCACCATGTGGCTAATGATGCTAGCACTGTATCTAGCCGCTTTGGTTTGAAAAATTCAAAAATTTAACCCTCAAACTCAAAAACACGGAACCATTTGTGAAGCAAGTACCAAAACTCAATTTGAGACCTTCAATTTGCATGCTTGAGTGGTTGTACAAGACATTGGGACCACATAACACCAGTTGTACTTTTCAGATGCTTTCACAATCTTTCGAAAGTCTCTGGTTAACCCTGGTTTAACCAAACCTTGTAAATTTCATAAAAATGAGAAATTATCAAAATCTTTTGAAACCTTCAAATTTGTTCACTGTGAGGCAAATACTTTGCATGAAAAATGAGAAAATTTGAAAAACGTCCCCTAGCAGTCCAATCTCAATTGTGGGGGTAGTTAGGTCAATAATCATGTCCGACTACTCGAAAGAGCCACTTGTGTACCATGCTTTCATCTACCTATCTTCAAATGGACTGAAATTTGGCACAAGGGTGTATCATCATGTGGCTAATGATGCTAGCATTGTATCTACCCATTTGATTTGAAAAATTAAAAAATTTATCCCTCAAACTCAAAAACATGGGACCATTTGTGAAGCAAGTACCAAAATGTAACATCCCAAAACTTTAATCAAGGTTAAAAAGTTTCCTAATCACCGAATTTAGGGTTAACAAAACTTTTATTAATCAAATGATTATGAATGCATGTGTGTGTTGCGTTAGTGTAGAATTGTTTAAAAATGCCATGCTTGATTGTTTTAAATGTTGTAAAATGGTTTAAACGTGAATGCCACGTCATCTAGACCATTTACAAACAAAATCCAAAGAAAAAGAAATCAAATAAGAATAAATAAAGCAAATGGTCATTTTGACCAAAGTTAACCACTATGCCACCTCAGGTGTTCCTACAAGAGAAATTCTAACAGAAACATTTCTAATCCTTTTCACCCCTTGCTAGATCAAGTAAAGATGTACCAAGGCCCACTTTACCAACTTACAAATACATCTAGAAAATCAATTTAATGGACATTTGAAAATTGAATCCAATTCATATGTGAAGATCCCATTTAAAAAAACCACTAAATCAATTCAATTTTCCAATCCCAAGCAATCATAGATAACCAGGCATAAGTGTAGAACATGCGGGCATTGTGTCAAACACTTGGTGAGCACAGAAATAGCTGCCAAACTTTTACTACTTTTGATCAATGCTTTGTCTACCATTTGTCGCCAAAACTTCTCCCTGGACTCCCACAGTCCCAACTAGCGCCGTAGAACCACTCCCCTTGCTGTTTGCGCCACTGCTGTGCCACCCCGAGCACCCCCATGCCGGTCGACCATGGACCGCTCACCCCGAACCGCCCTAAGCTCGCCCACGATGTCTAGGAGGTAGTTGCAACCACACCCCTGTCCACTCCCCAAGCGAGGCCAAGCCGTGGACCACCCCAGCAAAGCCACGCCCAGAGCGTCTGCGCCATGCCGAGCACGCGCTAGAGCGCCGCGCCCGACCAGCCCGCACATGTCGTGCCTCGACCTCACCCTGCGTGTACTGCTCCACCATGACCCTAGCAGCCGCCCAGACATCCCCGTTTGCCGCTGCTTGACCCATAGCCACCGTCCGCCGCATCGAACACCGCCTCTGCCGCATAGAGCACTGCACATTCCCGACCGATATAGACCATGCCTTGCCACGCCATCAAGCCTGTGAGAACCGCCCTGAAGCACCACATCGACCGCCGACCACAGCCATGCCGATAGTCGCACGTAGCCATCTCGCTAGCACCACCTGACCATGCCGTTCTGCCCCTCTCGCTGCAGCATAAAATGAGGCCACCCCCAGCCTCCATTTCCACACCACCTCACTCATGTCTCCTCACTGATCTGTAACATCCCAAAATTTTCATCTGAAAATCATCATCATTGCATTCATTCCATCATGGCATGTACTACTTTGCATTAGGTTTGTCCTCCAAAAATTTGGTGAAATTTAGAGGCTTTTTGGAGAACTTTTGCTAAATTCAAAAAAAACTAGAAAAGAAATACTAAAGGAAAAAAGAAAAGGAGGGAAAAGAGTTTTTAAACAGCAAACAGTTTCTAGCCTTTTCGGCCCAACTGGCCCAACCAGCCCAGCCAGGCCTCCCTCTCCCCCTCTCTGTCTTTTCCCACACCCCCTCTACTCACCCCACCCACTTACCTCCTAGCCCCACGCCACATCGACGCCACCTCAGCGTCTTCCACGCGAATGGCCGACACCCCCTCCCCTCCTCTGCCATTACCAAGTCCGGTTGAATTCGAGCGTTACAGCGATTAAATCGCAATCACCACTGCCCCTTCTTAATCCTCTCCCCCTCCTCGACAGATTCCCCTAGCCACTGCCCCTAGAGAGCCCCAGGCTCCCCAATTGCCACCTCAAACCGCCGCCGTCCGAAGCTACTCCGGTGACAATTCCGGTGAGCCCCGGCCACGCCGCACCCTCCTCTCTGCCCTGTATTGTTTGCCGTGACCTGGCGCGTGTTTTAACCCCGGCCGCATGCCTTCCCTTGCCCCAGGTCAACGAGGCGAGCAACTCCGGCGAACTCCCTCTACCGCCGCCGTCCATCGCTTGTTCCGATGAAGGTAGGGTTTCCGCCGCCCCCTTTTGGCCTCTGCTAGATCGTGCTGATCCGGGCGCATCCCGCTGACCCCTTATCTTACTTGTTCGAGCCCTAGGTCGTCATCTCCGACTCAGAGCTGCGAGCTCCGCCGTCGACGCAACTCCGGCGAGGGATCAAGGCCAAGCCAGAGCACCCCCATGCCACCGTAACCTCCATCGAGACCGCCACGACCTCCTTGACCTCTGGTACGTGTCCATGGTCTGCCTGCCCCTGTAGAACCGCCGGAACACCGTCTGCTGACGCTCCACCGCCGCGCACAGCTGGTCAGCGCCGCCCGTCTCTGTCAAGGCTACCAGGGACCGTTAGATCTTTTGTCTGCGGCTAGGATTAGATTGAGGACGAAGCGGTACGGGTTAATCAAATCCGTCTGTCTATCACTTAAGATCCAATGGTCTGCAGCAGTCGATCCGACCGAACCGGTACGGGCCAATGAGATTGCGCCACGTCGCCTAGGTTATTTGTTTAAATAGAAAATTAGACAGATTTTGTATTAAACTTAGAAAATCAATAACTTTTGATCCACAATTCAGAAAAATGCAAATTTGGTGTCTATGGATTCAGAAAAATAAGACCTTTATTATAGAGGCCTTGTTTCACACTTTTGCTTCTGATAAATTGGAATTATGGGCAGAACCTTTTTAGGAGTATTTTGCTCATAAAAATTGTTCTATAAATTATTTTGGGGTATTTCTTATGCCTTTAGATGAGGTATTTTAACCTCTGTAATGTAGACTCTATAAGTTATAGAGTTGTGATCATATCATTGCATTTTTCATGCATTCATATTTTTGTAATGTTTTATTGATTGAATTATTGTTATTGTATTGTTCTTTGTGTAGATTGTGTGGATTGTGAAGTTTGTTGCTCTAAGGATTGTACCTATTCCCCTAGCTACCAAGGCAAGTGATATTTCATCTCATGTCCTATTATTTTCACTATTGCACTAGTGTTATTTTGGTAGATCTTAGCATGGTAGGATTATTTATATATTACTATACTATGCTATGCTATCCTATAGACTATATCTTGGTAGTATCTCCTAGTTGAAAGACTTCGGATGCTAGAGTGCTTATCCATGCTATTAGAATTCGTGGGTGGAAAATACATATAAGATAGTATGGAAAGATATTATTTTGTTTGACTAAGAAAACAACTAATATCAAAGAAACACCTGGGTGGAATGGGACTTGCTTGGATTATGTTGAGTCGTTACTCAGGGGCCCTGTCTATGGTCAGCTGGTATATCACACTTGTGGACGGCCACCCAGGAACAAAGAGATTGGAGACGTTCTTGTCATGAAGCTTCCAGTGCAGCCACATGGCATATGGGCTCTGCCTTGACCAACTAAGTTGCAAGAACTCAGCCAGACGGACAGAAGGTGGTAGTTGTGATAGGATGGAACGCGTCCGTGGTGGTCTGAGGGATTGCTTCTGAAAAGTCTCGTCTCGATGCATGTCGAGTCTTGTGGGGGAAAGTGCACCACCTCTCGAGAGGGTAAAACTAAGTACTTAGCTGTGTCCCCGGTTATGGACAATTTCTGAGCCTCAAGATAGTGAAGCAGTTCAATAATCTGCTCATCCAAATTTCTCTAAGTTAAAACTTGTGGGTGAACATGGGTAGAGGTTCAGTGATGTCTATCATTGGTACCTTGGTGTTTGAATGAGAAAACTTACTCTTCAAAAACTATAAGTTAAACTAGCTTTTAGCAAAGTCAGCCAAAACCCCACTTAGCCATATATTCATGTAGTTGTTGGATTATACTAAGTGTCTATGGTATCACTTGCCAATACAATTCCAAATGTATTGACCCTTGTGGCTGGAACTTATTATGTTGCTGGATACTCTGATGATGAGTAGGGTTGCGGGTCTACACTCGACATGTTTGCCTGTGGCGCATGAAGACAAAATACTCTATTATTATTATGCTATGTAATGTGAACCTTAAGTATCTTAGCCTTGGGCTAAGTGAGTTGTAAGAACCATTATATTCCTGGATATCCGATGTAATAATGACCTTTGTTTCTGTGTACTTCATCTTAAACTGTGGGTGCTAGCATTTCGATCCAGGGACTAGCATTGCAATCATAGGGATCTTACCTTATTAGGGTGAGATCTTACATATGGTATCAAAGCACTTTGTTGCATGTAGGTTCGTGACCCTAGAATGGATTAGACTAAGGAAAACCCTTAGGAAAAATAACTTTATATTCCAACTTTACACTTGTCTTTTCATCTCTTAAAACTTTCCCTAATCATCCTTTCTCATCTATTTTTGTAGATGTACACCATTAATGAATCTGTCAAGAAGGGACCACTGATGACTATGACCCTGGAGTGTGAGACAGAATTTCCCAAGGGACCCAAGAACCTCATGATCGGCTTGGGAATGAATGGTGAAGCCTTGTACAAGGGATTTCCTGTGATAGATGAAGGACAAGAGTATTGGTGGGTGCAACTCCGTTTGTACAAGAACAAGGAAGATGATCCCAAGAGTACGGGATTCTGCATGTTCACCAACTCTGTAATGCACACGTCATTCTTTGACTCTGCAAGGAATGCTGCGTGGAAAGCTATTGAGGAACTTGGGGAAAGACTCAAGTATAGAATGCTCAATACTTAGGAGGATCTCAAGGAGGAGAAGCGTCTTGTCCAAGACTCAAAGGCCACTGTGAAACGCCTAAGTAAGGATATCATAGGCTTGGCTTTGGAGCTATGCGACCAAGACAAGTAGATTATTGCCAAGGATGCCTAGATTGCCACCTTGTTTAAGAAGGAGTGAGATACTAGTTGGACCACCACCCTTGGCGTTTTATCACGTTAGTATTTTGATCATACCAACCTATGTGGTATGGAAAAAATAAGTTATGTCTGGAACCTTGACTGCTTGAGTTGAATAATGTATTGCTACTTGGAATGTTTTGTTGGTTGATTTTCTATTTTTGTGACTTGTGTTTTCTTTCTCTAGACTTGTGTTGTTACTAATTTTCTCCATACTATGCAAAAGATGACGAATTTTGTCTACAGCACGGCCGAGGATTTCAAGGGGACTCGCTTTGGGACTCGTATGTTGGAGCTCGTTGGTGTGCTCGCTCTGCCAATCCCTACCATTCAGGGACTTCAGCTGAGGAAGTTCCAGAGGAAGGACTTATGGGGATTCAGAGTTACCCAGCCAGGACGTGAGACAGAGTCCCAAACTGGGGAGATTGCCTTCAAGATACTCCATGATGACATGGAGAGGGGCCTCGACGTCGCTATGGAGGAGCTACTGGGACACCTATGTCGACGTCACTCTTCTGAGATCAGGAGCCACTACTTCCACTTCTTTGGGAGGCGCGACGAGGACGGAGAGCCTATTGTGTTAGACGAGGCCACAAGCGAGTCTATCAAGCCCGTGCGTCACTACCTCCAAGACTTAGAGAGCCTTATCAGACACCTTGATACTGATAGGACTAATGTGATGCTTAGCAACGATGAACTACGAGTCCAACTTAAGGAGAAGGACAAGGCCTTCCAGGAACAGGAAAATCGAATCAAGGAAATGGAGAAGAAGTTTGAAGACCACGAGAAGAAATTCAAGAGCCAAGAGAAGAGAGTTCAGGAGAAGAAAAAGAAGATCAGAGACTTGGAGACCGAGTTAGAGCTTGAGGACATTGAGTTGGAAGAGGATCACGAGGTGATAGAGAGGCTACGCACACAGAAGAGAGAAGTACAGAAAAAGATTGATGCTTTGACTACAAGCTTGGAGGAATACAAGGCAGGATTCGCCGCAGCAGGACTTGCTCTAGTGGAGGAGGAAGTTGACATGGAGGAGTAGTGATGCTATTCCATCTACCTATCGTTTTATTATTATTATCGAGTTGCATAGTTCATACCGACTTGTGGGTGACTATGCAAGTGTGTTTATTTTCGCAAACTCTGTCATTGTTGTGATGTTGAACCTGCATGTGCTTGTTTGTTTGATTGTTGTTACTTTATTGGGTTATCTATCATTACTTACCCTTATTAAACCCACAGATGCCCCCCCGACACAACAACGAGGATAACAATGACAATGGCAATGGAATGCAGCAGATGATGGCTGCACAGACACAATTGATGCAAATGATGACTCAATTCATGGCAAACCAGAATCAGAACAACAATAATAACAATAAAAACAACCAGAACAATCCACCACCTCTGGATATGGTAACCAGATTTCTAAGGCTGAGACCTGCTAAGTTCTCTGGTACTACTAACCCCATGGTAGCAAATGATTGGCTATGTTCTGTGAACAAGGACCTAGTCACAGTTCGATGCACGGATGCAGAAAAGGTCAGATTCGCAGCACACTTATTAGAAGGTCATGCAGCTACTTGGTGGGACAATTGCCAAGTTACTCACCCTATTGAGGAAGTGACTTGGGCAATGTTTGAGGATGGGTTTCGCACCACTCACGTCTCTTCTGGGATAATGGGGTTGAAGAAAAAGGAGTTTCATAACCTCAAGCAACGCCACCACAGTATTTCTGAGTACATCGAAGAGTTCAACAATCTGTCACGTTATGCACCAGATGATGTTGACACTAACGCCAAGAGAAAGGAGAAGTTCCTGGATGGGTTGAATGATGAAAATTCTATGCAACTATCTGTTGCCTATGTTCCAACCTATCAATCTTTGTGTGATAAAGCTACCATCCTAGAAAACAAGATGAAGCAAGTGGAGGGTAGAAAGAGAAAGCACCATTTTGATAAGTTTGGATCAGGATCACCTCACAAGCGCTCTCATGGTGAAGGAAGTGGGAGTTCAGGATTCCACAAGAATGGGAATCATAATAACCATCGTAACAATAACCACCACCATGATGGAAACAATCATCATGGACATAACAAAAGTGGATTCAGGAACAACCACAATGGTCATGGCCATGGGAACCAAAATGGTCAGAATCGTCACAGTCAGCCAGCAAAGAAAGACATCAGTCAGGTGGAATATTTCAAGTGCAAGAAGACAGGGCACTATGCTAATGAATGCCTAGAGAAGAAGGCTGATGGGGCTAAGCCGAACCCATTCCAAAAGGGTCATGTGAATCACATCAATGTGGAGGAAATTCAAGAAGGATCTGATGCCGTGATTGGTAAGTTCAAGATTAATTCCTTTCCTGCACTTATCCTTTTCGATACTAGCGCATCACATTCATTCATTTCAAGAGCATTTGTAATCAAAAACGAACTCTCCACTGAAACCATTGGATGTCCCATTAAGGTAAGCTCCCCGGGTGGAGAAATGATAGTAAATTCCGGGTGCCGACAGATAACCCTAGAAATTGGAAAGAACAAGTTTCTAGTTAATTTAATAATCCTAGAGTCCCAAGGATTAGATGTAATATTAGGGATGGACTGGTTGACCCGTTATGAAGGAGTGATCGATTGTGCCAAACGAACTGTTATGCTCACCACCCCAGAAAAGAAAAGGATCAGGTTCAAGTCTAATTTTGAACCCAAGGGGAGCAAGGTTAATTCTCTTAAGGGGGTTAGCCTAGACAGTGTGCCAATAGTGAAGGAGTACCCAGATGTGTTCCCCGAGGAATTACCTGGCATGCCACCAGATAGGGATGTGGAGTTTCTGATAGACCTACTGCCAGGAACTGGGCCTATAGCAAAGAGACCTTACAAAATGTCGGTGGACGAGTTAAAAGAACTCAAGAAACAGCTAGGAGAACAGTTGAAAAAGGGATTTATCCAGCCAAGTTCGTCGTCTTGGGGAGCACCAGTTTTGTTTGTTGAGAAGAAGGACCGAAGTCAAAGGCTATGCATAGATTATCGTTCACTTAATGAAGTGACCATAAAGAAGAAATATCCCCTACCTAGAATAAATGATCTCTTCGATCAGCTAGAGGGAGCATGTGTGTTCTCAAAAATTGATCTTCGATCAGGATACTTCCAACTAAAGATTAGAGAACATGACATACCCAAGACTGCATTTACCACTAGATATGGGTTGTATGAATATACAGTGATGCCGTTTGGATTGACTAATGCACCAGCCTATTTCATGAACATGATGAATAAGGTATTCATGGAATTCCTTGACAAGTTCGTAGTGGTATTCATCGATGACATACTGGTATATTCCAAGAGCAACAAAGAACATGAAGAACATCTACGCCTGATTCTAGAGAAACTCAGGGAACACAAACTTTATGCCAAGTTCAGCAAATGTGAATTTTGGATGAATGAAGTGGGTTTTCCTGAACACATAGTATCTGGTAATGGGATAGCTGTTGATCCAGCAAAACTAGCAGCTGTGACAGAATGGGAACCTCCTAAATCGGTTAAGGAAATTCGTAGTTTCCTAGGCCTAGCAGGGTACTACCGGAGGTTCATTGAAAATTTCTCTAAGATAGCAAAACCTATGACTAATCTGCTAAAGAAAGAGAAGGAGTTTAATTGGACAGAAGCTTGTGAAACCAGTTTTCAGGAGTTGAAGAAGAGACTAGTGTCAGCACCAGTGTTATGTCTGCTGGACCTTGAGAAAGACTTTCAGGTCTATTGTGATGCATCTCACCAAGGACTAGGAGGTGTACTAATGTAGGAAGGTAGAGTTGTAGCTTATGCATCAAGGCAACTCAAAAATCATGAAGTGAACTATCCTACTCATGACCTAGAGTTGGCATCAGTTGTACATTCCTTAAAAACATGGAGGCATTATCTCATGGGAAAACGTTGTGAAATGTTCACTGATCACACGAGTCTGAAATACATTTTTACACAAAAAGAACTCAATATGAGACAAAGAAGATGGTTAGAACTTATCAAAATTACGACTTAAGTTTGCAATACCATCCTAGAAAGGCAAATGTCGTAGCCGATGCATTAAGCCGCAAGGTTTATGTAAATGGCCTCAATAAAGGAGAATTGGCGGAGGAGTTTTGTGCCCAATTTAGAGAGCTGAGACTTGAAATAGTGCCTGAAGGGTACCTTGCATCCTTGGAAGTGCAACCCACACTGATGAACAGAATTCAAGAAGCCCAAAAGATGGACAAAGAAATAGAAGAAATCAAAAGTAAGGTTAGTGAAGGCAAGGCAAAAGGATTTCATGTAGACGAACAAGGAATCTTATGGTACGAAAAACGTATCTGTGTTCCGCAGGATCTTGAGCTTAAGAAGTTGATCTTACAAGAAGCGCACAACTCACCATATTCAATTCATCCTAGAAACACCAAGATGTATATGGATGTTAAGGAAAGATTTTGGTGGAATAATTTAAAGAAGGACATAGCAGAGCACATTGCGTTGTGCGACGTGTGCAGTCATGTAAAGGCAGAACATCAGAAACTGGCAGGATTATTACAACCACTGCCAATACCTGATTGGAAATGGGATAAAATCGGTATGGATTTTATCACCGGACTGCCAAGGACTAAATCTAGATACGGTTCTATATGGGTTATCGTTGACCACTTGACAAAAGTGGCCCGTTTCATACCAGTGAAGACCACTTATACAAGTGCAAAGCTAGCCAAGATATACATGAATAGAATTGTATGTTTGCATGGGGTACCTAAGAGTATCGTATCTGATAGAGGAACTCAATTCACTTCGCACTTTTGGCGACAACTTCACGAGTCATTGGGAACTTGATTAGAATTTAGTACTGCATTTGATCCGCAAACTGATGGGCAGGCAGAAAGGACCAATCAAATATTGGAAGATATGCTAAGAGCATGTGCGTTAGATTATGGATCTAGTTGGGATGAAAGTCTACCCTACGCAGAGTTTTCCTACAATAGCAGCTATCAATCAAGCATAGAAATGACTCCATTTGAATTCCTTTATGGAAGGAAGTGTACTATACCGTTGCTATGGAATGGAGTAGGAGAAAGAAATTTTTTCAGGCCAGACCTAATCAAGGAGGCTGAAGAGAAAGTCAAGATGGTAAGGGATAGGCTAAAGGTAGCCCAATCTCGGCAAAAGAGCTATGCCGATCCAAAACGTAGAGAGGTTACCTATGAGGTTGGTGATAGAGCTTACCTCAGGGTATCACCACTTCGTGGTGTGAAGAGATTTGGAATCAAAGGAAAATTAGCACCACGCTATGTAGGACCTTTCAAGATTTTGAGCCGCAAAGGAGAAGTGGCATACGAGATAGAATTACCAGAATCTCTATCAGCAGTTCATAATGTATTTCATGTCAGTCAGCTGAAAAAGTGTCACCCAGAGATGGAAGAAACTTCGTTGAAAGACACTATACCATTAGAGCAAGTTCAGCTAGAGAATGATCTCAGTTATGAAGAGAAACCTATTAAGATTCTGGAGACAGCAGAAAGAATAACCCATACCAAGGCAATCAAATTCTGCAAAGTGCAGTGGAACCATCACACTAAATCAGAAGCAACATGGGAGCGAGAGGATGAACTTCGGATAAATCACCCTCACCTATTTGCTAGCCAACCCGAATCTCGAGGACGAGATTCATCTTAAGGGGGTTAGATTTGTAACATCCCAAAATTTTCATCTGAAAATCATCATCATTGCATTCATTCCATCATGGCATGTACTACTTTGCATTAGGTTTGTCCTCCAAAAATTTGGTGAAATTTAGAGGCTTTTTGGAGCACTTTTGCTAAATTCAAAAAAAACTAGAAAAGAAATACTAAAGGAAAAAGATAAGGAGGGAAACGAGTTTTTAAACAGCAAACAGTTTCTGGCCTTTTCGGCCCAACTGGCCCAACCAGCCCACCCAGGCCTCCCTCTCCCCCTCTCTGTCTTTTCCCACACCCCCTCTACTCACCCCACCCACTTACCTCCTGGCCCCACGCCACATCGACGCCACCTCAGCGTCTTCCACGCGAACGGCCGGCACCCCCTCCCCTCCTCTGCCGTTACCAAGTATTGTTGAATTCGAGCGTTACAGCGATTAAATCGCAATCACCACCGCCCCTTCTTAATCCTCTCCCCCTCCTCGATAGATTCCCCCAGCCACTGCCCCTGGAGAGCCCCCAGGCTCCCCAATTGCCACCTCAAACCGCCGCCGTCCGAAGCTACTCCGGTGACAATTCTGGTGAGCCCCGGCCACGCCGCGCCCTCCTCTCTGCCCTGTATTGTTTGCCGTGACCTGGCGCGTGTTTTAACCTCGGCCGCATGCCTTCTCTTGCCCCAGGTCGACGACGCGAGCAACTCCGGCGAACTCCCTCTGCCGCCGCCGTCCATCACTTGTTCCGGTGAAGGTATGGTTTCTGCCGCCCCCTTTTGGCCTCTGCTAGATCATGCTGATCCGGGCACATCTCGCTGACCCCTTATCTTACTTGTTCGAGCCCCAGGCCGTCATATCCGACTCAGAGCCACGAGCTCCGCCGTCGACGCAACTCTGGCGAGGGATCAACGCCAAGCCAGAGCACCCCCCACGCCACCATAACCTCCATCGAGACCGCCACGACCTCCTTGACCTCTGGTACGTGTCCACGGTCTCCCTGCCCCTGTAGAACCGCCGGAACACCATCGGCCGACGCTCCGCCGCCGCGCACAGCTGGTCAGCGCCGCCCGTCTTCGGCCAGGCTACCAGGGACCGTTAGATCTTTTGTCTGCGGCTAGGATTAGATCGAGGACGAAGCGGTACGGGCTAATCAGATCCGTCTGTTTATCACTTAAGATCCAACGGTCCGCAGCAGTCGATCCGACCGAACCGGTACGGGCCAATGAGATTGCGCCACGTCGCCCATGTTATTTGTTTAAATAGAAAATTAGACAAATTTTGTATTAAACTTAGAAAATCAATAACTTTTGATCCAACAATTCAGAAAAATGCAAATTTGGTGTCTATGGATTCAGAAAAATAAGACCTTTATTATAGAGGCCTTGTTTCACACTTTTGCTTCTGAAAAATTGGAATTATAGGCAGAACCGTTTTAGGAGTATTTTCCTCATAAAAACTGTTCTATAAATTATTTTGGGGTATTTCTTATGCCTTTAGATGAGGTATTTTAACCTCTGTACTGTAGACTCTGTAAGTTATAGAGTTGTGATCATATCATTGCTTTTTTCATGCATTCATATTTTTGTAATGTTTTATTGATTGAATTATTATTGTTGTATTGTTCTTTGTGTAGATTGTGTGGATTGTGAAGTTTGTTGCTGTGAGGATTGTACCTATTCCCCTAGATACCAAGGCAAGTGATATTTCATCTCATGTCCTATTATTTTCACTATTGCACTAGTGTTATTCTGGTAGATCTTAGCATGATAGGATTATTTATATGTTACTATACTATGCTATGGTAGCCTATAGACTATATCTTGGTAGTATCTCCTAGTTGAAAGACTTCATATGCTAGAGTGCTTAGCCATGCTATTAGAATTCGTGGGTGGAAAATACATATAAGATAGTATGGAAAGATATTATTTTGTTTGACCAAGAAAACAACTAATATCAATGAAACACCTGGGTGGAATGGGATTTGCTTGGATTATGTTGAGTGGTTACTCGGGGCCATGTCTATGGTCAGCTGGTGTATCACACTTGTGGATGGCCACCCAGGAACAAAGAGATTGGAGACGTTCTTGTCACGAAGCTTCCAGTGCAGCCACATGGCATATGGGCCCTGCCTTGACCAACTAATTTGCAAGAACTCAGCCAGACAGACAGAAGGTGGTAGTTGTGATAGGATGGAACGCGTCTGTGGTGGTCTGAGGGATTGCTTCTGAAAAGTCTCGTCTCGATGCATGTCCAGTCTTGTGGGGGAAAGTGCACCACCTCTCGAGAGGGTAATACTAAGTACTTAGCTGTGTCCCAGGTTATGGACAATTTCTGAGCCTCAAGATAGTGAAGCAGTTCAATAATCTCCTCATCCAAATTTCTCTAAGTTAAAACTTGTGGGTGAACATGGGTAGAGGTTCAATGATGTCTATCATTGGTACCTTAGTGTTTGAATGAGAAAACTTACTCTTCAAAAACTATAAGTGAAACTAGCTTTTAGCAAAGTCAGCCAAAACCCCACTTAGCCATATATTCATGTAGTTGTTGGATTATACTAAGTGTCTATGGTATCACTTGCCAATACAATTCCAAATGTATTGACCCTTGTGGCTATAACTTATTATGTTGTTGGATACTCTGATGATGAGTAGGGTTGCGGGTCTACACTCGACATGTTTGCCTATGGCGCATGAAGACAAAAGACTCTATTGTTATTATGCTATGTAATGTGAACCTTAAGTATCTTAGCCTTGGGCTAAGTGAGTTGTAAGAACCATTATATTCCTGGATATGCGATGTAATAATGACCTTTGTTTCTTTGTACTTCATCTTAAACTGTGGGTGCTAGCATTTCGATCCAAGGACTAGCACTCCAATCACATGGATCTTACCTTATTAGGGTGAGATCTTACATGATCCTTCCCACACTCTCCTCGGAGAAAGGCGAGCCTCAATTCGCCGGAATTGCACTGGAGTTGGACGCTGCAGTTGAAGAAAGGCGCCATCGATTGGAGCTTCCCCAGGAGCAGCCGCGACCACGCCTCGAACCTTCGTCATCTACCAGCTCGATCGCCCGCATCATCGACCATAGCTGGAGCCTAGGTGAGCCCCCGTAGACCCCCACCGTGCTGCTAGGGTTCGTCCTCGCTGGAGACTTGTTCACCAGGGACGACGAGCCTCAGCATGTTAGATTAGATTCTAATCGTAGCACCCAGATCGCTCGGTACCGCTTCGCGTAGTAATAGCCACTGATGCATAGGACCGCCCTGCCAGCAGCCCGCTGCGCCCGCACAGTGCAGCTGGGCTGGCCCAGTATCGTTCCCGCGCTAGCCCACCGATTCAAATTAGTACTTTTCCTTTTAGATTGAAATCCTATTCTGTCCACTTATTCAAAAATCAATCAAGAGAGTTTCACTTAACCAAAATGCATGATTCAAATTTTGTTAGAAAGATAATTACAATATCTATCCAAGCCCGTTGGATTTAAATCATTTAGAGTTAGAGATAATCTATAGCAAAAATAACAAAATAGAGACTTTTGCAACTTCAAACATTTTTCAAACATCAACCATAATAGCTTTTGAGTTGATTCCAACTCTCAAAATTCACATTTGACAATATCTATCTGAATATGTAAAAATATTTAGGTTAGCATGTAGTGACATTGTACTAGTAAAAAAAGAATGCTATTAGGGCATTTCTAGTCACTTTAAATCATTTAAATAGTAATCTTAAACTTTATAAAATGTGACCAACCCTTTAAATCACATTCTCATGTATTAGAATATGTGCTGATGACATGTGTCCACATGATCCCATATTTTATTTGGAGAATATTAAATCTTAAATAATTTCAATGAGTAGAAATTACTTTTCTCAAATAAACTAAATAAAACTAGTGCTTTAATGCATGTGATGATTGTGATGATACTAGATGTCAAGTATGTGCCTTGGTGTGCTAAATAGACTTAGTGAAGTATTGTTTGGTGATTGTGTATCCCGTATTCATTTATAGACGATAGTACCAACCAAGTCTACGAGGAGGAGGAGTTCTACCTCGAAGAAGTCGAAGAGAACTTCAATCACTACACCAATCAAGGCGAGCTATTATTGGCAAGCTAATACTTGCAAGCCATCACTAGATGCAAGTTAACCTAAGCAAGATGCATTAGGCATGCTTGGGTTGTACCTTTTTATTTATACCCATCCCAAGTTTTACTTGCAATCTTTAATATTTTTGCTTTATCGAAGTTTCTTTACTTTAAGTAATGCTTTGTTAGATTTTGGAAAGTAGTATAGATAGCATAAAGAGTATAAAACTAGGCCTATACTATATGTCATTCTATGGCTAGTGCTAAGCATAAAACTTGATCACTTTAGATGGGAATACTTGGTGAAAATGCTTATGAAAACCTTGGAATGATGAGTCATTCTATTGAGATGTTTCAACATGTGTTGAGAAACACAAATGGATTTTTATGAAGAAAATTTTTAGGCAGGAGCCTTAGCCCATTATAAAAACTGATGGTTGGGTTCGGATGCGATACCATTCAAATTTTACCGTACAACCAAAATACCTGAATTGGGTAAGGCTTAGCCAGAAGTTTATATGCATTAGTATGGGTTCTCTCGTGGGAGAGGTTTGAGCTGAGGCTACCTCTTGATGATGTCCACCTATGTAGTGCCCAGGATGGCAGATGGCCATGGCTGGGAGGCCAAGCTCATAGGAGAGGTGCTTATACTAGAGTGTGTAAAGGAAAGGTTATGATTAATGATCCGCAAATTAAGTATGATGATTCGGGGTTATCCCTGACGGATGTATAGAATTTTGTGGTGAAAGTGTACCACCTCTGTAGAGTGTCAAACTATTCGAATAGCCGCGTCCGTAGTCATGGACAGTTGGAGTGGCCATACTATTCCGTCATCAGATATTTTCAAAATGACTTGTGAAATGAATTGTGACTTGACTTGACCACAACAAGGTTGTGACTATGAAAACTAAGTTCCCAACTTAAGTGATTTAGAACTTTTACTTAGTTTTCTTTGTTTCTAAAATCAGCTTAGGTTAAATTTAGCTTTTGCCAATAAACTTAGAGCTTAGCATTCCTACTAGAACTACCTTACTTGTTAGTGATAGTTTACGAGTACTTAAAGAGTACTCATGGCATTGTCCCTGGCTATTCCCGTGGCCAGACTATGAGGAGGACTATCAGGAAGATGGACAGCAGGACGGCTACGACAACTAGGATCATCTCCCATCGTCAGCATTGCTTGTGACACTGAAGATGGAGCACACCGCTACGCATATTATTCCACTTCTTGTTTGTATTAAGACTGGATCATGAGATCCTTTATTTGTGTAAGACCTTATTATGGTTTGTAATGGATGATGTACTGGGATATCGAATCTATTATGTCTCGCAAAAATGGTAATCCTGGGATTGCGATGTATGGCATAACAGGCATCTGGGATTAAAAATCCGGGTGTTGACAAGTTGGTATCAGAGCCATCCTGACCATAGGAGACCCTAGTTAGAATGGCTGTCCGAACAAAAACTTAGTTTCAAAACCAAAGAAGTAAGTATTTATGAAAACATATTCCCACTCTTATCCTTGATTCTTTCAAAAAATTCATGTTCCTCAAAAATTCTTACATTACTACATAAAATTTGACACACTTGATCACCTCACTAACTCACTCATCCTAAATTCTTATAGATGAAAGTTCAGTATTGCAAGTTCTACCAATTGGGCAACGGAGGCCAGCTGAGAGGGATCTTGATGCACTGTCAGAGTACCTTGAGCACCCGCATCCGGAATTCTTCGAAGCTCAATTCAAGGATTTTCTAGGAGGAGATCTACAATGGGTGATAGTTGCAGAGCTTCGAGGCAAGATGGAAGCACCCCTTTTTGAGAAGATTCAATTCACCATGCGAGAGAACAATTGGCTAGATGGATTAGCCAGGGCTATGCATGAAGCTCTTGCTTGTCTATGTGGGAAAAACATCAACTTGATCCAGGGAACTCGCTTTGCTCACTATGCAAGGCGTGATTTTATGGGAATGCCATTGGAGATGCCAAGTCACCCGGAGATGAAGCGCCAAGTGGAGAATTTTGACTTCCTTCTGTATGATAGACAGAAGGAATTGGACAATGCTGGAGCCTACGCCAACCACAACCTTGCCATTGCCGCCAAGAAGGACCAGACTTTTGCCCTGCTCGTCAAGGATCGCCAATCACTTCGCCGTTAGTGCGAGAAGAAGGATTGCACCATCGCTCGTCTTTGCAAGAAGGTGGCCGACCTCGAGAAGACCATCCAGGAACAGAAAGCTCAGCTTGCAGCAAAAGAAGAAGAGGAGGAAGGTGAAGACATCTAGGAAGATATTCACTCATACCTTAGTGATGACAACGACTACCTGGAGGATTATGCCATGGATTTCTACACCGATGATGATGACTCCGACTTCATTGATGATGAGTAGATGCACTTGATAATTACCGTAGGAATGAGTTGTATCGGTCCCACTTTATCTTAGTTCACAAAATGGTTCTTAAAACCATCTGTTTTCCTTTTATGTTGTGGTGTGTGTTGTATGGTTTGCTTGAATGAATGAATGAATGAATGAATGAAATGAAGTTAGTTGCAAAACTTGAGTTCAAACTCAAAGTTTTAGCTTTGAAAACAAAACCATGAACCTTAGAACTTTCCCTCTTACCCCATTGTCTATCTCAATCTTCAGATGACTCGTGGTTACCAAGGAGGAAGCAGCTCATCACAGGACCCGATGCTGCAGATTCTGCAGATGCTAGTTTCCGACCGTGAAGCTAGTAGAGCAGAGCACCAAGCCAACCTAGCCACCCTGCAACAGATAGCTCAGATGGCCCACAATAATCAAGGCCATGGAAATTAGGATCATCATGGATCCAAGCTTAAGAATATTCAGAATACCAATCCCCCATCTTCAACAAATCTGAGGATCCTTTAGATGCTGATGACTAGCTGCAGACAATGGAGAATAATCTGGAAGTCGCAGGAGTTGATGCCAACTAGAAGGTACTGTTTTCCACTTATTATCTGGCAGGAGATGCAAGAGCCTGGTGGAATAGCACCCGTACCATGAACAACGGTCAAGTCATGACTTGGGAAGCTTTCAAGATCAAGTTCAGCCGCACCCATGTGCCACAAGGATTAGTCACCAAAATGAGAGATGAATTCAGGGAACTGAAGCAAGACAGGATGATGGTAGTGGTGTATTGTGACAAATTTTTGTCCCTCGCTAGGTATGCACCTGATGAGATCAGCACTGAAGCCAAGAAGAAGGAAAGGTTCCTGAACGGACTGCATGATGAGATGCAGATGGTGTTAGTCAACATCCATTTTGATGACCTCGAAGAGCTAGTCGACTCTTCCATCCAGATGGAAGGGAAGATAAACCAATAAAATGACAACCGCAAGCGCCAGATGATGCACCAGACTAGGTCCCACAATACCCAGAAGTATCGCCCCAACCCATCTGTAGGATATGCCCCAACGAACAACCGACCCCCTATGTCTCGTCCAAGCTACCCCCATGGTAGCGGAGGAAACGTGAAGACCGGAGGAAGCCACAACAACAACCCCGGCAACTCCAACAACTTCAACCGTGCACCGCCCAAGTCCAACAACAACAACAACAACAATACTGCCCCAAGGACTGGAAGCAATGACGTGCATGTTGCAGCCAAAGACAAGTCCCAGATTACTTACTTTGAATGTGGAGTCAAGGGTCACTACTCCAACGAGTCTCCCAAGAAGATTGAAGCCACCACCAATGTGAATTCCCTAGCTGAGTAGCAACGCCATGTCAGCACGGAAGAAGATTTGCCCCAGGGAACTCTCTCAACCGTAGCGGCCGGCTGTTCCACATGAATGCTGAGGAAGGCCAGGAAACGCCAGATGTTGTGCTGGGTATGTTTTCTGTTAACTCAGTATTAGCAAGAGTGTTGTTTGATTCTAGAGCATCGCACTCGTTTGTTACCAAAGAATTTGCATGCACTAGTAAGATTCAACCAACAAAATTGAAGCATGTTATGATAGTTCAAATCCCTGGTTCAACCACCAAAGCTAGAAAAATTTGCAAGGCCGTTCCTATCAGAATCCATGGGATAGATTTTTATGGCAATCTAATAGTACTTGGAACCAAAGTTTTGGAAGTAGTACTAGGAATGGATTGGATGTCGAAACATAAAGGATTGATCGACTGTGCCAAGAAAGCCATAACCATGACCAGTAGCTCTGGAGTATCAATATAGCATGTATCTGAGACCTTTCCCCGCCAGTTCAAATGCAACAAGAGTCTAGCCCTACCAACCATTGACCAAGTTAGAGTAGTCTGTGAATACCCTGACGTATTACCAGATGAATTGCCTGGTATGCCCCCAGATCGGGATATCGAGTTCACTATTGAACTAATTCCTGGAACTAGACCCATAGCTCAGAGACCTTATAGTATGAACCCATCTGAACTAGTGGAGCTGAAGAAGCAACTTGATGCTATGCTAGAGAAAGGCTTGATTCAACCAAGCGCATCGCCATGGAGATCGCCCGTTTTGTTTGTCGACAAGAAAGATGGAAGTAACCGTTTGTGCACAGATTACTGGAAGCTGAATGATGTCACCATCAAGAACAAGTACCCACTCCCAAGATAGAGGATTTGTTTGATCAGTTGACTGGTGCCAGAGTGTTCTCTAAGATTGATCTTAGAACTGGTTATCACCAACTCAAGATTCGTGCAACGGATATTCCAAAGACCGCCTTTACCACCAGATATGGATTGTATGAGTATATGGTCATGTATTTTGGATTAACCAATGCCCCCGCTTATTTCATGAATCTCATGAATAAGAGTTTTATGAACTTTCTAGATAAGTTTGTCGTTGTGTTTATCGACGATATTCTTGTCTATTCCAAGTTAGAAGAAGACCATGAGAAACACCTGAGAACCATCCTTGAAACCCTTAAAGAACATCATTTGTATGCCATGTTCAGCAAATGTGAGTTTTGGCTGAAAGAAGTAGGATTCCTCGGACATATTATGTCGACAGGAGCAGTTGTTGTTGATCCCGCCAAGATAAAAGATGTTGAAGAATGGGAAGCCCCAACCACTCAAACCCAAGTCCGTGCATTTCTCGGATTAGCGGGATACTACCGCAAGTTCGTAGAAGGATTTTCGAGCATCGCAAGACCAATGACCCAATTGTTGAAGAAAGATAAGAAGTTTGAATGGACAGACAAATGTGAAGCAAGTTTTCAAGAAATCAAGAAGAGATTGATTTCAGCCCCAATATTGATTATGCCAGATATCAAGAAGCCGTTTGATGTGTATTGTGATGCATCCAAGATTGGTCTCGGATGTGTGTTGATGCAAGAAGGCAAAGTCATAGCATATCTTCCCCGACAACTGAAGCAACATGAGAAAAACTACCCCACCCATGATCTTGACCTAGCAGCTGTAGTTTTAGCCTTGAAGAGATGGCGACATTACCTTATGGGTAACCACAGTGAGATTTATTCAGATCACAAGAGCTTGAAGTATATTTTCACTTAGAAGGAGCTGAATATGAGGCAAAGGAGATGGATAGAGTTAATCAAGGATTATAACCTTGACATTCACTATCACCCCGACAAAACCAATGTGGTAGCAGATTCTCTTAGCAGATTGCCATGTAGATAAACACCATGATCAAAGAGAACTAGCCAAGTTTGCATGAGGAGTTGGAGCAGTTTAGAACTGAGGTAGTTAGCAAAGGATTTTTAGCTAGCATTGAACTTCAACCAACGTTGATTAGTCAAATCAAGGAATTCCAGAAGGGAAATGCGAGTATCGATGAAATCAAACATCGTATTGGTACAGGAAAGGTACCTGGATTTAACGAAGATGAAGAAGGAGTTTTGTGGTACAAAGGACGTATCTGTGTGCCAGAAGATTCGGAGCTAAAGCAAGTTATCATGCATGAAGCTCATGATATTCTTTATTCTATCCACCCTGGAGGAAAGAAGATGTATCAGGATTTGAAGGAGCAATTTTGGTGGCACAAGATGAAGAGAGAAATTGGAAGCTACATAGCCAAGTGTGACATCTGTCAGCGAGTCAAAGCGGAACATCAGAGACCCGCAGGACTGTTGCAACCATTGTAGATTCCGGAATGGAAATGGGATTCCGTCGGAATGGACTTTATCACCGGTTTGCCTACATCTAGTAGGGGAAATGACTCTATTTGGGTCATAGTTGATAGATTGTCCAAGGTAGCCCATTTTATACCTGTTAAGACAACATACTAGAGTTCGAAGCTAGCAGAGCTGTACATTGCTAGAATCGTCAGTTTGCATGGAACCCCCAAGGCCATAGTATCGGATCGAGGAACCCAATTTACCTCGAGATTTTGGTAAAAAGTACAAGAAGGATTAGGAACCAAGTTGAATTTTAGCACAACTTATCACCCGCAGACCGATGGATAGACTAAACGAATCAACCAGATCTTAGAAGATATGTTGAGAGGTTGTGTGTTAGAGTATGGATCAAAATGGAAAGATTGTCTGCCTTTCGTAGAATTCTCATACAACAACAGTTATCAAGCCAGTTTACAAATGGCCCCATTTGAATTTCTGTATGGAAGGAAGTGTCGTACCCCTTTGAATTGGTCGCAAGTAGGAGAGAGTCAGATTTTTGGACCCGATATCCTACGAGAAGCCGAAGAGAAGGTTCACAAAGTCCGTGAGCACGTCAAGACCGCCCAATCTAGACAGAAGAGTTATGCTGACAAGAGACGTAGAGACCTGACTTTCAATGTCGGAGATTTTGTGTATCTCAAAGTGTCTCCGTTGAAAGGAATGGAATGTTTTCAGCTGAAAGGCAAGTTAGCCCCCAGATATATTGGACCCTTCAAGATTCTGAATCACCGAGGAGAAGTATCTTATCAACTGGAGTGCCAGAGAAGACCGAAGTTTTCAAGAACATCGATCATCAAGCCATTGATATCAATAAGGATTTGACGTATCATGAAGTACCCATCCGTATCTTGGGAGAAGCCTTCAGAACTACTAGGACCCGGAGTATCAAATATCTAAAGATCCAATGGAGCAATCATACCGAAGAAGAAGCTACTTGGGAGCGAGAAGATTACATTAGGACTGAGTTTCCAGATGTCTTTAGTTCCTAGTTTTTCTTAAATCTCGGGACGAGATTTTGTTTAAGGAGGGAAGGTTTGTAGCATCCCAAAACTTTAATCAAGGTTAACAAGTTTCCTAATCACCCAATTTAGGGTTAACAAAAACTTTTATTAATCAAATGATTATGAATGCATGTGTGTGTTGCATTAGTGTAGAATTGTTTGAAAATGCCATGCTTGATTGTTCTAAATGTTGCGAAATGGTTTAAAGGTGTATGCCACATCATCTAGACCATTTACAAACAAAATCCAAAGAAAAATAAATCAAATAAGAATAAATAAAGCAAATGATCATTTTGACCAAAGTTAACCACTAGGGCACTTTAGGTGTTCCTAGAAGAGAAATTCTAACGGAAACATTTCTAATCCTTTTCACCCCTTGCTAGATCAAGTAAAGATGTACCAAGGCCCACTTTATCAACTTACAAAAACATCTAGCAAATTAATTTAATGGACATTTGAAAATTGAATCCAATTCATATGTGAAGATCCCACTTTTTCAAAACCCACCAAATCAACTCAATTTGCCAATCCCAAGCAATCATAGATAACCAAGCATAAGTGTAGACCACTCACCTAAATTGAGCCAAAAATTAAAATTTAAATCTCATGCGGGCATTGTGTCGAACACTTGGTGAGCACAGAAATAGCTGCCAAACTTTTACTATTTTTTATCAATGCTTTGTCTACCATTTGTCGCCAAAACTTGTCCCTGGTCTCCCACAGTCCCAACCAGTGTTGTAGAACCACTCCCCTTGCTGTTTGCGCCAGTGCCGAGCCACCCCGGGCACCCCCATGCCCGTCGACCATGGACCGCTCACCTTGGACCGCCCCAAGGTCGCCCACGATGTCTAGGAGGTAGCTACGACCACACCGCCGCCCCTGTCCACTCCCCAAGCGAGGCCAAGCCGTGGACCACCCCAGCAAAGTCGCGCCCAGAGCGTCTGCGCCATGTCGAGCATGCGCCAGAGCGCCGCGCCCGACTAGCCCACACACGCCTTGCCTCAGCCTCACCCCGCGCGCATTGTTCCGCCATGACCCCAGCAGCCGCCCAAACATCCCCGTTCGCCGCCGCTTGACCCGTAGCCACCCTGCGCCGCATCAAACACCACCTGTGTCGCGCAGAGGACCGCACGTTCCCGACCGATATAGACCGTGCCTTGCCACGCCATCAAGCCCTTGAGAACCACCCTGAAGCACCGCATCGACCGCCGCCCACAACCATGCTGATAGCCGCCCGTAGCCATGTCGCTAGCACCACCTGTCCATGCCGCTCTGCCCCTCTTGCCGCGGTATAAAAGGAGGCCACCCCCAGCCTCCATTTCCACACTATCTCACTCCCTTCTCCTCACTGATCCTTCCCACACTCTCCCCGGAGCAAGGCGAGCCTCAGTTCGCCGGAATTGCACCGGAGTTGGCAGCTGCAGTTGAAGAAAGGCGTCGTCGATTGGAGCCGCCCCAGGAGCTCTCGCGACCATGCCTCGAACTGCCGTTGTATACCAGCTCGATCGCCCCCATCGCCGACCGTAGCTGGAGCCCAGGTGAGCCCCCGTAGACCCCCACCGTGTCGCTATCGTTCATCCTCGCTGGAGACCTGTTCACCGGGGACAATGAGCCTCAGCCGTTAGATTAGATTCTATTCGTAGCGCCCAGATCGCTCGGTACCGCTTCGTGTAGTAATAGCCACAGACGCATGGGGCCGCCCTATCAGCAGCCCGCTACACCCGCGCAGTGTAGCTGGGCTGGCCCAGTATCGTTCCCATGCTAGCCCACCAATTCAAATTAGTACTTTTCCTTTTAGATTGAAATCCTATTTTATCCATTTATTCAAAAATCAATCCAGAGAGTTTCACTTAACCAAAATGCATGATTCAAATTTTTTTAGAAAGATAATTAAAATATGTATCCAAGCCCGTTGGATTTAAATCATTTGGAGTTAGAGATAATCTATAGAAAAAATAACAAAATAGAGACTTTTGCAACTTCAAACATTTTTCAAAAATCAGCCATAATAGCTTTTGAGTTGATTCCAACTCTCAAAAATCACATTTGACAATATCTATCTGAATATGTAAAAATATTTAGGTTTGCATGCAGTGACATTGGACTAGTACCAAAAGAATGCTATTAGAGCATTTCTAGTCACTTTAAATCATTTAGATAGTAATCTTAAACTTTATAAAATGTGACCAACCCTTTAAATCACATTCCCATGTATTAGAATATGTGGTGATGACATGTGTCCACATGATCCCATATTTTATTTGGAGAATTTAAATATTGAATAATTTGAATGAGTAGAAATTACTTTTCTCAAATAAACTAAATAAAACTAGTGCTTTAATGCATGTGATGATTGTGATGATACTAGATCATCAAGTATGTGTCTTAGTGTGCTAAATAGACTTAGTTAAGTATTGTTTGGTAATTGTGTATCCCATATTCATTTATAGACGATATGACCGACCAAGTCTATGAGGAGGAGGAGTTCTACCCCAGAGAAGATGAAGAGAACTTCAATCACTACACCAATCAAGGCAAGCTATTACTGGCAAGCTAATACTTACAAGCCATCACTAGATGCAAGTTAACCTAAGCAAGATGCATTAGGCATGCTTAGGTTGTACCTTTTTATTTATACCCATCCCAAGTTTAACTTGCAATCTTTAATCTTTTTGCTTTATCGAAGTTTCTTTACTTTTAGTAATGCTTTGTGAGATTTTGGAAAGTAGTATAGATAGCATAAAGAGTATAAAACTAGGCCTATACCAGATGTCATTCTATGGCATGAGATTGAGCTAAGCATCCCTCATTAGTGAACACTCTTAACCATAGTGGCTAGTGCTAAGCATAAAACTTGATCACTTTAGATGGGAATACTTGGTGAAAATGCTTATGAAAACCTTGGAATGATGAGTCATTCTATTGAGATGTTTTGACATGTGTTGAGAAACACAAATGGATTTTGATGATGATAATGTTGAGGCATGAGCCTTAGCCCTTTATAAAAACTGATGGTTGGGTTCGTATGCGATACCATTCCAATTTTACCGTACAACCACAATACCTGAATTGGGTAAGGCTTAGCCGGAAGTTTATATGCATTAGTATGGGTTCCCTCGCGGGAGAGGTTTGAGCTGAGGCTACCTCTTGATGATGTCCACCTATGCAGTGCCCAGCATGGCAGTTGGCCATGGCTGGGAGGCCAAGCTCATAGGAGAGGTGCTTATACTAGAGTATTTAAAGGAAAGGTTATGATTGATTATCCGCATACTAAGTATGATGATTCGGAGTTATCCCTGATGGATGTATCGAATTTTGTGGTGAAAGTGTACCACCTCTGCAGAGTGTCAAACTATTCGAATAGCTACGTCCACGGTCATGGACAGTTGGAGTGGCCATACTGTTCCATCATCAGATGTTTTCATAATGACTTGTGAAATGAATTGTGACTTGACTTGACCACAACAGGGTTGTGGCTATGAAAACTAAGTTCCCAACTTAAGTGATTTAGAACTTTTACTTAGTTTTCTTTGTTTCTGAACTCAGCTTAGGTTAAATTTAGCTTTTGCAAATAAACTTAGAGCTTAGCATTCCTACTAGAACTACCTTACCTGTTACTGATAGTTTGCGAGTACTCAAAGAGTACTCATGGCTTTGTCCCTGGCTATTCCCATGGCTAGACTATGAGGAGGACTATCAGGAAGATGGATAGCAGGATGGCTACGAAAACTAGGATCATCTCCCATCGTCAGCATTTCCTGTGACACTGAAGATGGAGCCCACCGCTACGCTTATTGTTCCGCTTCTTGTTTGTATTAAGATTGGATCATGAGATCCTTTATTTGTGTAAGACCTTATTATGGTTTGTAATGGATGATGTACTAGGATATCTAATCTGTTATGTCTCCTAAAAATTTTTAGGCAGGAGCCTTAGCCCATTATAAAAACTGATGGTTGGGTTCGGATGCGATACCATTCAAATTTTACCGTACAACCAAAATACCTGAATTGGGTAAGGCTTAGCCAGAAGTTTATATGCATTAGTATGGGTTCTCTCGTGGGAGAGGTTTGAGCTGAGGCTACCTCTTGATGATGTCCACCTATGTAGTGCCCAGGATGGCAGATGGCCATGGCTGGGAGGCCAAGCTCATAGGAGAGGTGCTTATACTAGAGTGTGTAAAGGAAAGGTTATGATTAATGATCCGCAAATTAAGTATGATGATTCGGGGTTATCCCTGACGGATGTATAGAATTTTGTGGTGAAAGTGTACCACCTCTGTAGAGTGTCAAACTATTCGAATAGCCGCGTCCGCAGTCATGGACAGTTGGAGTGGCCATACTATTCCGTCATCAGATATTTTCAAAATGACTTGTGAAATGAATTGTGACTTGACTTGACCACAACAAGGTTGTGACTATGAAAACTAAGTTCCCAACTTAAGTGATTTAGAACTTTTACTTAGTTTTCTTTGTTTCTAAAATCAGCTTAGGTTAAATTTAGCTTTTGCCAATAAACTTAGAGCTTAGCATTCCTACTAGAACTACCTTACTTGTTAGTGATAGTTTACGAGTACTTAAAGAGTACTCATGGCATTGTCCCTGGCTATTCCCGTGGCCAGACTATGAGGAGGACTATCAGGAAGATGGACAGCAGGACGGCTACGACAACTAGGATCATCTCCCATCGTCAGCATTGCTTGTGACACTGAAGATGGAGCACACCGCTACGCATATTATTCCACTTCTTGTTTGTATTAAGACTGGATCATGAGATCCTTTATTTGTGTAAGACCTTATTATGGTTTGTAATGGATGATGTACTGGGATATCGAATCTATTATGTCTCGCAAAAATGGTAATCCTGGGATTGCGATGTATGGCATAACATGCATATGGGATTAAAAATCCAGGTGTTGACACAATACTACATTTTGAGACCTTCAATTTGCATCCTTGAGTGGTTGTACATCACATTGGGACCACATAACAGTAGTTGTACTTTTCAGATGCTTTCGCAATCTCTCGAAAGTCTCTAGTCAACCCTGGTTTGAACAAACCTTGTAAATTTCATAAAAAATGAGAAATTCTCAATATCTTTTGAAACCTTAAAATTTGTGCACTTTGAGGCAAATACTTTGCATGAAAAATGCGAAAATTTGAAAAAATGCCCCCTAGCAGTCCACTCTCAATTTTGGGTAGTTAGGTCAACAATCATGTCCGACTACTCGAAAGAGCCACTTGTGTACCATGTTTTCATCTACCTATCTTCAAATGGTTTGAAATTTGGCACAAGGGTGTATCAACATGTGGATAATGATGCTAGCATTGTATCTAGCCATTTTGGTTTAAAAAATTCAAAAATTTAACACTCAAACTCAAAAACATGGAACCATTTGTGAAGCAAGTACCAAAACAACAATTTGAGACCTTCAATTTGCATGTTTGAGAGATTGCACATCACATTCAGACAACATAACAGAAGTTGTACTTTTCAGATGCTTTCGCAAACTCTTGAAAGTCTCTGGTCAACCCTGGTTTGACCAAACCTTGTAAATTTCGTAAAAATGAGATGTTCTCAAAATCCTTTGAAACCTTCAAATTTTTTCACTGTGAGGCAAATACTTTGCATGAAAAATGAGAAAATTTGAAAAAACCTTCCCTAGTAGTCCACTCTCAATTGTGGGGTAGTTAGGTCCATGATCATGTCCGACTACTCGAAAGAGACACTTATGTACCATGTTTTCATGTACCTACCTTCAAATGGACTGAAATTTGGCATAAGGGTGTATCACCATGTGGCGAATGATGCTAGCATTGTATCTACCCATTTTGGTTTGAAATTTAAAAAATTTAACCCTCAAACTCAAAAACATGGAACCATTTGTGAAGCAAGTACCAAACTACAATTTGAGACCTTCAATTTGCATGTTTGAGTGGTTGTACATCACATTGGGACGACATAACAGCAGTTGTACTTTTCAGATGCTTTCGCAATCTCTCGAAAGTATCTAGTCAACCCTAGTTTGACCAAACCTTGTAAATTTCATAAAAAAATGAGAAATTCTCAAAATATTATGAAATCTTCAAATTTGTTCACTATGTGACAAATACTTTGCATGAAAAATGAGAAAATTTGAAAAAAATATACCCTAGCAGTCCACTCTCAATTGTGGGGTAGTTAGGTCAACGATCATGTCCGACTACTCGAAAGAGCCACTTGTGTACCATGTTTTCATCTACGTATCTTCAAACAGACTGAAATTTAGCACAAGGGTGTGTCACCATGTGGTAATGATGCTAGCATTGTAACTACCCATTTTGGTTAAAAAATAAAAAATTTAACCCTCAAACTCAAAAACATGGAACCATTTGTAAAGCAGTACCAAAACTACAATTTTAGACCATCAATCTAAACGCTTGAGTGGTTGTACATCACATTGGGACCACATAACAATAGTTGTACTTTTCATATGCTTTCGCAATCTCTCGAAAGTCTCTGGTCAACCTTGGTTTGACCGAACTTTGTAAATTTCATAAAAAATGAGAAACTCTTGAAATCTTTTGAAACCTTCAAATTTGTTCACTGGAGGCAAATACTTTGGATGAAAAATGAGCAAATTTGAAAAAGATGTCCCCTAGCAGTGCACTCTCAATTGTGGGGTCGGTAGGTCAACAATCATGTCCGACTACTGGAAAGAGCCACTTGTGTACCATATTTTGATCTACCTATCTTCAAATGGTCTAAAATTTGGCACAAAGGTGTATCACTATGTGGCTAATGATGCTAGCATTGTATCTAGCCATTTTGGTTTGAAAAATTCAAAAATTTAACGCTCAAACTCAGAAACATGGAACCATTTGTGAAGCAAGTACCAAAACTACAATTTGAGACCTTCAATTTGCATGCTTGAGTGGTTATACATCGCATTGGGACCACATAACAGTAGTTGTAATTTTCATATGCTTTTGCAATCTCTCGAAAGTCTATATCAACACTAGTTTGAACAAACATCGTAAATTTCACAATCTCTCAAAAGTCTCTGGTCAACCTAATTTAACCAAACCTCGCAAATTTCATAAAAAATGAGACATTCTCAAAATCTTTTGAAACCTTGAAATTAGTTCACTGTGAGGCAAATACTTTGCATGAAAAATGAGAAAATTTGAAGAAATGTCCCCGCTAGCAGTCCACTCTCAATTGTGGGGGTAGTTAGGTTAACGATCATGTTTGACTACTCGAAAGAGTCACTTGTGTACCATGTTTTCATCTACCTATCTTCAAATGGTCTGAAATTTGGCACAAAGGTGTATCACCATATGTCTAATAACGCTAGCATTGTAGCTAGCCATATTGGTTTGAAAAATTCAAAAATTTAACCCTCAAACTCAAAAACATGGAACCGTTTGTGAAGCAAGTACCAAAGCTACAATTTGAGACCTTCCATTTGCATGCTTGAGTGGTTATACATCACATTGGGACCACATAACAGCAGTTGTACTCTTTAGATGCTTTTGCAATCTCTCGAAAGTCTCTAGTTAACCCTGGTTTGACCAAACCTTGTAAATTTCATAAAAAATGAGAAATTCTCAAAATATTTTGAAACCTTCAAATTTATTCACTGTGAGGTAAATACTTTGCATAAAAAATGAGAAAACCTGAAAAATGTCCCCCTAGCAGTCCACTCTCAATTGTAGGGTAGTTAGGTCAATGATCATGTCCGACTACTCGAAAGAGCCACTTGTGTACCATGTTTTCATCTACCTATCTTCAAATGGACTCAAATTTGGCATAAGTGTGTATCACCATGTGGCTAATAATGCTAGCACTGTATCTAGCCATTTTGGTTTTAAAAATTAAAAAAATTAACCCTCAAACTCAAAAACATGCAACCATTTGTGAAGCAAGTACCAAAACTAAAATTTGAGACCTTTAATTTGCATGCTTGAGTGGTTATACATCACAATGGGACCACATAATAGCAGTTCTACTTTTTAGATGCTTTCACCATCTCTTGAAAATCTCTGGTCAACCCTGGTTTGACCAAACCTTGTAAATTCCATAAAAAACGAGTAATTCTCGAAATCTTTTGAAACCTTCAAATTTATTCACTATGAGGCAATTACTTTACATGAAAAATGAGAAAATTTGAAAAAATGTCCCCCTAGTAGTCTAGTCTCAATTGTGGGGTAGTTAGGTCAACAATCAAGTCCAACTACTCGAGAGAGCTACTTCTGTACCATGTTTTAGTCTACCTATCTTCAAATGGTTTGAAATTTGGCACAAAGGTATATCACCATGTGGCTAATGATGCTAGCATTGTATCTAGCTATTTTGGTTTGAAAAATTCAAAAATTTAACCCTCAAACTCAAAAACATGAAACCATTTGTGAAGCAAGTACCAAAACTACAAATTGAGACCTTCAATTTGCATGCTTGAGTGATTGTACATCACATTGGGACCACATAACAGTAGTTGTACTTTTCACATGCTTTCGCAATCTCTTGAAAGTCTCTGGTCCACCCGGTTTGACCAAACCTTGTAAATTTCATAAAAAATGAGAGATTCTCAAAATCTTTTCAAACCTTCAAATTGGTTCACTGTGAGGCAAATACTTTGCATGAAAAATGAGAAAATTTGAAAAATGTGCCCCTAGCAGTCCACTCTCAGTTGTAGGGGTAGTTAGGTTAACAATCATGTCCGACTACTCGAAAGAGCCACTTGTGTACCATGTTTTCATCTACCTATCTTCAAATGGTCTGAAATTTGGCACAAAGGTGTATCACCATGTGGCTAATGATGCTAGCCTTGTATCTAGCCGTTTTTGGTAAAAAATTCCAAGATTTAACCCTCACTCAAAAACATGGAACCATTTGTGAAGCAAGTACCAAAACTACAATTTGAGACCTTAAATTTGCATTCTTGAGTGGTTGTACATCACATTGAGACCACATAACAGTAGTTGTACTTTTGAGATGCTTTTGGAATCTCTCGAAAGTCTCTGGTCAACCTTGGTTTAACCAAACCTTGTAAATTTCATAAAAAATAGAAATTCTCAAAATATTTTGAAACCTTCAAATCTATTCACTATGAGGTAAATACTTTGCATGAAAAATGAGAAAATTTGAAAAAAATGTCCCCCTAGCAGTCCAGTCTCAATTGTGGGGGTAGTTAGGTTAACGATCATGTCCGACTACTCGAAAGAGCCACTTGTGTACCATGTTTTCATCTACCTATCTTAAAATGGTCTGAAATTTGGCACAAAGGTGTATGACCATGTGGCTAATGATGCTAGCATTGTATCTAGGCATTTTGGTTTGAAAAATTCAAAAATTTAACCCTCAAACTCGAAAACATGGAACCATTTGTGAAGCAAGTACCAAAACTACAATTTGAGACCTTTAGTTTGCATGCTTGAGTGGTTATACGTCACAATGGGACCACATCACAGCAGTTGTACTTTTCATATGCTTGCATAATCTCTCGAAAGTCTCTGGTCAACCCTGGTTTGACCAAACCATGTAAATTTCATAAAAAATGATAAATTCTCAAAATCTTTTGAAACTTTCAAATTGGTTCACTGTGAGGCAAATACTTTGCATAAAAAATGAGAAAATTTGAAAAAATGTCCCCCTAGCAGTCCACTCTCAATTGTGGCGTAGTTAGGTCAACGATCATGTCCGACTACTCGAGAGAGCCACTTATGTACCATGTTTTCATCTACCTATCTTCACATGGACTGAGATTTGGCAAAAGGGTGTATCACCATGTGGCTAATGATGCTAGCATTGTATCTAGCCATTTCAGTTTGAAAAATTCAAAAATTTAACCCTCAAACTCAAAAACATGGAACCATTTGTGAAGCAAGTACCAAAACAACAATTTCAGACCTTCAATTTGCATGCTTGATAGATTGCACATCACATTGGGACCACATAACAGAAGTTGTACTTTTCAGATGCTTTCGCAATCTCTCGAAAGTCTCTAGTCAACCCTAGTTTGACCAAACCTTGTAAATTTTATAAAAAATGAGAAATTCTCACAATCTTTTGTAACCTTCAAATTTGTTCACTATGAGGCAAATACTTTGCATGAAAAATGAGAAAATTTGAAAAAATGTCCCCTAGTAGTCCACTCTCAATTGTGGGGTAGTTAGGTCAATGATCATGTCCGACTACTCGAAAGAGACACTTGTGTACCATGTTTTCATGTACCTACCTTCAAATGGACTGAAATTTGGCACAAGGGTGTATCACCATGTGGCGAATGATGCTAGCATTCTATCTACTGTTTTGGTTTGAAAATTTTAAAAATTTAACCCTCAAACTCAAAAACATGGAACCATTTGTGACGCAAGTACCAAAACTACAATTTGAGACCTTCAATTTGCATGCTTGAGTGGTTGTACATCACATTGGGACCACATAACAGCAGTTGTACTTTTCAGATGCTTTCGCAATCTCTCGAATGTCTCTGGTCAACCCTAGTTTGACCAAACCTCGTAAATTTCATAAAAAATGAGAAATTCTCAAAATCTTATGAAATCTTCAAATTTGTTCACTATGTGACAAATGCTTTGCATGAAAAATGAGAACATTTGAAAAAAATATCCCCTAGCAGTCCACTCTCAATTGTGGGGTAGTTAGGTCAACGATCATGTCCGACTACTCGAAAGAGCCACTTGTGTACCATGTTTTCATCTACGTATCTTCAAACAGACTGAAATTTAGCACAAGGGTGTATCACCATGTGGCTAATGATGCTAGTATTGTATCTAGCCGTTTTGGTTTGAAAAATTAAAAAATTCACTATGAGGTAAATACTTTGCATGAAAAATGAGAAAATTTGAAAAAATTTCCCCCTAGCAGTCCACTCTCAATTGTGGGGCTAGTGAGGTTAACGATCATGTCTTACTACTCGAAAGAGCCAGTTCTGTATCATGTTTTCATCTACCTATCTTCAAATGGTCCGAAATTTGGCACAAAGGTGTATCACCATGTGTCTAATGACGCTAGAATTCTATCTAGCCATTTTGGTTTGAAAAATTCAAAATTTTAACCCTCAAACTCAAAAACATGGAACCTTTTTTGAAGCAAGTACCAAAACTACAATTTGAGACCTTAAATTTGCATGTTTGAATGGTTGTACATCACAATGGGACCATATAACAACAGGTATACTTTTCAGATGCTTTTCCAATCTCTCGAAAGTCTCTGGTCAACCCTGGTTTGACCAAACCTTATAAATTTCATAAAAAATGAAATATTCTCAAAATATTTTGAAACCTTCAAATTTGTTCACTATGAGGCAAATACTTTGCAGGAAAAATGAAACACTTGAAAAAATGTCCCCCTAGCAGTCCTCTATCATTTGTGGGGGTAATTAGGTTAACGATCATGTCCGACTACTCGAAAGAGCCACTTGTGTACCATGTTTTCATCTACCTATCTTCAAACGGTCTGAAATTTGGCACAAAGGTGTATCACCATGTGGCTAATGATGCTAACATAGTATCTAGCCGTTTTGGTTTGAAAAATTCAAAAATCTAACACTCAAACTAAAAAACATGTCACCATTTGTGAAGCAAGTACCAAAACTCAATTTGAGACCTTCAATTTTAGATGCTTAAGTGGTTGTACATCACATTGGGACCACATAACAGCAGTTCTACTTTTCAGATGCTTTTGCAATCTCTCGAAAGTCTCTGGTTAACCCTGGTCTGACCAAACCTTCTCAAAAACTACAATTTTAGACCATCAATTTGCATGCTTGAGTGGTTATACATCATATTGGGACCATATAACAACAGTTGTACTTTTCAGATGCTTTCGAAATCTCTTGAAAGTCTCTGCTCAACCTCGGTTTGACTAAAACTTGTACATTTCATAAAAAATGACAAATTCTCAAAATATTTTGAAACCTTCAAATTTGTTCACCGTGAGGTATATACTTTGCATGAAAAATGAGAAAACTTGAAAAAAATGTCCCCCTAGCAGTCCACTCTCAATTGTTGGGTCGTTAGGTCAAAGATCATGTCCGACTACTCGAAAGAGCCACTTGTGTACCATATTTTCATCTACCTATCTTCAAATGGTCTAAAATTTGGCACAAATGTGTATCACCATGTGCCTAATGATGCTAGCATTGTATCTAGCCGTTTTGGTTTGAAAAATTCAAAAATTTAACCCTCAAACTAAAAAACATGGAACCATTTGTGAAGCAAGTACCAAAACTACAATTTGAGACCTTCAATTTGCATGCTTGAGTGGTTGTACATCACATTGGGACCACATAACGTCAGTTGTACTTTTCAGATGCTTTCGCAATCTCTTGAAAGTCTCTAGTCAACCTTGGTTTGACTAAAACTTCTACATTTCATAAAAAATGAGAAATTCTCAAAATCCTTTGAAACCCTCAAATTTGTTCACTGTGAGGTAAATACTTTGCACGAAAAATGAGAAAACTTGAAAAAAATGTCTCCCTAGCAGTCCACTCTCAATTGTGGGGTAGTTAGCTCAACGATCATGTCCGACTACTCGAAAGAGCCACTTGTGTACCATGTTTTCATCTACCTATCTTCAAATGAACTGAAATTTGGCAGAAGAGTGTATCACCATGTGGCTAATGATGCAAGCATTGTATCTAGCCGTTTTGGTTTGAACAATTCAAAAATTTAACCCTCAAACTAAAAAACATGGAACCATTTGTGAAGCAAGTACCAAAACTACAATTTGAGACCTTCAATTTGCATGCTTGAGTGGTTGTACATCACATTGGGACCACATAACATCAGTTGTACTTTTCAGATGCTTTCGCAATCTCTTGAAAGTCTCTAGTCAACCTTGGTTTGACTAAAACTTGTACATTTCATAAAAAATGAGAAATTCTCAAAATCCTTTGAAACCTTCAAATTTGTTCACTGTGAGGTAAATACTTTGCACGAAAAATGAGAAAACTTGAAAAAAATGTCTCCCTAGCAGTCCACTCTCAATTGTGGGGTAGTTAGCTCAACGATCATGTCCGACTACTCGAAAGAGCCACTTGTGTACCATGTTTTCATCTACCTACCTTCAAATGAACTGAAATTTGGCAGAAGAGTGTATCACCATGTGGCTAATGATGCAAGCATTGTATCTAGCCGTTTTGGTTTGAACAATTCAAAAATTTAACCCTCAAACTAAAAAACATGGAACCATTTGTGAAGCAAGTACCAAAACTACAATTTGAGACCTTCAATTTGCATGCTTGAGTGGTTGTACATCACATTGGGACCACATAACGTCAGTTGTACTTTTCAGATGCTTTCGCAATCTCTTGAAAGTCTCTAGTCAACCTTGGTTTGACTAAAACTTGTACATTTCATAAAAAATTTAAAATTCGCAAAATCTTTTGAAACCTTCAAATTTTTTAACTGTGAGGTAAATACTTTGCATGAAAAATGAAAAACTTTCCCCCTAGCAGTCCACTCTCAATTGTGGGGCTAGTTAGGTTAACGATCATGTCTTACTACTCGAAAGAGCCACTTCTGTACCATGTTTTCATCTACCTATCTTCAAATGGTCCGAAATTTGGCAGAAAGGTGTATCACCATGTGTCTAATGACGCTAGCATTGTATCTAGCCATTTTGGTATGAAAAATTCAAAAATTTAACCCTCAAACTCAAAAACATGGAACCATTTCTGAAGCAAGTACCAAAATTAAAATTTGACACCATCAATTTACATGCTTGAGTGGTTGTACATCACATTGGGACCACATAACGGCAGTTGTACTTATCAGATGCTTTCACAATCTCTCGAAAGTCTCTGGTCAACCCCGATTTTACCAAACCTTGTAAATTTCATAAAAAATGAAAAATTCTCAAAATCTTTTGAAACCTTCAAATTTGTTCAATATAAGGCAAATACTTTGCATGAAAAATGAGAAAATATGCAAAATGTCCCCCTAACAGTCCACTCTCAATTGTGTTTTGAGTTAGGTCAACAATGATGTTCGACTACTCGAAAGAGCCACTTGTGTGCCATGTTTTCATCTACCTATCTTCAAATGGTCTGAAATTTGGCACAATTGTGTATCACCATGTGTCTAATGATGCTAGCATTGTATCTAGCCGTTTTGGTTTGAAAAATTCAAAACTTTAACCCTCAAACTCAAAAACATTTAACCATTTGTGAAGCAAGTACCAAACCTCAATTTGAGACCTTCAATTTGCATGCTTGAGTGGTTATACATCACATTGGGACCACATAACAGCAGTTGTACTTTTTACATGCTTTCACAATCTCTCAAAAGTCTCTGGTCAACCCAGTTTGACCAAACCTCGTAAATTTCATAAAAAATGAGAGATTCTCAAAATCTTTTGAAACCTTCAAATTGGTTCACTGTGAGGCAAATACTTTGCATGAAAAATGAGAAAATTTGAAAAAACGTCCCCCTAGCAGTCCACTCTCAATTGTGGGGGTAGTTAGGTTAACGATCATGTCCGACTACTCGAAAGAGCCACTTGTGTACCATCTTTTCATCTACCTATATTCAAATGGTCTGAAATTTGGCACAAAGGTGTGTCACCATGTGGATAATGATGCAAGCATTGTATCTAGACGTTTTGGGTTGAAAAATTCAAAAATTTAACACTCAAACTCAAAAACATGGAACCATTTTGAAGCAAGTACCAAAACTACAATTTTAGACCATCAATTTGCATGCTTGAGTGGTTATACATCATATTGGGACCATATAACAACAGTTGTACTTTTCAGATGCTTTCGCAATCTCTTGAAAGTCTCCGCTCAACCTCGGTTTGACTAAAACTTGTACATTTCATAAAAAATGAGAAATTCTCAAAATATTTTGAAACCTTCAAATTTGTTCACCGTGAGGTATATACTTTGCATGAAAAATGAGAAAACTTGAAAAAAATGTCCCCCTAGCAGTCCACTCTCAATTGTTGGGTCGTTAGGTCAAAGATCATGTCCGACTACTCGAAAGAGCCACTTGTGTACCATATTTTCATCTACCTATATTCAAATGGTTTGAAATTTGGCACAAATGTGTATCACCATGTGGCTAATGATGCCAGCATTGTATCTAGCCGTTTTGGTTTGAACAATTCAAATATTTAACCCTCAAACTAAAAAACATGGAACCATTTGTGAAGCAAGTACCGAAACTACAATTTGAGACCTTCAATTTGCATGCTTGAGTGGTTGTACATCACATTGGGACCACATAACGTCAGTTGTACTTTTCAGATGCTTTCGCAATCTCTTGAAAGTCTCTAGTCAACCTTGGTTTCACTAAAACTTGTACATTTCATAAAACATGAGAAATTCTGAAAATCCTTTGAAACCATCAAATTTGTTCACTGTGAGGTAAATACTTTGCACGAAAAATGAGAAAACTTGAAAAAAATGTCTCCCTAGCAGTCCACTCTCAATTGTGGGGTAGTTAGATCAACGATCATGTCCGACTACTCGAAAGAGCCACTTGTGTACCATGTTTTCATCTACCTATCTTCAAATGAACTGAAATTTGGCAGAAGAGTGTATCACCATGTGGCTAATGATGCAAGCATTGTATCTAGCCAGTTTGGTTTGAAAAATTCAAAATTTTAACCCCCAAACTCAAAAACATGGAACCATTTGTGAAGCAAGTACCAAAGCTACAATTTGAGACCTTCAATTTGCATGCTTGAGTGGTTGTACATCACATTGGGACCACATAACGGCAGTTGTACTTTCAGATGCTTTCACACTCTCTCGAAAGTCTCAGTCAACCCTGGTTTGACCAAACCTTGTAAATTTCATAAAAAAATGTGAAATTCTCAAAATATTTTTAAACCTTCAAATTAATTCACTGTGAGGCAAATACTTTGCATGAAAATTGAGAAAACTTGAAAATGTCCCCGTAGCAGTCCACTCTCAATTGTGGGGGTAGTTAGGTCAACTATCATTTCCGACTACTCGAAAGAGCCACTTGTGTACCATGTTTTCATCAGCCTATCTTCAAATGGTTTGAAATTTGGCACAAATGTGTATCACCATGTGGCTAATGATGCTAGCATTGTATCCAGCCGTTTTGGTTTGAAAAATTAAAAAATTTAACCCTCAAACTCAAAATCATGCAACCATTTGTGAAGCAAGTACCAAAACTCAATTTGAGACCTTTAATTTGCATGCTTGAGTGGTTATACATCACATTGGGACCACATAACAGCAGTTGTACTTTTCACATGCTTTCACAATCTCTCATAAGTTCTCTGGTCAACCCAGTTTGACCATACCTCGTAAATTTCATAAAAAATGAGAGATTCTCAAAATCTTTTGAAACCTTCAAATTGGTTCACTGTGATGCAAATACTTTGCATGAAAAATGAGAAAATTTGAAAAATATCCCCCTAGCAGTCCATTCTCAATTGTGGGGGTATTTAGCTTAACTATCATGTCCAACTACTCGGAAGAGGCACTTGTGTACCATGTTTTTATCTACCTATCTTCAAATGGTCTGAAATTTGGCACAAAGGCATATCACCATGTGGCTAATGATGCTAGCATTGTATATAGCCGTTTTGGTTTGAAAAATTCGAAATTTTAACACTCAAACTCAAAAACATGGAACTTTTTGTGAAGCAAGTACCAAAACTCAATTTGAGATCTTCAATTTGCATGCTTGAGTGGTTATACATCACATTGGGACCACATAACAGCAGTTGTACTTTTTACATGCTTTCACAATCTCTCAAAAGTCTCTGGTCAACCCAGTTTGACCAAACCTCGTAAATTTCATAAAAAATGAGAGATTCTCAAAATCTTTTGAAACCTTCAAATTGGTTCACAGTGAGGCAAATACTTTGCATGAAAAATGAGAAAATTTGAAAAATATCCCCCTAGCAGTCCATTCTCAATTGTGGGGGTATTTAGCTTAACTATCATGTCCAACTACTCGGAAGAGCCACTTGTGTACCATGTTTTTATCTACCTATCTTCAAATGGTCTGAAATTTGGCACAAAGGCATATCACCATGTGGCTAATGATGCTAGCATTGTATCTAGCCGTTTTGGTTTGAAAAATTCGAAATTTTAACACTCAAACTCAAAAACATGGAACTTTTTGTGAAGCAAGTACCAAAACTCAATTTGAGATCTTCAATTTGCATGCTTGAGTGGTTATACATCACATTGGGACCACATAACAGCAGTTGTACTTTTTACATGCTTTCACAATCTCTCAAAAGTCTCTGGTCAACCCAGTTTGACCAAACCTCGTAAATTTCATAAAAAATGAGAGATTCTCAAAATCTTTTGAAACCTTCAAATTGGTTCACTGTGAGGCAAATACTTTACATGAAAAATGAGAAAATTTGAAAAATATCCCCCTAGCAGTCCATTCTCAATTGTGGGGGTATTTAGCTTAACGATCATGTCCAACTACTCGGAAGAGCCACTTGTGTACCATGTTTTCATCTACCTATCTTCAAATGGTCTGAAATTTGGCACAAAGGCATATCACCATGTGTCTAATGATGCTAGCATTGTATCTAGCCGTTTTGGTTTGAAAAATTCAAAACTTTAACCCTCAAACTCAAAAACATTTAACCATTTGTGAAGCAAGTACCAAACCTCAATTTGAGACCTTCAATTTGCATGCTTGAGTGGTTATACATCACATTGGGACCACATAACAGCAGTTGTACTTTTCACATGCTTTCGGAATCTCTCGAAAGTGTCTGGTCAACCCGGTGTGACCAAACCTTGTAAATTTCATAAAAAAATGTGAGATTCTCAAAATCTTTTGAAACCTTCAAGTTGGTTCACTATGAGGCAAATACTTTGCATGAAAAATGAGAAAATTTGAAAAAACGTCCCCCTAGCAGTCCACTCTCAATTGTGGGGGTAGTTAGGTTAACGATCATGTCCGACTACTCGAAAGAGCCACTTGTGTACCATCTTTTCATCTACCTATATTCAAATGGTCTGAAATTTGGCACAAAGGTGTGTCACCATGTGGATAATGATGCAAGCATTGTATCTAGACGTTTTGGGTTGAAAAATTCAAAAATTTAACCCTCAAACTCAAAAACATGGAACCATTTTGAAGCAAGTACCAAAACTACAATTTTAGACCATCAATTTGCATGCTTGAGTGGTTGTACATCACATTGGGACCACATAACGGCAGTTGTACTTATCAGATGCTTTCACAATCTCTCGAAAGTCTCTGGTCAACCTCGGTTTGACTAAAACTTGTACATTTCATAAAAAATGAAAAATTCTCAAAATCTTTTGAAACCTTCAAATTTGTTCACTGTGAGGTATATACTTTGCATGAAAAATGAGAAAACTTGAAAAAAAATGTCCCCCTAGCAGTCCACTCTCAATTGTTGGGTCGTTAGGTCAAAGATAATGTCCGACTACTCGAAAGAGCCACTTGTGTACCATATTTTCATCTACCTATCTTCAAATGGTCTGAAATTTAGCACAAATGTGTATCACCATGTGCCTAATGATGCTAGCATTATATCTAGCCGTTTTGGTTTGAATAATTCAAAATTTTAACCCTCAAACTAAAAAACATGGAACCATTTGTGAAGCAAGTACCAAAACTACAATTTGAGACCTTCAATTTGCATGCTTGAGTGGTTGTACATCACATTGGGACCACATAACGTCAGTTGTACTTTTCAGATGCTTTCACAATCTCTTGAAAGTCTCTGGTCAACCTTGGTTTGACTAAAACTTGTACATTTCATAAAAAATGAGAAATTCTCAAAATCTTTTGAAACCTTCAAATTTGTTCACTGTGAGGTAAATACTTTGCACGGAAAATAAGAAAACTTGAAAAAATGTCTCCGTAGCAGTCCACTCTCAATTGTGGGGTAGTTAGGTCAACGATCATGTTCGACTACTCGAAAGAGCCACTTGTGTACCATGTTTTCATCTACCTATCTTCAAATGAACTGAAATTTGGCAGAAGGGTGTATCACCATGTGGCTAATGATGTAAGCACTGTATCTAGCCATTTTGGTTTGAAAAATTCAAAATTTTAACCCCCAAACTCAAAAACATGGAACCATTTGTGAAGCAAGTACCAAAGCTACAATTTGAGACCTTCAATTTGCATGCTTGAGTGGTTGTACATCACATTGGGACCACATAACGGCAGTTGTACTTTCAGATGCTTTCACACTCTCTCGAAAGTCTCTGGTCAACCCTGGTTTGACTAAAACTTGTACATTTCATAAAAAATGAGAAATTCTCAAAATCTTTTGAAACCTTCAAATTGGTTCACAGTGAGGCAAATACTTTGCATGAAAATTGAGAAAATTTTAAAAATATCCCCGTAGCAGTCCATTCTCAATTGTGGGGGTATTTAGCTTAACTATCATGTCCGACTACTCGAAAGAGCCACTTGTGTACCATGTTTTCATCAGCCTATCTTCAGATGGTCTGAAATTTGGCACAAAGGTGTGTCACCATGTGGATAATGATGCTAGCATTGTATCCAACCGTTTTGGTTTGAAAAATTAAACAATTTAACCCTCAAACTCAAAAACATGCAACCATTTGTGAAGCAAGTACCAAAACTCAATTTGAGACCTTTAATTTGCATGCTTGAGTGGTTATACATCACATTGGGACCACATAACAGCAATTGTACTTTTCACATGCTTTCACAATCTCTCAAAAGTCTCTGGTCAACCCAGTTTGACCAAACCTCGTAAATTTCATAAAAAATGAGAGATTCTCAATTGTGGGGGTATTTAGCTAGGGGGACATTTTTTTTCAAGTTTTCTCATTTTTCATGCAAAGTATATACCTCACAGTGAACAAATTTGAAGGTTTCAAAAGATTTTGAGAATTTTTCATTTTTTTATGAAATGTACAAGTTTCACCATGTGTCTAATGATGCTAGCATTGTATCTAGCCGTTTTGGTTTGAAAAATTCAAAAGTTTAACCCTCAAACTCAAAAACATGGAACCATTTGTGAAGCAAGTACCAAAACTCAATTTGAGACCTTCAATTTGCATGCTTGAGTGGTTACATCACATTGGGACCACATAACAGCAGTTGTACTTTTCACATGCTTTCGCAATCTCTCGAAAGTCTCTGGTCAACCCGGTTTAACCAAACCTTGTAAATTTCATAAAAAAATGTGCGATTCTCAAAATGTTTTGAAACCTTCAAGTTGGTTCACTATGAGGCAAATACTTTGCATGAAAAATGAGAAAATTTGAAAAAAAGTCCCCCTAGTAGTCCACTCTCAATTGTGGGGGTAGTTAGGTTAACGATCATGTCCGACTACTCGAAAGAGCCACTTGTGTACCATCTTTTCATCTACCTATCTTCAAATGGTCCGAAATTTGGCACAAAGGTGTATCACCATGTGGCTAATGATGCTAGCATTGTATCTAGCCATTTTGGTTTGAAAAATTCAAAAATTTAACCCTCAAACTCAAAAACATGGAACCATTTCTGAAGCAAGTACCAAAACTAAAATTTGACACCATCAATTAGCATGCTTGAGTGGTTGTACATCACATTGGGACCACATAACGGCAGTTGTACTTATCAGATGCTTTCACAATCTCTCGAAAGTCTCTGGTCAACCTTGGTTTGACTAAAACTTGTACATTTCATAAAAAATGAAAAATTCTCAAAATCTTTTGAAACCTTCAAATTTGTTCACTGTGAGGTATATACTTTGCATGAAAAATGAGAAAACTTGAAAAAAAAATGTCCCCCTAGCAGTCGACTCTCAATTGTTGGGTCGTTAGGTCAAAGATAATGTCCGCCTACTCGAAAGAGCCACTTGTGTACCATATGTTCATCTACCTATCTTCAAATGGTCTGAAATTTAGCACAAATGTGTATCACCATGTGGCTAATGATGCTAGCATTCTATCTAGCCGTTTTGGTTTGAATAATTCAAAGATTTAACCCTCAAACTAAAAAACATGGAACCATTTGTGAAGCCAGTACCAAAACTACAATTTGAGACCTTCAATTTGCATGCTTGAGTGGTTGTACATCACATTGGGACCACATAACGTCAGTTGTACTTTTCAGATGCTTTAGCAATCTCTTGAAAGTCTCTGGTCAACCTTGGTTTGACTAAAACTTGTACATTTCATAAAAAATGAGAAATTCTCAAAATATTTTGAAACCTTCAAATTTGTTCACTGTGAGGTAAATACTTTGCACGGAAAATAAGAAAACTTGAAAAAATGTCTCCCTAGTAGTCCACTCTCAATTGTGGGGTAGTTAGGTCAACGATCATGTCCGACTACTCGAAAGTGCCCCTTGTGTACCATGTTTTCATCTACCTATCTTCAAATGAACTGAAATTTGGCAGAAGGGTGTATCACCATGTGGCTAATGATGCAAGCATTGTATCTAGCCATTTTGGTTTGAAAAATTCAAAATTTTAACCCCCAAACTCAAAAACATGGAACCATTTGTGAAGCAAGTACCAAAGCTACAATTTGAGACCTTCAATTTGCATGCTTGAGTGGTTGTACATCACATTGGGACCACATAACGGCAGTTGTACTTTCAGATGCTTTCACAGTCTCTCGAAAGTCTCTAGTCAACCCTGGTTTGACCAAACCTTGTAAATTCAATAAAAAATGAGAAATTCTCAAAATATTTTTAAACCTTCAAATTAATTCGCTATGAGGAAAATACTTTGCATGAAAATTGAGAAAACTTGAAAATGTCCCCGTAGCAGGCCACTCTCAATTGTGGGGAAGTTAGGTCAACGATGATGTCCGACTACTCGAAAGAGCCACTTGTGTACCATGTTTTCATCAGCCTATCTTCAAATGGTCTGAAATTTGGCACAAATGTGTATCACCATGTGGCTAATGATGCTAGCATTGTATCCAGCCGTTTTGGTTTGAAAAATTAAAAAATTTAACCCTCAAACTCAAAATCATGCAACCATTTGTGAAGCAAGTACCAAAACTCAAATTGAGACCTTTAATTTGCATGCTTGAGTGGTTATACATCACATTGGGACCACATAACAGCAGTTGTACTTTTCACATGCTTTCACAATCTCTCAAAAGTCTCTGGTCAACCCAGTTTGACCAAACCTCGTAAATTTTATAAAAAATGAGAGATTCTCAAAATCTATTGAAACCTTCAAATTGGTTCACTGTGAGGCAAATACTTTGCATGAAAAATGATAAAATTTGAAAAATATCCCCCTAGAAGTCCACTCTCAATTGTGGGGGTATTTAGCTTAACGATCATGTCCGACTACTCGAAAGAGCCACTTGTGTACCATGTTTCATCTACCTATCTTCAAATGGTCTGAAATTTGGCACAAAGGCATATCACCATGTGGCTAATGATGCTAGCATTGTATCTAGCCGTTTTGGTTTGAACAATTCAAAAATTTAACCCTCAAACTAAAAAACATGGAACCATTTGTGAAGCAAGTAGCAAAACTACAATTTGAGACCTTCAATTTGCATGCTTGAGTGGTTGTACATCACATTGGGACCACATAACAGCAATTGTACTTTTCAGATGCTTTCGCAATCTCTTGAAAGTCTCTGGTCAACCCCGGTTTGACTAAAACTTGTAAATTTCATAAAAAATGAGAAATTCTCAAAATTCTTTTGAAACCTTCAAATTTGTTCAATATGAGCTAAATACTTTGCATAAAAATGAGAAAACTTAAAAAAAAGTCCCCCTAGCAGTCCACTCTCAGTTGTGGGGGTAGTTGGGTTAATGATCATGTCCGACTACTCGAAAGAGCCACTTGTGTACCATGTTTCCATCTACCTATCTTCAAATGGTCTGAAATTTGGCACAAAGGTGTATCACCATGTGGCGAATGATGCTAGCATTGTATTTAGCCGTTTTTGTTTGAAAAAATAAAAAATTTAACCCTCAAACTCAAAAACATGGAACCATTTGTGAAGCAAGTACCAAAACTACAATTTGACACCTTCAAATTGCATGGTTGAGTGGTTGTACATCACACTGGGACCACATAACAACAATTGTACTTTTCACATGCTTTCGCAATCTCTCGAAAGTCTCTGGTCAACCCGGTTTAACCAAACCTTGTAAATTTCATTAAAAAAATGTGCGATTCTCAAAATCTTTTGAAACCTTCAAGTTGGTTCACTATGAGGCAAATACTTTGCATGAAAAATGAGAAGATTTGAAAAAGTGTGCAGCTAGCAGTCCACTCTCAATTGTGGGGGTAGTTAGGTTAACGATCATGTCTGACTACTCGAAAGAGCCACTTGTGTACCATCTTTTCATCTACCTATCTTCAAATGGTCTGAAATTTGGCACAAAGGTGTATCACCATGTGGCTAATGATGCTAGCATTGTATCTAGCCATTTTGGTTTGAAAAATTCAAAAATTTAACCCTCAAACTCAAAAACATGGAACCATTTCTGAAGCAAGTACCAAAACTAAAATTTGACACCATCAATTTGCATGTTTAAGTGGTTGTACATCACATTGGGACCACATAACGGCAGTTGTACTTATCAGATGCTTTCACAATCTCTCGAAAGTCTCTGGTCAACCTCGGTTTGACTAAAACTTGTACATTTCATAAAAAATGAAAAATTCTCAAAATCTTTTGAAACCTTCAAATTTGTTCACTGTGAGGTATATACTTTGCATGAAAAATGAGAAAACTTGAAAAAAAATGTCCCCCTAGCAGTCCACTCTCAATTGTTGGGTCGTTAGGTCAAAGATAATGTCCGACTACTCGAAAGAGCCACTTGTGTACCATATTTTCATCTACCTATCTTCAAATGGTCTGAAATTTAGCACAAATGTGTATCACCATGTGCCTAATGATGCTAGCATTATATCTAGCCGTTTTGGTTTGAATAATTCAAAATTTTAACCCTCAAACTAAAAAACATGGAACCATTTGTGAAGCAAGTACCAAAACTACAATTTGAGACCTTCAATTTGCATGCTTGAGTGGTTGTACATCACATTGGGACCACATAACGTCAGTTGTACTTTTCAGATGCTTTCACAATCTCTTGAAAGTCTCTGGTCAACCTTGGTTTGACTAAAACTTGTACATTTCATAAAAAATGAGAAATTCTCAAAATCTTTTGAAACCTTCAAATTTGTTCACTGTGAGGTAAATACTTTGCACGGAAAATAAGAAAACTTGAAAAAATGTCTCCGTAGCAGTCCACTCTCAATTGTGGGGTAGTTAGGTCAACGATCATGTTCGACTACTCGAAAGAGCCACTTGTGTACCATGTTTTCATCTACCTATCTTCAAATGAACTGAAATTTGGCAGAAGGGTGTATCACCATGTGGCTAATGATGTAAGCACTGTATCTAGCCATTTTGGTTTGAAAAATTCAAAATTTTAACCCCCAAACTCAAAAACATGGAACCATTTGTGAAGCAAGTACCAAAGCTACAATTTGAGACCTTCAATTTGCATGCTTGAGTGGTTGTACATCACATTGGGACCACATAACGGCAGTTGTACTTTCAGATGCTTTCACACTCTCTCGAAAGTCTCTAGTCAACCCTGGTTTGACCAAACCTTGTAAATTCCATAAAAAATGAGAAATTCTCAAAATATTTTTAAACCTTCAAATTAATTCGCTATGAGGCAAATACTTTGCATGAAAATTGAGAAAACTTGAAAATGTCCCCGTAGCAGTCCACTCTCAATTGTGGGGGTAGTTAGGTCAACGATGATGTCCGACTACTCGAAAGAGCCACTTGTGTACCATGTTTTCATCAGCCTATCTTCAGATGGTCTGAAATTTGGCACAAATGTGTATCACCATGTGGCTAATGATGCTAGCATTGTATCCAGCCGTTTTGGTTTGAAAAATTAAACAATTTAACCCTCAAACTCAAAAACATGCAACCATTTGTGAAGCAAGTACCAAAACTCAATTTGAGACCTTTAATTTGCATGCTTGAGTGGTTATACATCACATTGGGACCACATAACAGCAATTGTACTTTTCACATGCTTTCACAATCTCTCAAAAGTCTCTGGTCAACCCAGTTTGACCAAACCTCGTAAATTTCATAAAAAATGAGAGATTCTCAAAATCTTTTGAAACCTTCAGATTGGTTCATTGTGAGGCAAATACTTTGCATGAAAAATGAGAAAATTTGAAAAATATCCCCCTAGCAGTCCACTCTCAGTTGTGGGGGTATTTAGCTTAACGATCATGTCCGACTACTCGAAAGAGCCACTTGTGTACCATGTTTTCATCTACCTATCTTCAAATGGTCTGAAATTTGGCACAAAGGCATATCACCATGTGGCTAATGATGCTAGCATTGTATCTAGCCGTTTTGGTCTGAAAAATTCAAAAATTTAACCCTCAAACTCAAAAACATGCAACTATTTGTGAAGCAAGTACCAAAACTACAATTTGAGACCTTCAATTTGCATGCTTGAGTGGTTGTACATCACATTGGGACCACATAACAGCAATTGTACTTTTCAGAGGCTTTCGCAATCTCTTGAAAGTCTCTGGTCAACCCCGGTTTGACTAAAACTTGTAAATTTCATAAAAAATGAGAGATTCTCAAAATCTTTTGAAACCTTCAAATTTGTTCAATATGAGTTAAATACTTTGCATAGAAATGAGAAAACTTGAAAAAAAAGTCCCCCTAGCAGTCCACTCTCAGTTGTGGGGGTAGTTGGGTTAATGATCATGTTCGACTACTCAAAAGAGCCACTTGTGTACCATGTTTCCATCTACCTATCTTCAAATGGTCTGAAATTTGGCACAAAGGTGTATCACCATGTGGCGAATGATGCTAGCATTGTATTTAGCCGTTTTTGTTTGAAAAAATAAAAAATTTAACCCTCAAACTCAAAAACATGGAACCATTTGTGAAGCAAGTACCAAAACTACAATTTGAGACCTTCAAATTGCATGGTTGAGTGGTTGTACATCACATTGGGACCACATAACAGCACTTGTACTTTTTAGATGCTTTTGCAATCTCTCGAAAGTCTTTGGTCAGCCCTGGTTTGACCAAACCTTGTAAATTTCATAAAAAATCAGAAATTCTCAAAATATTTTGAAACCTTCAAATTTATTCACTGTGAGGTAAATACTTTGCATGAAAAATGAGAAAACTTGAAAAAATGTCCCCCTAGCAGTCCACTCTGAATTGTGGGGTAGTTAGGTGTCAACACCCGAATTTTTAATCCCAGATGCCCGTTATGCCATACCTCGCAATCCCAGGATTACCATTTTTGTGAGACATAACGGATTGGATATCACAGTACATCATCCATTACAAACCATACATAAGGTTCTTACACAAATAAGGATCTCATGATCCAGTCTTAATACAACAAGCAGCGGAAATAAAAGATAGCGTAGCAGCGGGGTCCATCTTCAGGGGCACATGCAATGCTGACGAAGGCAGATAGTCCTAGTTATCATAGCCGTCCTGCTGACCATCCTCTTGATAGTCTCCTTCATAGTCTGGCCATGATAATAGCCAGGGACAAAAGCCATGAGTACTCTTTAAGTACTCGCAAACTACCACTAACAAGTATTATGAATATAAGTTAAAGTGCTAACTCTATGTTTAACTATAAAGTAAACTTTGAAACCTAAACTCAGTTCTGAAGCAAAGAAAGATAAAGTAAAACTCTAGAATCACTTAAGTTGGGGAAACTATTGTCATAAACACAACCCTGTTGTGGTCAAGTCAAGATTCATCATTCTTTTCAAAGTCTTTAGAAAACATTTGACAACGAAGCAGTATGGCCATTCCAACTGTCCATAACCGCGGACGCGGCTATTCGAATAGTTTGACACTCTACAGAGGTGGTACACTTTCACCACAAGATTCGATACATCTGTCAGGGACAACCCTGAATCATCATACTTAGTATGGAGATAATCAAACATAACCTTCCCTTTACACACCCTAGTATACGCCCCTCTCCTATGAGCATGGCCTCCCAACCATGACCATCAGTCATCTTGGGCACTTCATCGGTGGACAACATTGAGAGGTAGCCTTAGCTCAAACCTCTCCCGTGAGGGAACTAATACTAATGCATATAAATTTCCAGCTAAGCCTTACCCAATTCAGGTAATGTGGTTGTACGGTAAATTTGGAATGGTATCGCATCTGAATCCAACCATCAGTTTTATAAAAGGGTTAAGGCTCGTGCCTCAACATTTTCATCAACATCAATCCTTTTTGTTTCTCAACACATGTCAAAACATCTCAATAGAATGACTCATCATTCCAAGGTTTTCATAATTCATTTTCACCAAGTATCCCCATCTAAAGTGACTCAAGTTTTTGGATCTACTCTAAACTACTAAGTTAAGAGTGTTCACTAAGGTGGTAAAGATGGGCTCAATCTCATGCCATGGAATGACATCTAAAGGGTTCTAAATAGGTCAAGTTTTATACTTTTTATGCTACCTTCAAAACAAGTACATGACTTTGTAAAACTAAGAAGGGTAAATCTTGTAACTAAGACTTGGGGTATTAATAGTCAAAGGGGTGTGATCAAGGCATACTTAGGGCATCTTTGCTAAACCATCTAGTTTGATCCTAGCTTGTTAAACACTAAAATTGCAAGTGCTAGCTTGCATTGTTAAATGTGGATGGCACTTAGATAGTGCTAGCTTGCTAATAGTAGCTTGCATTGTTAATGGTGGCTTTCCTTGGTTGGTGCAGTGGTTGAAGTTTTCTTCTTCTTCTTCTTGGTAGAACTCCTCCTCCCTAAGAGCTTGGTCGGTACTATCGTCTATAAATACATATGGAGTGCACAATCACCAAAAAATACTTAACTAGTATAGATAGCATTCTAAGACACACAAATGATGATCTATTATCATCACAAGCATCACAAGTTTAAATCAAAAGTTTCCTTCTCTTTTATTTTAGAAAAGTAATTTCTACTCATTCAAAAATTAACTACAGTTTAATATTCACCACAAAAATATGGGATCATGTGGACACATGTCCTCACCACATATTCTAACATGTGGAAATGAGATTTAAGGGTTGGATCAATATTACTTTGGTTTAAGTTCCTTATTTAATGATTTAAAATGACTAGAAATGCCTATATAGCATTATTTTGGTACTAGTCCAAAGTCACTGCATGTAAACCTTAATATTATTACATATTTGGATAGATATGGTAAAATGTGATTTTTGAGAGTTGGAATCAACTCAAAAGCTAACTTGGGTGATTTTATAAAAATGTTGCAAGTTGCAAATGCTTCTGTCTTCTTATTTTTATTAGGAGAGATCTATAACTCTAATTGAATTAAATCCAATGGTCTTGGGTAGACTACTTCCATACCTTTCAGGAAAAATTAGTTTCATGCAATTTAGATTTGTAAAACTCACAGAATAGATTTTTGAAAAACTGGACAGAAACTAGATTTAATTAAAAAATAAAAATCCAGATTTGAATCGGTAGGCTAGCGCGGGAAAAGGAATGTGCCGGCCCAGTGGCGCTCCGTGGCGCAGGGCTCAGCTGACAGGGGGTCCCGCGTGTCAGCACTTAAAACGTGAAACGGTACGCGCGTTGTGGGCCGTGCGATTAGAAGCTAGATCTAGGGCTAAGGGTCGTCGTCGACGATGAACAGGTCGCCGGCGAGCTCGAACCCTAGCGGCTTAGTGGGGTCTGCTGGGGGCATACCAGGGCTCCAACAGGGTTGACGAGGCGGGAAAATGACGTGGAATATGACGGCGAGGCGAGGCGTGGTCGCGGTGGAGCTTGGGGCGGTCGAAATCAACGGCGCCCTTCTCCTCCTACAGCGGCTGCTCCGGCTCCAATTCCAGCGAGCTGCTGCTCCACTTGCTCCGGCTAGAGGTGGGTAAGGTCCAAAGAGGTGAGGGGAGTGGAATGTTGTGGAGAAGAGAGGCTGGGGAGGGCTCCTTTTATAGGCTCGACGGTGAGACCGAGCGGAATGGGCGGTCGACGGTGGCGACATGGCTACGGCAAGGTAGAGGCATGGCTGGGGGTGGCGATCGATGGGCGGTTCCCTGGCGGTGCTCTAGAGTTTAAATGCGGCCGTAGGGGCGGTGGCACGCGGTCTGGGCGAGGTGGCGCTCTGCGCGGAAGAGGCGGCGGTGTCCATGGCGAGCGGTGGCTGTGGTGCGTTGGGCGGCCAACGGGCGTGTCCGTCGTGTTCCCTGTGTCGTGGCGGAGCGGTAGGCGCGGGCTGCGGTCGAGCGGCGGCTTGTGCACGCGTGCCGGGTGCGGTGCTCTGGCGTGCGCTCGGCATGGTGGGGTGGCACTGGGCGTGGTTTATGCTCGGTGGTCCACTGCACTCCTGTGCTCGGGCAAGGGACAAGGGGTGGCGGCGAGGTGCTGGCTACCTCCTAGACATGGAGAGAGAGGGGGAGGTGGTCTGTTGGGGTGAGAGCAAGGTTGGCTGGTGAGTTGGTGCTCGGCATGGCTTGGCCTTGCCACTAGGGTGTAGGGGATGGGGTGGTAATGGCATGGTTTGATCAAGTGGAGATAGAGGGAGTGTTTTGTGGTCAATTGGGTGGCAAAACCCTATAGAAATAGTGAGCTAGCTAGTTGTGTTTGATTCTGCCTGCCACGTGTTTGATGAAATGGCCGCATGAAAATTCTTTTTGAATTTTGAGTTCAAAATTTTTGAGTGATCTCCCCTAGTGCTAGGCAGTCTCTGGTTGCAAGGGTTTTGAAAATGGAGCTCAAATAGATGGGTTTTGAAATAGGGGTGATCTATGCATATGCATTAGATTCAATTTTCCAATGCAATTTAAATAAGTAACAGCATGTTTTTAGCAGATCCAAAGGTGGGCCTTGGTACCTCATTATGTGTACTAGCAAGGGGTGCAAAGATCAAAAATTGTTTCTGTTAAAATTTGAGTACTAGGAATAGCCAAAGTAGGCATGGGAGTTAAATTTGCCAAAATGACCATTCCTCCTTTTTAATTCTTTTTTATTTGATTTTCTTTAGAAAAAGTTTGGGAATGATGTAGATGATGTTTAAATCACCTAAGAAACATTTTACAAGCATTGGAGCACTCAATCATGGCAATTCAAACAACTCCTAAATTAAATGCACACATATATGAATGCTTTCATTTTAAATTTGGAAAAGTTTTTGTTAACCCCAAATTTGATTGATTTGATCTTGATAAGCTTGGATTGAAGTTTTGGGATGTTACAAACCTTACCCCCTTAAAAAAATCTCGTCCCAAGATTTACAAAGAAAACTAGGAACTAAAGAGATCTGGGAACTCCATCCTAATGTAATCTTCTCGCTCCCAAGTATCTTCCTCCTCGGTATGGTTGCTCCACTGAATCTTGAGAAACTTGATACTCCTGGTCCTGGTGGTTCTGTAGGATTCTTCTAAGATACGGATGGGTACTTCTTCATAGGTCAGGTCGTTGTTGATTTCCACAGCTCTGTGATCGATGTTCTTGAAAACTTCAGTCTTCTTAGGCACTTCCAAGCATTTGCGAAGTAACGAGATATGGAACACATTGTGGATGGCTGACATCTCTTCAGGCAGTTCCAACTGATACGATACTTCTCCTCGGTGGTTCATAATCTTGAAAGGTCTGATATATCTGGGGGCTAACTTTCCTTTCAGACTAAAGCGTTGAGTTCCTTTCAAGGGTGAAACCTTGAGATATACAAAATCTCCGACATTGAAAGTTAGGTCTCTTCTTCTTTTGTCAGCATAGCTCTTTTGTCTGGATTGGGCGGTCTTGAGATGCTCACGGACTTTGTGAACTTTCTCTTCTGCTTCTCGGAGAATGTCGGGTCCGAAGATCTGACTCTCTCCTACTTACAACCAATTCAAAGGGGTACGACACTTTCTTCCGTAAAGGAATTCAAATGGTGCCATCTGCAAACTAGCTTGATAACTGTTGTTGTATGAGAATTCTGCGAAAGGCAGGCAGACTTCCCATTTTGATCCATATTCTAACACACAAGCTCTAAGCATATCCTCTAGGATTTGGTTGACTCTCTTAGTCTGTCCATCTGTTTGTGGGTGATATGTTGTACTGAAATTCAACTTGGTTCCTAAAACTTCCTGTACTTTCTGCCAAAATCTTGAGGTAAACTGGGTTCCTCGATCTGATACGATGGTCTTGGGGGTTCCATGCAGACTAACAATCCTAGCAATGTATAGCTCTGCTAACTTTGCACTCTGGTAAGTTGTTTTGACAGGTATAAAGTGGGCTACCTTGGACAGTCTATCAACTATGACCCAGATTGAGTCATTTCCCCTACTAGAAGTAGGTAAACCGGTGATAAAGTCCATTCCGACGGAATCCCATTTCCATTCTAGAATCTGCAATGGTTGCTACAGTCCTACAGGTCTCTGATGTTCTGCCTTGACTCTTTGACAGATGTCACATTTGGCGATGTAGCTTCTGATCTCTCTCTTCATCTTGTGCCACAAAAATTGTTCTTTCAAATCCTGATACATCTTTGTTCCTTCGGGGTGGATAGAATAAAGAGTATCATTAGCCTCCTTCATGATAACTTCATTCAGCTCTGAATCTGCTGGAACACAGATACGTCCTTTGTACCACAGTACTCCTTCTTCGTCTTCGGTGAATCCAGGTACCTTTCCTATACCAATACGATGTTTGATTCCGTCGATACTTTCATTCCCCTTCTGGGCTTCCTTGATTTAGCTAATAAAAGTGGGTTGAAGTTCAATGCTAGCTAGGAATCCTTTGCTAACTAATTCAGTCCTGAATTGCTCCAACTCTTCATACAAACTTGGTTGCTTCTCCTTGATCATGGTGTTAAGCCTATACGGCAATCTACTAACAGCATTCGCTACCACATTGGCTTTGTCGGGGTGATAGTGAATGTCAAGGTCATAGTCCTTGATTAACTCTATCCATCTTCTTTGCCTCATATTTAGCTCCTTCTGAGTGAAGATATACTTCAAGCTCTTATGATCTGAGTAAATCTCACATTGATTTCCCATCAAATAATGACGCCATGTCTTTAGTGCTAGGACTACAGCTGCTAGTTCAAGATCATGGGTCGGATTGTTCTGCTCATGTTGCTTCAGTTATCGAGATAGATAAGTGATGACTTTGCCTTCTTGCATCAATACACATCCTAGACCAATCTTGGATGCGTCACAATGAAGGAAATATGCCCTGAGAGGCAATAATAAAGTTGTTATTATATATTTCTTGTATATGATAGATGTTTATTTTGCATGCTATAATTGTATTGATAGGAAACATCAATACATGTGTGTTTAATAAACAAAAAGGGTTCCTAGTTATGCCTCTCTTATAGACTAGCTTGTTGATTAACAAGATGATCAAAGTTTCCTGATCATGGACATTGGATGTTGTTAATAACAAGGTCACAGCATTTGTGAAATGATGTGATGAACATTCATCCGAAGTATAGCATTACGATCAAGTCATTATGTTTATATTGCTATAACATCATACAAAGTAGTCTTAGTCCTTAGACCATGAGATCATGTTAATTGCTAACACCGGAAGAGTATCTTGATAACATCAAACGTCACACCGTAATAGGGTGACTATAAAGATGGATTCTGTACTACGAAGGTGTTATGTTGAGGCTCATGGATCAAGAGTGGAATTTGTCAATCCAGATGACGGATAGATATACTCTGGGCCCTCTCGGTGATATCACATTAAGATAGCTTGCAAGCAAGTGATGTGATCACTAGAATGTTATATCACGGGAACGAGAAAAGAGAGCATGTCGGTAAGGAGATCAAACTAGTTATTTGGATACCGATGATCGAATCTCGGATATGTATTATATCATGAGACAAAGGGATTAAATTGCTGACGTTAAATATTCTCACGATCATAGAAGTCATCGTTGAATATGTAGGAGTCAGTATGGATCTCCAGGTCCCGCTTCTGATTATTGATCTGAGAGGTGTCTCAATCATGTCTGCATTATTCGTGAACCGTAGGGTGACACACTTAAGGGTTGCCGGACACCATTTAGGAGCACATATGTTCTAGACAAAAGGTTTGCAAAGCGCAGGAAATGTTTCGATAGAAACAGGAATTGTTTCGATAGAAACCAGAATGGTTTCGTGTGAAATTGCAGAAAGTGGTTCTGCATGTGATATTGAAATGTTGCAAGGGGTTTTATGTGAATGTTTGTTAATTAAAGTAATTAACAAAATTCTGAATAAAAATAATAAAAGAGTTTTATTAAATGAGAGAGCATTAAATTTGGAGAAATTTAATGCATTTAAAGTGGAGACTTTAAAAGAGAATGTGAAGGGGCATTTTAATGTGGAGGGGTTACCACCACATGAATGGGGGAGGTGAGGGGTCAGCCCCCATGCGCCAGCCATGGAGAGAGGGGGCACCCCCCCGTCCTCCTATAAAAGGCCACCCATTCCCTCCTTCATCCTCACACCTCCTCGTGAAGGATCTCTCTCCCCCTCTAGATATTCCCCCATGGTCTCGGATTAGCGAGATACATGTTCCCGGTGGCCTTGCGTCTGGAAGGAGTTGCTGCTTCCGCTGATTCGCTGGAGCGAGGAGGTGGAGGTTGTCCGGTGGCTTGAACGTGTGTGCGAGGACGGATGCGCTGCTGATTTGCGGTGCTCGGACTTCCACACTATCTTGAGATCGGCAAGCGTACGACTACATCAACCACGAGTTCCTACTCGTTAACAAAACTCGTTGTCTTTGAGGGTAAGTTCTCCATGGATGTATGTCCACCCGTTGCTCTGTATCTAGTAGATAGATCTTGGCGTATAGTTCTCATCGTAGGAATTTTTTTGTTTTCTATGCTGCGGACCCAACAGTGGTATCAGAGCCTGATCTATGCGTAGGTGCTTTGCACGGGTAGTACACATATGTTTATATGTGGGCGATGATGATCATGTTATTGCATCTTCTATGTACTTTGGATATTGGTGGCATAGTGGGATGAAGCGGCCCGGACCAACCTTACATGTCATCGTACATGAGACCGGTTCCACGACTGACATGCAACTTGTTTTGCATAAGTGGCTGGCGGGTGTCTGTCTCTCCTACTATAGTCAATATCTGATTTAGAACGAGTTTCTAATAACTTGGTTATCCTCGTTGTGGTTCATGTTCGTAGGTAAGACCGGTTCTATCTCTGAAAGCCCTAAGCCAAGTAAAACTTGTAATTGATAAATTAGAGGCGTCTAGTTTAGATCGTTGCTGGGCTAGTGTCTTAATATGGTATTGTTGTAAGTAGATGTATGATAGATACTCTTACAACTCACTTAACGTGTAAGTTCCATAGACCTTGGCCTTACACACAAAGGAATGATAGAGATCATACCACGATGCAAATGATAGAGATCAAATGCATGGACCATATCACCTCACTTCACACATTAGATGTTAGCATCTTATATTGCTAGTTTGGCGCTTTCGGTAGCATTATAAGATGATCCCTCATTTAGATATCAAGATAAAATGTGTTCTTCCTTAAGTATGGACCGTTTTGTGGATCGTGTTTTGAGGTATCACGTGATGATCGGGTGTTCTCGACTCTACGCTTTCATACAACGGGTGTAAGACAGTTTTACACGCGCGAATACTAAGGTTCTTACTTGGCGAGCCTAGCATGTACAGACATGGCCTCGGAACACGGACCGAAAGGATAAGCATGAGTCATATAGTTGATATGATGCCTCTATAGATACTCGCCTTTGAAGCTACACCGACTCACGTGATGATCGGACTTGGTGTAGTGGATTTGGTTCATGTAATCACCAAAAGGACACGAGGGATGTCGTTTTTGAGTGGGAGTTCATTCGTAATTTGGATTAGTTGAACTCAATCTATCATAAAACTTAGTCTAAATATATTTTACAAATTCTGTTGTAGATGGCACCACCTGCTTTTAATTTCAATGTGTTCATGGAGAAAGAGAAGCTTGTTGTGAATGGTAGCAACTTCACCAACTGGGCTATGAATTTGAGGATTCTCCTCACTGCTGCAAAAAAGCAATATGTGCTAGAGGCGCCGCTAGGCCCCCCACCAGCTCCTGATGCCCCTGACGAGGAAAAGAACATCTATATAACTCGTCAGGAGGACCACAACTTAGTTCATTGCGGCATACTGTATGGGCTAGAACCAGAACTTCGAAAACGTTTCGAAAATGGCAATGCCTTTGATACCATGGGAGAATTGAAAATGATTTTCGATACCCATGCTACCATAGAGAGTTATAATGCTTCTGAAAAGTTCTTTAGCTGCATGATGGAAGAGAACAGCTCCGTTAGTGAGCACGTACTCAAAATGTCTGGGTACGCCGATAAGCTTGTGTCCTTCGGAATAACGATTCCCATTGACTTAGGCATACATCGCGTTCTCCAATCTCTGCCACCTAGCTACAAGAGCTTCGTGATGAACTATAATATGCAGGGCATGAAGAAGTCTCTTCCCGAGCTTATGTCAATGCTTAAGACTGCAGAAGTGGAGATTAGGAAAGAACATCAAGTGTTGATGATCAATAAGACCACCGGTTTCAAGAAGGACAAGAAAGGCAAGCAGAAGGGAAAGAAGGGCGGCATCTGTTGCCGCGCCTGAAAAGAAACCCCGATCTGGCCCTAAGTCTGACACCGAGTGCTACTATTGCAAGGGGACTGGCCATTGGAAGCGCAACTGCCCCAAGTATTTGGCGGACAAGAAGGCCGGCAAGGCAAACAAAGTTATATGTGATATACATGTTATTTGTGTGTACTTGACTAGTACTCGCAGTAGCACCTGAGTATTTGATACGGGATCGGTTGCTAATATATGTAACTCGGTTCAGGGGCTATGGAACAAGCGATAACTAGCAAGGGATGAGGTCACGATGCGGGTCGGCAATGGATCAAGAGTTGATGTGATCGCCGTCGGAACGCTGCCTCTCCATATGCCATCGGGATTAGTTATAAACCTGAATAATTGTTATTTGGTGCCTGCACTGAGCATGAACATTGTATCCGGATCATGTTTGATGCAAAGTGGTTATTCGTTTAAGTCTGAAAACAATGGTTGTTCGATTTATATGAATAGTATCTTTTATGGTCATGCACCGGTGTTGAATGGTTTATTTCTATTGGATCTCGATAGTAGTATTACGCATATTCATAATGTTGATGCTAAAAGGATTAAACTTGATAATGATATATCTGCATATATGTGGCACTGCCGTCTAGGTCATATTGGCGTTAAACGCATGAAGAAACTCCATTCTGATGGACTTTTGGAATCACTTGATTTTGAATCATTTGATACATGTGAGCCATGCCTTATAGGCAAGATGACTAGAACGTCGTTTTCCGGTTCAATGGAATGGGCGACAGATTTATTGGAAATCATATATACTGATGTGTGTGGACCAATGAGTGTGTCGGCGCGAGGTGGATATCGTTATTTTGTTACTTTCACGGATGATTTGAGTAGACACGGGTATATCTATTTGATGAAACATAAGTCTGAAACCTTTGAAAAGTTCAAAGAATTTCAGAATGAAGTGGAAAATCATCGTAACAGAAAGATCAAATTTTTGCGGTCCGACCGTGGAGGAGAGTATCTTAGTTACGAGTTTAGCACACATATGAAAGACCGTGGAATAGTTTCACAACTCACGCCTGCCGGAACACCACAACGTAATGGTGTGTCAGAACGTCGTAATCGTACTTTATTGGATATGGTTCGATCTATGATGTCTCTGACTGACTTGCCACTGTCATTTTGGGGTTATGCACTGGAAACCGCTACATTCACTTTAAAAAGGGCACCATCTAAATCCGTTGAAAAGACACCATATGAATTATGGTTTGGAAACAAACCTAAGCTGTCATTTCTTAAAGTTTGGGGATGTGATGTTTATGTGAAGAAACTTCAACCGGATAAGCTCGAACCCAAAGCGGAAAAATGCGTCTTCATAGGATACCCTAAGGAAACGATTGGGTATACCTTCTATCACAAATCCGAGGGCAAGGTCTTTGCTGCCAAGAATGGATCCTTTCTTGAGAAGGAGTTTCTCGCGAAAGGTGTGAGTAGTCGGAAGGTAGAACTCGAAGAGGTTATTGAACCTTCTCTTCATGAAATGGCGAGTAGCGCAGCACTAGAAGTTGTTTCGGAGTTGACTTCACCTAATGAAGAGAGAGCTAATGATATTGATCATGAAACTCCGAAAGAGGACACTACCGAACCTCGCAGGTCAAGCAGGACACGTGCAGCTCCTGAACTGTACGGCAATCCTGTTATGAATTTCATGATTGATGAAATAGATGACCCTGCGACGTATGAAGAAGCGATGATGAGCCCTGATTCAAACAAGTGGCTAGAAGCCATGAAATCCGAGATGGAATCCATGTACGAATACCAGGTGTGGACCTTGGTGGAGTTACCTCACGATCGAAAGGCCGTTGAGAATAAATGGATTTTCAAAAGAAAAACTGATGCTGATGGTAATGTAACCATCTATAAGGCTCGACTTGTCACAAAGGGGTTTCGACAAATTCAAGGAGTTGACTACGATGAGACATTCTCTCCCGTAGCGATGCTTAAGTCGGTTAGGATTATGTTAGCAATTGCTGCATATTTCGATTATGAAATATGGCAGATGGTTGTCAAAACTGCGTTTCTCAATGGTAATATTGAAGAAGAGTTGTATATGATACAACCAAAGGGTTTTGTCAATCCTAAGGATGCTAATAAGGTGTGCAAACTTCAGCGACCCATCTATGGAGTGAAGCAAGCATCACGGAGTTGGAATCTCCGCTTTGATGAGGTGATCAAAGAGTTTGGATTTGTCCAAACTTATGGAGAGGCTTGTATTTACAAGAAAGTGAGTGGGAGCAATGTGGCATTTCTGATATTATATGTGGATGACATATTATTGATTGGAAATGATATAGATCTTTTAAACAGTGTTAAAAGTTATCTAAACATCAAATTTTTGATGAAAGACCTTGGTGAAGCTTCATATATATTAGGCATTAAAATCTATAGAGATAGATCAAGACGCCTAATTGGGCTATCGTAGAGTACATACCTTGATAAGATATTAAAGAAGTTTAATATGGACGAAAGTAAGAAGGGGTTCTTACCTATGTTGCAAGGCAAGACATTGAGTAAGACTCAAAGACCGGCTACGGCGGAAGAAAGAGAGATGATGTATAAGATCCCCTATGCCTCGGCCATAGGCTCTATAATGTATGCCATGCTATGTACAAGACCGGATGTGGCACATGCTATTAGTTTGACTAGTAGGTACCAATCTGATCCAGGTTCGAAACACTGGATAGCGGTAAAGAACATCCTCAAGTACTTGAGAAGAACTAAGGATATGTTTCTTATATACGGAGGTGAAGAAGAGCTAGTCGCTAAGTGTTATGTCGATGCTAGCTTTGACACCGATCTGGATGACTCTAAGTCTCAATCCGGATACGTATTTCTCTTGAACGGAGCAGCAGTTAGTTGGAGGAGTTCCAAACAACCTGTGGTGGCTGGATCAACAACGGAGGCGAAATATGTTGCTGCTTTAGAAGCGGCACAGGAGGCAGTTTGGATGAAAGAGTTCATTACAGAAATGGGTGTGGTTCCTAGTGCGTTGGACCCGATGGTGATCTATTGTGACAACAATGGAGCCATAGCCAATGCAAAGGAACCAAGGTCTCACAAGAATTCCAAACATATTAAGCGCTGGTTTCACTCCATCCGCGAGCAAGTCAAGGATGGAGATATAAAGATTTGTAAAGTGCACACGGACCTAAATGTAGCAGATCCGTTGACTAAAGTTCTCCCTAGGGCAAAACATGATCAACACCAGAACTCCATGGGTGTTAGATTTATCACTATGTGAACTAGATTATTGTCTCTAGTGCAAGTGGGAGACTGAAGGAAATATGCCCTGAGAGGCAATAATAAAGTTGTTATTATATATTTCTTGTATATGATAGATGTTTATTTTGCATGCTATAATTGTATTGATAGGAAACATCAATACATGTGTGTTTAATAAACAAAAAGGGTTCCTAGTTATGCCTCTCTTATAGACTAGCTTGTTGATTAACAAGATGATCAAAGTTTCTTCATCATGGACATTGGATGTTGTTAATAACAAGGTCACAGCATTTGTGAAATGATGTGATGAAGATTCATCCGAAGTATAGCATTACGATCAAGTCATTATGTTTATATTGCTATAACATCATATAAAGTAGTCTTAGTCCTTAGACCATGAGATCATGTTAATTGCTAACACCGGAAGAGTATCTTGATAACATCAAACGTCACACCGTAACATGGTGACTATAAAGATGGGTTCAGTACTACGAAGGTGTTATGTTGAGGCTCATGGATCAAGAGTGGAATTTGTCAATCTAGATGATGGATAGATATACTCTAGGACCTCTCGGTGATATCACATTAAGATAGCTTGCAAGCAAGTGATGTGATCACTAGAATGTTATATCACGGGAAAGAAAAAAGAGAGCATGTCGGTAAGGAGATCAAACTAGGTATTTGGATACCGATGATCGAATCTCGGATATGTATTATATCATGAGACAAAGGGATTAAATTGCCGACGTTAAATGTTCTCACGATCATAGAAGTCATCGTTGAATATGTAGGAGTCAGTATGGATCTCCAGGTCCCGCTTCTGATTATTGATCTGAGAGGAGTCTCAATCATGTCTGCATTATTCGCGAACCGTAGGGTGACACACTTAAGGGTTGCCGGACACCATTTAGGAGCACATATGTTCCAGACAAAAGGTTTGCAAAGCGCAGGAAATGTTTCGATAGAAATAGGAATTGTTTCGATAGAAACCAGAATTGTTTCGGGTGAAATTGCAGAAAGTGGTTCTGCATGTGATATTGAAATGTTGCAAGGGGTTTTATGTGAATGTTTGTTAATTAAAGTAATTAACAAAATTCTGAATAAAAATAATAAAAGAGTTTTATTAAATGAGAGAGCATTAAATTTGGAGAAATTTAATGCATTTAAAGTGGAGACTTTAAAAGAGAATGTGAAGGGGCATTTTAATGTGGAGGCGTTACCACCACATGAATGGGGGAGGTGAGGGGTCACCCCCCCCCCCATGCGCCGGCCATGGAGAAAGGGGGCACCCCCCTCCTCCTATAAAAGGCCACCCATTCCCTCCTTCATCCTCACACCTCCTAGTGAAGGATCTCTCTCCCCCTCTAGATATTCCCCCATGGTCTCGGATTAGCGAGATACATGTTCCCGGTGGCCTTGCGTCTGGAAGGACTTGCTGCTTCCGCTGATTCGCTGGAGCGAGGAGGTGGAGGTTGTCCGGTGGATTGAACGTGTGTGCGAGGACGGATGCGTTGTTGATTTGCGGCGCTCGGACTTCCACACGATCTTGAGATCGGCAAGCGTACGACTACATCAACCACGAGTTCCTACTCATTAACAAAACTCGTTGTCTTCGAGGGTAAGTTCTCCATGGATGTATGTCCACTCGTTGCTCTGTATCTAGTAGATAGATCTTGGCGTATAGTTCTCATCGTAGGAAATTTTTTGTTTTCTATGCTGCGGACCCAACACACAATACACATCAAAGGGCTTCTTGATGTCCGGCATGACTAGAATTGGGGCTGATATCAATCTCTTCTTTAGCTCCTGGAAACTGGCTTCACATTTGTCTGTCCATTCAAACTTCTTGTCCTTCTTCAACAATTGGGTCATTGATTGGGATATGCTCGAGAATCCTTCTACGAACTTGCGGTAATATCCCGCTAATCCGAGAAATGCACGGACTTGGGTTTGAGTGGTTGGGGCTTTCCATTCTTCAACATCTTTGATCTTTGTGGGATCAACACAGACTCCTCTGGCAGACACAATATGTCCTAGGAATCCTACTTCCTTCAGCCAAAATTCACACTTGCTGAACTTGGCATATAACTGATGCTCCCTCTGGGTTTCTAGGATAACTCTCAGATGTTGCTCATGCTCTTCTTCTGACTTGGAGTAGATAAGGATGTTGTCGATAAACACAACTACAAACTTATCTAGGAAATTCATAAAGATCTTATTCATGAGATTCATGAAATAAGCAGGGGCATTGGTTAATCCAAAAGACATAACCGTATACTTGTATAAACCATAACGAGTAGTAAAGGCGGTCTTCGGAATATCCGTTGCACGAATCTTAAGTTGGTGATAACTAGTCCTAAGATCAATCTTTGAGAATACCTGGGCTCCAGTCAACTGATCAAATATATCCTCTATCTTTGGCAAGGGGTACTTGTTCTTGATGATGACATCATTCAATTTTCTGTAATCGGTGCACAGACGGTTGCCTCCATCTTTCTTGTCGACGAATAACACTGGTGATCTCCATGGCGATGCGCTTAGTTGAATTAAACCTTTGCCTAGCATAGCATCCAACTGCTTCTTCAGTTCCACTAACTCTGATGGGTTCATGCTATAGGGTCTCTGGGCTATAGGTCCGGTTCCAGGGATTAGTTCGATAATGAACTCAATATCCCTACCAGGGGCCATACCTAGCAATTCATCTAGGAATACGTCAGGGTATTCACAGACTACTCTGACTTGGTCAATGGTGGGCAAGGCTACACTCTGGTTGACTTGAATTGACGGGGTAAGGTTTCAGAGATATGCTCTACTGTGACTCCCGAACTACTGGTCATGGTGATGGCTTTCTTAGCACAGTCTATCAATCCTTTATGCCTTGACATCCAGTCCATACCTAGTACTACCTCCAAACCTTTGGTTCCAAGTACAATTAGGTTGGCATAAAAATCTATCCCATGTATTTTGATAGGTATAGCTTTGCAAATTTTTCTATCTTTGGTTGCTGAACCGGGAATTTGAACTATCATAACATGCTTCAGGTTGGTTGGACGAATCTTACTAGTGCATGCAAATTCTTCGGTGACAAATGAATGCGATGCTCCCGAATCAAACAATACTCTTGCTAAAACTGAGTTGACAGAAAACATACCAAGCACTAGATCTGGTGCTTCCTGGGCTTCTTCTGCATTCATGTGGAAGAGACGGGCGTTGCGGTTGTGAGGGTTCCCTGGGGCAAATCTCCTTCCTGGCTGAACACGGCGCTGCTGCTGAGCTGGGGCATTCACATTGGCATTGGCTGCAGTCTTCTTGGAAAACTCATTGGAGTAGTGACCCTTCACTCCACACTCAAAACAAGTGATCTGGGACTTTTCCTTGACTGCGACAGGCATAGCATTGCTGCCAGTTCTGGGGGCAGTGTTGCTGTTATTGTTGTTGTGGTTCTTGGGAGGTGCACGGTTGAAATTGTTGGCATTACCGGAGTTGTGATTGTTTCCTCCAGACTTCACATTGCTTCCGCTACGGTTGGGATAGCTTGGGCGAGAATTTGGGGGCCGGTTGTTCCTTGGTGCATATCCTGGTGAAGGGTTGGGACGGTACTTCTGGAGACTGTTGGATCCAGACTACTGCATCATACGACGCTTGCCGTTGTCGTTTTCCTGGTTAATCTTCCCTTCCATATGGATGGCAGAGTCGACTAGCTCTTCGAGATCCTAGAAACGGATGTTGACGAGGACAGTCTGCATCTCATCATGCAGTCCGTTCAAGAATCTCTCCTTCTTCTTGGCCTTCGTGTTGATCTCATCAGATGCATATCTGGCAACTGACAGGAATTTGTCACGGTACTCCACCACAGTCATTCTTCCTTGCTTTAATTCGCAGAACTCATCTCTCATTCTGTTGACTAGACCTTGCGGCACGTGGGTGCGGCTGAACTTGACTTTGAATGCTTCCCATGTCATCACTTGACCATGGTTCATATTGCGGATACTATTCCACCAAGCTCTTGCATCTCCTGCCAGATAGTGGGTGGCAAAGAGAACTTTCTCATTTTCATCAACTCGGGCAACTTCTAAGTTGTTTTCCATGGTCTGTAACCAGTCATCAGCATCTAATGGGTTTTCAGATTGGTTGAACATTGGGGGATTGGTCTTCTGAAAGTTTTTGAGGTTGGATCCCTGGTGATCCTGATTTCCATGCCCTTGGTTGTTGAGAGCCATCTGGGCGATCTGTTGAAGTGTTGCTAAGTTGGCTTGGCGTTCTGCCCGGCTTGCTTCACGGTCTGCGATGAGATTCTACAAGATCTGCAGCATTGGGTCTTGTGACGAGCTGCTCCCTCCTTGGTTTCCACGAGTCATCTGAAGATTGAGATATAGGGGTAAGAGGGAAATTTCTAAGGTTCATGGCTTTGGGGTTTTCAAAACTAAAACTTTGAGTTAGACTCAGGTTTTTCAACTTAACTTCATTCTCATTCATGCAAGCAAGCACACGATACAACACACACCACAACAATCAAAGGGAAAACAGATGGTTTGAAGAACCATTCTGCAAGCTAAGATACAATGAGATGATGCATCTCAGGCTACGATAGTGCTCTAGTGCATCTACTCATCGTCGATGAAGTCGGAGTCCTCATCATCAGTGTAGAAGTCCACGGCATCCTCCGCTAGAAAATCATCATCGTTGCTGAGGTAAGAATCCATGTCTCCCTGGATGTCTTCACCCTCATCTTCTTCTTCCTTGGCGGCAAGCTGAGCTTTCTGCTCCTTGATGGTCTTCTCGAGGTCAGCCACCTTCTTGCGAAGACGGGCGATGGTGCGATCCTTCATGGCACGCTGGTGGCGAAGAGACTAACGGTCTTGGACAAGCAGTGCGAAAGTCTGGGCCTTCTGGTTGGCAATGGAACGGTTCTGGTTGGCTAACTCTCTGGCATTGTCTAGTTCTTGTTGTCTGTCGTGAAGCAAGAAGTCAAGGTTCTCCACTTGACGCCTCAACTCGGGGTAGTCCCATGAAGTCACGTCTTGCATAGTGCGCAAAACGGGTTCCTTGGGTCTTGTTGACGATGAGGGCACATAGACGTGCGAGAGCTTCATGCATTGCCCTGGCTAATCCATCTAGCCAGTTGATCTCTCTCACGGAGAACTGAATCCTTCCAGAAGTTGGTGCTTCGATGCTTCCTCTAAGATCTGCGGTTACTAGCCACTGTAGGTCTCCTCCTGGGGGTCCTGGAAGTTGAGCTCCAAGAAACTCCGGGTGCGGGCGTCCTAGTAACTCCGACAGTGAATCCAGATCCCTCTCAAAGATCAGCTGATCTCCATTTCCCAACTGATAAAACTTGCTGAACTGAGTCTCCATCTACAAGAATTAAGGATGATGAAGTTAGTGAGGTGATCAAGTGTGTCAAATTTTAAGTAGTAGTGTAAGAATTTTTGAGGATCATGAAGTTTTTGATAAAGAATCCACAAGGGTAAGAGAGGAGATAGTTTTTCATAAATACTCACTTTGGTTTGGAAACTGAGTTTTTGTTTGACGTCCATTCTAACTAGGGTCTCCTATGGTCAGCATGGCTCTGATACCAACTTGTCAACACCCGGATTTTTAATCCCATATGCCCATTATGCCATACCTCGCAATCCCAGGATTACCATTTTTGCAAGACATAACGGATTGGATATCACAGTACATCATCCATTACAAACCATACATAAGGTTCTTACACAAATAAGGATCTCATGATCCAGTCTTAATACAACAAGCAGCGGAAATAAAAGATAGCATAGCAGTGGGGTCCATCTTTAGGGGCACAGGCAATGCTGACGAATGCAGATAGTCCTAGTTATCATATCCGTCCTGCTGACCATCCTCTTGATAGTCTCCTTCATAGTCTGGGCATGATAATAGCCAGGGACAAAAGCCATGAGTACTCTTTACGTACTAACAAGTATTATGAATCTAAGTTAAAGTGCTAACTCTATGTTTAACTATAAAGTTATGTTTGAAACCTAAACTGAGTTCTGAAGCAAAGAAATATAAAGTAAAGCTCTAGAATCACTTAAGTTGGGGAAACTATTGTCATAAACACAACCCTGTTGTGGTCAAGTCAAGATTCATCATTCTTTTCAAAGTCTTTAGAAAACATCTGACAACAAAACAGTATGGCCATTCCAACTGCCCATAACCGTGGACGCGGCTATTCGAATAGTTTGACACTCTGCAGAGGTGGTACACTTTCACCACAAGATTCGATACATCTATCAGGGATAACCCTGAATCATCATACTTAGTATGCAGATAATCAAACATAACCTTCCCTTTACACACCTTAGTATAAGCACCTCTCCTATGAGCATGGCCTCCCAACCATGACCATCAGTCATCTTGGGCACTGCATAGGTGGACAACATTGAGAGGTAGCCTCAGCTCAAACCTCTCCCGTGAGGGAACTAATACTAATGCATATAAATTTCCAGCTAAGCCTTACCCAATTCAGGTAATGTGGTTGTACGGTAAATTAAGAATGGTACCGCATCCGAATCCAACCATCAGTTTTATAAAAGGGTTAAGGCTCGTGCCTCAACATTTTCATCAACATCAATCCTTTGTGTTTCTCAACACATGTCAAAACATCTCAATAGAATGACTCATCATTCCAAGGTTTTCATAATTCATTTTCACCAAGTATTCCCATCTAAAGTGACTCAAGTTTTTGGATCTACTCTAAACTACTAAGTTAAGAGTGTGCACTAAGGTGGTAGAGATGGGTTCAATCTCATGCCATAGAATGACATCTAAAGGGTTCTAAATAGGTCAAGTTTTATACTTTTTATGCTACCTTCAAAACAAGTACAGGACTTTGTACAAACTAAGAAGGGTAAAACTTGTAACTAAGACTTGGGGTATTAATAGTCAGAGGGGTGTGATCAAGGCATACTTAGGGCATCTTTGCTAAACCATCTAGTTTGATCCTAGCTTGTTAAAACTAAACTTGCAAGTGCTAGCTTGCATTGTTAAAGATGGCTGGCACTTATATAGTGCTAGCTTGCTAATAGTAGATTGCATTGTTAATGGTGGCTTGCCTTGGTTGGTGCAGTGGTTGAAGTTTTCTTCTTCTTCTTCTTCTTGGTAGAACTCCTCCTCCTCGAGAGCTTGGTCGGTACTATCGTCTATAAATACATAGGGAGTGCACAATCACCAAACAATACTTAACTAGGCTAGATAGCATTCTAAGACACACAAATGATGATCTATTATCATCACAAGCATCACAAGTTTAAATCAAAAGTTTCCTTCTTTTTTATTTTAGAAAAGTAATTTCTACTCGTTGAAAAATTAACTAAAATTTAATATTCACCACCAAAATATGGGATCATGTGGACACATGTCCTCACCACATATTCTAACATGTGGAAATGATATTTAAGGGTTGGATCAATATTACTTTGGTTTAAGTTCCTTATTTAATGATCTAAAGTGACTAGAAATGCCTATATAGCATTATTTTGGTACTACTCAAAAGTCACTGCATGTAAACCTTAATATTATTACATATTTGGATATATATGGTAAAATTTGATTTTTGAGAGTTGGAATCAACTCAAAAGCTAACTTGGGTGATTTTATAAAAATGTTGCAAGTTGCAAATGCTGTTGTCTTCTTATTTTTATTAGGAGAGATCTATAACTCTAATTGAATTAACTCCAACGGGCTTGGGTAGATTACTTCCATACCTTTCAGCCAAAATTAGTTTCATGCAATTTGGATTTGTAAAACTCATAGAATTGATTTTTGAAAAACTAGACAGAAAATAGATTTAACTAAAAAAGAAAAATCCAGATTTGAATCGGTAGGCTAGCGCGGGAAAAGGAATGGGCCGGCCCAGTGGCGCTCCGTGGCACGGGGCTCAGCTGAAAGGGGGTCCCGCATGTCAGTGGCACTTAAAACGCGAAACGGTACGCGCGCTGTGGGCCATGCGATTAGAAGCTAGATCTTCGGCTGAGGGTCGTTGTCGACGACGAACAGGTCGCCGGCAAGCTTGAACCCTAGAGGCTCGGTGGGGGTCTGCTGGGGGCGTACCAGGGCTCCAGCGGGGTCGGCGAGTCGGGCAAACAACGTGGAAGACGACGGCGAGGCGAGGCGTGGTCGCGGTGGAGCTTGGTGCGGTCAAAGTCAACGGCGCCCTTCTCCTCCTACCGCGGCTGCTCCGGCTGCAATTCCGGCGAGCTGCTGCTCCACTTGGTCTGGCTAGAGGTGGGTAAGGTCCAGAGAGGTGAGGGGAGTGGAATGTTGTGGAGAAGAGAGGCTGGGGAGGGCTCCTTTTATAGGCTCGACGGTGATACCGAGCGGAATGGGCGGTCGACGGTGGCGACATGGCTACGGCGAGGTCGAGGCATGGCTGGGGGTGGCGATCGATGGGCGGTTCCCTGGCGGTGCTCTAGAGCTTCAATGCGGCCGTAGAGGCGGTGGCACGCAGTCTGGGCGAGGTGGCGCTCTACGCGGCAGAGGCGGCGGTGACCATGGCGAGCGGTGGCTATGGTGCGTTGGGCGGCGAACGGGCGTGTCCATCGTGTTCCCTGTGTCTTGGCGGAGCGGTAGGCGCGGGCTGCGGTCGAGCGGCGGCTTGTGCACGTGTGCCGGGTGCGGCGCTCTGGCGTGCGATCGGCATGGTGCGGTGGCACTGGGCGCGGTTTGTGCTCGGTGGTCCACTGCACTCCTGTGCTCGGGCAAGGGACAGGGGGTGGCGGTGAGGTGCTGGCTACCTCCTAGACATGGGGAGAGAGGGGGAGGTGGTCTGCTGGGGTGAGAGCAAGGTTGGCCTGCGAGTTGGTGCTCGGCATGGCTTGGCCTTGCCACTAGGGTGTAGGGGATGGGGTGGTAATGGCATGGTTTGATCAAGTGGAGATAGAGGGAGTGTTTTGTGGTCGATTGGGTGGCAAAACCCTGTAGAAATAGTGAGCTGGCTAGTTGTGTTTGATTCTGCCTGCCATGTGTTTGATGAAATGGCCGTATGAAAACTCTTTTTGAATTTTGAGTTCAAATTTTTTGAGTGATCTCCCCTAGTGCTAGGCAGTCTCTGGTTGCAAGGGTTTTTAAAATGGAGCTCAAATAGATGGGTTTTGAAATAGGGGTGATCTATGCATATGCATTAGATTCAATTTTCCAATGCAATTTAAAATAAGTAACAGAATGTTTTTAGCAGATCCAAAGGTGGGCCTTGGTACCTCATTATGTGTACTAGCAAGGGGTGCAAAGATCAAGAATTGTTTTTGTTAAAATTTGAGTACTAGGAATAGCCAAAGTAGGCATGGGAGTTAAATTTGCCAAAATGACCATTCCTCCTTTTTAATTCTTTTTTATTTGATTTTCTTTAGAAAAAGTTTGGGAATGATGTAGATGATGTTTAAATCACCTAAGAAACATTTTACAAGCATTGGATCACTTAATCATGGAAATTCAAACAACTCCTAAATTAAATGCACACATATATGAATGCTTTCATTTTAAATTTGGAAAAGTTTTTGTTAACCCCAAATTTGATTGATTTGATCTTGATATGCTTGGATTGAAGTTTTGGGATGTTACATTAGGTCAATGATCATGTCCGACTACTCGAAAGAGTCACTTGTGTACCATGTTTTCATCTACCTATCTTCAAATGAACTGAGATTTGGCAGAAGGGTGTATCACCATGTGGCTAATAATGCTAGCATTGTATCTAACCAATTTGGTTTGAAAAAATCAATAATCTAACCCTCAAACTCAAAAACATGGAACCATTTGTGAAGCAAATACCAAAACTAAAATTCGAGACCTTCAATTTGCATGCTTGAGTGGTTGTACATCACATTGGGACCACATAACAGCAGTTGTACTTTTTAGATGCTTTCACAATCTCTCGAAAGTCTCTGGTCAACCTCAATTTGACCAAACCTTGTAAATTCTTAAAAAATGAGAAATTCTCAAAATCGTTTGAAACCTTCAAATTTGTTCATTGTGAGGCAAATACTTTGCATAAAAAATGGGAAAATTTAAATTTCCACCTAGCTTTCCACTCTCAATTGTGGGGTAGTTAGGTCAACGATCATGTCCGACTACTCGAAAGAGCCACTTGTGTACCATGATTTCATCTACCTATCTTCAAACGGACTGAAATTGGGCACAAGGGTGTATCACCATGTGGCTAATGATGGTAGCATTGTATCTAGCCATTTTGGTTTGAAAAATTCAAAATTTTAACCCTCAAACTCAAAAACATGGAACCATTTGTGAAGCAAGTACCAAAACTACAATTTGAGATCTTCAATTTGCATGCTTGAGTGGTTGTACATCACATTGGGACGACATAACAACAGTTCTACTTTTCAGATGCTTTCGCAATCTCTCAAAAGTTTCTGGTCAACCCCAATTTGACCAGACCTTGTAAATTTCATAAAAAAATGAGAAATCATCAAAATATTTTGAAAACATCAAATTTGTTCACTGTGAGGCAAATACTTTGCATGAAAAATGTCCCCGAGTAGTCCACTCTCAATTGTGGGGTAGTTAGATCAATGATCATGTCCGACTACTCGAAAGAGCCACTTGTGTACCATGTTTTCATTGACCTATCTTCAAATGGACTGAAATTTGGCACAAGGGTGTATCACCATGTGGCTAATGATGCTAGCATTGTATCTAGCCGTTTTGGTTTGAAAAATTCAAAAATTTAACCCTCAAACTCAAAAACATGGAACCATTCGTGAAGCAAGTACCAAAACTACAATTTGAGACCTTCAATTTGCATGCTTGAGTGGTTGTACATCACATTGGGACCACATAACAGCAATTGTACTTTTCTGATGCTTCCGCGATCTCTTGAAAGTCTCTGGTCAACCCCGGTTTGACAAAAACTTGTAAATTTAATAAAATATCAGAAATTCTCAAAATCTTTTGCAACATTCAAATTTGTTCAATGTGAGCTAAATAATTTGCATAAAAATGAGAAAACTTGAAAAAATGTCCCCCTAGTAGTCCACTCTAACTTGTGGGGGTAGTTGGCTTAATGATCATGTCCGACTACCCGAAAGAGCCACTTGTGTACATTGTTTTCATCTACCTATCTTCAAATGGTCTGAAATTTGGCACAAAGGTGTATCACCATGTGGCTAATGATGCTAGCATTGTATTTAGCCGTTTTTGTTTGAAAAATTCAAAATTTTAACCCTCAAACTCAAAAACATGGAACCATTTGTGAAGCAAGTACCAAAACTACAATTTGAGACCTTCAAATTGCATGGTTGAGTGGTTGTACATCACATTGGGACCACATAACGGCACTTGCACTTTTTAGATGCTTTTGCAATCTCTCGAAAGTCTTTGGTTAACCCTGGTTTGACCAAACATTGTAAATTTCATAAAAAATGATAAATTCTCAAAATATTTTGAAACCTTCAAATTTATTCACTGTGAGGTAAATACTTTGCATGAATAATGAGAAAACTTGAAAAATGTCCCCCTTGCAGTCCACTCTGAATTGTGGGGTAGTTAGGTCAATGATCATGTCCGACTACTCGAAAGAGTCACTTGTGTAACATGTTTTCGTCTACCTATCTTCAAATGGTCTGAAATTTGGTACAAATGTGTATCACTATGTGGCTAATGATGCTAGCATTGTATCTAGCCGTTTTGGTTTGAAAAATTGAAAATTTTAACCCTCAAACACAAAAACATGGAACCATTTGGGAAGCAAGTACCAAAACTCAATTTGAGACCTTCAATTTGCATGCTTGAGTGGTTGCACATCACATTGGGACCACATAACAGCAGTTGTACTTTTCCCATGCTTTCGCAATCTCTCGAAAGTCTCTGGTCAACCCGGTTTGACCAAACCTTGTAAATTTCTTTAAAAAATGAGAAATTCTCAAAATCTTTTGAAACCTTCAAATTTGTTCACTGTGAGGCAAATACTTTGCATTAAAAATGAGAAAATTTCAAATTCCCCCCCTAGCAGTCCACTCTCAATTGTGGGATAGTTAGGTCAACGATCATGTCCGACTACTCGAAAGAGACACTTGTGTACCATGATTTCATCTACCTATCTTCAAACGGACTAAAATTGGGCACAAGGGTGTATCACCACGTGGCTAATGATGGTAGCATTGTATCTAGCCGTTTTGGTTTGAAAAATTCAAAATTTTAACCCTCAAACTCAAAAACATGGAACCATTTGTGAAGCAAGTACCAAAACTACAATTTGAGACATTCAATTTGCATGCTTGAGTGGTTGTACATCACATTGGGACCTCATAACAACAGTTCTACTTTTCAGATGCTTTCGCAATCTCTCGAAAGTCTCTAGTCAACCCCAATTTGAACAAACCTTGTAAATTTCATAAAAAATGAGAAATTATCAAAATATTTTGAAACCTTCAAATTTGTTCACTGTGAGGCAAATACTTTGCATGAAAAATGTCCCCCTAGTAGTCCACTCTCAATTGTGGGGTAGTTAGATCAATGATCATGTCCGACTACTCGAAAGAGCCACTTGTGTACCATGTTTTCATCGACCTATCTTCAAATGGACTGAAATTTGGCACAAGGGTGTATCACCATGTGGCTAATGATGCTAGCATTGTATCTAGCCGTTTTGGTTAGAAATATTCAAAAATTTAACCCTCAAACTCAAAAACATGGAACCATTCGTCAAGCAAGTACCAAAACTACAATTTGAGACCTTCAATTTGCATGCTTGAGTGGTTGTACATCACATTGGGACCACATAACAGCAATTGTACTTTTCTGATGCTTTCGCGATCTCTTGAAAGTCTCTGGTCAACCTCGGTTTGACAAAAATCTTTTGAAACATTCAAATTTGTTCACTATGAGCTAAATACTTTGCATAAAAATGAGAAAACTTGAAAAAAAATGTCCCCCTAGCAGTCCACTCTTAGTTGTGGGGGTAGTTGGGTTAATGATCATGTCCGACTACTCGAAAGAGCCACTTGTGTACATTGTTTTCATCTACCTATCTCCAAATGGTCTGAAATTTGGCACAAAGGTGTATCACCATGTGGCTAATGATGCTAGCATTGTATTTAGCCGTTTTTGTTTGAAAAATTCAAAATTTAACCCTCAAACTCAAAAACATGGAAGCATTTGTGAAGCAAGTACCAAAACTACAATTTGAGACCTTCAAATTGCATGGTTGAGTGGTTGTACATCACATTGGGACCACATAACGGCACTTGCACTTTTTAGATGCTTTTGCAAATCTCTCGAAAGTCTTTGGTTAACCCTGGTTTGACCAAACATTATAAATTTCATAAAAAATGAGAAATTATCAAAATATTTTGAAACCTTCAAATTTATTCACTGTGAGGTAAATACTTTGCATGAAAAATGAGAAAACATGAAAAAATGTCCCCCTTGTAGTCCACTCTGAATGGTGGGGTAGTTAGGTCATTGATCATGTCCGACTAGTCGGAAGAGTCACTTGTGTAACATGTTTTCATCTACCTATCTTCAAATGGTCTGAAATTTGGTACAAATGTGTATCACTATGTGGCTAATGATTCTAGCATTGTATCTAGCCGTTTTGGTTTGAAAAATTCAAAATTTTAACCCTCAAACTCAAAAACATGGAACCATTTGTGAAGCAAGTACCAAAACTACAATTTGAGACCTTCAATTTGCATGCTTGAGTGGTTGTACATCACATTGGGACCACATAACAGCAATTGTACTTTTCAGATGCTTTCGCAATCTCTTGAAAGTCTCTGGTCAACCCCGGTTTGACTAAAACTTGTAAATTTCATAAAAAATGAGAAATTCTCAAAATCTTTTGAAACCTTCAAATTTGTTCAATATGAGCAAAATACTTTGCATAAAAATGAGAAAACTTGAAAAAAAAGTCCCCCTAGCAGTCCACTCTCAGTTGTGGGGGTAGTTGCACATCACATTGGGACCACATAACGGCAGTTGTACTTTTCCCATGCTTTCGCAATCTCTCGAAAGTCTCTGGTCAACCCAGTTTGACCAAACCTTGTAAATTTCTATTAAAAATGAGAAATTCTCAAAATCTTTTGAAACCTTCAAATTTGTTCACTGTGAGGAAAATACTTTGCATGAAAAATGAGAAAATTTGAAATTTCCCCCTAGTAGTCCACTCTCAATTGTGGGGTAGTTAGGTCAACGATGATGTCCGACTACTCGAAAGAGCCACTTGTGTACCATGATTTCATCTACCTATCTTCAAACGGACTAAAGTTGGGCACAAGGGTGTATCACCATGTGGCTAATGATGGTAGCATTGTATCTAGCCGTTTTGGTTTGAAAAATTCAAAATTTTAACCCTCAAACTCAAAAACATGGAATCATTTGTTAAGCAAGTACCAAAACTACAATTTGAGACCTTCAATTTGCATGCTTGAGTGGTTTTAAATCACATTGGGACCACATAACAACAGTTCGACTTTTCAGATGCTTTCGCAATCTCTCAGAAGTCTCTGGTCAACCCCAATTTGACCAAACCTTGTAAATTTCATAAAAAAATGAGTAATTATCAAAATCTTTTGAAACCTTCAAATTTGTTCACTGTGAGGCAAATACTTTGCATGAAAAATGAGAAAATTTGAAAATGTCCCCCTAGTAGTCCACTCTCAATTGTGGGGTAGTTAGATCAATGATCATTTCCGACTACTTGAAAGAGCCACTTGTGTACCATGTTTTCATCGACCTATCTAGAAATGGACTGAAATTTGGCACAAGGGTGTATCACCATGTGGCTAATGATGTTAGCCTTGTATCTAGCCGTTTTGGTTTGAAAAGATCAAAATTTTAACTCTCAAGCTCAAAAACATGGAACCATTTGTGAAGCAAGTACCAAAAGTAAAATTTGAGACCTTCAATTTGCATGCTTGAGTGGTTATACTGATGGGTTCATAGCATGTAAAACAAAAAATTTCTACCGCAAGAACGAACAAAACCCAGATCTAATCTAGATAAAAGCCAAGATCTAATCTATTAGACATGAGCAACGAGATAGATAGGAACTAACCCTCGTAGATCCGAAAGCGTTAACGAGATTAGATCTCGTGGTTGATGTAGTCGATCACTTGCCGATCTCAAGATCGTGTGAACGATCCTTCCGGCGTTGCGTTCCAGCAGCGCTTCCGCAGTCGGTCAAGTAGACGATCCTTCCGGCGCCGCGTTTCGGCAGCGCTTCCGCAGTCGGTCAAGTGGACGATCCTTCCGGCGCCGCGTTTCGGCAGCGCTTCCGCAGTCGGTCACACGTGCGGAGTCGAAGCAGACCTTCCTCTCCTCGTTCTAGCGAGCAGCGGAGGTAGTAGATCTTCTCCACGGAATCCCAGCAGCACGACGGCGTGGTGGTGGTGGTGGAGTAGAGAATTTTGCAGGGCTTCGCCTATGCCTGTGCAGAAGAAAGGAGGAGGAGAGAGGCGGCAAAGATTGGATTTATGGGAGAGAGCTTGGAGGGGGCGCCCCTTCCCTTCTATTTAAGGGGGGGAGGATGCCTTGGGGAGGGGGAGTCCTTGTAGGACTCCCCTCCTCTAGGGCCGGCGGATTGGGGAGGGGGAGGAGTCCTCCTCCCCCACGACTCCTAGTCTTGACCCACTAGGACTCCTTTGATCCCTTCCTTGGTTTTCAAGCAAACTCCAAGAAACCTTCCAGAACCTTCCGGAACATTCCGAAACCTTCTAGAACCCTCATACAAATACTCCGGAACATTTCCTAACTTAGAAAATGATCCCCAATATATGAATCTTATTCTCCGGACAATTCTGGATCTCCTCGTGATGTCCCGGATCCATTCCGAGACTCCGAACAACATTCGGTCTCCAACGCACATTCCATATCTACTTAAAACAACTTCGAACCTTAAGTGTGTCACCCTACGGTTTGTGAATATGTAGACATGACAGAGACACATCTCCTATCAATAACCATCAGCGGGACCTGGAGATCCATAATGGCTCCCACATACTCAACGATGACTTCGTGATCGATTGAACCATTTACATACGAAACTAATTCCCTTTGTCTCGCGATACTATACTCATCCGAGGTTTGATCGTCGGTATCTCCATACCTAGTTCTACCTCGTTACTGATAAGTACTCTTTACTCGTTCCGTGATATGTCATCCCTTGTGACCTAGTCACATGCTTGCAAGCTAACTAGATGACATTCCACCGAGAGGGCCCATAGCATATCTATCCATCATATGGATGGACAAATCCCAATCTTGATCCATGCGCTTCAACACATACTTTCAGAATACCCAATGACACCTTTATGACCACCCAGTTACAAAGCGGTGTTTGATGTCATCAAAGTACCCATCCGTTGATGGTGATTAACACAACCTCATGGTCGAAGGATTAGGTTACTATGCATTTAAAAGCTTATAGCAATACGAACTTAAATGACTTGATCTTATGCTACGCTTACTATGGGTGTGTGTCCATCACATCATTCTCCTAATGATATAACCTTGTTATTAATCACATCCAATGTCCATGATCAGGAAACCATGATCATCAATTAATCAACAAGCTAGTTCAACAAGAGGCTTACTAGGGATTCTCTTATGTTTACAAAACACACAAGTATTAGTGTTTCCTAATAATACAATTATAGCATGGGATGTAAACATTCATCATAAACACAAAGATATAATAATAATCACTTTTATTATTGCCTCTTGGGCATATCTCCAACAGTCTCCCACTTGCACTAGAGTCAATAATATAGATTACATGGTAATATACCGAACACCCATGGCGTTCTGGTGTTTGTCATGCTTTGCCCTAGGGAGAGGTTTAGTCAACGGATCCGCCACATTGAGATCAGTGTGTACTTTGCAAATCTTTATGTCACCATCTCGGACATACTCGCGAATAGCGTGGAAACGCAGCTTGATGTGCTTCAGCTTGCTATGTGACCTTGGCTCCTGTGCATTAGCTATGGCACCTGTGTTGTCACAGTAGATGGCCATCGGGTCCAACGCACTGGGAACCACGCCAAGTTCAGTAATGAATTCCATCATCCAAACGGCTTCTTGTGCAGCCTCCGAAGCAGCTATGTATTCCGATTCAGTTGAAGATTTCGCCACAACGCTTTGCTTCGCACTCCTCCAGCTCACTGCAGCACCATTCAAAATAAATACGTATCCCGACTGCGACTTTGAGTCATCCGGATCGGTGTTCCAACTAGCATCGGTGTAACCGTTTAGAACAAGCTGTTCATCACCTCCATAAGAAATAACCATATCCTTAGTCCTATTTAGGTACTTTAGGACATTTTTGACCGCTGTCCAGTGCTCCATTCCAGGATCACTTTGATATCTTCTAGTCAAACTAACAGCATGTGCTATATCCGGTCTTGTACACATCATGGCATAAATGATAGAACCTATGGCTGAGGCAAAGGGAATATTATTCATTTTCTCTCTATCTTCTGCCGTAGTTGGACTTTGAGTTTTACTCAAGGTCTTACCTGACAACATGGGCACGAACCCTTTCTTGCTATCTTCCATTCTAAACTTCTTTAGAACTTTGTCCAAGTATGTACTTTGTGAAAGCGCTATTAGACGTCTTGATCTATCTCTATAAATCTTGATGCCTAGAATATATGCCGCTTCGCCAAGATCCTTCATTGAAAAACTATTATTCAAATAGGATTTGACGCTATTAAGAAGTTCTATATCATTCCCAATCAACAATATGTCATCTACATATAGTACTAGGAATGCTACAGAGCTCCCACTCACTTTCTTGTAAATACAAGCTTCTCCATAAGTTTGTATAAATCCAAAGTTTTTGATTACTTTATCAAAACATTGATTCCAACTCCGGGATGCTTGCTTCAGTCCATAAATGGAGCGTTGAAGTTTGCATACCTTGTCAGCATCTTTAGGATCGACAAAACCCTTGGGTTGTACCATATACAACTCTTCCTCAATGTCACCATTAAGGAACGCCGTTTTGACATCCATCTGCCAAATCTCATAATCAAAATATGCAGCAATTGCTAACAAAATCCTCACAGACTTTAGCTTCGCTACTGGTGAGAATGTCTCGTCATAGTCAACTCCTTGAATTTGTCGGAACCCTTTCGCGACAAGTCGAGCTTTATAGACGGTAACATTACCATCAGCATCTGTTTTTCTCTTGAAAATCCATTTGTTCTCGACAGCCTTACGGCCATCCGGTAAGTCCACCAAAGTCCACACTTGGTTTTCATACATGGATCCCATTTCGGATTTCATGGCTTCTAGCCATTTGTTGGAATCTGGGCTCACCATAGCTTCTTCATACATCGCAGGGTCATCATCGTTGTCCACCAACATGATGTTCAAGGCAGAGTCATACCAATCAGGAGTGGTACGAACCCTCGTTGACCTGCGAGGTTCAACAGTAACTTCATTTGAAGTTTCATGATCATTATCATTAGCTTCCTCTCCAATTGGTGCAGGCGGCACAAAAACATCTTCCGGTGCTGCGCTACTCTCAAATCCGAGAGAAGGTTCAATAACCTCATCGAGTTCTACTTTCCTTCCAGTCACCTCCTTCGAGAGAAACTCCTTCTCAAGAAAGGATCCATTCTTGGCAACGAAAACTTTGCCTTCGGATCTATGATAGAAGGTATACCCAATTGTTTCTTTAGGGTATCCTATGAAGACGCATTTCTCCGCTTTGGATTCTAGCTTATCAGGTTGTAACTTCTTTACATATGCCTCGCAACCCCAAACTTTAAGGAACGACAACTTAGGTTTCTTACCAAACCACAATTCGTACGGTGTCGTTTCAACGGATTTAGATGGTGCCCTATTTAAAGTGAATGCGGCTGTCTCTAATGCATAGCCCCAAAATGATAACGGTAAATCTGTAAGAGACATCATAGACCAAACCATATCTAAGAGAGTTCGATTACGACGTTCGGACACACCATTACGCTGTGGTGTTCCCGGCGGTGTCAACTGCGAAAGTATTTCTTTAAATGCATGCCAAACTCATAACTCAGATATTCACCTCCGCGGTCAGAACGCAGAAATTTAATCTTCTTGTTATGATGATTTTCCACTTCACTTTGAAATTCCTTAAACTTCTCGAAAGTTTCAGACTTATGTTTCATAAAGTAGACATACCCATATCTACTCAAGTCATCCGTGAAAGTGAGAACATAACTATATCCCCCACGCGATGCTACACTCATTGGACCGCACACATCGGTATGTATTATTTCCAATAAGTCTGTAGCTCGCTCCATTATTCCAGAGAATGGAGTCTTAGTCATTTTTCCCATTAGACATGCTTCGCATATTTCAAGTGATTCAAAATCAAGTGATTCAAGAAGTCCATCAGCATGGAGTTTCTTCATACGCTTCACTCCAATGTGACCAAGACGACAGTTCCACATGTATGTAGAATTATCATTCAATTTTATTCGTTTAGCATCTATGTTGTGAACATGTGTATCACTACTATCGAGATTTAGTAAGAATAAACCATTCATCTCAGGTGCATTACCATAAAAGATATTACTCATATAAATCGAACAACCTTTATTCTCGGACTTAAAAGAGTAACCGTCTCGCAATAAACAGGATCCAGATATAATGTTCATGCTTAACGCAGGCACCAAATAACAATTATTTAAATTTAAAACTAATCCCGAAGATAGATGTAGAGGGAGTGTGCCGACGGCGATCACATCAACCTTGGAGCCATTTCCAACGCGCATCGTCACCTCGTCTCTTGCCAGTCTTCGTTTATTCCGCAGCTCCTGTTTCGAGTTACAAATATGAGCAACCGAACCAGTATCAAATACCCAGGCACTACTACGATTACTAGTAAGATACACATCTATAACACATATATCAAATATACCTTTCTTCTTGATGTTGCCGTTCTTCAGATCCGCCAGGTACTTGGGGCAGTTACGCTTCCAGTGACCAGCTTCCTTGCAGTAGAAGCACTCAGTTTCAGGCTTAGGACCAGCCTTGAGCTTCTTAGCAGGTGCGGCAGCTTTCTTGTCGTCCTTCTTGAAGTTGCCCTTGTTCTTAGGCTTGCCCCGTCTCTTGAAATTGGTGGTCTTATTGACCATCAACACTTGGTGCTCCTTCTTGATCTCCACTTCAGCAGTTTTTAGCATGGACGACAGTTCAGGCAACGTCTTGTTCATGCAGTGCATGTTGTAGTTCATCACAAAGTTCTTGTAACTTGGTGGCAGTGATTGAAGGAGACGGTGAATCCCCAATTCATTAGGAATCGATATTCCCAACTCTTGGAGCTTCTTAGCGTACCTAGACATGGTGAGCACGTGCTCGCTAACGGAGCTTCCCTCTTCCATCTTACAGTTAAAGAATTTTTCAGAGGCCTCATAGCTCTCCATGGCCGCGCGAGTCTCAAAAATTAGCCTGAGCTCCTTAATGATCTCGAACGGGTCGTGGTGCTCAAAACGATTTTGGAGCTCCGATTCTAAACCGTATAGGATGGCACACTGAACTGTGGAGTAATGATTTTTCCGAGTGGCGAAAACATTCTTTTCGTCATCGGTGGCATTATCTGCAGGTGGGTCACCTAGCGGTGCTTCGAGCACATAGGTCAACTGACCAGCCCTGAGGACGATCTTCAGTCCACGGAACCAGTCCGTGAAATTGCTTCCATTGTTCTTAAGCTTTTCTTTCTCTAGGAACGCATTGAAATTGATGGAGGGGTTCGCCATAATCTACAACAATTTGCAAGTAGTTTAGACTAAGTTTATGATAAATTGAGTTCGAATTTAATTCTTAAACTAACTAGGTGAACTCCCACTCAAAACAACATCCCTCACATTGTCTTAGTGATTACACGAACCAAGTCCACTACACCAAGTCCGATCTTCACGAGAGAAGATGTAATTTCATCGGCGAACAATCTTCATGTTCATCATATCATTTATATGACTCATGCTCTACCTTTCGGTATTCCGTGTTCCGAGACCATGTCTGTACATGCTAGGCTCGTCAAGATAACCTTAGTTTCCGCATGTGCAAATCTGGCTTGCACCCATTGTATGCACACGTAGAATCTATCACATCTGATCATCACGAGATGCTTCGAAACGACGAGTCTTAGCAACGGTGCCAACTAAGGGTGAACACTTTATTACTTGATATTTAGTGAGAGGGATCATCTTATAATTCTACCATCGCGATCTAAGCAATACAAGATGCATAAAGGATTAACATCACAGGCAATTCATAATTAGTGTGATATGATATGGCCTTTTCTTCTTGCGCCTTTGATCTCCATCTCCAAAGCACGAACATGATCTCCATCATCACCAGCATTGCGTCAAGGTCAATGGCGCCGCTTCATGGTTGTCCATCATCACCAGCTACTATTACAACTACTTGGAATAAAGCTATTACAAGATGAATAGACACGCAGGTCTTAACATAATTAAAGACAACCATTAGGCTCCTGCCGGTTGCCATATTACAACAAGGATCATTGCATACATCAAATACAATCACAATCACATGATGGCCATATCACATCACAAAACCCTTGCAAAAACAAGTTAGACGCCTCTAATTTTCTTTTCATGTTTTACGTGGTTTGGGGCTTTCGCATAAGACCGATCTTACCTACGAACAAGGACCACAACGTTGATACAAGTGTTGTCAGATGCTCATTGTAAATTGAATCTTAACTATGGTGGGAGAGACAGACACCCGCAAAGCCACTTGTGCAAAGCAAGTTGCACGTCAAGCGTGGAGCAAGTCTCAAGTGCGATGACATGTAATGTTAGCCCGAGCTGCTTCATCCCACCATGCCGCAAGATGCAAAGTGCACGCTAAGACACCGACAACAAAAGCATCAACGCCCACAAAAACATTGTGTTCTACTCGTGCAACAGATCTACACATAGATACGGCTCTGATACCACCGATGGGTTCGTAGCATGGAAAACAAAAAAGTTCTACCGCAAGAACGAAAAAACCCAGATCTAATCTAGATAAAAGCCAAGATCTAATCTATTAGACATGAGCAACAAGATAGATAGGAACTAACCCTCGTAGATCCAAAAGCGTTAACGAGATTAGATCTCGTGGTTGATGTAGTCGATCACTTGCCGATCTCAAGATCGTGTGGACAATCCTTCCGGCGTCGCGTTCCGGCAGCGCTTCCGCAGTCGGTCAAGTGGATGATCCTTCCGGCACCGCGTTTCCGCAGTGCTTCCGCAGTCGGTCAAGTGGACGATCCTTCCGGCGCCGCGTTTTGGCAGCGCTTCCGCAGTCGGTCACACGTGCGGAGTCGAAGCAGACCTTCCTCTCCTCGTTCCAGCGAGCAGCGGAGGTAGTAGATCTTGTCCACCGAATCCCAGCAGCACGACGGCGTAGTGGTGGTGGTGGAGTAGAGAATTCTGCAAGGCTTCGCCTATGCCTGTGCAGAAGAAAGGAGGAGGAGAGAGGCGGCAGAGATTGGAGTTATGGGAGAGAGCTTGGAGGGGGCGCCCCGGCCCTTCTATTTAAGGGGGGAGGGCGCCTTGGGGAGGGGGAGTCCTTGTAGGACTCCCCTCCTCTAGGGCCGGGGGATTGGGGAGGGGGGAGGAGTCCTCCTCCCCCACGACTCCTAGTCTTGACCCACCAGGACTCCTTTGATCCCTTCCTTGGTTTTCAAGAAAACTCCAAGAAACCTTCCAGAACCTTCCGGAACATTCCGAAACCTTCTAGAACCCTCATACAAATACTCTAGAACATTTCCTAACTCAGAAAATGATCCCGAATATATGAATCTTATTCTCCGGATCTCCTCGTGATGTCCCGGATCCATTCCAAGACTCCGAACAACATTCGGTCTCCAACGCACATTCCATATCTACTTAAAACAACTTCGAACCTTAAGTGTGTCACCCTACGGTTCGTGAATATGTAGACATGACAGAGACACATCTCCTATCAATAACCATCAGCGGGACCTGGAGATCCATAATGGCTCCCACATACTCAACGATGACTTCGTGATCGATTGAACCATTTACATACGAAACTAATTCCCTTTGTCTCGCGATACTATACTCATCCGAGGTTTGATCGTCGGTATCTCCATACCTAGTTCTACCTCGTTACTGATAAGTACTATTTCCCTTCACCGTACCCTTACCCAAATATGAAATCCCACCACACACCAACATGTACAAAAACAAGTGTAGACATAATTAAACATCTACAATCTAGAAACATGACAGGCAAATAATATAGCAAGGTTCAACATAAACTAGGTATGATAAGGTTCAACACAAACGTTGCTCAGCAGCTAACAAAAACATAGTTCAACAAAACATGCTACTTAAAGCAGAAGTAGCAGACAAACAACTAGCACATCACTATTTCACTGCATCCTCACCGCCACCTGCCTCCTCGCTGCCGCCTCCTCCCAGTCTTGTTGCTTCCGGTCCCACTTCCTCTGCTTCTTGCTGCCCATACCCGGAACCTTTGGTGGCCTAGGCACGGGAGCAGGCACACGACCAAGCTGGATAGCTCGATTCAGTTTCTCCCTAAGGAAGAGGCCATAGGCCTTGTAATTTACCCGGAAGCCGTGGACGTTGACAGTTTCACCGACCTTCACTTGGCCAGATCCACAGCCTTCGGCATGCTAGAGGATGCTTTGGAAGTCCATGTTGATGCTCCTTTTGTAGAAGGGGTAGCGATTCATGGCATGAGTCCAGGGTCCACTCCGGAAGGCGTCGAACGTCCCCGCCCTCAGCTTCTTTAGAGTGGCCCTGGTCTTCCCTGTGACAGGATTCGACATCCCTGTCAACATCATCAGTAGCCTCCTGAAACACGCAAAATAAACATGTGAAGCAAATATGTAAAAACTACAACTAAAATTTAATGCCTAACACAGGAAGCAATAGATAACACTCAGACAGCTAGCAACAACAGAAAGTAATTAGGCGATCAAGTGGATAATCCAATTCTGTCGGCCAATAAGATAGCATTAATCCACAGATATGAAAACAACTAGAGATGCACGTTTGGAACCTTTAGAGTACCCTCTATTTCAGTCTAGTTCAAACAAATGAACTAGTTTTCTAAAAAAGTGATGATTTGTGAAAATGTAGTTCATTTTTATGTACTAGAGAGGGTAGAGGGTATCGTAGAGGATACTCATTTGCATCCTTAGAAACAACAATCGATAGAGCAGAATTGCGATATAATTCTCAATGACATTGTTTTGGTTACAACGGTACATGTACTGTTGACCCACAAGTATAGGGGGTGTATCGTAGTATCTTCGAGGGAAGTGAAACCCAATTTATTGATTCGACACAAGGGAGACAAAGAATATTTATAAGTCTTAACAACTAAGTTGTCAATTCAGCTGCACCTGGAAACAATCTTGCTCACAACAGTTTATCAGTAGCAACAGTTTTGTAGTAGAAATAGTAAAGTAATAGCAGTAGTAAAAGTAAAGACAGTAGTAACAATTGCAGTAAACAGTAGGATTAAAGTGCGGTAGTCATAGGGATGGATGGACAGGCGTTGCATGCACAAGACAATTCGTATAGCAATCAGAACATATGGCATTTGCATATAAATAAGATAAAGCATCCAAGTACTAAATAATCATAGGCATGTGTTCCATACATAGTCATACGTGCTCGCAATGAGAACTTGCACAACATCTTTTGTCCTGCCAGCCCGTTTCCAGCGGGGTGATACGTTGCAAACGTATCTATAATTTTTGATGTTACATGCTTGTTTTATATCTACTTTCTTATGTTTTGTCCACACTTTGGAGTATTTCTATACACTTTCTTGGACTAACCTATTAACAAGATTCCACAGTGCTAGTTGCATGTATTCTTCTGTTTTTGGTTCCAGAAAAGTCAGAAAATGAATATTCTCGGAATTGGACTGGACAATAGCCAAAGTCGATATTTTACTAGAAGACTCACGGAGCCAGAAGACGAGACGGAGAGGGGCCACAGGGCGGCCACACCATGTGGTGGCACGGGCTAGCCCTGGCCGCACCACCAGGTGGTGTGTGCCCCCTGGCCGCCCACTGACCTTGCCTCTTCGCCTATAAGATGCCTCCCAATGCAAAAACCCTAAATCGTCAAGCCTTCAGCCACGAAAAGTTCCACAGTGCCGCCGCCACCGAAGGGGAGATTCAGGGGACAGAAAGTCTCTTTTCCAGCACCCTACCGGGACGGGGAAGTGCCCCCGGAGCCATCTCCATCGATCTCCACCACCATCTCCATCACCATTGCTAATTCCCGTAATGATGAGGGAGTAGTTCTCTCTCGAGGCTAAGGGTTCTACCGGTAGCTATGTGTTCTACTCATATTGTGATCATGAGCTTTGTAATCAAGTAGATCTACTTTTCTAATCAAGTGCTTTATTAGATCTCTGCGCTCCCCATCTGTGTGAAAGTGACAGCGTGCACACCATGGTGGCACTTAGGCTTGAGATTACAAATACATGTTATGAGTTATATTTGGAGTTGGATGTCTTTATGAAATTGTGGTGTTTGTTGAAACCAACTAGAGCTCAAGGTGATAGTGTGGGGTTATCTAGATGGGGAAAGCAAACTTTGAGGTGTGCTGTTATAGCCCTACCATGGATTAGAGTGTCCAACCGGAGAGTAGTTCAGAGTAGTATCATGAAGAGAAGATATTTATATGAGAGTGTTCACTAGTGAAAGTATGATCCCTAGGCCTTGTTTCTAAGCATTGAAACACCGTTTGCAACTAGATCTGTTACATGTTTGCTTGCTTCCATCTTTATTTCAGTTTGCCTTTAGTCTCTTCCACGCCATCAAAGCTGTTTTCTGGAACCGTTTGTTGGGTCCGCAGCATAGAGAACAAAAATTTTCCTACGGTGTGAACTACACGCCAAGATCTATCTACTAGGTACAAAGCAACGGGTGGACATACATCCAACGAGAACTTACCCTCGAAGACAACGAGTTTTGTTAACGAGTAGAAACTCGTGGTTGATGTAGTCGTACACTTGCCGATCTCAAGATCGTGAGGAAGTCCGAGCGCCGCAACTCAGCAGCGCATCCGCACTCGCACACACGTTCAAGCCACCAGAGAACCTCCACCTCCTCGCTCTAGCGATCCATCGGAAGCAGCAACTCCTTACAGACGAAACGCCACTAGGAACATGTATCTCGCTAATCCGAGACCATGGGGAAATAATTCTAGAGGGGGAGAGAGATCCTTCACAAGGAGGTGTGAGGATGAAGGAGGGAATGGGTGGCCTTTTATAGGAGGAGGGGGTGCCCCCTCTCTCCCTGGCCGGCGCATGGGGGGTGACCCCTCACCTCCCCCATTCATGTGGTGGTAACCCCTCCACATTAAAATGCCTCTTCACATTCCCTTTTAAAGTCTCGAATTTAAATGCATTAAAATTCTCCAAGTTTAATGCTCTCTCATTTAATAAAACACTTTTTATTAAATTTATTCAGAATTTTGTTAATTACTTTAATTAACAAACATTCACATATAGCCCCTTGCAATATTTCAATATCACATGCATAACCACTTTCTGCAATTTCACCCGAAACAATTTCCGGTTTCTATTGGAACAATTCCTGGTTTGATCTCGTTTCTGACACGCACACTTTTCTCGTTTCCGACATGCACTCTTTTCTCGTTCCTGTGATATAGCATTCAAGTGATCACATCACTTGCTTGCAAGCTATCTCAATGTTATATCACCGAGAGGGCCCAGAGTATATCTATCCGTCATCGGGATTGACAAATTCCACTCTTGATCCATGAGCCTCAACATAACACCTTCGTAGTACTGAACCCATCTTTATAGTCACCCTATTACGGTGTGACGTTTGATGTTATCAAGATACTCTTCTGGTGTTAGCAATTAACATGATCTCATGGTCTAAGGATAAAGATTACTTCATATGATGTTATAGCAATATAAACATAATGACTTGATCGTAATGCTATACTTCAGATGAATTGTTCATCACATCATTCCACCAATGGTGTGACCTTGTTATTAACAACATCCAATGTCCATAATCAGGAAACCTTGATCATCTTGTTAATCAACAAGCTAGTCTATAAGAGAGGCATAACTAGGAACCCTTTTTGTTTATTAAACACACATGTATTGATGTTTCCGATCAATACAATTCTAGCATGTAAAATAAACATCTATCATATATAAGGAATACATAATAACAACTTTATTATTGCCTCTCAGGGCATATTTCCTTCATCGTGGTCTTATATCTATACCACTTGTATTTCACTATATCTGCACTGAACTAGTGCACCTATACACCTGACAAGTGTATTGGGTGTGTTGGGGACACAAGAGACTTCTTGTATCTTGATTGCAGGTTGCTTGAGAGGGGATACCTTTGACCACTTCCTCCCTTGGTTCAATAAACCTTGGGTGATCCACTTAAGGGAAAACTTGCTGCTGTTCTAGAAACCTCTGCACTTGGAGGCCCAACAACTGTCTACAAGAATAGAAGTGCGTAGACATCAAGATATTTTCTAGCGCTGTTGCCGGGGAGGTAAGGTAAAAGGTACTCACATCCTCCGGTGTGAATGCTCGAATTTATTTCCTTTAGGTTCTGCAGTTTTGTCTTTTGTTTCTTGTTTTTACTAGTTAGGCTTACTGGAAAACAACAAAAAATTTAGAGAGCTTTATAGTATTTATCTTGAGTTCAGACATGAAGTGTTTGAAGAGAAATTAAAAAACCTATGGAACTTTATTTGCATGCTAATAGCAATGTTGTTAGTATGAATTCTTTGGACACCATTATTGCTAATGCTATGGAAAAGTCTTAGCTTGGGGAAGCTAGTTTTTATGAAAATAAACTTTTTAGTTCCCCAGCTTTGGAAGATAGCTATTCTATTGCTTATGATGATACCAAACCTCCAATATATGATGATTATAATGATGAATATGATATTTTTAGTCCACCTACTATTGAGGAGAAAATTAATGATTACAATATGCCTCCTATATTTGATGATTATGGTGATTAGAATAATAATGATAGCTATTTTGTTGAATTTGCTCCCACAACAATTAATAAGAGCTTATGTGGAGAGTAATAATCATTTTATGCATGTTTCTCATGATAAGAATGTTTTATGCGATAGTTATATTGTTAATTTTATTCATGATGCTACTGAAAGTTATTATGAGAGAGGGAAACATGGTTTTATGTATCTCACCAATATTAAGTTTCCCCTCTTTATGTTGAAAGTCTTGAAGTTGCACTTGTTTTGCTTTACTATGCTTGTTGCTTTGTGCTTTCATGACTTGTTTATTTACAAGATTCCTATGCATAGGAAGTCGGTTAGACTTAAATGTTCTTTGCATTTTCTTCTTGATGCTCTGTTTTACTTCAATTCATATTTCTTATGTGAGCATCTTCTCAAACTATCATGCCTAACTTAAAGGCATTAAAGAAAAGTACTTATTGGGAGATAATCCAAAAGTTTTAGTTGAGTCTTGGAAGTTATTGCTTCAGTAATAACCTCTCCTTATCATTTTTTTGTAGTTTTGGTGCTAAGAGTAACCTCTAATGAGAGAGAAGTAATGCTTGGGAAACTTGTTGTCCCAAAACAGATTTTTGTGCTTCGCTGTAAAAATTCATGTAAAATCTCTGTATGTCGGTTTGAGCTGTGGTTTTTTGTGCTTCTGCCCCAGGTTTCTATCCAACTTTCGTTAGTTCAACGCTTTTCGATTTGAGCAACATAAGGTCTTCTAAAAAATAGGTTTTTACCTGCTGGTCTGTTTTGACAGATTTCTGCCATTATTTGCATTTGCCTCTTAATCTCTTTCTCTTTGAATTCTCTTTGTCACTTGAACTTTTTAAAGGAAGTGATACAGTAGCTAGTGTTTTAATGGAAGTTTTACTTGTGTTGAAACCGAACCAAAAGACTTATTATCTTCAGTACACTAATGTTCCTAATTAAGATTGTGTGAAGTTTTGTATGAAGGAAATTTTCAGGTGTAGGGAAAGAATGATGTAATGAGATGAAGAATGGACAAAATTTCAAGCTTGGGGATGCCACCCCGTGTCACACCAAGAAATATCAAAGAAGTACAAGCGTCAAAGCTTGGGGATGCCCAAGGCATCCCCTTCTTCATCAATAAAAATCCGAGGTCTTTCTAGACACTTCGTTTTTATTGTTTCATGCAATGTTGTGTTGTTCTTGGAACATCTTTTTTTTGTTTTTTGTTTTCTTTTGCTTAGTTTGCTTGAATAAATTGGTTGGACTCCCTCATTCATACATTAGTTTTCAAATAAGTTGGTTTGGATTGGAAAAGAGTAGGAAAATTTCATGCTTAAGTGGTAAAAAGGAGCTTGTTTTTTACTGTGGTCTATGCTTTCTCATGTCATGCTTGATATTTTTTGGCTTTATGCTTAGTGATTTTTGCTGTAGCATGACATGTTATAAACAATTGATATTGCTTAATGTGCCTTGAAAGATCATGCGTTCTTTTAGCATATTAAAGCATAGTATTGTGGTATTCTCCTTTAATGCTTTATTTGGGTTGACTTGGCGCATGCTCACACCATGTTAAGACTATACCAAGTCACCATAGCCTTTGTGATCATTTAGTTTTCAACTTGTAATATCACTTTATGCTTTAATCAATGATGATTTGTCGCTTTGCATGATTATGGCCATTATTGCTCTCTTAGTTGGTCGCTCCCAGTCTTTTGCTAGCCTCCGTAACCAGGTATGACATGCATCCAACTCCAAATAAAACCAAGTTATTCCAAAGAGTCCACCATACCTACCTATTAGCATTTGCTATTCCAAGTATATTCATGTCTTTATCTACCTTGTGAATTAAACTTGTTATGAGAAAACTAGTGATTAAAGCTCTCACGAACTTGATGGCACACTTTACTTTTCTTGCCCTTAATAAACTTGAACCATTGTGTCGTCTATGTTGTATATGCTTGCACTTATATGTTGGGGATTAGCAGAACCATGCTGTCATGGGGAACGCTTTCAACATTGCACTTGTACTTTGTACCTAGTTGATATCATGCTCTTTTGTCTATGGATGTCGTCGGTGTGAAATGAAAGGGGAGCTTGTAAGTCCATGGAGTTATGTATATGTGTTAGAGAAACGCCTGGGCCGCCGGTCTAATCCATGCTGTCATGGTGGAAACCTGCAGCGTAACCATAATGAGCTATCTATGAAACATTCTTCTTATAAAAAAAGAGATAGAGATTGAGAAAAGAGAAAAAGAAAAAAAGGTATGAGAAAAGAGGAAAGAGAGAAAAAAGAACCATTTTCCCATGGTAAATAAGAAGATTGTTGAGATGCTCGTTGTCTGCTTGCCTTGTCATTTTGATATGGGGATTCTTCCGTATCATCGGCAAAGGGGTACCCCATTGGCGGTTCTCTATGATACACATGTATTTAGTATGACAAGAACTTACCGGTAACTAAACTTGAGTAGCATGAGGAGCGGCCCTCGTATTCAAGGGACATGAGATTTCCAACTTATACTTTGTCAAGCATATACTCCATAGTTTGTTCACTTTAACCTAAATCACTTCAAGATGCTTATGATAGGGGTAATGAGAGCTGAAAGCTAATAAGTACCATACTTTTTGGAAGCTCTTTATGAAACTTGAATCCCTACTTCCTTCTATGAAGGCCTTTCTTTTACTTTTATGTTGAGTCTCCACCTTCTATCTTTATGCACCTACTTTGAGAGCATAGTGGCCATTCTTAGTTCTATTTGCATTGTCCCAAGGCATGTTGATTGATGCATAACTTGATATTGCTTGTTCTTAAACTATTTGTATCTAGTCACTCTTATGAACTTTGAAGGTGTCTTATGCATTTATGTTTGCTACTCTATGAGGGACAAGTTGAATTCCACTATGCTATGTTTTCTTTATGTGAAACAAACAAGCGTCTTGCAAAGCATTGTTATTCATGAATATTTTGTTTGTATCCTTTCATGTTACAACATAGTTGCTATGTCTTATTGTTAGAACTTTATCTTTCATGCTATGTTGAAGTACTATGATCCCATCTATCAATGTTTTACAAATACTTTGATCAAGTTTATGATGGTGCATGTCACCTCAAAAATTATTCTTCTTTTTATCACTTACCTACTCGAGGACAAGCAGGAGTTAAGCTTGGGGATGTTGATACATTGCAAACGTATCTATAATTTTTGATGTTCCATGCTTGTTTTATATCTACTTTCTTATGTTTTGTCCAGACTTTGGAGTATTTCTATACACTTTCTTGCACTAACCTATTAACAAGATGCCACAGTGCCAGTTGCCTGTTTTCTTCTGTTTTTGGTTCCAGAAAAGTCAGAAAATGAATATTCTCGGAATTGGACGGGACAAAAGCCAAAGTCGATATTTTACCGGAAGACTCACAGAGCCAGAAGACGAGACGGATAGGGGCCACATGGTGGCCACACTATGTGGTGGCACGGGCTAGCCCTGGCCACGCCACCAGGTGGTGTGGGCCCCCTGGCCGCCCACCGACCTTGCCTCTTCGCCTATAAGATGCCTCCCGGTACAAAAAACCCTAAATCGTCAAGCCTTCAGCCACGAAAAGTTATGTAGTGCCGCCGCCACCGAAGGGGAGATTCGGGGGACATAAAGTCTCTGTCCCGGCACCCTACCGGGATGGGGAAGTGCTCCCGGAGCCATCTACATCGATCTCCACCGCCATCTCCATCACCGTTGCTGATTCCCATGATGATGAGGGAGTAGTTCTCTCTCGAGGCTAAGGGTTCTAACGATAGCTATGTGTTCATATCTCTCTCTCTATGCATGATCATATTGTGATCATGAGCTTTGTAATCAAGTAGATCTACTTTGCTACTCAAGTGCTTTATTAGATCTCTGCTCTCCCCATGTGTGTGAAAGTGACAGCGTGCACACCATGGTGGCACTTAGGCTAGAGATTAAAAATACATGTTATGAGTTATATTTGGAGTTGGATGTCTTTATGAAATTGTGGTGTTTGTTGGAACCATCTAGAGCTCAAGGTGACAGTGTGGGGTTATCTAGATGGGGAAAGCAAACTTTGAGGTGTGCTGTTATAGCCCTACCATGGATTAGAGTGTCCAACCGGAGAGTAGTTCAGAGTAGTATTATGAAGAGAAGATATTTATATGAGAGTGTTCACTAGTGAAAGTATGATCCATAGACCTTGTTTCTAAGCATTGAAACACCGTTTGCAACTAGATCTATTACATGTTTGCATGCTTCCATCTTTATTTCAGTTTGCCTTTAGTCTCTTCCACGCCATCAAAGCTATTTTCTGGCACCGTTGTCTTATATCTATACCACTTGTATTTCACTATCTCTTTGCCGAACTAGTGCACCTATACACCTGACAAGTGTATTGGGTGTGTTAGGGACACAAGAGACTTCTTATATCTTGATTGCAGGGTTGCTTGAGAGGGTATACCTTTGACCACTTCCTCCCTGAGTTCTATAAACCTTCGGTGATCCATTTAAGGGAAAACTTGCTGCTGTTCTACAAACCTCTGCACTTGGTGGCCCAACAACTGTCTACAAGAATAGAAGTGCGTAGAAATCACAGGGCCTCAAGGGAACTACTTGCAATTAAGGTGCTCCTTTTAATAGAGCACCGGAGCAAAGAATTAACAATCCGTGAACACATGTGATCCCCACATCAAAGCCATTCCGTCCGGTTATCCCGATTTCTGTCACTTCGGGGCCTTTGGTTCCGGACAACAACGTGTGTATACAACTTGCATGTAAGACCATAAACAATACTATCATAATGAATCAATAACATGTTCAGATCTGAAATCATGGCACTCGGGCCCTAGTGACAAGCATTAAGCATAACAAGTTGCAACAAAGTCAAAAAGCACTAATAGTAAATACTAGGTACCATGCCCTAACAATCCGATGCCATGACATGAACGATCTCATCCAATCCCTACCATCCCCATAGCCTACAGCGGGGGATTACTCACTCATAGATGGGGAAACATGGATGGTCGATGGAGAAGCGATGGTGATGAGATGGCGATGATCTCCTCCAATTCCCCATCGCGGCAGGGTGCCAGAACGGAGTTTCTGGTTCCGGATTGCGGAATCTGGTGGTGGCGGCGCAGCGGAACTCTTTCTGGAAAAACGTTGAACCCCCATTGGTTTTTAGGTCAGGAGGCAACTTATAGGCAAAGAGGGAGGCCGAGGGGGCAGCCAAGGCGGCCACACCACCCCCAGGCGCGGCCTGGCCTGGCCCGCGCAGCCAGATGGTGTGGGCCCCTCGTGGCCCTACTACTTCTCGTCTTCTGGCTCCATGAGTCTTCTGGTGAAATAGGATTTTTGGCATATTTTCCGGGATTTTTCTTGATAGTTGATTTTCTGCACAAAAACTAGACACCAAGGTAATTCTGCTGAAAACAGCGTCAGTCCGTGTTAGTTGTATCCAAATCACACAAGTTCAGAGGAAAAACAATAGCAAAAGTGTTCGGGAAAGTAGATTCGTTTTGGACGTATCAACTCCCCCCAAGCTTAGCTTATTGCTTGTCCTCAAGCAATTCAGTTGAAAACTGAGTGCGATAAAAGAAACTTTCATGAACACATAAGATGTATATATTCTCAGCATAAGGTCAACTACTCAGGCAATTCATAATAAAGAGTATGCAACTAAGTTTACTTAATAGTCGTTGCAAGCTATGAAGTGATTCCAACTCAAAATAATAAGTAGCAATGAAACATAAACATAAGCAACATTGCAATGCTCATAAAAAGGTATGATAGAGTGGTATCTCGCTTGCCTTAGATTGTAGAGCAAACATAAATGCCAAGGCACCTCTGAAATTCAAGTGAAGACTAGAAGTAAAGATGTCAAAGATACAAGCATCAAAGTCATAACACAATTAATCAAGTTTTGAGACAAGCACATTACACTAAGAATGACAACTATGCTCTCAAGAAAGTGCTCATAGAGTGTGTGGAGACTCAACAAGGAAATTAAAAAGTTTTGAAAAGTTAGAAAGGCTTCCAAATGCTGAAAGTATGGTACTCATTAGCTTTGAGCTCTCATTTCCCCTATCATAAGCATCTTTTAAATGGTTAAGGTGAAAGTGAGGTCCAATCTGAGTTATATGCTTCACATACCATAAACTGAAAATCTCATGTCCCTTGAGTACGAGGGGCACTCATCATGCTACTCAACTTTAGTTACCGGTAAGTTATTGTCATAGTAAATACGTGCATATCATAGAGAACTGCCAATAGGGTACCCCTTGCCCGATGGTACGGAAGAATTCCCATATCAAAATGACAAGGCAAGCAGACAACGAGTATCTTAGCAATCTCCTTATTTAACATGGGAAAATGGTGTTTTTTCTCTCTTTCCTCTTCTTTCATATCTCTCTCTTTTTTCTTTTTCTCAATATCTATCTCTTTTTTTATAAGAAGAATGCTTCATAGATACTCATTATGGTTACGCTTCAGGTTTCCACCATGATTAGGCATGGATTAGACCGGCAGCCCAGGCGTTTCTCTAACACATATACATAACTCCATGGACTTACAAGCTCCCCTTTTATTTCACACCAACAACATCCGCAAACAAAAGAGCATGATATCAACTGGGTATATATTTACAGGCGTTGAAAGCGTTCCTCGTGACAGCACGGTTCTGCTAATCCCTAGCCTATAATTTGCAAGCATATAACTTTCATGGACAGTCACAATGGTTCAGGTTTATTAAGTGCAAGAAATAAAGTGTGGCATCAAGTTCGTGAGAGCTTTACTAACTAACATTCTCATAACAAGCAAACATTTTATTCGGAAGAAAACAAGGCATATTGAATATGCACGGAAATAGCAAATGATGCTAATAGGTAGGTATGGTGGACACTTTTGGCAATATTGGTTTTGGGGAGTTGGAAACACGAGTAGAGCTCATACTCAGTGCAAGTGAGGGCTAGCAATATCAAGGGAGCGACAAACGAGAGAGCAATAACTGTCATAATCATGCTTGCAACAAAACAAGACTAATCATGGCATGAAAGTGATTCAAGACCCCTGAGGCAAAATAATTCATCGAGGTTTAACTGATTATTGTTTCAGTCATATGCATGCATGAGCATGTGCCAAGTCAATTGAAGTGAAACATTCATAGGGAGATACCACAGTGTCATACCAAGTTATGAATAGAGCAATGCAAGCAAACATTCATACGACATGCTACGAACTATTAGCAAGCTGGAGCTAATCATAAGAAAGCAAGAACTACTAAGCATCCATAATAACATACACCCTACATGAACAGACTAAGCATGCCCACAATGATGAGTATATGTACAAAAATGAAAACAAATAGAGTTCGTTACCAGCCTCTCACCACACCTCAAGTTGTCATTAATCCTCATTATTGCCCTTCACTTGTGTGGCTTGAATAATAACATGAAACCAAATTCCACTGAGAACTGCTGAACCCTGCAACAAACTCACAAAACCAAAGAAGAAAAACAAATATTTGTGGTGTTTTCGATTTTTAAAAGCAAGAACCAAAAAGGAAGAACAAGCAAAGCAAAATCTTTTTGGGTTTTTTGAATAGTTCAAACAAAGCAAAAAGCAAACCAAGGCAAAAAAGAAGACAAAGTAAACAAAGAGAAACAACAGAAATATTTTTGGTCTTTTTGTGTTTTAGGAAGCAAAAACAAAAAGAGAACGAAAACTAAAAAGAGAACGAAACATGAATATACAAAGTACCGACGAAACATGATAAGGAGATGAGTGTGATGTCGGTGTACCTCCCCCCAAGCTTAGGCTTTTGGCCTAAGTGGGTATCAATCCCAAGCTGGCCAAGATGGACCACCTCCGTAGTACGGTGAGGAGGTACCCTCGTCCTGGTGCGAGCTTGAGGCCGCCCCATCGTAGTGTGCAGAGTAATCATAGGAGGGCACATCCTCCTGGTGTTGCCTATGGATACCAAGAAAGCGGAGCTGCTCGTCCACCTCCTCCTTGGAGCGCGACCACAACCTCCTATGAACACTGAACAAAGTAGATTGTGGCAAAGGGATCTCCCTTTCATCCCCGTCAGTAAACAACATCCTATATACTAAACTGTCCATATCAGAATCAGCAGTGACGAAGTGATGTGTTTTCATGGCCGCAAGATCAAGCCTTTGTGGTGCCCACATAGTATCATTTGGATCCACAGAAAGCTCTAATGCATTGACCATATGTGAAGCGATGATTCCCCCATAAATAGGTCCCCTAGAAGCTAGACGACGAGCAATGAGAGAGCCAAGAATGTACCGAGTATCATTATTAAGTGCACCAACGATGAAGGCTAAATGATAATTAGAGATATTACTCGTATTCTCCCTACCAAGAATGCTAGTAGCAAGATAATAGGCAAAGTATCTAAGAGCTGGGAGTTGGATGTTTCTTATCTTCCCGCGCTGAGCTACGCGGTCATCATCATTAGTCACACCTCGATAGAGCTCCATCAAATCAGCGGGTCACCCTTGAATCTTCTTCATGATCCCTGTCATGCCTATACCTATAATGCTGCAAAATCTTTCCAATGGCATGGTAAACGATAGATTATAAATTCTCAAAGAAATAGTTGGCTGATAGGGGGTGTTAGTGAAAACGAAACTCTCAAAAAAAGTTTTGGTGAGCATGGCATATTGCTCACTCTCATCTTCCATGTATGAGGTCAAACCAACCCTCTGAATCAATAGCAATAAATCATCAAGAATCCCTGCAGCTTGCAAGAAGGTATAACAAGGAAAAGTAGATGGGTGAGCATCCCCCTCATCTCCTTCATTGCCAAAGAGTGGTGCAATGAGATCTTTGTTGTATGAAGGCCTAAACTAAGAGGATGATCTTGAAGTCCTTGACCTCCTAGGTGTGTTCCTCTCAAATATTTCTCCAAAGGTGTGGTTGTTCATCTTTGGTATTCTGAAATTTAAACATCCATTAAACAAGTGATTGCAGAGTGAATATATAATGAAGGGCACTACTCATAGGGACTTATAAGAGGCCTAAACATGCATCCAAACAATAACTCTAAGCATTGAACAAGCTTACAAGATCTCATAACATGTCACCTACAGCAGCAAAATAGTCAAGATACAAACCACTAAACACAAATCTACTTGGACAAGCGGAGGAGTCACATACCGGAGAACAAATGCTCCAAATTTCAACAGCAAAGATGGGCTGAGCAAGGAGATCAAAAAATCGTGGGCAAGAACAGTAAGAACACGATTAAAGCAATGAACTGGTGTTTTCTCGGGAGAGAGAGAGCAGGGGAAAGTGAGAGAGTGAGTGGAGGGCCAGGGGTGGCCCACACCATGGCCAGGCGCGCCCCAGGGCTGGCCGCGCCACCAGGTGGTGTGCCTGCCTGGTGGTCCCCCTAGTACCTACTAGGCACTTCTCTGCCCCTTTTTTCACGTAAAAATTTAATATGAATTTTCTGGAATTTTCGAGACACTTTATTTTTGAGCAATTTTCAGGTATAGATGAATGATTTTTTGACAGAAAAAGCTTTCTGGAATGATGCAATGACAAAAATAAGCTAAAACTTCAGAAGTTCTAAGACACTCTAATATGCAAGCAACTAATAACAAAAAAGTAAAGTAAACGAAAACAAAAACTAAAATGGATAGAATAGAAGTAAGCGGAAATAATCATGGCGAAAACATTGTTTTGTTCATTAAAATCCCTTTGTTAACAAGGTTGATCAGGTCTTGTTACAAAAACAATTTCATATGAAACAAAACTTTGTATTCCACTAATGATCATGTTACCTCAACTTTGATAGCAATGGTCCCAATCATAATAGTTTCATATTTTTCTCTTGGTATGGGACAATATATTTCTCCAACTTGAGTGCCCTCAACATGTTCAATTGAGTTTAAACCATAAGTCCTATCAATCTTCTTGGGGAAATAGACAGTATGCTCCCGGTCATTAACATTAAAAGTCACCTTTCCTTGATTACAATTAATAACAGCTCCTGCAGTATTAAGAAAAGGTCTCCCAAGAATAATAGAAATATTATCATCTTCGGGCATTTCAAGCACAACAAAATCAGTTAATATCAAGCAAATATGATCCACTTGAACAGGTACATCCTCACATATACCAACATGAATAGTAGTAGATTTATCAGCCATTTGCAAAGATATATCAGTTGGTATTAGTTTTTCAAGTTGAAGTCTCTTATAGAGAGAAGAAGGCATAACACTAACTCCTGCTCCCAAATCACACAAAGCAGTTCTAACATAACTATTTTTAATAGAGCAAGGAATGGTTGGAATCCTTGGGTCTCCAAGTTTCTTTGGAACCTTACCATTAAAGGAATAATTAGCAAGAAAAGTAGAAATTTCTTCATTGGGGATCTTCCTTTTATTCGCGACAATATCCTTCGTATACTTTGAATAAGAAGGCAATTTAATAGCATCAGTCAGAGGATTTGCAAGAAAAAAGGTTTCATCCACTCACAAAACTTATTATAGTGTTCATCTTCCTTTTACTTGTGTTTCTTATCAGGTAAAGGCATAGGTTTTTGGACCCAAGGCTCTCTTTCACTACCATGTTTCTTAGCAACAAAATATTCTTTGGTGTATTTAGTATTCTTAGTGAGCCTTTCAGATTCTTCTTCAACCTTTTCTTTATCAGGAACATCATTTTCCTCATTACCACTTTCAGTTTCAGCATCAGAGATAGATATACTACTAGGATCTTCAGAAGGTTCTACAATAGTTTTATGTTTCTTCTCTCTTTTCTTGGGAGTAGTACCACTATTTTCAGCTTGTTGAGAATTCTTCTCAATTCTGTTAGGTTGCCCCTCAGGATATAGAGGATCTTGGGTAGCAGCACCACTTCTAGTTCTAATTTCATAAGCATGTTTTTCTTTAGCAGCATTAACTAGCAAGTCTTTTTGTACCTTAATAAGCTGATCAATTTGAGTTTGAACCATTTGAAAATGTTTAATAGCATTTTAGCATCATTAGAGGATCTTTCCACAATATCTTTTAACTCAACAATAGCTCGAGAGTTTTCCATTAAATGATTTTGCACCCTTTTATTAAAATTATCTTGCTTAACAATAAAAACATCAAATTCTTCTAAGCATTGGTCAGGTGTCGTCGGATTGAGGACAAGTACACCATGAGGGGGTCCTCGAGGCGTGCGGGAGAGAGGGGTGTGAGACGTATGGTGTTCCGGGACAGTGAGCACACAAGTTTACCCAGGTTCGAATCCGCCGGCTTTGGACGGAGCCTACTCCTGCTAGCAATCCAGTAATACGGCAGAGCCAGAATATGGGTTACAAAGGTTTCGCTTGTGCGAGTTGAGATTGTAGACTATTGAGGTGTGCCCTAAAGGCTCTCCCTAAGACGGCTTATATAGATATCCGGCCTAGGGTTTACAGGAGAGATCAATCCGGCTACGACTAAGAGTTGGTTACAGAGTACATCTTGAACTACAAGTAACATTATGGGCCTAAGTCGTAAGTCTTCTGGGCCTTCCCGTAGTCGGATTGGACTCCGTCTTCTCTCCTAACTGGGTCGCCCGTGAAGCAAAGCTCTAACCCGAAGTGGGCCACCCTGGTCAGTGAGGATCTGTGAGGATACCCGGAAAGTATATCCCCAACAGTAGCCCACGGAGGCCTCCAAGATCCAAAGTCAGATTTTATCATCGTCCAGCTTGATCTTCGGCTTGCAGAATCTTGAAGGGTTCCTGAAACTTTACAACAAAAAATACGATCCGGGTCTTAAAAGTAAGTCGGACCTTTCAATTAGTTACTCGGATTTTCCAGCTCGCTTTTAAACTAAGCCGGAACTTGGTCTCTAACGCCACCTGACACAAGCATGGTCAAGTCACGTCATCTGACAGACGTTCCGTCAGCACGACCGTTGGTGGGTCTGCGGTTCGCGGAACCGAGGCGCCGTTTCAATGCGTGCGTGGAGATCGAGGCGACACAATCATCGCGCGGGCCCTTCCCAGTTCTTTCCACGACGCGTGGCGGTCACACTGTAGCATTTGCATGAATCTTGGCGCAGGTAGGTGGATATAAGGGGTTTAGATTCCTTCTTCTCCTCTCCACCAGTCCTTTGCCGATCTTTTCTTTCCAACCCTCTAGCGCGCCCAGAGCCTTTTCGTCCTCCTCCCACAGAGCTCCTAGCGCCGCCACTTTAAGGTCACCTTTTCCACCGGAGAGAAAATGGCTTCATCTTCTTCTTCCTCTCTCGCGGCGGCGGCGTCGGCGGAAGCAGCTGCGAAGAAAGAGAGCTTCCGGGAATCTGTATCCCCTGCACCCTCGACGAGGACGGCCTCAAACATGTGGAGAAGGAGGGGCTTCTCTCCGCCGGCAACTGGCGGAGCGGTTCCGGCGAAACCGTCCCCAATCCACGCGAGGGCGAGCTCGTCCACTTCAGCACCCATCTGGACCGAGGTTTTTCCTTTCCTCCCTTGGAGTTCTTCTCCGAGGTGATTGACCACTATGGAGTTCAACTCCATAATCTTCCTCCTAATTCTCTTCTAGAGATGAGCGCATATGCTGCGCTTTGCGAGGGCTTTCTTGGCATTAGGCCGAGTTTGCTTCTCTTCCGGTACTATTTCCATGTCCGGAGAAATACCATTACTGCTGGTGTTCCTTACATCACCGGTACCATTAGTTTTTCTGTTAGACGAGACCGGGTATATCCCAAAATTTCTGCCAGTGACTCGGTCAAACAATGGCCAGCCACTTTTTTATACCATAGGGATATTCCGGCTCCCGACAAAGCTACTGCTTTGCCGACTTTTGTCGACGGAGCTGCCACGGCCCAGCCTTCCTGGGATGAGGCCGCTCCGGCTCTCACCGACGATCTGATCCTCGCTAAGAGGCAGATCGAATATCTTATCAAGCACAAGGGTCTGAAAGGATCCGACTTAGTCCAGTGCTGGGTCTCACGTCAGATCCAGCCACTTCAGTACACCTTTTATGTGTTTCAATCTTTAAGTTATATACTGCAATGCTGATATGTTTTCTTGTTTTCAGTTTGCTGATCTCCCCGAGTTGGAGCTTGCTCCACTCGAAGGATATCCTCCTGAGTTTTCTCAGGAGACTGAAGTGGTCCCATTGCCGGACCTTGTGCTCAAGAAGCGCAAAGCTCCGACAGTGGCTGTTGGCACAAAGGAAGTGCCCGTTGTGAAGAGGTAACTTTCATTCACAATTTCCGCCTTTGTACCTTTCTCCAGTTTCTTTCTGAGATATAATGTTTCCGACTTTACTACATTTTCAGAGCAAAGCCTCTCATCAAGGGTAAGGGGAAGGGGATTCCTGCGAAGCCCCTGCAACAAACGAAGCTTACCATAGCTTCCCCTGACATGGCTCCTCCGACTCCTGCCCCTCAACCTTCTGCAACACCAGCGGTTACTCCTTCTCCAGTTGTTGCAGAAGATCCAGCTCCTCCAACGACGCCTGTGATCCTTGGATCGCACACTGACATCACCGTGGGTGCGTCAGCTCAAGATAAGGGTGACCCTCTTCGGGTAATGATCCCTCGCCTGAAGTCTTCGCCGACAACCTCCTCAGCAACCCCGGACTTGCCAAATTTGGCTTATCCCGGAAATCTGCAGAGGAGATCCAGCGGCTGGCCAGGCATGTCCTAGACAAAATCCATCTATCCCCCGAAGAGGAAGCGCAAGAAGCAGAGGACGTTAAGTTCTCTGACCTTCTCGCTCAAGTCCGCCTTCGCGACGAGAGGATCAGGACTGGCGAGCTTCCAACAGCTCCAGTAATTCTTCTTACTCTCGCCGAGAAGGTGGCAGCTGAGGTGAACGCGGGGTTAGACAAACTCACCCGCGAGCAATATGTAAGTCGGAATTCCAACTCTTGTTTTTTACCTTATGTTATATCATATGCTCTAGCCCCCAAGCATGAAGTAGGATATAGAAATACGGGTTTATGCTTTCATTAGGATGCCAAAGAACGAACTATTGTAGCCCCCAAGGCTCGTGCTGATATTTAGCAAAAAATATTAGCCCGAGTCTTAAGTAGCTTTCTGACTTTGGGTATTCTAACTTACAGAAAGTGTGTTCCTATAACCAGGAATTATTAACCAATGGCTGTGATAAGCAGAGAGAGATCAAAGCTCTCCGGCTTAAAAATGCTGAGCTCAAGTTAGCCAAGGATGAAGCCGAAGGTAAACATTCCGAGATTCAAACCTTGTTTTTTGCTCTTTTCAATATCGAATTTTTCTGAACTGTTGTTCTTTTTGACTTACAGCGTTGGTAAAACAATCCATCGCTATGATTGAAGAGGCCGAGAACCTCAAGACCCTAGTGGTGGAGAACAAAGGACTTCGCCAAGAGCTGGATAAGCTCAAGGCGGATCATGAAAGGAGCATAGCTCAAGTCCTTGAGTCCTCCTCCATGGCCACTGAAGAGCACGATCTCAATATTGCCGCTCAAGAGAAAGTTATCTCCCAAGCGCTCCGGGCTGAACTCCAGAGTCTCCGGGAGGAGAAAGCCAAGATTGACGACGTCATTCTTGGTATGTTCCATCTATCTGACTTATCTTTTCTTTGACTTTCATCAATGTCAGTTTTTTCTTATCTTTGGTTTGTGTATAGGTCCTCTGAACTTGACGGACTCCTCCTTGTCTGAGCCCCGCACTCACCGGCTTACCCAAGTCGGTGATCTTCTTCATGACTACCGCCAGTCCCTTGAGGACATTGGCGAGTCTCTCAGGATTCCGGACATGCCAAGCATGTCGGACTTCCAGGTGCGGGAGAAGGCCAAGAGCCACCATGCAAGGTAGACGAAGACGGCCAGGTCCTACACGCGGACTGCTACGCAGAACGCTCTTACCATGGTCATGAGACACCATGCAAATATGTAGATATGGCAAGTGACCAGAGGGTACTGCAAGGTAGACAAAGACGGCCAGGAGCAAGATCTTCAAGCCATCATGCACTCCTGCGCCGGATATGGGTGTCACGTAGCTGATCTGACCAGCTACGAGACGCCCTTCTTCACCCGCATGGATACTCCGCCACCTCCTCCAGAAGATGCCGAAGAAGTTTCCGACGATGAACGGACCACCTCGGATCCGGACATCTCAGAACGATATCAGGGCGGAGTAACCAGCGATCCGACAGTTCCTTCATCTCCTCCTACATCATAGATCAGAAAACTATGTATTATTCTGGAAAGACATGATGCGTTTTGTAAATATTAAGTACTATGACTTTTGCTAGTGCTAAGTTTTTTATCTATTCAGCACTTTTGTCTTAGATTATTTGCGTGCCTGAAATGTTTTCATAAGCACTTCATAATTTTCTGCCTCTACTTATCGTTTATCTGGCTTTCCGCTTCGTCCCTTTCGTGAGCCGGCTAAACCTTCAGCCGAAAACTTTGCCGAGCAACGGAGCTCAATTGCTAAACCAGTTTAAACTCGGAAACAAAGCCGGCTTCTAGTACCAACAATTCACTACTCGGAAGATACCCACATCCAGCAATCAAACAAATAACCCAAGTAAAGACTAGAATTTTTTTAAAGAGTTATACCCGCAGGTAGCAGTTTTAGAATCGGAAATCTAAATCAGAATGAACATGAGCATAAAGTACTTTCAAGCATTCTGGGATTTTCGACTATGATATGATCATTAGGAAATAAGTTGGTAAAAACTTCTCAGAAAAACTTTGAGGTAACCAAAACTTTTATTTCACACAGAACATGTACATATGTATGATTACAAAGAAGGATAAACTAAGAATAAAAGGGACGTAGCTGAGCAATATTCCATGGTCTGTCTAATTCATCCGGATTTGTACTGCCTCCAGCTCTCTTTGTCTTTTTAGTAGCAGGTCTTTCTTTGACTGGCCTCATGTCAGTTAAGTAGTACGACCCATTGTACAATACTCGACTAACTAAAAAGGGCCCTTCCCATATTGGGGAAAGTTTGTGCTTTCTTTGTTGCACAAGCCGGAGAACCAAATCACCTTTATTGAAAGATCTAGTTCGGACTCTCTGGCTATGATACTTGCGTAAATTCTACTGATAGGCTGTAGATCTCATTTCAGCAACGACGCGAACTTCTTCGACTAAGTCGAGATCATTTTGTCGAGAAATCTCGGCATCCTCTTCGATATACACGGCCACTCTAGGAGAAGTATGAATTAAATCACTAGGAAGAACTGCTTCTACGCCATAGACCAAGAAGAAAGGTGTATATCCTGTTGACCTGTTCAGAGTTGTTCGCAAACTCCAAATTACAGAGGGTAGTTCGTCTGACCAAGCCCCGCAGCACGTCTCAGTGGTGCTTCGAGTCTTGGTTTCAAGCCTTGTAGAATTAAACCATTTGCTCTTTCGACTTGTCCGTTAGCCTGTGGATGTGCAACTGACGCAATGTCAAGCCGGATATTTTGCTCGTCGCAGAATTCAGCCAACTCTCCCATGGAAAAATTACTCCCATTGTCCATGATAATGCTATGCGGATAACCGTACCGGATTATAACATCCTCGACAAATCTTTTGGCTGTTGCTCCATCACAACTAGTGACAGGTTTAGCCTTGATCCATTTCGTAAATTTATCCACCATAACTAAGAGGTGAGTAAATCCACTTGGAGCTCGTTTAAAAGGTCCTACCATATCAAGCCCCCAGACCGCAAAAGGCCATGTTATAGGTATTGTTTGCAGCTGATCAACCGGAACATGAGCTTGCTTGGCGTACTTTTGGCAGCCTTTGCTTGTCTTGACTAATCGTTCGGCATCTGCCTGAGCTATAAGCCAGAAAAAACCATGTCGAAAAGCTTTTGCCGCTAAAGATTTGGCTGCAACGTGGTGACCACACTCGCCTTCGTGGATTTCTCTTAAGATTTCCACTCCTTCTTCCGGAGATACACAGCGCTAAAAAACCCCAAAAACACTCCATTTATGGAGTTCAGCTTTAACAATAGTATAGGCTTTTGCTCGTCGGATAATCTGCCGGCTCAGCACCTCGTCTTCGGGTAATTTGCCATCTACCAAGTAATCAAGGTAGGGTTGAGTCCAGCTGGGAATTACAGCCAGAACTGCTATTAAAGGTGAGTCGGATTTGGTCAGATATTCCTCATCTACTCCCTTTATCGAGGGAACTTTGAGGTGCTCTAAAAATGCGCCATCCGAAACCTCTTTCCATGCAGAGCCTATTCGAGATAGTGCATCTGCTTCCTCGTTTTGTGCTCGACGGATGTGTTGAACTTCAAACCCCTCGAACGATTTAGATAGATCATCCACGACAGCTTTATATGCTGCCATGTGCTTATTTGAATTACAAATATCCGAGACTTGCTGAGCAACAAGATCCGAATCTCCGTAACACATCAAACGTCGGATGCCAATATCCTTAGCAATCCGGATTCCATGCAATAGTGCTTCATACTCGGCAATGTTGTTTGTCGCTGTGAAGTGGATCTGCAGCACGTATAAAAGTTTATCTCCTTGGGGTGATTTGAGCACCACGCCAGCCCCTGAGCCCCCTCGAGCCTTGGATCCATCGAAAAAGAGGGTCCAATATTCCGACTCAGGGAGGACCATGTTCTCATTGGTCTCTGTCCAATCAGCGACAAAGTCAGCAAGGATCTGGGATTTGATTGATGTTCGGGGTTTGTACTCAATATCGAAAGTTGCAAGCTCTATACCCCATTTGGCGACGCGTCCTGTGGCATCGCTATTGTTGATTATATCTCTCATGGGAGCTTTGCTCACCACGGTAATTGGATGCTCCTGAAAATAGTGTCGTAGCTTACGAGATGCTAGAAAAACACCGTAAGCCAACTTTTGATAGTGTGGATATCGCTGTTTTGATGATGTCAGGACCTCGCTGACAAAGTATGTCGGACGCTGCACCAGGTGCTCCTGATTTTATTCTGGTCTCTCCACCACCATAACTATACTGACAACCCTATTTGTCGCAGCAATGTAAAGCAACATCAGTTCCTAAGGTTCCGGCGCTGCCAGGATAGGAGCAGATGAGAGTAGTTTCTTCAGGTCTTGTAATGCAGCTTCAGCTTCGTCAGTCCAGACAAAATCCTTAGTCTTCTTCAGGAGTTTGCATAATGGTGCGGCTCTTTCACCAAGCCGGCTTACAAATCGACTTACCGCAGCAATGCAACCAGTTAATCTTTGTATGTCATTCAGGCGAGTTGGCCTGGAAATATTGAGAATAGCCTTGATCTTGTCACGGTTCACCTCTATGCCTCGTTGAGACACGATAAAACCTACCAATTTTCTGGCTGGTATTCCAAAGAAGCATTTCTTCGGGTTAAGCATGATGTTGTATTTTCGTAAAATGGCGAACGTCTCCTCCAAGTCGGAAATCAATGTTTCCTTCTTTTTGGACATGGTCGCGATATGATCCACGTATGCATGTACATTGCGTCCGAGTTGATCATGGAGGCAACGCTGCATCGTGCGCTGGTACGTAGCTCCTGCGTTCTTCAGCCCAAAGGGCATCATAACATAACAGAAGGTTTCGAAAGGGGTTATGAATGAAGTTTTGATTTTGTCAGATTCCTTCATCCGGATTTGGTGATAACCGGAATATGCTTCGAGAAAAAAGAGGAGTTCCGAGCCTGCCGTAGAATCGATAACTTGATCAATTCGAGGCAGAGCGAACGGATCTTTTGGACAAGCCTTGTTCAAGGCAGTATAATCAACACACATCCTTAAATCAGTGGTGTCCTTTTTAGGGACCATTACAGGGTTGGCCAACCAATCAGTATGGATGACCTCTTCTATGAATCCGGCTAACTCGAGCCGCGCTAATTCCTTAGCTATTGCCTTACGCTTTTCATCACCAAACCGTCGTAAGGACTGTTTGACGGGTTTAGCGTTCGGGTTTACATTTAGAGAGTGCTCGGCAAGTTCCCTAGGTACTCCAGTCATGTCAGATGGCTGCCATGCGAAGATATCTTGATTTGCTCGGAGGAACTTGACGAGCGCGCTTTCCTATGTGCTACTTAGGCCTACGCCTATCTGGGTCACCTTGGAGGGGTCATCATCCTTCACGGCGTCGTCTTCATCTCTTCTGATGCCTTGAACTCCGGATTTGGCTTTGTCACCTCCTTCTTTGTCGCGGGCATCTCGGACGGATCTATGCTCTTCTTGATCTCCTGGTACTCCTGGGCGTGCAACACGGCTTCGGCAAAGGAGGCATTTCCATCCTCGCACTCTCGCGCTTTCTTCGGGTCTCCCCTGATGGTGATCACACCGTTGGGACCTGGAATTTTCGTCATATTGTAAATGTAACATGGACGAGCCATAAAAGCCCAGTAAGCCGGACGTCCGAATATAGCGTCGTATGCGCTCTTGAACGGGACCACTTTGAAGGAAAGTGCCTCCGTTCGATAATTTTTTGGTGTTCCAAAAGTAACATCCAAAGTGATCTCTCCCAGGGAATTAGCTTGTCTTCCTGGGACAACTCCGTGAAACATCACAGAGCTATGGTTCAGCTGTGTTTCTGAGATCTTCATCCGGCGTAGCGTTTCTACATAGAGAATATTGATGCTGCTACCACCGTCCATGAGGGTCATGGAGAAACCATAACCGCCAATAAGTGGATTGACGACTAAGGCGTATTTTCCTCACCTGTGTAGCTTAGGCGGATGATCAGCGCGGTCAAACATTATGGCACTTCCGACCAGTCCAAATACTGAGGGATAGCCAGAACTGTTGCGTTGAGCTCGTGGAGAACTGCTTTCTTGACCTTTGTTGGTTGAGATCCGAGGAAGGTGACGTAAGTGTCCTTCTTGGTAGGAAAAGTTTTCTTCCCTTCCGACTTGGGATTTAAAGCATCGGCTTCTTCCATGTTGGAATCTTCCTTGGTCTCTTTGTCTTTTCTGGGATTTTTCTTTCCCTTCTTCCGCTTAGCTTTGTAGCCTGCAGTATCATCTCTCTTGATGTCGTCGTTAAAACGGCATTCAGCGTTGGTGTGGGACGAGCCCCCATTGGCGTCTAAGTGATGCGCACATGGGTTATTGGCAATGTCGGCCCAAGTGTAGGTTTTGCCTGGTTGTTGCTCTCCTCTACCTTGGACCCTTGATGTCCCACGGCCACGCCCGCGCCTGTTGCTTTGTCTTTGTTGACTGTGGTACAGTCAGGACGTTGAGTAGTCCCTCTGCGTCGTCGTCAGCATCTGCATACTTGCTCGCTGTTTCTATCATCTCTCCCAGATCAGTAACCTTGTCAAACTTCAAGCGATGGCGCAGTAAACCAATTGGGAGACCTGCAATGAAAGCTTCAATCGCAGTTTGATCATTTCCTCCCTCGCAGGAGTTCTTGGTGTCAATCCATCGTCCGAGATAATCTCGGCAAGTTTCTTCAGCTTTCTGGGTGTAACGTTGTAGGTCTCCAACCGTACAGGGCCTCCGATATGTGCGTTCGAAATTCCGCAAGAACGCACTTTGTAAGTCATACCAGTTGTGGATGGTGTTTGCTGGAAGTTCATTGAGCCATGATCGTGCCGTCTTCCGCAACATAAGTGGGAGATATCGGGTTGCGACCAGGCTGTTTCCGCCTTTGGCGATGCAGCAAGCTTGAAAGAAGTCCTGTAACCAGGTGTCTGGCCGAGAAATGCCGTCGTAGGCTTGAATATGTCTTGAGATAGCAAATCCTTCCGAGAATATTGTAGCTCTGATGCGTGGTCCGAAGCACTTTGGGCCCACGTACACGTCATCGTTTTCGTAGCGCCGAGCCTCTATGTTGGAGTTGATCTTGTGCCTTGCATCGTTCGGGGATAGGGATCGTCCCGAATATCGGCTGTGGCTGCGGTGCCTTGGAGCCGGACTTCGGCTTCTGCCACCACCTCCTCCGCCATGTCGTCCTCCTTGACCTCCTTGGGGGCCGTTGTGATGACTGTGTTGTGGAGAGGGTGGTGCAGCTGGGTTGTTTCCGGCTGATCGCGGGCCTCCGTCCGGAGTGTCATTATTCTGGTTCCGGGGAGGTTCTTGACTATGACGGGCCCCCTGCCGGTTTGTGCAGCGTGGTTTCCGTCGTTCCTTCGTTCGTCGTTACCACCATGGTGAGGTTCAGCCGGACGGTTTTCATGTCTAGGAGGTGGCATTTTTTGACGGTCCTCCTCCCGACGTTTCTCTTTATCTTCTCCTTTTCGGGGAGGATTCCTCGGAATCAGTGCAGCGATTGCGTCTCTCTCGGCTGTTGGAGCGACGTTGCTCCAGTTATGTGTAGTTCTGTGGTGCTGTCCTGACGATCCGGTTCTTGAATAATTGTCCTCCCTGCATTCGGGGTGACGATGTTGTGCCCGATCGTAGTGGGATCTTACGTCAGCCCATGCCAGATCTGTGCGACATTGGTCGGAATCCGAGACCAGCTTTTGACTTCCAGACCAGGTGACCTTTTTCTGCTCCAGTCCCTTATTGAGTAGCTTGATACCCAAACGTATCTCCTCTGGTCCTGGATTAGCCGATAGAATTTCGCGAGCTGCCACGGTATTTTGCACTGGTGTTGGGTAAACCCAATCTCCATTGTTGTCCTTCCGTGGCTTTCCCATCTCATCTCCAAAAAGGACGTCACGGACACGTGGGAATTGGTTGTCATCTATGTGATGCTTCCGTGTCTTCTGATGTAGACGGGACATATACTCCTTGTTTGACATGCGCTTCTTCTCCACCTCGATGTTTTTGGCTTCATCAAGGAGTTGTTGACAACACGCTTCTAGGGCTTGGGCCCTTTCGTCCAACTCATCTACAGTAAGTTCTGCGGCTATAGGGATAGGTGTGGTTAATGCGGCATCGATGAGTTTACGCGCACCTTCAGTGATCACGTGTCCATCCACCGATGCTTCTTTTTTCGGCTCGTTTGGGATAAGTGCTCCATCCTAGTCTTCCTCGTATTCCTCGGCAATCACCTCCTCTGCCAGAGGGTCTTTTGCCGGGGTCTTGTTCTTCTTGTTCCTCTTCTTTTCCTTCTTGGCAGCGCCGGTAGCAAAGACGGCTTTGGGTCCGTTTCCCGGAGTCAAGCTCGGATCGGTATTTTCGGACATCTGGACTTCGGGATTGTCTCCGACGTCCATATCATTCTGCGTTTTGGGAGAGTGTTCCCCGGATCCTTCGTCCATGGCTTCTCCATCTTCTGCAGCTTTGGAGTTGTACTCCTCGTTATATTCCGTGGAGAACTTTTGGAAATCTGCCGACGTCATGGATTCATCCGAGGATGCGAGAACGTCGGCGTTTGTTCCAATTGCTTCTAGCACCGAGTCGGTGTTTTCTCCAGCATCGGCAGAGCCGGATCCAGATCCAACATATCCGACGAAGTGCGATGCGTGCTTCCTGAGGTACATGCGGCTTTCGCGATCAGCCATATCGAAACTTTTAATGGTTTCGAGGATTGCATCTGCGCTAGCGCCTTGCAGTATCATACATCTTAGTGTGTACCTGAGGAAAGGCCTGTCTGTCCCGGCATCGTCAGAGCCGGAATCAGTGTCGTTGATATGCTCCTCCTGGATTTCGACTTCCACGGGTAGGTCGATCTGGGATCCAGCTTCTCCAGGGAGATCCACTCCAGATTCGACTTGGATCGTGAGGTCTTCTTCAGGCTCGGATTTCTCCACTATCTCCACAACTGGTGCGGGCTGGGTGGAATTAGGGTTTTCTGAGATCCGGAACTCTGCCGCCTCCGCGGACAAAGGGGACCCAGAGGATTCTTCTGCCTCTATCATCACCGCTGGGGTGGGTTGGGCAGGTTCAGCGAAACCGATGTAAACATCGATCTCGCCAAAAGACATGATTGTATAGGCAGTCACGGCCTCCCTAGCCGGAATCCAAGTCTCGTCGAGAACGATGAGAGGGACGTCGTTGGCGTAGAGGATGCGACCGACGGCGATGGTCTCACCGATTCCGATTCTTGCAGATTCCGCTCGGAATGCAGATCCGAAGCTCACTTGCCCCACGGTGGGCGCCAACTGTCGTCGGATTGAGGACAAGTACGCCATGAGAGGGTCCTCGAGGCGTGCGGGGGAGAGGGGTATGAGACATACAGTGTTCCGGGACGGTGAGCACACAAGTTTACCCAGGTTCGAATCCGCCGGCTTTGGACGGACCCTACTCCTGCTAACAATCCAGTAATATGGCAGAGCCAGAATATGGGTTACAAAGGTTTCGCCTGTGCGAGTTGAGATTGTAGACTATTGAGGTGTGCCCTAAAGGCTCTCCCTAGGATGGCTTATATAGATATCCAGCCTAGGGTTTACAGGAGAGATCAATCCGGCTACGACTAAGAGTTGGTTATAGAGTACATCTTGAACTACAAGTAACATTATGGGCCTAAGTCGGTAATTCTTCTTGGCCTTCCCATAGTCAGATTGGAATCCGTCTTCTCTCCCTAACTGGGCCGCCCGTGAAGTAAAGCTCTAACCCGAAGTGGGCCACCCTGGTCAGTGAGGATCTGTGAGGATACCCGGAAAGTATATCCCCAACATCAGGAGGTTTAGAGTAAGGGATATCACCTTCATCAAAATGTTGGAGAGAGTGTACCTCAATGGTGGATGAGTGGGAGATTGGCTTATGTAATTCTTCTATAGGAGGTAAATTCTTGACATCTGCAGCTTTAATACCCTTCTCCTTAAGACATTTCTTAGCTTCCTTCATCACTTCATCATTTAGTTCAATAACTCCCCTCTTCTTAGATGTTGGTATAGGCACAGGTATAGATGGTTCAGGTATAATTGTTTCAGGTATACCTGGTTCAGGGGGACTCCAGTCTTCATAATTCTTGCTTATTTTAGCCATTATTTCCTCAACTTCCTTGGGAGTCCTATTCCTGAAAACACAATCAGCACAACTATCTAGGTATGTCCTAGATTCTTCAGTTAGTCCATTATAAAATATATCAAGAAGCTCATTCTTAGGTAATGGACATCCAACCTGTGCATGAATCAAAGCACAAAACCTTGCCCATGATTCAGGCAATATCTCTTTTTCTCCCTGTTTAAAATCAAAAAGTTCCTGCAAAATAGCATGTCTAGCACTAGGAGGAAAATATTTCTGCAGGAAGGTACTAATCAAGCAATCAGGGCTATCAATAGATCCAGGAGGTAAATTATTAAACCAAGTTTTAGCTTCTCCTTTCAACAAAAAGGGAGAATTTTAGCAACAAAGTAGGTGTACATCTTAATATCATCAGAATACAGGCCACTCATGGTAGAAAGCTCAGTCATATGTGCTACAACACTTTCATTCTTAGTCCCACAAAAAGGTTCTTTCTCAACTATAGCTATGTAAGATAGATCAAGAGAGAAATCATAATCCTTATCTTTAATGTTTATGGGAGATGCAGCAAACTTAGCATTAGGAGACAATTTGGGTTTTATAGTACGCCTCTCAAGGAGACTCTTAACAACACTCCTACCATGGGTGTTTTGACATTCTTTAATAAATTCATCGGTCATCTCAATATAACCGTTTTCAATATCATAGCTCTCTCTAGACTCAAGTGAACTAACAGGTGTAGTAGTGTCTTCATTAGGAGTTTCAGTATTTCTAGCTATAGTTCTAGCAATCATAGCATCTAGGAAAGGACCTAATGAACCACTTTTATCAAACACAATATAAGCAGCATCATAAGTATCAGAAGTTTCAGATTCAGCAGTAGTAGCAGTGTGTGTAGCATGTGTATGTGGTGGTGTAAGGAGCTTACTCATAATAGATGGGGAATCAAGAGCAGCAGAGGTGTTCAGAACCGTACCTCTTCTTATAGTGGATGGTAGAATAGGAACCTTGCCATCACAAGACTTACCCATGATGGATGGATGGCAGCGAACAATAGTGATTCCAAGTGGACTTGATAAATAAAGCTATGCTCCCCCGCAACGGTGCCAGAAAATAGTCTTGATTACCCACAAGTATAGGGGGTGTATCGCAGTATCTTCGAGGGACGTGAAACTCAATTTATTGATTCCACACAAGGGGAGCCAAAGAATATTTATAAGTCTTAACAACTGAGTTGTCAAGTCAGTTGCACTTGGACACAATCTTGCTCACAGCAGTTTATCGGTAGCAACAGTTTTGTACTAGCAATAGTAAAGTAATAGCAGTAGTAAAAGTAAAGACAGTAGTAACAATTGCAGTAAACGGTAGGATTAAAGGGCGATAGGCATAGGGGATGGATGGACGGGCATTGCATGGACAAGACAATTCATATAGCAATCAGAACATAGGGAATTTGCAGATAAATAAGATAAAGCATCCAAGTACTAAATAATCATAGATATGTGTTCCATATATAGTCATACGTGCTCGCAATGAGAAGTTGCACAACATCTTTTGTCCTACCAGCCCGTTTGTAGCGGGGCCTCAAGGAAACTACTAGCAATTAAGGTGCTCCTTTTAATGGAGTACCGGTGCAAAGCATTAACACTCCGTGAACACATGTGATCCTCATATCAAAGCCATTCCCTCCGGTTATCCCGATTTCTGTCACTTCGGGGCCTTTGGTTCCGGACAATAACGTGTGTATACAACTTGCAGGTAAGACCATAAACAATACTATCATAATGAATCAATAACATGTTGAGATCTGAAATCATGGCACTCGAGCCCTACTGACAAGCATTAAGCATAACAACTTGCAACAAAGTCAAAAAGCACTAATAGTAGATACTAGGCACCATACCCTAACAATCCGATGCCATTACATGAACGATCTCATCCAATCCCTACCATCCCCATAGCCTACAGCGGGGGATTACTCAATTATAGATGGGGGAAACATGGATGGTCGATGGAGAAGCGATGGTGATGATGATGGCGATGATCCCCAATTCCCCGTCCCGGCAGGGTGCCAGAATGGAGTTTCTGGTTCCGAATCGCGGAATCTGGTGGTGGCTGCGCAGCGGAACTGTTTCTGGAAAAAACGTCGACCCCCCCTTGGTTTTTAGATCAAGAGGCAACTTATAGGCGAAAAGGGAGGCCGAGGGGGCAGCCGAGACGGCCACACCACCCCTAGGCGCGGCCTGGCCTGGCCCGCATGGCCAGGTGGTGTGGGCCCCTCGTGGCCCTACTCCGTCTCGTCTTCTGGCCCCGTGAGTCTTCTGGTGAAATAGGAGTTTTGGCATATTTTTCGGGATTTTTCCTGATAGTTGATTTTCTGCACAAAAACTAGACACCAAGGTAATTCTGCTGAAAACGACGTCAGTTGGTGTTAGGTGTATCCAAATCACACAAGTTTAGAGGAAAAACAATAGCAAAAGTGTTCGAGAAAGTAGATACGTTTGGACGTATCATGTATCTAGAGTTGTTTGTGGGTAGACTAAGATGGTTACAGAAATAACGTACGACATAAACATGCAAAATACACATGTGAAGCAAATACATAGAAGCTGCAACTAAAATTTAATGCCTAACAAAGGAAGCAATAGATAACACTCAAACAACTAGCAACAACAGAAAATAATCAAGGGATTAAGCAGAAAATCCAACCGTCGGCCAATAAGCTAGTATTAATCCATAGATATGAAAACAACAATCCATAGAGCAGAATTGTGATATTATTCTCAATGAGATTGTTTTGGTTACGGCGAGTACAAGTACCAGGAGTCGTTTGTGGGCAGACTATGATGGTTAAAGAAATAACGTATGACATATTGAGCGTGTCAACACATAGATCCACAAATATTAATCGAATTTGTCCATAATCGAACACGAGCTAGCAATAACAACAGATCCATTAATTAGGCAGCAGTCGTAACAGATATAAAAACCCTAGGCACCTGACGCTAATTAAAAACCCTAGGCACCTGACGCTAATTGAAAACCCTAGGCATCAATCCTAAACATATATTACTTAGAACTTACCTCCTCCTTCTCGCCGACGATGTTCTCGTCGAACTGCGACAAAAGGGGGATAGTGATGAACTCGAGGTCCTGGTCGACCTCATGCTACTCCTTCCCAAGATTGTAGATATATCTACTGGTAGCAGCGGGAGCAGATGAGGGACCGACGGACCGTCCTTCGGCGAGGGCATCCTCTTTGTATTTGGCCTCCGCCGCGGCTGCGACAGCCGCCAGTGCGGCTTTGCGCGCCTCCGTCGCGGCGATGGATGCCTTCTCCATGGCTAAGGCCAGCGTCGCGGCCTTCAACTCTGCCGCGGCGACAACGTCCGATGGGTGCTCCATTGCCGGAACGGGAAGGGGAGCGAAAGCGGAGAGGGTTTTTCCTGTTCGGCGGAGAGAAAGAGGAGTGGGGAAGAGGAGTTGGAACCGGTGGCGTGATGGAGTGAATGATGGGAAGGCAGAGAGAAAGATGGATGGGCATATGGCGAGCCTCCGATGTTTCGTGCTCCTGTTGTCTGCTCACACAGTTCTCTCAAAAAAAACTCCTCGCTCGGAAAAAACCGCTCGCACAATGCACCGCGGACATGTCTATGGTAGTACACAGTTCACATGCGCACGGTGCGCCTCGGATATGGCTATGGTACTGCACGGTTCTCACGCGCACGGTGGCGCACAGTGGCCCGCCGGTGCAACACAAGTACGGCCTAGTAAATACGCACTAAACCACCCTAAAAGTAATCAACAACTTTACATGACAAAAACATTATATCTACCTTAGTGGTAGCAACACTAATAAACTCATGGTTGCAAGTTCAAATCCTGTGAAAGACAATATTTTACATTTAATTTCTTTGTCTTATTGTTTTTTATAAACTATTTTCTCCTACTGACAAATTGGTCCCGCGTGATTTTCAGCGACAATTTAAATGCACCATGATAAAATTTTGTCTCCAACATCGACAAACCACCCGGAAGAGTAATCCATGACGATATAACAATGACAAAATACTAAACTGTCGTGCATTACGCTTAATCCTTAACGTCATAACCAAACCGTCAACGATTAAGATAATATATGACGGTTCACAACTTTATCAACAAGCCATTTTGTCAATAAATATCAAATTTGTTGTAGTGCCAGGAACGCGACCGGCCGCGACACCATGTCTGTTTCAGCACGTACACCTCTCAGGTTACCTTCCCGATTTTTTCCTGGCGCCCTCGTTGCTCCTTTGCAAAAACTCAAAACACCAAAATTGTTCTACTCAAAACCAGCTTTCCAATGCTTCAAACGGGGGTCGATTTGGAGATCTGAGCACGCAAAAAATCATCAGCCAAAGTCTAGGGAAAAAATTCTGTTTTCTGAACTTCATCTGTACCCGGCGAGTTCATCAGTTATTCCCGACCCGTACGGGCTTCCTGTGAGGAAAGTCCCACCAGCAAAGTTGTAGATCTCAACTTTTGTTTTTGCAGTGATTTCAAATTCTTTCTACATTTTTCGCCAAAATTGCTGGAACTCGGGTCAATCTCACTGATACGGCCAGATCTGAATCTATACCAAAGAAATGAGTGTTGCTGTCCTTCGTCCGTCTGGAAAAGACCGTTTTACCCTTGAAGTTGGAGCAAATTACCCGCTCATGCCATGGGAGAGTGGAAAAACCGTTCGATTTTTTTGTCTGTTCCGGCCGCCGCCCCTGTCTCCCACGTCCTCCCACGCGTCCATCATCTCCCGTCCCCAAATCCCCACCACCGGCAAGGCCTCGGCGCACCTCCCTTCGCATCCGCAAACCAGTCCACCTCCTCCCCTACCTTTCCTGCCGCAAACCAGTGCATCGCATGAATAGGCTCCGCGCGCGGTAGGCGTCGCTGAACTGAGCCGCTGCTGTCCACTTCATGGAGCCCATGGAGGCTTTCATCGCCGCCACCAGTAGGCAGGTCTTCTAAGTATTGTAGTTCCTCCCAGCAACATCTACCTTGCGAATCCCCACCTGGACAATATGTCCGCAGCCGCAAGGCCACTGCTAATTTTGAAGCCGTTTGTTAATTTCAGATGTCTATTCTTGATTTTGTTTGCGGTTGTCCTCCTCTCCTAAATTAAAAAACAAAGTCGTCCAGGGAGCCATCAGGCGTGGCCGCCGATACAGCCGAGATGCGGGCCGGACGGGCGAGTCGCGAGGTGAGCTGCGACAGTGGAACATGGAGTCATGATGGACAGCGGGTCAGGGCCCATGAGTTCTGGCTCTTGAAGCTCGAGCAGTCGGGGTTCATGGTGGCGAATCATGGCAGTGGATCAAGTCGAGGAAGCGGTGGTGGGAGGCGGGGCCGACGGCGATGGGTGGCGGCAGCGCTAGGTAAGGAGGAAGGGTCGGCTGGAAAGAGGCGATGGCCTGGAGGACAAACTGTTCTCTTCAAATATTTCTCGATCTGATTTAATTTCTTTTCCCGATCTCAATTTTCTTGTTCAAGATGCACTATATTATGTCACTCCAATATGATTCTCCTGCAAAACGTGCTCCACCCCCTCATTGCATACATGCCCTCTGGAAGCAGGGCGGGATCAAATCACTGTCGCAGCGACGGAGGAAGCTCTTGCTTGACTCGATTGAGCTATGTGCTTTTGCGACAGGGGACTGAGCAAAGCATCAGAGCATAGCACTGGCCATTCGTTCTAGGAGTACAAGCACTCTAAAGATTATGATTAGACAACAACTGTAGCCATTCTTGTAGATCGTCTAGATACGCTCATGCCAGGGACTGGTGCTGCTCTGAATTACTTACATGTGTACCGAAATCCTTTTCCCGATTTCTTCTTAGCTAGCTTCAGCGGTTCTATTAGTCAAACATATATTATGAGGTTACACCACATGCTAATGTCAAGAGGATACTTTTGCTAATTGCTACTCCCTTCCCTTTGTTTCAAAATATAAGATGTTTTAACTTAACCCGAGTTACATTTACATTTTAATCCGGCCGACAGGGGACATATTCCTTACAGAACACAAGGAGTTTTTTTTTGAGATCGACAAGAAGAAAGTTAAGGGAACTTTATTAACCCACATATCAATGAGTTTAATGGCCATGTCTCTCTATACATCATCAAAAGGATTGTCTTAACAACAATCTGCTTGGTAACTACAAGTAATGTTCATCTTAAGATATATGTGACAATTTTTTAGATGGACATGTCGTGGGACCCATGCAGATTGGTGAGCACATAGGAGCTATCTGCAAGACACATCCCGAGCCAACCGCAGATGTGAAGGACGCATGGTAGTTCGATAGCGGTCAGGTCTACGAACAACGATTGCAGTCGTGAAGGACCGGTCGTTGTTCCATAGTGGTCACGGGAGACAAGGGTGTCACCTGCACCAGTGAAAGCACTGGCTGCCATGGGAGATATGAGCGGCACCGAGGTCACACGAGGTAGTCAAATAATAAAAAATTAATCTGTAGCAATGCACGGACATTTGTGCTTGTTTCGGTAAAACAACCTGTTCGTGAAGCTTTTCCAAAAATGCCCCTGGTGTTTTTCTGAGATCAACCTGGGGTCCTCCCCGACCGGATCCCTGTTGGGCCGACCCAGCTCCCTCCGTGCCACGCGTGAGCATCGCCCAGCAACAACCCGGTGGCCCGGTTTCCATTTCTTTTACTAATTTAATTAATTCAAACCTCAAGCAAAATTCAAATAACTTTCAAATGTTTTTGATTTTGCAAATAATTTCAAAAGTAAATTATTTTCTGAGATGATTTAAATGGCATAAGTGAAATTTTGCAGAAACACCCTAATTATTACAACATTGACATTTTGGCCCTTTTGGCCCTAAAAATATAATTTAATAACTTTTAATTTGTAATCCCAAATATGACAAATGATATGTCTAAATGGATGGGCTCGACGACACGAATTCAAACATGGTATCTATTGGTTCTTTTGCATCATGCATAATCGAACCCTAGTGGAATTTGCACTCTAACTCCTAAGTAACATGTGGCCGATTTACTTTATTGCTATGTTTTGTCCCTCGGTCACTTAAACTTGACTCATTAAACACATCGCATCATATCTTTCCATGCTACATTAATGCTTGTATTGCATCGACCCTGTGTTGATTGCGCCTTTTCTTTTATGTATGACATTTGGTTCTTGTCGGTAGAAGGCGAGCCCGACGAGTACCAACAGGAGTTTGAACAGTCTTACAAGTACCCTCTTGAGCTTGTACCGACTCCGTCGTTTGATCCGTTAGGCAAGCATCTCACTCCCTTCTACCTATTTTGCATGTATAGTCTTTACTTTCTTCTGTTGATCTATTGTTATCCTTATTGTTGATGCTTTAGTACCGTTCCTTTATATTACCTGCTCCACTATATTGCCTTGGTTATCTCATTGCCTTTTGTTTAGCTAGCTTTGTCCTTGCGATTCGTAGGCGTGCTTAGTACTGCTATCACACATGTGGAACTTGATATATGGATAATGTTGGGGATATGAATATTAATCTGATGTTGTTGGTAGTCGGCTTCACCTAATGATAAGGCCCCGGCAGCGACCACCTTTGGGGACTACTTGAGTCGACCTAGGAACCATTCATTCTACGATACCAGTTCTGAGTTAATCGCGCTAACCAGACATGGGGCCTCTAGGATCCCCCCTCAACTACCGGTGATATTCGTATATCCAGAGGGTTACAAAATTGGTTTTCCATTTGGTGCATATGCATAATATGTCCTCGGACATGGGTGTGTTGAATATATCTTCGTACTTGATATTTTGGTGGACTTCCTAGGCTTTGCATGCATAAAGGCGGTACGAGGTGGTGACACCCATGGAGTGTACAAGTTACCCCTGCAAGGCCCGATCCATCAGTAGACACAAACGCTGTGCCACCTTGAGAATCGTCGTGTGTGAAAGTTCCAACTTTGGTCGACTAGAGAGGGGGGGTGAATAGGAGACTACCAATTTTTATTCTTTTCTTGCAATTTTAGGATTTTCACAAAGTAAAGTTCACTAGAGATGAAACTAGATGAACAACCTATATGAGAAGCAATACAACAAGTAAACAAGACGGTAATTGCAAGAAGTAAAGGAGAGGAACGGATAAATCGGCAAGGGGACATGGAGATGTAATTCCCATAGTTCACTTCCCACTATTAGAGAAAAGCCTACTAGAGGGGCATCTTGAAAGGCATTAGAGTCGCATTAGAGATGCGACTCTAGCGTCGCACTGCTAGTATTTGTTACTAGAGTCGCAATTCAGATGTGCCTCCTATAACCTATATATGCGAGGCGCATACCAATATGCGCCTCCTATATATTTATAGGAGGCGCATCTGAAATGCGACTCTAGTATGTATTAGAGATGTGCCTCACATAAGTTTATAGATGTGCCTTTAATAAGTTCACAGATGCGCCTCAAATATAAATTTCGAATTTTAAATTTTACAAAATCACAATACAGTACAGAATACACAGTTTACAGGTACTATATAGTCCAGAATAGAGTATAAAATACCACAAAATTTTCAGAAATTTACAATTGGCCAAAACATAGTATAACCAACACTAATATAAGTACATCACACATCAACTTGAATTAATCCGCGACATACTAGAGTTCACACATCAACCAACTAGAGTACATCACACACACAACACCAAGTTCACACCTCTCAGGGGACCGATCGAGTACAATTTCACAACCGCATTAAAACTACATGCACGTCGGAGGTCTCTAGGTGAAGTAAAGCACACAACCTACCATGAAGAGCAAGGTGGTGATCACGACGAAGTTCCTCCACTTCTTCCTCCCGTGCTTCCTCCACTTCTTCCTCCCGTGCTTCCTCCACTTCTCTTTTTCCACCTCTCTAGTCTTGTAGCCTTTGTAGCCGTTGACCGTGAATTCGTTCACCTGCTTCTGGCAGTCTTTCCACTCCTCGTACACACCTGGAACCCTACCAACGTATACGACATAGCACTTCTTTGCCATCTCCTGTACACAAGATAGATGATATTAGCTATGTCAGTGGAAAGCAATAGCAGTTCACAAGATAAGATCATGCATATATATATGGGTGCCATGCTATACGAGTATCACCATGCTATAAGGAATCACGGACTTATTTGTCCCCTCTCTCGACTTTGGGACAATATAATTCACCATTTCATTTAATTCACGCTATCTAATCTATTCGTATCGCCAAAGAAAAAACAAGAGAAATACTTCCACAATTCATATAGCATGGGCATGTTATGTCCAATGATAAAGCAAGGAAAGGATTTGGTCTCCATGACAATGACTCATTTCGAGTTTGGTGTGTCGAAAGGAGTTGTTGCCGTGGACCCAAAATCCTTTCCTTGGCTTACCATTGAACATATTATGTCTTATGTATATGAATCTCGAAAATATTTGTCCTTTTTCGACTTTGGGGTTACAAGATGAAATAGTTTATCATTTCATTGTATCGCCAAAGACGAAAGAAAAGAAATCATTCCACGATTCATATAACAATGTCTCCAATGCTATACGAATAGTGAAGTAATGTATTTCCTTTCGACTTTGGGGCTACAATGAGATATTTGAAACTAAATACTTCACCATTTGATTTAATTCACGCTATCTAATCTATTTGTATCGCCAAATATAAAATAAGAGAAATACTTCCACGATTCATATAGCACGGACATGATATGTCCATAGGTAAAGCAAGGAAAGGATTTGGTCTTCCACGGCAATGACTCATTTCGAGTTTGGTGTGTCAAAAAGAGTTGTTGTCGTGGACCCAGAATCCTTTCCTTGCCTTATCTCTGAACATACACTACAAGAAAAGTTTCCTTCCGCAATGACTTGGCCTGACGGTCGTCGTAGAAGGCGCGTCTTTCGTGAGGAAATCGCCGACTCGATCGTGGCTGATGTAAAACTTTTTTTTCTGGTTTTGTGGCCGTCTACTACAACGGATCTGCTAAAAACATAGAGGAAGCACGGCCAGCGCGTGGCAGAAGCAAGTTTTTCATTTCCTCGCGCGATGTTCACTCGCCTAAGTCTTTTGAGGCGTGTGGGTCTCGGACGTTAGTGTCTCTATTGGACCATACTTTTCGGTCACGCCTCCTTGATTTGAACTCGATAACGTTGCTCGATGTGTCTGCCATTTAGTCAGGCTGCTAGGTCCCACATGTTAACCTCTTATTAGATGGATCGTGTGTATGATGAATTTTTTTCCTTCGCTCGCGCTACCCTGTTCCCAAGTTGATAGCGATGCTCGATTTATCTACTGACTAATCAACCTCATGAGACCCACATGTCATCCTCTCATTAGAAGAAACGTGTGTATGATGGAATTTTTTCCTTCGCTAGTGATATCCTGTTCCAAAGTTGATAGCGATGCTCGACGCATCTACCGTTTAACCAACCTCCTGAGCCCCACATGTCATCTTCTCATTAGAAGAAATGTGCGTATGATAGATTTTTTTCCTTCGCTCGCGCTACTCTGTTCCAAACTTGATAGCGTTGTTCGATGCATCTACCATTTAATCACGATGCTAGGCTCCACATCTCATCCTCTCATTAGAAGAAATGTGTGTATGCTGGATTTTTACCCTTTGTCATGCCTTTGTGTTCCGAACTTGATAGCATTGCTCACTGCATCATCCGTTTATTCAGGCTGGTGGGTCCCTTATGTTAGCCTTACATTAGAAGAATCGTGGGTATGATGGAATTTTTTTCTTCTCTAGGCTACCCTATTCCGAACTAGATAGCGTTGCTCGACGAATCTACCATTTGCTTATGCTGCTGGGTCCCCCATTTTAGCCTCTCATTACAAGAAACGTATACATTGTGAACTTTTTTCTTGCTCGCGGCTCCCTGTTTCGAACAGGCTATGTTGCTCGATGCAGCATCTGTATAAGGTAGCGCTATTGGGTCCCACATATCAGCCTCTCTGTAAATAAAACATGCGTATGATGGACTTTTTTGGCCATGTCCCAGATATCAACCACCTCTATGCAGGAAACATGTCTATGTTGGGTCCCAGCTGACAACCTCTATTTGAAAGAAAGCGTGTGTATGTTGGAATATTTTTTCTGGTCTCAGATGTCAGCCTCATAGTACAAAAATGCTTATAAAGGCCAAATTAAAAAGATTCTGGGATAACTCGGGGCGGATGCCCTATTCGTCATGGCTTATATTCCATGGGCATACTCCTAAATTGAATGGGCTATGGTCGGTGGCCACAAGACCACGACAAGGCCGAATTAGAAGGTATTGGACTATGCTTGGGGCTGATAGGCTAATTTCATGGGCTATACTTGGGCCTGCTGGGTCCGACAAGTCAGCTTCTCTATAAGTGCAACGTGTGTATGATGGAATTTTTTCGGCCGCGTCCGCTGTTTTCACCGTGGCAACAATGTATGGTCTTACTGCTGGGGCCCTTATGTAAGCGTCTCTGGCATGTTCTGACTTGTGGGTCCCCGATGCAGCCTTGTATGTTTTGTCTGGTGGGTCCCCGATGCGAGCCTCTCTGTACAAGTATTTAAACTTTTTTCGAACCCACCCTCAAAACAAACTGGGTACATGATGTCAGCCTCTCCGTAATGCGATATTGCTAGAAAAAAATGTAAACCCAAGATATGATTTGAACAAAAGACCTTCAAATCAAATAAACATAAACTGAGTATGTTCCCACGATAAAAAAGATATATTTATAGAATAAATATGATTAAAGTTTTATTAGTACTACAATTTATGTATTAGTCTTCTTAAAAATATTTTGTGTGTCTATGTTTATCAGTTTTAAAATATAAAAGCGTAGCTCTCCTGGCATCTCAATTTATAAAATGCCACATAATGGAGTATTTTCTTAAAAACATGGGTAGGTGATACGTCCATTTTGTATCACTATTTTATATCATAATTAACTGTTATTGATTGATATATTTCATATTAAGAGATGATACTTATGTTATTTCATCTATTTTTGCATGATTGATGAGTTTTGGAGGATGAACCACCGGAGTCAGGATTTTGATGGAAAAAGCACTGTCCAGATGCAATATTTGCAAAGATCAAAAAATCCCAGAAAATACACGGAAATTCCTATTTTTACAGAAGATGAAGAATGCCAGAAGGAGAAGTGGAGATGGGCCACATGGGGCCCACACCACCCCCTGGTGCGGGCCCCGAGCGCCACGCCAACAAGTGGTGTGGGCACCCTGGCCCACCTCCGACATCGCCCTTCCGCGTATATATTCACCTCAAAAACCTAAGGTTCACGGGGCGACCACAGAAAGTTTTCTCCACCTATGCGGGGCGGAAACTTCAAAGAGAGAAAGAGCTCTCCAATAGGCAGAAATCTGCTGGGGAAATTCCTTCCCGGAGAGGGGAGATCGTTTCCATCAACACCGTCATCAAGCTAGACTTCATCGGGATCATCATCATCATCTCTACCATCATCTCCACCAGCACCATCACCACCACTCCGTACTGCTGTAACAGTTGGGTTGAATCTTGCATAGTTCTTAGAGAAAACTTTCCCGGTGTTGATTACTTGTAGTAGTTGATGCTATTGAGTGGAACCATTGGATTATTGTTCATGTTCAGATTGTTACTTATCATTATTTCATCTCTGATCTTGATCCATATGATGTATCATGAGTAGTTTGTTTAGTTCTTGAGGACATGAGAGAAGTCATGCTGCTAGTAGTGGAATTGTGTTGAGAAAGATTTAATGGTTTGATATTTAAGTTGTGGTGCTATTCTTCTGGTGGTGTCATGGTAACGTCGACTACATGATACTTCACCTTTATGGGCCTAGGGGAATGCATTGTGTATTTGGCTACTAATCGTGGGGTTGCTGGACTGACAGAAACCTCAACACCCGTTAGGAAACCTTTACATAAGGGAGTGTAGGATCTCAGAGTTTAAGGGTATGGTTAGATTTTTATCTTAATTACTTTCTTGTAGTTGCGTATGCTTGCAAGGATTATAATCACAAGTATGTATTAGTCATAGGAAGGTCAGTACATTAGCATAGGTTCACCCACACAACACTTATCCAACAAGAGAAGATTAATCAACTATATGAAGCGAAATCACTTGACAATATTCCCATGTGTCTTTGAGAATGTTTGGTCATCTTAAGTGATACAACCGGCTTGTCCTTTGCTAAAGAAAGGATTGGGCCACTTGCTGCAATTATTATTATTGCCTTTTATTTACTTGCACTTTACTTATCTATATTATCAAAAACTCCTAAAAATCCGTTTTCTAAGTATTACAGAGAATTCCTGATCCAAACCACTTGTCAACACCTTCTGCTCTTGTTGGGTTCAACACACTTATTTATCGAAAATACTACGATACACCCCCTATACTTGTGGGTCATCAAGACTATTTTCTGGCGCCGTTGCCGGGGAGTGAAGCGCTATTGAAGAGTGGAACTGGTAAAGGACACTTCTACTATGAGTATTGTTTATTTCTATTTGTTACTTTATTTCAATATGGATAACTCACTAAGTTTCTTATTTTGGAATGCTACTACCACTGCTAAGGTAGTAGATGAACCACCACCTGCTAAAATTGATCCTTTTAAAATACCTACAAATTTTTTTGATCGTGTTATGGATAACTACTATTTTGGAGATGGAACTGTCCATCCCGGTGATCATTTGCTTTTCATACATGAATTATGCGGATTGTTCAAGTGTGCAGGTATTACAACAGATCAAGTTAAGAAAAACTTATTCTCCGTATCATTGAAAGGCAGAGCTAACGAATGGTATAAGCTGCAAAAGAATGGCCAATCTCTTGAATGGGAGGAAATTGTGCCTCTCTTTTATTCCAAATTTTATCCTCCTTGTGAGATTCATAAAGATCGGAATCAAATATATAAATTTTGGCCTCGTGATGGAGAGAGTACCACCCAAGCTTGGGGGAGATTGAAGTTACTAATGCTCAAATGTCCTATTCATGAGCTCCCCAATAATATTATTTGTTGGGGATATACTTTCCGGGTATCCTCACTGTGCCTCACTGACCAGGGTGGCCCACTTCAGGTTAGAGCTTTGCTTCACGGGCGGCCCAGGCAGGGAGAAGAGACGGAGTCCAGTCTGGCTATGGAAGGCCCAGAAGACTTACCGACATAGGCCTGTTATGTTACTTGTAGTTCAAGATGTACTCTGTAACCGACTCTTAGTCGTAGCCGGATAGGTATCTCCTGTAAATCCTAGGACGGATATCTATATAAGCCATCCTAGGGTAAGGCTTTAGGGCAGCCTTACAATAGTCTACAATCTCAACTCGCACAGGAAAAACCCTTGTAACCCATATTCCAGCTCTGCCGTATTACTGGATTGCTAGTAGGAGTAGGATACATCCAAAGCCGACGGATTCGAACCTGGGTAAACTTGTGTGCTCACCGTCCTGGAATATCATACGTCTCACACCCATCTCTTCCACACGCCTCGAGGACCCCCTCATGGCGTACTTGTCATCAATCCGACGATAGTTGGCGCCCACCGGGTGGCAAGTGAGCTTCGGATCTGCGTTCCGAGTGGAATTTGCAAGAATCGGAATCGGTGAGACCATCGCCGTCGGTCATGTCCTCTACGCCAGCGACGTCCCTCTCATCGTTCTCGACGAGATCTGGATTTCGGCGAGGGAGGCCGTGACTGCCTACACCATCATGTCTTTTGGGAGATCGATGTATACATCGGTTTCACTGAACCTGCCCCACCCACCCTATTGGTGATGATAGAGGCAGAAGAAATCTCTAGGTCCACTTTGTCCGTGGAGGCGACACCGTTCCGGATCTCAGAAAACCCTAATCCCACCTAGCCCGCACCTATTGCGGAGATAGT